>CM063504.1:54394518-54419518 GCA_032207245.1 Pardosa pseudoannulata | reverse complement strand
ATCATTTACTGGACAACTATCGTCATCTATACGAATAATTTGTTACTAAAATTGGAAAAAATACAGCCGAAACAGTGCAAGCGAAATAGAAATCAGATTGCCCGTACGCATTACGGGCAAATCAGTAAAGGCTCGAAAGCTGAGCCCGTACGGCGTACGGGCAAAACAGGGAAGGAGTTAAAAACTTATTTAAAAATATTATTCATAAACTCATGGAATATTATAAATGCCTTACACGTTCTCCTTGATTTGAATATACTCTTATAATGTTTGAAAGAACATTTCCTTTCTTGCTAACACCATGAAAATTTTCTTTTTCATTGGACTAGTATTACTCTAGTTCATATTACAAATTAAGCTGCAATACTTCTTATAGTAATAATAACAAAATGAAAAAGTTCCTAAAATATGAACTGAAATACATGCATATTTTAAATGAGTATCCAGAAAAAGAAAAACTTTTTTCCATTTAAAATAAAACTTAATGGAACGAGAAATTCTACAACTAATCTGTACCTCAATGAAACCTGTTAAAAACACTTCGCCAGCCATTCTACCATTTTTTTTCCTTAGCAATCATGATCACGGCTTACGTAATTATTGCTCGAGAGCCGAAAATGAGAACTAACAGTTTTCTTGGCGTATTACAGCAGAAATGCGGTCGCCAGAATAGATGCCGAGTTTGCAAAATAAGAGAAGGGCTGAACAGAGCGGAATTTCTGAGCGACGCTATTACATTTAGATTGTCATATGGTCAGCGTAATGACCCCCTAGTGACCACTTAATGAATGACTAGAGCTCCCGTTTTCTGAGCGCGCGTGGGAGGAAGGGGTGGAACTATGCTGGAGAAAGGTCGTTATATTGCCTCGGGGGGATTTGCAGACATTATACGTTATGCATTAAATGAAGTTTAAGAAATGCGGCTCCAGAAGCGGCTCGGTAACTGCCGTCGGCTGACTTAATTTTCCATGTGCATACTGTAAAGTTAAATAGTTCAAAACGTAATTAAAGGTAATTAATCTTTCTGTGTTGAGAAATCGATCAGATGTTAAGTTTCGATAATTTCACATTCAGTGAAGATTAGAATACGATTATAATGAACCACTTGAACTTCTGTTAAAGAATCTTAATAAATAATTTATTGATACATTTTAGAGATACTTTTTCAGCAATACATTGATTTTGAATTCAATTAGAAGATTTATGTTTTACATAAAGAATATTCATTCAATACTCCGTTAATCGTACTATTTTTCTCATGATAAATTACAATATACTTCGTAGATATAACCATTATATGAAAGAAATATTCAGGTATTTTACTAAAGAGTAATAGGGTAATTAACTCTTACATTGCAACTGAGCCAGAAAGAATACATGAGATAGCGAAAACAAGAAGGTTTTATGCTTATTGAAGTGTTTGAAGCATTAAAAACTCATGTAACATTTTTTTCTCGTGATAAATTACAATTTACTTTGTGGATATAACCATTATATGAAAGAAATATTCAAGTATTTTTCTAAAGAGTAATAGGGTAATTAACTCTTACATTAAAACCGAATCAGAAAGAATACATGAGATCTCGAAAACAAGAAGGTTTTACACTTTTTGAAGTGTTTGAAGCATTAAAATCTTTTTCTCACGTACTATTTTTTCTCATGATAAATTACTATATACTTCGTAGATATAACCATTATATGAAAGAAATATTCAGGTATTTTACTAAAGAGTAATATATTCATTAAGGTAATTAACTCTTACATTGCAACACAGAAAGAATACATGAGATCGCGAAAACAAGAAGGTTTTACGCTTATTGAAGTGTTTGAAGCATTAAAATCTTTTTCTCATGTACTGTTTTTTCTCATGATAAATTACAACATACTTCGTAGATATAACCATTATATGAAAGAAATATCCAGGTATTTTACTAAAGAGTAATACATTCATTAGGGTAATTAACTCTTACATTGCAACCGAGTCAGAAAGAATACATGAGATCTCGAAAACAAGAAGGTTTTACGCTTATTGATGTGTTTGAAGCATTAAAATTTTTAAATTGAATTTGATGTCACTTTTTAATAGAAATTGTTTTAACACTTCACTGCTTTCAATCACATTGTCTGTAGACAATGGTAGTTGCTTTACATAAAAAATCATCGTAATTTGACATCCCATTAATTGTATTAGTCTTCATTAAAAACAGACATTGTTTAATTGAAAATAAATAATCAGGCATTCTACCATACAATTACGGGTACATTTAGACAGCGATTCTCTGAATATTCTGTGTGAGGAAGCTAGTATTAAGTCAATAAAGAAGTTAATTTAAAATTGCGAATTGATATTTGAATTTTCTTAAAATATTTCCTTTTTTTACTCACGGTACCTGATACGTCAATAAAGTGTAACTCTTTTGAAAACTGTTTCTTTTCAATAAAAATCTTATTTTAAAAGACAAGTAAATTTTTCAACTGAAGGAAAGACTTGTACTTTTTTCCTTTACCTCTTCACAAATACTCGAGAATGAAAATTTCGAAATTTAATAAACAGTGCACTTTTTCTGTTAATTTTTTTTCGTAGAAGCGTTTCTGATGTTCTATCTAAATCAGTGAAAGAGTAATTTTTAACCACACTTTCACTGCCTGCACCATTTCTATGTGAATATTATAAAAAATATCTAGAGGTCGTAGAAAATATAAAAATTGCTATTACCGAACTAATGTTGGTGATATTCACTATAAAATGATTTTTATTATTTTTCAATGTTGATTTATTAAGCTACTGAGTTCCTATATTAAAAAAATTAAGGGATATTAAGCTTACTAATAAATTAAAAAATGAACAATAATTGTTTTATTCAGCATTTAGTCCAATATCATCTAATTCTTGCAATTAATTTTATTAAAAATGTTAACAAATCTGCATATTATGAAAAATATGAGTATTGTAAAATATATTTGTATCTATCCTTTTTATTATAGAATAACAAATAGACATGAAAAAATAGCTATGGAGAACCTTTAATCTAAGTTGGAGAAAAATCGATTTTTTTTATTTATCAAATTTATTATTTTAATTATCAAAAGAGAAATTTCAGTACAGATTTACATAAAGTAATTTTTCATTTTTTATTCTTTCCTGTGTCATATGAGTAAATCATTTCCCAAGCAATATATTTTATTTCCTCTTAGTTGACGTTCTATTTTATTATTAAAAAATACATTTTATATGAATTAAACAACTAGTCCAAAACTGCACATTTTAGCTTTCTAACAAAGCAGGGATCTTACTTCTGAAAACACTGAAAAAAATTGATTTACTTGGTAACTAAAAATTTATAATTCCTAAGCCTTAATTAAGTTTAACAACTAAAGAGTAACAAAAAAAAAACTTTTCTGAACAGTGAGTAATGCCAGAGGCTAAACTCATTTTTAAGAACGGACGTGTGCTAAAACAACACGAGATTCATTAACTAACACTCATTTAAATAATTTATTTCTAACGTTCGTGGAAAATTATCTTGCTTGAATTGTTCATTTTACATAGCAAATTCAAAATCGTAAAAAGAAGTGGATTTCTTTTATCTGTATAATAATGTCCTGTATTATGTTATTTTTAAATATTATGCAATTAATGTCATTACTTCTTTAATTGGGTTTTAATAAGTACGTTTATGCGTTTCGGAATTCTTATTTGAATATTGAAGCATTAAGGCTCAATTTTTGAAAATTTAAATTAGATATGGTAATTATCTAAGTTAATTTTAAATGCTGGTGACATCTATTCAAAGGATTAAAAATAAAATGACAATTTACTAACTATGAAATATTTAGGTATTTCAATTTTTTTTCTGTACGTCTGAAATCAAGTCTCATAGAATTTTAAATATTTACAATTAAAAATCTTATTTATTAACTAGATATTCCTTTTTTGCGTTATTGAGTACTGCAAGTGATATAAATTATTGAGTACTAGACTAGATATTATCAACTGGATATTAAATAAATCAGTTTGAATGAATAACTAGAGAAGTCTAAGCATTTCATGATACTTTATTTTACAAAATAATTTCAAAATATTTTAGTTGCCAGAAAAGAGGTTTTATAAAGTTTTAGATATCTACTAAATGTGAAATAACTTGTTATTTTCTAGATATTGGTAACTGTATAGGAAATTGCCGTAAGACAATTTAGCTGAAAAATACATATATTCCTATCTGAATAATATCTGAACTGAGATCCTATATTACAAATTTTAAGGGATATTAAGCGTACTAATAAATAAAAAAAATTAACAGTAATTGTTTTATTCAATGTTTCAATTCAATATCATCTGATTCTTGCAGTTGATTTAAAAGTACGTTAAACAATAATATTATGAAACATATCAGTATTACAAAATATATTTGTTTCTATCCTTTTTTATTATAATATTATAAATAGACATGAAGAAATAGCTATGCATGACACCTAATTTAAGTCGAAGAAAAATCAAAATTTTATTTATCAAATTTATTAATTATCAAAAGAGAAATTTCAGTATACACTTATATAAAGTAATTTATCTTTTTTTCTATCTTAACACGTATGTGTAAATCATTTCCAAAACAATATTTTTATTTCCTCTTAGTTAACGTTGTAATTTATTATTAAAAAAAATACATTTTCAATGTATTAAACAACTAATCTAAAACTGCACATTTTAATCTAAAACTGCACAAAGCAGTGATCTTACATCTGAAAACACAGCAAAAAATTGATTTACTTGGTAACTAAAAATTTATAATTTCTAAGCCTTAATTAAGTTTAACAACTAAAGATTAACAAAAAAAATTTCTTAACAGTGAGTAATACCAGAGGCTAATCCCATTTTTAAGAACGGACGTGTGCTAAAACAACACGAGATTCATTAACTAACACTCATTTAAATAATTTATTTCTAACGTTCGTAGAAAATTATCTTGCTTGAATTGTTCACTTTACATTGCAAATTCGAAGTCGTAAAATGAGGATGATTTCTTTTATCTGTATAATAATTTCCTTTATTGTGTTATTTTTAAATATTATGCAATTAATGTCATTACTTCTTTAATTGGGTTTTAATAAGTAAGTTTATGCGTTTCGAAATTCTTATTTGAATATTGAAGCATTCAGACTCATATTTCAATATTTCAATTAGATATGGTAATGATCTAAGGTAATTTTAAATGCTGGTGACATCTATTCAAAGGATTAAAAATAAAATGACAGTTTGCTAACTATGAAATATTTAAGTATTTTAATTTTTGCAGTACGTCTGAAATCAGGTCTCATGGAATTTTAAATATTTACATTTTAAAATCTTAATATTAACTAGATATTCATTTTTTGCGTTATTGAGTACTGCAAGAGAAAAAAATTATTGTGTACTAGACTAAATATTATCAACTGGATATTAATTAAATCAATTTGAATGAATTACTAGATAAGTCTAGACCTTTCAAGATATTTTATTTCATAATATATTTTCAGAATATTTTAGTTATCAGAACAGAAATTTTATAAAGTTTTAGATATCTACTAAATGTGAAAAAATTTTTTTTTACTAGATATTGGAAACTGTATATGAAATTGACTCAAGGCAATTTAATTAAGAAAATACACATATTCCTACCTGAATAATATTTGAACTGAGTTATTATATTAAAATTTTAAGGGATATAAAAAGACATGAATAAATAGTTATGCATGATACTTAATTTAAATCGAAGAAAAATAAAAAGTTTTATTTATCAAATTTATTAATTATCAAAAAAAATTTCAGTATAGACTTACATAAAGCAATTTATCATTTCTTTTTCTATCTTGTATGAGTAAATCTTTTGCAAAGTAATATTATTTATTTCCTCTTAGTTAACGTACTAATTTATAATTAAAAAATACATTTTCAATGTATTAAACAACTAATCCGAAACTGCACATTTTAGTTCTATAACAACACAGTGATCTCACTTTTGAAAACATTGCAAAAAATATATTTACTTGGTAACTAAAAATTTATAATTCCTAAGCCTTAATTAAGTTTAACAACTAAAGAGTAACAAAAAAAAAACTCTTCTTAAGAGTGAGTAATGCCAGAGGCTAAGCCCATTTTTAAGAATGGACGTGTGCTAAATCAACACGAGATTCATTAACTAACATTCATGTAAATAATTTATTTCTAACGTTCGTGGAAAATTATCTTGCTTGAATTGTTCATTTTACATAGCAAATTAAAGTCGTAAAAAGAGGTGGATTTATTTTATCTGTATAATAATTTCCTGTATTATGTTATTTTTAAATATTATGCAATTAATGTCATTACTTCTTTAATTGGGTTTTAATAAGTACGTTTATACGTTTCGAAATTCTTATTTGAATATTGAAGCATTAAGAGCCATTATTTTAATTTAAATTAGAAATGGTAATTATCTAAGTTAATTTTAAATGATGGTGACATCTACTGAAAGGACTAAAAATAAAATAACAATTTACTAACTATGAAATATTTAGGTATTTCAATTTTTTCTGTACGTCTGAAATCAAATCTCATGGAATTTTAAATATTTACAATTAAAAATCTTAATTATTAAATACATATTCCTTTTTTGCGTTATTGAGTACTGCAAGTGAAATAAATTATTCAGTACTAGAATAGATATTATCAACTGGATATTAAATAAATCAGTTTGAATGAATAACTAGAGAAGTCTAAGCATTTCATGAAACTTTATTTTACAAAATAATTTCAAAATATTTTAGGTGCCAGAAAAGAGGTTTTATAAAGTTTTAAATATCTACTAAATGTGCAAATAGCATGTTATTTTCTAGATATTGGTAACTGTATAATAAATTGTCGTAAGACAATTTAGCTGAAAAAATACATATATTCTTATTTGAATAATAGTTCAACTGCGTTCCTATATTAAAAATTTTAAGGGATATTAACCCTATTAATAAAACAATTAACAGTAATGGTTTTTTTCAATGTTTCAATTCAATATCATCCGATTCTTGCAGTTAATTTAAAAATGGATTAAACATTCATATAATGAAATATATCAGTATTGCAAAATATATTTGTTTCTATCCTTTTTTATTATAAGATTACAAAAAGACATGAATAAATAGCTGTGGATGACACTTAATATAAGTCGAAGAAAAATAAAAAATTTTGATTATCAAATTTATTAATTATCAAAAGAGAAATTTCAGTATAGACTTACATAAAGCAATTTATCATTTTTTTTCTATCTGGTAAAGTATGAGTAAATCTTTTGCAAAGTAATATTATTTATTTCCTCTTAGTTAAAGTACTAATTTATAATTAAAAAATACATTTTCAAAGTATTAATCAACTAATCCGAAACTGCACATTTTAGTTCTATAACAACACAGTGATCTCACTTTTGAAAACATTGCAAAAAATTGATTTACTTGGTAACTAAAAATTTATAATTCCTAAGCCTTAATTAAGTTTAACAGCTAAAGAGTAACAAAAAAACCTTTTCTGAACAGTGAGTAATGCCAGAGGCTATACCCATTTTTAAGAACGGACGTGTGCTAAAACAACACGAGATTCATTAACTAACACTCATTTAAATAATTTATTTCTAACGTTCGTGGAAAATTATCTTTCTTGAATTGTTCATTTTACATTGCAAATTCAAAGTCGTAAAAAGAGGTGGATTTCTTTTATCTGTATAATAATTTCCTGTATTATGTTATTTTTAAATATTATGCAATTAATGTCATTACTTCTTTAATTGGGTTTTAATAAGTACGTTTATGCGTTCCGAAATTCTTATTTGAATATTGAAGAATTAAGACTCATTTTTTCAAAATTTGAATTAGATATGTTAATTATCTAAGTTAATTTTAAATGCTGGTGACATCTATTCAAAGGATTAAAAATAAAATGACAGTTTACTAACTATGAAATATTTAAGTAATTTAATTTTTCCTGTACGTCTGAAATCAGGTCTCATGGAGTTTTAAATATTTACATTTAAAAATCTTAAATATTTACTAAATATTCCTTTTTTGCGTTATTGAGTACAGAATGTGAAACAAATTATTCTGTACTAGACTAGATATTATCAACTGGATATTAAATAAATAAATTTGACTGTATTGCTAGAGAAGTCCAATTCTTCCATGGTACTTTAATTTACAAAATACTTTCAGAATGTTTTAGTTGTCGGAACAGAGTTTTTATAAAGTTTTAAATGCCTACTAGATATGAAATAACTTGTTATTTTCTAGATATTGCATACGTATATGAAATTGCCTCAAGGGAATATAACTGAAAAAATACTTATATTCCTATCTGAATAATAGCGTGTCTGAAATATATATTCCTATCTCAATACTTTACTTGTCAAAATATAATGTTTTCAGAATGTTTTAGATAAATCAAGGAAAAATTTCGTAAATCTTCCTAGAATTTAATAAAACTTAAAACATAATAAGATTTAAATAAAATAACTCCATTTCTAACCCTTATCTCTAAGTGTTTGAAATACGCACACTCAAACATCGATATGATGAAACGTGTAAAAAGTAAATTCAAAATTTACTCTTATTTTTTTAAACAATATTTATCCTTTAAACCTGTTTTGGTTGATACATAATCATTTCATATTACTCTGGTTCTGGTATAGGCAAAATGATTTATAAAGTTTAATAAAAACAAAAGGAAATCTATAACATGCATTTTCTGTTTAAAAATTTAACTTCTTTAAATCTATAACATATAATGGAGCCTTAAATGAAATTATGCTTCTATTTTTTGTATAGTCATTTACTCAGCGATCAGCAAGATTGCCTTTAGTTTTATATTGTAATAAAAATGTAAAACTTAGCATAAAATATACATTCATTGCTAAATTCTTTGTAAGACTCATTGTAAAAGATTACAATTTGAAATATGAAGATTTTGACATATAACTAAATATTACTTTGAAATAAATAAAGTTAAGCTGAGTCAAAGGATACTGAAGGAATATTCATAGCATTTACTTAACTAATTATTTCCAAGTACCTAAATAATTTACTTCGTAAAGCTAATGGCTTGGAATTACTTACGTGCTTTACTGTTTACATCTGGTAACGTTAACCATTGCCTTTCGAAGTATATAAGTAGTGTTAGTTATGGTTTTATATAAATATATATATATATATATATGGGCGAGACTCATTCCAAATCACAACACAGTTTATTTCTGGTAAGAAACCTGAATTCGTTACAACAGGTAAACACCTTTACAACTTCGTGCACACAGACAATGTCATCCGCACATACACTTTTCAAGTAGACCCTACTTGAAAAGTGTATGTGCAGGATGACATTGTATGTGTGCTAAGGTAAAAAGACTACGAATAATCCCTAAGCACAATTGATCACGTGATACAAAATACCCATTTTTAAAGAGAACAAGATAACTATTGGCTAAAGTAGTACAGACAGAGGCTGGATTAAGTCTATAGCGTGTCTAGAGGGAAAAATCAGAATTACCGCGCAAACCCCGAACTTACTTTATGAATAAAAGTTAAATTAATATTAAATTAATATTAAAATACGTAAATAAGGTATTTTAATATTACACACACACACACACACACATATATATATATATATATATATATATATATATATATATATATATATATATATATAATAAAATTCTAAAACTCAACCTTTTTAAAATATGGCGGCGAAAGCTTATTTTCTGGCAACTTAAATTTAGAATCCCAGTAACGTTGATTTATTTTTTTCCCGCACATAATGAAGTACTACCTTCTAGAATAAACTAGAAGTAATTAAAGTAAGGTGATTGGTTACCGGAATGACATCATTCCTGGAACTACTCCCCTTCCAGAAGTTAATATAAGGCCTAGCACATAGATTTCGAGGCTTTTCCTTTGAGAACGCGATGTAATATAACATCAAATATTTTCTGTTTTGTGTTCTTTTTCCCTTTGTTGATTTGTGTGTTATCTGGTGTTCCAAATTAAAGTGCTCTTGTAAGTCTGCATCAACGAACTCGGCTACATTATTCTACAGTATTTTAAAATTATGTGGACGTTATATTTTGTCATTTATATATATATATATACATATATATATATATTATATATATATATATATATTTTATATATTTATATATATTATATATATATTATAATTATATTATATATATATATATATATATATATTATATATTATATATATATATATATATATATATTTATATATATATAATATATATATATTTATATATATATATATATATATATATACATTTGCGTGTGTATGTGTATTATGCAGTTATTTAGTTATTTTACAAAATATTTTATGTTACAAAATAGCTTAAATAACACAATATCGCGTCCCATAACATTTTTATCAGCAGTATATGTTTTCTATGTTTGTTAAGTTAAATGTTGTTAGCTATCTTTAATGAATATTCCAAACTGAACTAAGTTACAAGATGAATTTACTTCATTTCTGTGACTTTTAATTTTTATATTCGCTAAATGTCCCTAAATTGCATTTCTATATAGTGTTAGATAGTTCTACAGACAAAAGACAACTGCAATTTTGATATTATACATAACTGACCTGTTACTGATCGAAATATAGTTACAGAAATATATTTTCGAATAATATAGTAGGAAAATTGATTTCAATAAGAGAACAATACACAAGACGAAATTCCAAGAGCAAATATATTTAGAATTACAAAATAAATGAGTATTTTCATCCAGTTGGAATTTAAAGTATTAGTATATGAAATCCCAATGTTACACCAAGCACAATAAATTATCCTTTTATACAAGAAGCATGAAATAAAGTAGAAAGTTTACATTTTAGTAATTATATTCTTTATGACGTGGAATGTTTTGGTATTCTAAGATTTATTTATACATTTTGGTAACCTGATAGTGTTTTAATTTTCAATAGATTTATATTAAATACTAAATTCAATCTATAAATTAGGAATGAATTGAAGGTATAAAAACTAGTATGTTTGTTCACAAAATTGCTTTTAATCTTGTCGTTTAAATTTATGATTTCCTCGTATTACTTTCAGACATTTTATAAATTTTCTTATATAAGGTATAATGCTATATAGCACTTTTTATTGTAGTAAACTTAGCATTTTGAAAGTTAGTACATCGAATTTGTTTGTTAGTATTTATTATTTTACAGTAACACCAAAATTGTTACCACTATATAATTTCCTAACGATAAAGATGGATATTTAATTCAAACGTGTAACACAATTCACAATAGAATAATGTGATGCAATCAGACGTTGAACAAATTTCTCCAGCAGAGAGTGATGAGTCAAACCCTTGCAAACATTCCCTGATATTTGCTTTCGTTCCCATTTCAAGCAAACTTTCAGGAACAAACCAGTCTTGCTGCTGATAAAGCACCGTACCAACTTCCCCCTCCAGTGCCCCTTATGAATGCGTAGAACGTGAAATCTCATATACTCTAATTACATTAATTGGAAATTTTCTTTGCATGCTAAATAATCCAGTAGCTCTTTTTTTCTTCAAAAACATTGTTCTCGGGAGAGTAGAATAAAAAGAAAAAAAAATTCCGCCAGATATTTACTTAATTACCAATTTTTGTATAACGATTACTCGTCTCATTAAGATAATGTCGAGTGGATCAGTCTAATTGGTCATAAGTTCCTAATATTTTTTCTTTGCATCATTACTTGAACGGAGGGATTTCATAGATGATTTTCAGATTTTAATTGGTGACATAACAGGAAAGATTAATTTCCGCATCTTAATTGACGAATATTTTTTTCATAATAAATGTATCTTCGTGGAGATATAATTTAACATCGCATACCATTTAACTATTCATTAATACCTAATAGATTAAATACCGAAGACCTTTTACTCGATGCTGAATTTTTATGCAATTTTACCTTTTTATTAGTGTCATTTATACTCTATTGTTTTAACCTGCGCAGTTTCTTGAACTCTAACTATCAGATAGAGAGGAAAAGGATTTTATTAGGTATAAGTACATTGTTTTTAACGTATTATAAGACAGCAAAAGTATTTCGTAGATGATTTTCAGATTTTAATTGGTGACATAACAGGAAAGATTAATTTCCACATCTTAAATGACGAATATTTTTTTCATAATAGAGGGATTTTAGTGGAGATATAATTTAACATCGCATACCATTTAACTATTTATTAATACCTAATAGATTAAATACCGAAAACCTTTCATCTCGATGAAAGTTACTTGATGTTACTCGATGCTGAATTTTTATGCAATTTTACTTTTTTATTAGTGTTATTTATTATTTTATTCCATATTGTGAATTAAAAGGGAGAATGTTTACATTAGTCAAACCCATACACCATTTAACAATTATATTTTATCTGGTGCATTAATTTTCAAAGAACTTCTGAAGTTCTGTACTGTCTTATTTGTGTCATATATTAGTGATCCAGACATGTTAAATTCACCTGCATTAAAAAAAAAATTCTGTAATGTGATCGTGGAACTGTATTCTGCAACAAGAACAAGAAATATCTACGATTATATTTCTTCAAAACGACTTAGTCAATTAAAATTATTCGTCTCTATACAGAGTATTAAAAATTATCTAGAAGTTTAGTGGCTTTGCCCTCGCTAAGTTATATACATACATACGCACACGCAATGTGTGTAACCATTTTCTAGCATTTGATTTTGATGAAAATGAAAACTTTTCCCTAGTTATATATGATTTGCTTACTTATGAGTATGTCAATAAGTTGTCTCAAGCCTATAGATAGATCTTACATGATATTAATTCGCATATTCATTTAAAATGTGGTAAGTAACAGTGGGAAGAATAATGCTATTATAGACTAGTACTAGTGCTATTGTAAAGATTAATTAAATGTATATATAGGTAATTCTATATATACGTATATAAATAAGGAAAATGAACATCAGTCATTAAGATCAGAAGATCATACAGTGTATTGTACTGCATATTTCAAATATACATCTAATATAAGCTAATGAATGTGAGTAAGTATCTAGGCCGGTTAAATTTATTATAAAAAATATATTTTTGTCCATCACCTATAATCCCACAATTTTCTCTCTAATAGTACAGTACATAATTATAGTTCATTATAAAAAATATACTTTTGTCCATAACCTATCATCACATTAGTTTTCTCTCAAATAGTACAGTACATAACTATAGTTGAATATAAAAAATATATTTTTGTCTATAGCCTATAATCTCACAGTGTTCTCTTTAATAGTACAGTACATAATTATAGTTCATTATAAAAAATATATTTTTGTCATTAAATTATAATCTCACAATTTTCTCCCTGATAGTACAGTACATAAGTATAGTTCATTATAAAAAATATGTTTTCGTCCATAACCTATAATCTCACAGTTTTCTCTCTAATAGTAGAGTACATAATTATAGTTCATTATGAAGAATATATTTTTGTCCATAACCTATAATCGCACAGTTTTTTCTCAAGTAGTACAGTGCATAACTATAGTTGAATAAAAAAAAATATATTTTTGTCTATAGCCTATAATCTCACAGTTTTCTCTCTAATAGTACATAATTACAGTTCATTATAAAAAATATAAATTTGTCCATAACTTATAAACTCATAATTTTCTCTTTAATAGTACAGTACATAATTATAGTTCATTATAAAAAATATATTTTTGTCATTAAATTATAATCTCACAATTTTCTCCCTGATAGTACAGTACATAAGTATAGTTCATTAAAACTTTTTATCCATGGCCTATAATCTCGAATTTCCTCTTTAATATTTCCAGTACATAATACTCTGCTTACTTCCAAAACCTTGTATCTGACACACATGAATATTTTACAAGATAAATAGTTCCCTGTGTTCCTCTTTATCAACTTGTCCTTCCGTAAGTAACAAAGTAACTCCCGGGAAATGTTTTAATTCACATAATAGAATTCTAACACTGATCCAAATGCTTAACTATTTTAAGGATCTGATGAATGATAACGAAACCGTGTAAGTTCTAAGAGCGTCGTTCCTTATAAATGAAAATTAATTGTTTCAAGTTGACAGAAAAATCTTAATGATCTTTCATTTAAGAATACTATATAGATGAATACGTAAAGTAGGGAAAATTTTGAAATTAAATCAGAGAAAATCCATACTTATATCGAATATTAAGCACATTTTTAAAATGTATATATATATATATATATATATATATATATATATATATATATATATATATATATATATATATATATATATATATATATATATATATATATATATATATATATATATATATATATATATATATATATATATATATATATACATATATATATATATATATATATATATATATATATATATATATATATATATATATATATATATATATATATATATATATATATATACATATACATATACATATATATATATATATATATATATATATATATATATATATATATATATATATATATATATATATATACATATACATATATATATATATATATATATATATATATATATATATATATATATATATATATATATATATATATATATATATATATATATATATATACATATACATATATATATATATATATATATATATATATATATATATATATATATATATATATATGTGTGTGTGTGTGTGTGTGTGTGTGTGTGTGTGTAAAGTAAAGTGGATCGGGAAACTAATGTAGGAATTTTGTATGAAACCTCCTAAGACAGCTCGAGAAAATTCTCAGGGGTTTTCAAAACTTAAGTCAAGGGCAAAAAATTCCCGCGTCCTTTTGTTTCCCCTTTTTAACCTCTACCAAATTGGTCACTGGGACTACAGTTTAAGCCCTCAGAGAAGGGATCTGACTAATTATAATTCTACATTGCCCTAGCGGACAATTTAAAAAATTTCGAAAAGAAAAAAAAATGCACGCTATTGGAGGCGGATTTTCCCACAGAGTTTGACTGAGATGCTGACCCAGGTGTTAAGGGTCTTTTACATATAACTTCATGCTACCGGACCCCTCAGTTTGTCCTATCTCTATTATGAAGTGGGAACTCGTCTTCCAACGTTATCTTAATAAAGATCTTTAAATAAAACGGGGTCATTTGTGCCATGACTGTAACCACTCATCGTGAAGTCCGTCGTATTACACACACACACACACACACACACACACACACACACACACACACACACACATATATATATATATATATATATATATATATATATATATATATATATATATAATAAATTATTATTACTATCAGCCTAACTAAAAGCAAAAATATCACATATTACATATCACGTGTAAAACCATGCATTTTCCATAATATAAGATTATACTATGATCTATTTAGCTATATTAAAATAACGCTATATGTTATATAATAACAAATTATCATTTTAGAAATAAAACATTAAGTGAAGTATCTCAACTTCACAAAATACTCTTCAGATAATACTTATTAAATTCAAATTTATTTTAAAAACCAAATCTTTTCTTCATACTAATACACTGTATCCCATGCAACAAGACAAAATAAATGCTATCTTTAGTTACCACAGAAAAAAATTTACTATACCTATATTATTTTTAAATATTTTATACTTATAATTCTTAATTATACATTAATTGAAATCAACAGTTTTGTGAAGGAATTTTAGTCTCTCTATAAGAAAGAAAATTCTAACGGAATTCATTTTATCTTGAAATAAAACTAATTTTATAATGCAGCGATTTAAAAGTACTATTATCAATAATTTCATTGAAATGTTAAAAAAATTAAAAGCAAAAATGTCAAATGTCATTAAAATAATTTAAAACTAATCTTATTTTACAGAATATAGGAATGTACTGAGAGTTGTATTAGTGTATAAAATATTGAAAATATTATAAAATAACGCATTCATATTTAAGCGATAAAAGCTTGAAATTAAATTATATGAAATAGAAAAATATACTAAGAAATTAAAATTTTTATAAGTCTTTTTATAACGTTATTTTCAGATTTATACATCATTTATCAATCAAATATACAGTTTTGAAGGAAAAATATTTTCTCAACGTTAATTTCATCAATTTGATAAAAAGCGTTACTATTAGATAATTAAAAGAACAAATAAAATATATCTCACTAACAAAATATATTTTAATATTAAATGAGGATTAAAACTGCATATTTTATAGATATAGACTTATGTATTGAAAAATCTCTTAAAACTATAAAATAGTTTATATGTTATATAAGTTAGTGGAAATAAACTTAATACTTTATTGAAGTCTTTAGGTATAAAATTTTATAAAGAGATTTCATCCACGAAACTTAAAAAAAAATTATTTATCAATTTTTCCCATATCGCTAGTAAAAAGCTGTGAAAAGATGCAACGATTGAAAACCATAAAAAATATTTTAATTAAAAACAAGTTATTTAGATTAAAATTTCTTCCTTATTTAATTCCTAATCAATATCCAAAATTAAATAATGTATATCACATTTGCTGTTTCTTTTAATCTGAAATAAATTTAATCTATTCGAAGAAGAAATAATTGGATTTGTGTTTATGTATTTTTTCTGCATTCATTCAGAGACATAAAAATAAAAGAAGGCTATCTTTTTAAGATTTAAACGTAGATGTACACATCCGTATGCAATTTGAGCTTTCTTGGCATTTTGCCCTAGGCTTTTAATCAAACTTAATGCTACCGGGAATACTCAGATGACAATCTTTAATTCTGCAAAAAGACTAATTGAATATTTTGTTAATGAGACAAATCTGCCATTTGTTACCATCAAGTCTACAAAACTAGAGTGTCTCTTGTGGGAACACCGAAAAGGTATCTTCCTGATTTGTAAAAAAAGCCGTGCAAGTCAATATGTTTAATTTTTCCATTGAGTTCATAAAACGACCATGCTAAGATTGCATAACAAAAAAACTGTAATTAAAATTTCAGAAATAAATGTTATATTAATGATATATTTAAGCTAAAATATTTTTAGTACTAAAAATATAATGCTTATATTTAATTTAATTTTATATATCTGTTCCTTACAATTTTTTTGTAATATATATTTAGAGATTATACTCGCTCTCAAGCTTGCTAGTCAATATATTAGCATTGATTTAATTAAGCCTTTAGGTATAAAATTTTATAAAGAGATTCTATCGGCAAAACATTAAAAAATCTTATTTGTTAATTTTTTCCATATGGCTACTAAAATACTGTGAAAAGGTGGAATAATGTAAAGCCATAAAAAATATTTTAATTAAAAACAAGTTATTTAGATTAAAATTTCTCCACTATTTAATTCCTAATCAATATCCAAAATTAAATAATGTATATCACATTTGCTGTTTCTTTTAATCTTAAATAAATTTAATCTATTCAAAGAAGATATAATTGGATTTGTGTTTATGTATTTTTTTCTGCTTTCATTCTGAGACGCAAAAATAAAAGAAAGCTATCTTTTTAAGAATTAAACGTAGATGTACACATCCGTATGCAATTTGAGCTTTCTTGGCATTTTGCCCTAGGCTTTTAATCAAACTTAATGCTACGGGAATACTCAGATGACAATCTGCAAAATGACTAATTGAATATTTTGTTAATGAGACAAATCTGCCATTTGTTACCATCAAGTCTACAAAACTAGAGTGTCTCTTGTGGGAACACCGAAAAGGTATCTTCCTGATTTGTAAAAAAAGCCGTGCAAGTCAGTATGTTTAATTTTTCCATTGAGTTCATAAAACGACCATGCTAAGATTGCATAACAAAAAAACTGTAATTAAAATTTCAGAAATAAATGTTATATTAATGATATATTTAAGCTAAAATATTTTTAGTACTAAAAATATAATGCTTATATTTAATTTAATTTTATATATCTGTTTCTTACAATTTTTTGTAATATATATTTAGAGATTATACTCGCTCTCAAGCTTGCTAGTCAATATATTAGCATTGATTTAATTAAGCCTTTAGGTATAAAATTTTATAAAGAGATTCTATCGGCAAAACATTAAAAAATCTTATTTGTTAATTTTTTCCATATGGCTACTAAAATACTGTGAAAAGGTGGAATAATGTAAAGCCATAAAAAATATTTTAATTAAAAACAAGTTATTTAGATTAAAATTTCTTCATTATTTAATTCCTAATCAATATCCAAAATTAAATAATGTATATCACATTTGCTGTTTCTTTTAATCTGAAATAAATTTAATCTATTAGAAGAAGAAATAATTGGATTTGTGTTTATGTATTTTTTCTGCATTCATTCAGAGACGTAAAAATAAAAGAAAGCTATCTTTTTAAGATTTAAATGTAGATGTACACATCCGTATGCAATTTGAGCTTTCTTCGCATTTTGCCCTAGGCTTTTAATCAAACTTAATGCTACCGGGAATACTCAGATGACAATCTTTAATTCAGCAAAAAGTCTAATTGAATGTTTTGTTAATGAGACAAAACTACCATTTGTTACCATCAAGTCTACAAAACTGAAGTGTCTCTTGTGGGAACACCGAAACGGTATCTTCCTGATTGGTAAAAAAATAGCCGTGTAAGTCAGTGTGTTTAATTTTTCCATTGAGTTCATAAAATGACCATGCTAGGATTGCATAACAAAAACGATTTAATTAAAATTTCCAAAATGAATGTTATAGCAAAGGCATAATTAAGTTAAAATAATTTTAGTACTAAAAATATAATGCTTATATTTAATTTATTTTTATATATATTTTCTTTATAAATTTTTTTATAATATATATTTATAGATTATACTCGCTCTCAAGCTTGCTAGTGAATATATTAGCATTGATTTACTTAAGCCTTTAGGTATAAAATTTTATAAAGAGATTTCATCCACGAAACTTAAAAAAAATTATTTATCAATTTTTCCCATATCGCTAGTAAAAAGCTGTGAAAAGATGCAACGATTGAAAACCATAAACAATATTTTAATAAAAAACAAGTTATTTAGATTAAAATTTAATTCTTATTTAATTCCTAATCAATATCCAAAATTAAATAATGTATATCACATTTTCTGTTTCTTTTAATCTGAAATAAATTTAATCTATTCGAAGAAGAAATAATTGGATTTATGTATTTTTTTCTGCCTTCATTCTGAGACACAAAAATAAAAGAAAGAAAGCTTTCTTTTTAAGATTTAAATGTAGATGTACACATCCGTATGCAATTTGAGCTTTCTTGGCATTTTGCCCTAGGCTTTTAATCAAACTTAATGCTACCGGGAATACTCAGATGACAATCTTTAATTCTGCAAAAAGACTAATTGAATATTTTGTTAATGAGACAAATCTGCACATTTGTTACCATCAAGTCTACAACACTGGAGTGTCTCTTGTGGGAAAACCGAAACGGTATCTTCCTGATTGGTAAAAAAAAATAGCCGTGCAAGTCAGTATGTTTAAATTTCCCAGTGAGTTCATAAAATGATAGGATCCATGCTAGGATTGCTTAACAAAAACGCTTTAAAATTTCAGAAATAAATGTTATATTAATGATATAATTAAACTGAAATATTTTTAGTACAAAAATATAATGCTTATATTTATTTTATTTTTATATATCTGTTCTTTATAAAAATTTTTTGTAATATATATTTATAGATTATACTCGCTCTCAAGCTTTCTAGTCAATATATTAGCATTGATTTACTTCTAGCCTTCGGGTATAAAATTTTATAAAGAGATTTTATCAGCCAAACATTAAAAAATCTTATTTATCAGTTTTTCCCATATGGCTAATAAAAAAGCTGTAAAAAGGTGGAATAATTTAAAAACATAAAAAAATATTTGAATTAAAAACAAGTTATTTAGATTAAAATTTCTTCCTTATTTAATTCCTAATCAATATCTAAAATTAAATAATGTATATCACATTTGCCGTTTCTTTTAATCTGAAATAAATTTAATTTATTCAAAGAAGAAATAATTGGATTTGTGTTTATGTATTTTTCCTGCATTCATTCAGAGACGTGAAAATAAAAGAAGGCTATCTTTTTAAGATTTAAATGTAGATGTACACATCCGTATGCAATTTGAGCTTTCTTGGCATTTTGCCCAAGGCTTTTAATCAAACTTAATGCTACCGGGAATATTCAGATGACAATCTTTAATTCTGGAAAAAGACTAATTTAATATTTTGTTATTAAGACAAATCTGCCATTTGTTACCATCATGTCTACAAAACTGGAGTGTCTCTTGTGGGAACACCGAAACGGTATCTTCCTGATTGGTAAAAAAAATAGCCGTGCAGTATGTTTCATTTTCCCACTGAGTTCATAAAATGACCATGCTAGAATTGCATAACAAAAATGCTTTAATTAAAATTTCCAAAATAAATGTTATAGCAAAGACATAATTAAGCTAAAATATTTTTAGTACTAAATCTATAATACTTAATTTATTTTTACATATCTCTTCTTTATCAATTTTTTGTAATATATATTTATAGATTATAATCTCTCTCAAACTTGCTAGTCAATATATTAGCATTGATTCTTTTAGTATTGGTAATTATTATACTATTGTTGATTATATTGATGATTTTACTGTACATAAGAAGCTGAAAAGAAATATGCGATGTTTAATTTGTAAATAAATAGAATATATGAATTTTAATGTAAATATATTAGAAGAATTTTTCATTTAATAAAATGACACAGCAGTAAGTCAGTCAGTTGAAAAAAACAAGTTGTATTTTTAGAATTGATTTTTTTTAGTATCGGTAATTATTATATTATTGTTGATTATATTGATGATTTTACTGTACATATGAAGCTGAAAAGAAATGTGCAATGTTTAATTAGCAAATAATTACAATATATTAATTTTAATTTAAATATATTAATAGAATTTTTCATTTAATAAATGACACAGAAATAATTCAGTCGGATGAAAAAAATGGAAGCTGTGTTTTTGCATTGATTTTTTTAGTATGGGTAATTATTATATTATTGTTGATTACATTGACGATTTTACTGTACATATGAAGGTGAAAAGAAATATGATGTTTAAATTGCAAATAAAAGAATATATGAATTCTATTGTAAATATATTAGAATTTTTCATTTAATAAACGACACAGCAATAACTCAGTCGGATGAATAAAAGAGGAAGTTGTGTTTTAGAGTAAATTTTTTTAGTATCGGTAATTATTATATTATTGTTGCTTATATTGATGATTTTAACTGTACATATGAAGCTGAAAAGAGATATGATATTTAATTTGCAAATAAATAGAATATATGAATTCTATTGTAAATATATTACGAGAATTTTTCATTTAATAAACGACACAGCAATAACTCAGTCGGATGAATAAAAAGGAAAGCTGTGTTTTAACATTGATTTTTTTAGTATCAGTAATTATTATATTATTGTTGATTATATTGATGCTTTTACTGTATATATGAAACTAAAAAGAAATATGTGATGATTAATTTGCAAATAAATAAAATATATGAATTCTAATGTAAATATATTGCGAAAATTTTTCATTTAATAAATGACACAGCAATAACTCAGTCGGATGAATAAAAAAAGACACTGTGTTTTAACATATTTTTGAAGATGTTAAGCTTGTTCTTTTACTTTGTTGGATAACGATTTTAAATTACATTTCCATGCAAAATATGTATAAAACTATTTCAGAAATTTAATAACAATTTTAGATTCCTATTTCTGTCTTTAAAGGCTTCATAGAATATTTGTACGAAAGTGAATTGGTCTGATCATTAAAGATCAACGGTCAGTGATCTACTATATGAGGACTAATGTCATGATATCTCATTATTCTGCCAAGGTTATTTGCTTGGAGACCAATAATATAACGCTATGTTCTATTTTACCGGTTTTGATCCGATTGTAAGGAAAAGACTCCGCAATTTTAATATGATATATTTTTGATTAAATATGGGAACTTAGGATAGATGCATTTAATAGCATTGAAGTATAGAACCTACAGAACCTCTGGAGATAGCAAAGGGGAAATAAATATGGTGTAATTCTAATTTAAATGGCTTAGTCTGAAGCAACGAGGTCAGAATTATGCTAAATGACGGTTAATTAGAAGGCATCTTGATGCGGGTCTCAAAAGACTTCAATCAAACCACCATTGTTATTTGAACCCACAATGCTCAATAACGAAATGCATTGGTGGAAGTTTTCATCAATAGTATTGATGTAAGGAAAATACTCATGAGCTTTATAATAATACCTTTAGAATGCAATTCAGATATTTTGAAAGAGGTACATTTAATAATATACAAATATAGAAATATAAAACCTCTTGAGACGGGAAAACAGGATGTAAAATGAGATTATGTGTAACTCGATGTGCAGTTACTTGAGTTCCATATGTTGGGGACAGTAAAATTAAAATAATCTAGATATATCTTCAAAGTCAGTCTGGGACATAATAAGCTGAAATAAAAACAGAAAATGCCACTGTAAAAGTTGATGATAAGTTAACTTAGTACTTCGAAATATTTTTAATCTACACAAAAATGTAAATGATATTTTATGTTTCAGTGCAAGCAATGTGATATTCTGTGAATAAATGAATAACTTAAATATATTTAATATTTTTAATTAGAAAAAAAGGTAATTTTTTAAGAAATTAAAACAGGATGTAAAGTTAGTTTACTTTACATAGATATCAATGTAGTGAAGGTATTGAGTTTTTGATGTTGACACTACAATTAATTAAGCCTGTACATGCAGTAAAAGAGAATCTTGCATATGAAAATGTAATATAATACCGTCCTGGATTAACTTTAAATTAGAAAAAAGCTATTTACATGAAAATGTAAAATCAAAATAATATTTTTTTAGTTTAAGTCAGCTAATGTTAATATAGTGATTTTATTAATACTATTTTGTATACTATAAAAGATGGTTAATTTTTATTAACAATTATAACACATAATTATGATCGTTACTTATTATAAAACATAAGTAAAATATTGAAATAAAATTACGCTATCTAGTTCGAACTCAAATTACCTAATATCCCCTATATAATAATAGCCTAAGTTGTCTGTCCGCGAATTTTTGAAGCGGTTGTACCTGGAATGGATACAAGCATCCATATTGGATTTTTTATGACTTAGGGTTAGCAAAATTCACAGCGAGTTCGAAATCCACCCCATCACCACTTTTTGAACGTTTAATGGTATTATTTCAAGCCTTATTCTCCCCTGTTAAGAGCAGGAGATTAAATTTATCATTTTTGATATCCCTCATATATACCACCAAATAATCACTGTCAATATTAAAGCCTCTGCTGTCCATTCTATCACGTACGCGACCCTCATATACTCTATTTAGTTTCTTCCCCATATGTACGTATGGTACTCTATGTAGACTGTTTGCCCATTTGGTTGTCGTACTTCTCGGGTTGATGGTTCTGTTCTCGACGCTGCCAAATTTTTCTAAATGTCTAATTAATTTAATATTTTCTGCCCTTTTTTTTAAAGTGCTTATTTCTAAAGCTGTTTTATTATTTTTAAAATGAATATTTACTATTTTTTCAATTTTTTATGATTTTATTATTTTTATTATATTAAGTTCACGTATTTTGTACGGATGTCCCTGGCCACATAAACATTTCATGTTTTCTATCCTTAAAACTTTCTTCTCGCTTATTTTTATGTGTCCTTTCATCTTTCAGCTGTTAATTTTTTCTGCTCGCCTTCATTTTTGTGTTTATTGAAAGAAATCTCTGGATTAGATGGCTCGGTAGTGAAACTATCACACCATTCCTACCGGGGTGAGAGTTTCATTCCTTTACTTCCAATAATTACTGTGGCAAAAAAAAAAACTGAAGAACTTAACGATAATTTCGACGTAGCTAAGAAAACATTGAATTATCTTTCTAAATGAATTCAACGGGATTCTAAACTGCATTCACAGTATCGGGAGACTTAAGAAGAGTATGAAGATAAACAAATTACTGAGAGTGTACTTGATAATTTTCAGCCAAAAAACAAACCATTTTTTTTACCTGCTTCATAGGGTACTTTACAATTCTAGAAAATGATAAATTTACTGATTCCGTCATATGACGGGCTATATGCTAGTTGTATCATAATCTACGTGGAATAACACTAGAATTCCTTTAAAAATGCTAAGCCTTAGCTTTGAAAATGCTAATTATCTTTATGATAAATAAGATAAATTGATTTATCTCTTATTTATTTAAAGCAAATTTGGCTCTTTCAACATTAAATATAGAACTCTAGAATTATTTAGTATGTCGAATTATATTTGTACTTTTATAAATAACGAACATTTACTAAATTAGGTTTAACCCTCATAGAAATCTCAATGAATGTTACGGTTGGTTGACTATTCGGGTGTGCTACTGTCTACATTTTTGCTATACAATGGCTAATCAGACCGAGATTTACCGTTTAAGGTCGATTCCGAACGGCTCTGATCATCCATACCATTAGTAGGTTTCGAATTCACAAACGTCAGTATCGAGGAGCACTGCTTTAACCATTCAGCCATGTAGAGCAAAATGTGTTAGGAATTATTACAGTTACTATTAAGAGAATTACTAAGACTCTTATACATTGTTCTCTACTAAAACATTAAAGTTAATTTCTTTTATTTATATTGTATGTTTATTTTAGTAAATTTTATATCTTGTACGATCTTTAACATAGATTTTTCTGAAGTAGTATGCAATGCTTTTAAATTATTTCTATATTAAATACAAAACACGTCTTATAGTTTCTTCAATAAATAACGACTTTTCATTGAAATTTTTATTACCGCAGTATGGTAAGTTATTTTATGTTATTAGTATTATGCAGATTTATTAGTTAAATAATGAACAAATGATTTACCATAAAGAAAGTTTGTGA
>CM063504.1:54362018-54389518 GCA_032207245.1 Pardosa pseudoannulata | reverse complement strand
AAACTGTTATAAACATAATTAATAACACTATAAATATGTATGTAAAGAATATGGATCACAAATATTATATCAATACCCAATAGGCGGCTTGATACATAACATAAATACACAAAAACAAATTTCTTGATTAGGTAATGGAAATTAATTAAAAAAACTAATGAATCTTGAATGTAATAAAAATTGTTAAAACATTAATAAATACATAATAAATAAATAGAAAAAATATTCAAATATTATATCAATACCGATACACCGGTTCTGTGTAATATCGTTTGAATGGGGTTAAATTTAAAAGCAGTATTGACACTTTCATTAATTAATGAATGTTTATAACTGAAGAATCTTTGACACTGAGTTAGTACATTGAGCCTTTGTTGGAATCTAAAGGAGCTTTGAAAAGTTTATTAATTGGTTGCTCTCAAGTTTTACCCATTTTCTCGAAGAGACTAGTAGAGGAGAAACAGTTTTTTATGGAACATCTACACGAAGGTTACTTAGACTAAGATCTTTTGCTTCAAACCTATTCCGAATAGCTGTAATATCCATACCGCCAGCGGGATGCAAACCTAAGAATTCCATCCTGACGACTCTCTATCATTCGGCTATTTTTTGTTTTAATTTTTGTGCAACGAATTCAACCAAATATATATTTCGTATTTGTCTAAAACCTTAAATTTATTTATATTCAAGCATTCTATTATATTTCATTTTTCCATTCTATTCCTTCTTTCACCAAAAATGAGAACAACATTTTATTTTACACAGAGATATTTCTAAATATGCTTATCCCAATTCCTAATTTCATTCCCTAAATGTACCAGGTTATGAATATGCATGTGCCAGTGAACGTGTTAAAAGTGAAAGATTTTGAACTGATAAACATATGTAAATCAGTGATGCGTATAATTCATATTGTACTGTAAGAGGATTATTTCCAGTTTAAGTGACGCGAAAGTACAGAATTAGTGCTAATTAACTTGAAAAGTCTCTCAAAAATAATAAAACCTTAAGCTAGGCAAAGCTTTATTTATGAATGTAGGGATTATAATTATGCCTCGAAAACGATTATAAATGCACTGAGAATTTATAAATTTAAACACAGAACTATTCTATTGTTTATTTCATAATGGTAATAAATATTCTAAATATGTTTCTATTGTTAACATATATTCATTTTACTCCACATTGGATCCTTTAACAAATATTATATCAGCACTCAGTAGGCAGCTTGATACATATCATGTGAAATCAAAAACACAAAATCAAATCTCTTGATTAGGTAATGGAAAATAATAATAAAAAACTAATAAAAATCTTGACTGTAAACAAAACTGTTGAAACATTGATAAATACACAATATCTGATTTACATTAGCAGTTAATAACAGGGGAAACGCTGATACGTAATAGAATCTTCTGAGATATATCAATACCGTGAAAGTGGATTAATATATAACTAGCTAAAACAAATATACATAAACAGAACTTTTGAATAGACACTTGACAATTAACAGAACTTATGAATATTAGCAATATGCAAAACTGTTATAAACATAATTAATAACACTATAAATATGTATGTAAAGAATATGGATCACAAATATTATATCAATACCCAATAGGCGGCTTGATACATAACATAAATACACAAAAACAAATTTCGGGATTAGGTAATGGAAATTAATTAAAAAAAGATAATGAATCTTGACTGCAATCAAAATTGTTAAAACATTAATAAATACATAATAAATAAATAGAAAAAATATTCAAATATTATATCAATACCGATACACCGGTTCTGTGTAATATCGTTTGAATGGGGTTAAATTTAAAAGCAGTATTGACACTTTCATTAATTAATGAATGTTTATAACTGAAGAATCTTTGACACTGAGTTAGTACATTGAGCCTTTGTTGGAATCTAAAGGAGCTTTGAAAAGTTTATTAATTGGTTGCTCTCAAGTTTTACCCATTTTCTCGAAGAGACTAGTAGAGGAGAAACAGTTTTTTATGGAACATCTACACGAAGGTTACTTAGACTAAGATCTTTTGCTTCAAACCTATTCCGAATAGCTGTAATATCCATACCGCCAGCGGGATGCAAACCTAAGAATTCCATCCTGACGACTCTCTATCATTCGGCTATTTTTTGTTTTAATTTTTGTGCAACGAATTCAACCAAATATATATTTTGTATTTGTCTAAAAACTTAAATTTATTTATATTCAAGCATTCTATTATATTTCATTTTTCCATTCTATTCCTTCTTTCACCAAAAATGAGAACAACATTTTATTTTACAGAGATATTTCTAAATATGCTTATCCCAATTCCTAATTTCATTCCCTAAATGTACCAGGTTATGAATATGCATGTGCCAGTGAACGTGTTAAAAGTGAAAGATTTTGAACTGATAAACATATGTAAATCAGTGATGCGTATAATTCATATTGTACTGTAAGAGGATTATTTCCAGTTTAAGTGACGCGAAAGTACAGAATTAGTGCTAATTAACTTGAAAAGTCTCTCAAAAATAATAAAACCTTAAGCAAGGCAAAGCTTTATTTATGAATGTAGGGATTATAATTATGCCTCGAAAACGATTATAAATGCACTGAGAATTTATAAATTTAAACACAGAACTATTCTATTGTTTATTTCATAATGGTAATAAATATTCTAAATATGTTTCTATTGTTAACATATATTCATTTTACTCCACATTGGAATCCTTTATATCTTTAATTCCTTTTCGATGAAAATTTATTAACAGTTGATGCTGTTAGGTTTCGAAAATATGTATATATATATATATATATATATATATATATATATATATATATATATATATATATATATATATATATATATATATATATATATATATATATATATATATATATATATATATATATATATATATATATATATATATTTATATATATATATATATATATAAATATATATATATATATATATATATATATATATATATATATATATATATATATATATATATATATATATATATATATATAATATATATATATATATATATATATATATATATATATATATATATATAAATATATATATATATATATATATATATATATATATAATATATATATATATATATATATATATATATATACATATATATATATATATATATATATATACATATATATATATATATATATACATACATATATATATATACATATATATACATATATATATATATATATATATATATATATATACATATATATATACATATATATATATATATATATATATATATATATATATATATATATATATATATATATATATATATATATATATATATTTATATATACATACATATATATATACATATATATACATACATATATATATATATATATATATATCTATACATATATATATATATATATATATAT
The DNA here is from genome assembly GCA_032207245.1 of Pardosa pseudoannulata. NCBI lineage: Eukaryota > Metazoa > Arthropoda > Arachnida > Araneae > Lycosidae > Pardosa > Pardosa pseudoannulata. Next base: position 54,386,070 of record CM063504.1, on the reverse strand, counting down.
ATATATATATATATATATATATATATACTCAAATAATGAGTTTTATTATTAATATTCTACAACTCCTAATATTTTATAAGGGAACATTTCTTGTTAAGTGTAAGTTATAACTACTTTGTAAATATATATATATATGTGTGTGTGTGTGTGTGTAAACGGCCAAGGGACCAACCTGCCCCTACTTTATACTTCAAAACTTCCTTTGAAATTGCCCCTATTATTTTCCTCAGCCCGGGCATGCTGGGCTGCCAAGAGTCCTGCTAATCGTCTGTTCGAATGGAACACATCAGTCGTCTTGGCCGAACGTAATCTTTATCAAAATAGCACAAAATCTAGACGCGTCGGAACCGGACGGTATCAGAACGCTCTCTCTATCGCCAACCATCTGCGAGAGACGACCAAATACCGTGTCTGTTTTAATGTGGTGGGAAAATGCTGAGGCAACTGTTATTTTCTTATAGTAAGTAACCTTTGATTAGAGACATCTGCCAAAGTGTGGCGTTCTAGATGACTATTATTGCTGATCATTACAGATTTTTCCTGGAAGAGTTATAACTTCCTAATTAAAATACCAGCCATATCATTTTCTGTTTTGGGAATCATAGAAAGCATTTCAGGTTTCGTCTGAAGGAAAGCAAACATTCTCGTTTAAATTGGATGGCTGGGAAATATGGTTAATACAAAGAGAAGAAATTAAGATTTAGACTAATGAATGTTAAAAAGGGATAATTTTTGTTGTCTTTAGGGCTTAAATATTGATATTATTACGTATATACATACAGTCTGTTTCATAAGAGTGTGTCGATCATAACTTCGCTTATAGATAGCCGGCAGATACCGGCTTAATTGCACGGGTTCTTCAAACATTAGAGAAGAATGCTTTATGGTTATATTCTTTATTCGATTTGTTTTTGCTGTGTTTAGATCAACAATTCCAAAATGAGTGCAGCGTATGTGAGCCGTTTCAAGGCAGTGTTTTTGTGTAACCATCCAAAAGGACCAAAAATATCTTGTGCATCTGCAGCCTGGTACATGAGAAAGTCGGAGTCGTTTGTAAAGAAGTAGGTAGCACGTTATAAAGCGGTACAAAATGTTGACGACCCACCGGAACGGTGATAAACGCCGCTCAACGTCAAAATCGAACGATAAAGTGATTCTTGCACAATTGATAATGATGGGGACTGGACAATTTATTAGATGAAATGCATTTAAGTTTAACATTTGTACTACACAGTTTAAATATATTTTTAACTAATTCTTTTGTATTTTCAGAGAAATAGACGACACACTCTTATAAAATAGACTGTATATATATATATATATATATATATATATATATATATATATATATATATATATATATATATATGTATAAATGTTATTATTTATTAACAATTATTCATATGTGTTATTATTATTTATTTATTTATTTATATGTATGTGTGTATGTGTATATAACAATTGATAATTTATTCTTAAATAGATACTATTGCAAATGTTACAAAAATAATTAATATATAAATATTTATATATTTTCATAATTAACTACATTTTAATTAAATTCTTAAATTATAAATGAATTTCAATTTACTGGATAAAATGTAATATAAAACCTGTAGAATATAGAGGATGTTTATTATTCTGAAATACAATATTCAAACGTATCTCATAATAAGGCAAGGAAGTTGGATCAATATGTCTGGTCTTTACATTTCTGAAGGTTGCACAATTCCACGTATGCATACATGAAATCCCTATTAGTAGATTATTTTAGATTAAAGCCAATTTATACTTATCTAGATTAATACATACACATGTATTAGTTGCTATGAAATATATTTTTATTCCTGCAAAATAATTGTGACGGTTGCTATCTTTTAGCTCATAGATTTCAGCGTCAGATAAGAATAAAAGAGTGCATCTATATACATATATAGCATCAACACACATATAAATGTATATGTATGTAATGTATGTAAGAAACTCTGACGTATTTTATAGATTTTTTTTACTTATTGAAAGTGTTTCCATAAAAGAAAATACTTTTTTTACAATAAGCTTTGTTATGATTTCTAAAGCAATTCACTTGTGTCCTGGAAATTTATGTATTTATATACATGTGTAGAACACACACAAACACACATAAATATGTAAATATATAAATATATATATATATATATATATATATATATATATATATATATATATATATATATATATATATATATATATATATATATATATATATATATATATATATATATATATATATATATATATATATATATATATATATATATGTTTATGAGAGTTTGTTAACATATATATGATATGTTTTAAATAATATTTTTTTTACTTTAAATGCTTCTATAAAATAAAGAAACTTATTAATCACATTTTGTCACTTGTTATTAATCAAATATCTTCATATAAGTATATATATATATATATATATATATATATATATATATATATATATATATATATATATATATATATATATATATATATATACATATATATATATATATATATACACACACACATATATATATATATATATATATATATATATATATATATATATATATATATACTTATTTATTTATTTATTTACGAGAGTATATATGTGATATATTTTAAACATTTTTTTCATTTTGAATGTTTCCATAAAAAAACTATCTATTGAAATAAACTTTTTAATAGATTTTTGTTACATGTTATGAAATAAATTATCTCCATTTAATTAATCTTCATACTGTAAAATATTTCAGAACCCAATTTTGTAATAACTTCAATACAGTTTTCATGAAGCTTTATTTTAAAATTTTGATTTGATTCCAAACGTGGTTGCTTTGTTTAAATCAAGACAACCAATTCTTAAAATATTTCAAAACACAAATGTCCATTGCGTTCATTGTAAATAAAGGTACCTCAGGTTGAATTCTTAAGCATTTGAACAACAACCGAATCTAATTTACGAAATTTCTGCGAGGACGCATCTTTTAGCTTCTCTACCCTCCCGGTACAAACGATTTAAAAGGGAGGTGATGTCACACACTAATGTGATTTTGTACTTGGAAAATTAAATTTCCCAAACGAATGCCTGAGGCAAGAAATTTTTAAATTAAATTCAGTTAAGATTTATTGCTCTCGCATTTGAGTTTGTCTAGGAAGGTATAAGGAATTAAAATATGTAGGTGTTAATTAAAATATCTAGAATAAAATACTTTGAAATTATCTCTAGTTGAAAGATCTATTCGTGATCTTAAAAATTCCCATTATGTTAGAGCAGATAAAACTAAATAACCTAGCTAAAGAATTGAAAATATATAAGCATAAAAAGAAGAGCGAATTATTTAATAACAAATTTTTATGTAGTTCTTATATTTAATAATGCAGTTTTTAATGACAGCAGACTTTTATAATATTTAAAACATTCAAATAATTTTAAAATTTTTGTCATTTCAATATTTATGCTAATTTGTTGATCTTAAGATTTATTTCTTCCGCATTTGAGTTTGCCTAAGAAGGTATAAGGAATTAAAATATGTAGGTGTTAATTAAAATATCTAGATTAAAAAACTTTGAAATTATGTCTAGTTTGAAAGGTTTATTCGTGATCTCAAAAATTCCCATTACGTGAGAGCAGATAAAACTAAATAACCTAGCTAAAGAATTGAAAATATATAATCATAAAAAGTAGATCGAATTATTTAATAATAATATTCAATGAAATTCTTGTATTTAATAATAGTTTTTTATGACAACTGACTTTTAAATAATTTAAAACATAGAAATAATCTGTTTTTTTTCTTATTTCAATATTTATGATGATCTGATGATCTTTAGATTTATTGATCCAACATTTGAGCTTGTCTAGGAATATATAACGAATTAAAATTTGTAGGTTTTAATTAAAATATCTAGAATAAAATACATTGAAATTATGTCTAGTTGAAAGGTCTATTCGTGATCTTAAAAATCCCCATTATGTTAGAGTAGATAAAATAAATAACCTACCTAAAGAATTGAAAATACATAAACATTAAAAGTAGCGCGAAGTATTTAATAATAAATTTTAATGAAATTATTGTATTTAATAATTCAGGTTTTTATAACAGCCAACTTTTACAAGCATAGAAAAAGTTTAAAAATTTTTGACATTTCAATATTTATGATGATCTGTTGATCTTACGATTTGTTTCTTCCGCATTTGAGTTTGTCTCGGAAGGTATAAGGATTTAAATATGTAGGTGTTAATTAAAATATATAGAATAAAATACTTTGAAATTATCTCTACTTGAAAGGTCTATTCGTAATCTTAAAAATTCCCATTATGTTATGGCAGATAAAACTAAATAACTTAGCTAAAGAATTGAAATTATATAAGCATAAAATGTAGCGCGAATTATTTAATAATGAATTTTAATATAATTCTTGTATTTAATAATGCAGTTTTTTAATGAGAGCAGACTTTTACAATATTTAAAACAAGAAATAATTTAAAAAGTCTTGTTATTTCAATATTTATGATGATCTGATGATCTTAAAATTTATTGCTCTTGCATTTGATTTTGTGTAGGAAGGTGTAAAGAATTAAAATATGTAGGTGTTAATTAAAATATCTAGAATAAAATACTTTGAAATTATCTCTAGTTGAAAAGTCTCTTCGTTATCTGAAAAATCCCCATTATGTTAGAGCAGATAAAACTAAATAACCTAGCTAAAGAATTGAAATTACATAAGCAAAAAAAGGAGCGCGAATTATTTAATAATAAATTTTAATGTAATTCTTGTATTTAATAATGCAGTTTTTTAATGACAGCAGACTTTTAGAATATTTAAAACATACAAATAATTTTAAACTTTTTTGTCATTTGAATATTTAAGATGATCTGAAATCCATGCAGAAATATCTATCATAACATTTTTAAAGTTATCCCTAATCAAAAGGTTTACAGGTGTACGGCAGAATTATCATCATTACGTTAGAACAGATAAGATTAAACAACCTAGTTAAAGAATTTGAAAATAACTAAGTATAAAAGGTGATGGAAGCCATTTCATAATATCTTAGAGAAAAATTCGTGTCTGTGATAATTCGTTTTTTTTTATGTAAGCAGACTTTTACAATAATTAAAGAATATAAATAATTTTAAATGCTTTACAATTCAATATATTTGATGGTGTGAAACGTATGTGTAAATATCTAGCATAAAAATATTTCTAGTTAACCCTAATCGAAAACTTGATTCGTGTGTTACAGAATTATCATTTCGTTAACAGATAAGATTAAACAACCTAATTAAAGAATTTGAAAATAACTAATTATAAAAGGCGATGGAAACAATTTCATAATTCCTTAAAATAAATTCTTGTCTCTGATAATTCAGTGTTTTTATGAAAGCAGACATTTTACAATAATTACAGAATAGAAATAATTTTAAATGCTTTACAATTCAATATATTTGATGGTGTGAAACGTATGTGTAAATATCTAGCATAAAAATATTTCTAGTTAACCCCAATCAAAAACTTGATTCATGTGTTACAATATTATAATTTCGATAGAACAGATAAGATTAAACAACCTAGTTAAGGAATTTGATAATAACTAATTATAAAAGGCGATGGAAACAATTTCATAATATCTTAGAGAAAAATTCATGTCTATGATAATTCAGGTTTTTTTTATCGAAGAAGACTTTTACAATAATTAAAGAATAGAAATAATTTTAAATGCTTTATCATTTCAGTATATTTGATGGCATAAAAAGTATGCATAAATATATAGCATTAAAATATTTCTAGTTAACCCTAATCGAAAACTTGATTCGTGTGTTACAGAATTATCATTTCGTTAACAGATAAGATTAAAGAAATTAGTTGAAAAATTTGGAAATATCTAAATATAAAATGTGATGGAAATAATTTGATAACTTCTTACAATAAAATTCTTATCTCTCATAATTCAGTTTTTTTATAAAAGCAGATTTTTACAATCATTAAAGAACAGAAATAGTTTTAAATGCTTTAACTTTTCAATATATTTGATAGTATGAAATGTATGTATAAATATCTAGCGTGAAAATATTTCTAGTTAACCCTAATTGAAAACTTGATTCGTGTGTCACATAATTATCATTTCGTTAGAACAGCCTAGACACTTAACAACCTAAATAAATAATTTAAAAATACCTAAGCATAACGGTTGGTGTAGATAAGTTAATAATTTAACTGTCATATAAAGAAATTATTCCTTCTAATATTTCAAGTCATATCTTGAATGCAGAACATTTAGAATATTTGAATCAATATCAAATATAATAATTATCATGTTTAATAATTCATATCAATATATAATAATTATCAAATTGGTTCATCACAGCTAGTTTCAATATGTAAGTAATTAATGGTACATATATATGTATATTTGCATAAATTTATTTATAGACTTTTATGTCGTATATGAAAATAGTTGATGAAAACTAAAACCTAATCTTTTCTATTTTGTCAGCCCAAGAAATTTAAATGTATGTTTATTCATCCAGCTACTAAGAACTCATAAGAATATCATGGAAGATATATCATTTAAAATTTTACAATAATAAGATTCAGTTAAAACACCTCTATTGTTTCATAATAAGTATGATTTGTAATTTTCTTTCTGTTTCATTTCAGCCCCAGCTGGTTGGGTGCAGCTACTTCTACAGGAAGAAAATTTGTTGATAGTCGCTGGTGTCGCAGGAGCCATTGGCATTCTACTTATCGTTTTATTAACAACAGCTGTTGCAATTGTACTTAGGAAAAGAATGAAAGGTACGCCTATATTTATTAGAAAATTCTTAAATAAATATTACTAGTTCGCATTTTTAAATACTATTCATTATATATCGATAACTATCGATTGTTGAAAACTTAAAAATGCTTACAACGTAGTCGATGCAATGTATTAAAAATGCTTACAACGTAGTCGATGCGATATAAACTGTCGATTGTTGAAAATTTAAAAATGCTTACAACGTAGTCGATGCGATATAAACTCTCGATTGTTGAAAATTTAAAAATGCTTACAACGTAGACGATGCGATATAAACTGTCGTTTGAAAGTAAAATATAAATTATTTTAGATTATAGTGAACATCCAAAATTATTAACAATCTTCTAGATATTCAATATGCCAGTAGGAATATATTTAAGATAAAGGAATTAAAATTTAAATATAATGTTAAATAGTTTAAAAGAAACCGTTAGAAATTTCTAAAAGTTCATTTTGAGAAATTGATGAAAGCACGTCCTTTTTAAAGTAAGTTTTTGAAATTGTCATAAAAAAACGATAAAATAAATCCTAAAATGATATTTAAATCTATTATTAATAATAATTGTATTTCGTGTATAAAAAATATATCAATTATAGAAAAACATATTACAAAATTAATTTTTGCTTTTCATTCTTAATTATATTTCAAACTTTAATGAGATATACATGTTTTCAGAAGTCGAAAGCCCACTGTCGACTTCAAATAAAGTATTTTATGTTTATATCTTATATATATAAATTATATATTTGATATGATATTGTAATGTAGTATTATTCTTTTATTTATGTAATTGAAAAAAGTTGTACTGGTTTTCAATTATTCTATAGCACTGCATCATTTTTTCCCGAATATTTCTATACAAAATTATTTAAATTTCCTCTCATTTGTTAAAGTACTATTAAAACATTATATGTGCTTACATAATTGTTATATTTTTATTTATTTAATACATATTACATGTATACAATATATTGTGTATATTGAATGTATAATTTAATGACATGTTTCGTTATATTACATATTTCAAAACTTTTGTATGATAATAGTGTTTAAATAAATAACATGGTATTAAAACTATATAAAAATTTGTATTCTAAATGTTTTAGAAGTTTTGAAAGATAGCTTAATAATTTAAGCCAATAGTTCGGAAAATCGTAATATCCCTGTATTAGTTTAAGAACAAAATGTCCAATTCTTCCCAAAAAGTTTGATTAGTTTAGTAAAACCTAAGATAAATTAATAAAATATAGCTCTTAAGTAGTTAACTAGGCTATATGGCACTGAATCTATACGGGGTGCACGTTTCAAATAATGGGTAAATAACATGAAATAATAGAAAAGCTATAATATTGCAGATTTGGAAAAGGTAAAACAAAATAAATTGCGAAAACCAAAGCATAACTACGACTAAAAAAGAACAAGTTAAGAAACTGAATACATAAAAGAAGTAATTAGAGACATTTGAAGTGACTAGAAACAAAAAAACTTAAGTATGTTGTGCACTGACGTATAAAAGTTAAAAATGGTAATAGAATCCAATATATTTTTAAAAGTTAAAACAGTTTATATTGAAGATCTGTACTTAATAAGTTATTTAAGGTAACACTTCTTGAGTCAAAATGATATTTTAATTAGTGTAAATTAGATTAATAGTATAAATTATAATAACAAAAATAAATGTATGGAATATGCACTTCTGGATTAGCAGTGTAGTGCACTACAAGTATTAAGACAAGCATTACAATTTTAAGACTTACAGATAATTTAAATAATCACCACGCATTAAACAATGGAGGGATGATTTAAAATTATTTGCATAAAATATTAAAAAATATGTTTAGAAAATAATTATACCTTAATCTTTTCTGATAGATGTTTGTGATAACAAACTACAACTAAAAACCCTAACACTTAACTTTGTTACTAGACACTAATGTGAGCAGTTAATAAAAGCAACTTAAAGGGTACCTGATCAATACTAAAAAAGGCTTACATTTTAGTAATAAAGAAATACGCCTAAAATTAAAATATATTTGAAACTGCTGGAAAATGTGAAAAAAAAACTACTCTTTGAAAGTTCATTCTTGAAAAAATAAGCTATGCCTTTTACCGTCAACAATTCCTTATTTACCATAAAAATGAAAAAGTTTAGTTTCATTTTCAAATGGGTGAATAACAATTTTTTTTTTCTCTCCCCGCAAAAACCGTTGATAATTTGTAACCTAAAGAGAGAACCATTCAATTAATTCCTCAGCGCTAGCATATCCCAGAGCTTTGAAAATATTCCTAATTTTTCTCAGGTGTTAGAGACAACCATCTGAAAGGTAAATCTATTTTTTTCTGGCATGTTTTAATGTCACGAACAGTGAATTTACTAATGTATTTATATTTTTTCCTTCTTTTCTTTGCATGTAATACAGCTAACAGCAAAGAGGTTTTACAAGCAAGGCATCTGTAAGTTGGCTGTTTTTACTCCGTCTCTTTTAATATGATATTTGTTGCATTTTTAAGTTAATAATAGCGCTTGTCACGCAAAGAAGGTATTAAAGCCGTTTTTGTGAATTTTTCGCTTAAATTTTGTTGAATTAATTTTAACTTTTTTTTCCGGTGGAAAAGATGAAGGAATTTAATCTTCGGTTAATGAAATATTTTTTTTCTTTTCGGCTTGTTGTGCGAGATGAATGAAAGGCAAATAATCCGATGTCTGAAGCCATATTTTTTTTCCGGAATTAAGTACATGCCATTTTCTCCGAAATATATTTTTTTAATTATTCCACCGTTATGTCCATAATCCACCAAAAGTTCTTTTGTACTACATGGGTAATTACTTTAAGAAATTTTAACGAGTCTGTTCATTTGCCTTTATTAATGACCTAAAGTCATTATAAGTAGATAATTAGATGATCTCTGGAATTATACTGCCAAAAAAATCGCAACACAAAGCAGTTGTGTCTTTATGTTTATGTTTTTTTTACCTTTTATACGTATATTAAGCACCGAATTAAGCTGTTTAGAAAACATTATACATTCTGAAAAAGTGTTTTTACCACTTTATCTAAAGAGAAAAAATATTTAATTTATTTCCTTATACCAAATAAATCGTTAATTTTTCTAACAGCATGATTTGTATCTCTAAAATCTGAAATTGAATCCTGTAAGTAAGTTTTTTAAACATTTATCATACGTCACAGCGTAGTATTTTCTGTTTCGGAAGTTTTTAGTTGTTCTAGTAAATATTTTAAACATTTTATTTTTCATAATTTATTTTTCCTTTTTTATAAAAAGTATTAAATTGTCCAAAAATTTTTTGTTTGATTTCTTATCTTTGAAAGCTGAAATTAAATGTTTTGCATCATCTGTTCTGATTATTTTCAATATTAACACTGCAATCTATTCATACATTTCCTAATATTATTTGTTCATTTTAATAGATTATTTATAAAATATTTTTCTATCCTTTCTTTTAAATAAAATAAAAAATATTTTAATTTTAATTTAATAAAAATTCTTATCTTATTTTAAAGTTATCAGAAAGTAACATTTTAATTTTACACCAAATAACCTTTTTAGCTCTCTTATTAGGAGTTTAACCTCTCTCTTTACATCTCGGATGCTTACACAATCAAATTTCTTTTAATGAATCTACTTTTCAATGTGCCTCAGAGAATGTTATATTCAGTAAATAAATTGTGTTAGACTGTTAGATTTGTTAAGTTAGTTTAGAGCTCTACGGTCTACTTTTTTGCTACACAGACGCTAACTTAATGGTTAGGAGTTAAATGAATACTTACATATTTAACCATTTATATGAGTTCTTATAGAAGAGTGTATTTATTCATGTATTATGTATTAATAACTAAGTTCTTATAACTGGTAGTCTGGTTGAATAGGATTGCTAATATTATAATGCATGAAGACATAGAAATAAATCAGTTTTGTTAAGTGTTTAAGTTATCCTGGTACTGTAGAAGCATATATCATATAATATGTAAAATATTTCGAGTGTTATGTACGGAAAAATATAAGCTTCTAAACTATCATTAGTTAATTATTAAAAATATGATTTTTATATGTATAAATGTTTCTTGTTTTGAATAGGAAAAGTCGGTAATCTGGATACTTTTAAATAATAAAATGTTTGTTGTCTAAAAAATTATTATAATTCTTTGCTCACGAATATTTTAAGATATTTTGAATATTAAAAAAAAACTATTAGAACATATATTATAGAAAAATTCTGAAGTTCTACAAAACTAAGATGTCACTGTTTGAAACAAACATATAGTTTATATATAAAATGTACTCATGGACAATCTATTGTCATTCAAAATTAGAAGGACACACTTCAACGAGGGGTTAGGTATACTTAAATGTCTCAGCACCATATAGTAATTCATTGTTGGAAATGCAAAGCTATCAAGATACTGCGATTGATGCGAATTGTACTTTTGGATTTTTAATTCTGTCACAATATTCGGCTATTTGAAATGGCTTATATTCGAGACTACCACATTGAAACGTTAAAAGCAACTTAATTATCAGGAAATTTATCACTTATTTTAAGCTTTAACATAACAGTCCTTACATACCTTCGGTAAGGAAATATGACGGCTGTCGTCAATGCTTGTGACTGCTGTCGCGAGACTGTTCTAGAACGCGTCAAATTTTGTGAAAGAGTCAAATTTTGTTTTAATGCAAAAAACATTGCAAGCGTACCACAACTACTCTTCGTAACAACAATCTATTTAGTTAGAATTACATTTTCATCCCTGCAGATTTTTGTGACTCGAACTCATCTATGTGTACTTACCCCTCCATGTCATATTTCTCTTGTCTTTAACCAAGTATTTAATAAATTGTTTAAGAAGATAAACCGTAGCTATGTTGCTAACAGTGTCTTTAACCAAGTATTTAATAAATTGTTTAAGAAAATAAACCATAGCTATGTTGCTAATAGTTCTGTTACTCATTGTCATTTTTTGCTTGCATTTAAAAGAGAGTTTAATAAGTGTTTTAAGAAGATAAACCTTAGCTATGTTGCTAATAGTGCTGCAACTCATTAAGAAAGTTAAACTAACAAACCAAATGTCTCAAATTTAGAAAATTTCATCTGATAATCAACGTAGGATTTTCTGTATCATTTTTCTGTATACATTTCATAGGAATTTTGTTATATAAATTCTGATAGGAAACCAAAAGTACTAATTTAGTCTGTGTGGTATGTTTAATCTGTTATACCTCTCGAACAAAGTAATAGATACAAAATTGAAGACCTTGCCAGTAATATGATACCAATAAATCTTAAGTTCCTTATTAGTCGAAAATAACTAAAGGTTCAAGATATCATTTATAAAGACTTTTTATATCATTGATAAAGACTAAAAATTGCAGGAAGGTGTATCAAACATTATCCAAAGAAGAAAATAATATATTTATCATTTAATAATTTCAATATGATAAGCTTAATGTATAACAAAGAAATAACTTTCACAGCACACTATTTTTTTATCCCTTTTTGCAGTTTTATTCTCTCCAATTGAGATACGCATTCAATTAACTGACTGCAAACTGAACGGTATCGCACAGAGAGTTTAAAAATAAACTTAGCTTTAAACATGCAGAAATCTTGTAACACAAGTTGTTAAGTGCAATTAAAACCTAGAACCTAGTTCCGTACTATTAAATCGAGAAGCTAATTTAAAAGATCGAGCTGCATTAATTGCGATCGTTTCAAAGGATGACTCCCGAATACATATATATGGAATGTCCACGGTTAAATGTTAATTAATTCGAAAGTAGTTGCCCTCCTTTTATTTTTAATTGCGGATAATCAGAAGTCATATTATCCTCTTATATACATTTGCGTTATTACTCTATGATCTAACATTAGCGTAACTTAAAATGTCTTATCACAAATCACTGTTTCACAGGATTCAGGAATTCTGACTAATTAAATTACTACTTCTGCATTTACAGCTTTTAATCGCAATTAAAATCTTAATCCTCGTAAACAGGCTAACAGCTAAACACGTGATCAATACTGAACTGCACCAGTAGGAGGAGATTGTTAATTCTTTTCTCCGTGTTTAATACGAAAAGAAATTATTTAATTTTTCGTCTTTTTATAAGAGTTAATCCTCCCCTTCGCTAAGTATTATATTACTTTTCTTTTGTTAGCAATTTCAATAAAGAAGATAACGTGTTCAATTTATGCCTCGTACACGAGGCTCGGATTTTTTCTTATTAAATAATCAGTAGAATAAACAATAACATGAAAATGATTTTGGTTCTTATATGCTCCAGTCTGTTTATTTTTCAACAAATTAATTTCGCTGATATTATATCTACATTAAGTACATAATCCGTAAAAATATAGTTCCATTATACACGCATAATTACCTCCAAAATTTTTAACGGACTAATTTGTTTAGTAATTATGGGGGAAGATTTTTGAGCGTATAATTGGATTTACAGTATTTTTTCTTCCTTTTTATATGGCATGAATACTATGGAATATTTTTATCATTTAGATAGAGAAAATTATAGAACCTTTTTTGTGCCCATTTTCTTTCCTGATTTAATTAGTCGTATAATATAGATTAAAGCAATATATCACTTGAACGGAAAAATGCAAAACGCTTACGTTGTGTTTAGTTCAGATAGGTTATTGAGCGAAACATAAATCAAAATTATTATCATTTTGCGTTTCTGCCTCAAGTGGCTGTTAATTTATTCCTATTTATGCTTAGTTATTTGATGGTGTATTATAAATAATGCATTGCAGCATTATAAATATAAACATAAAATTATAATAGGCTGCTGAAATTAAAAGATGATTTTAACTATTAAATTATTATAATATTCATGAAAATGAATTATACATGATGCAATTATACATGTATGTATTGGAGATTATGCATATAACTTCCGGTACAGCATTCGTAATTTAAGTGCACAAGCACCATTGTTAGATTAAATAAACGATAGATGTGTTTTTTACATAAATATAGAATTATATATCAGTACTAAAGTTAAAAGAAATATTTAAATTTTAAAATAATCAGTTATTCATGTACCAATGGATTTTACATAGTAATTTTCATGTTATTGATAAATATTTAAACAATTACGAGTAAGTGTCCATAAATAGTTTATAAAGACTAAAGTAAATTATTTGCAGCCAGTAGAAATCGGTTTTATTAAATATATAATTATTCTTAGGAATCCAGAGTTAAATGATAAATTTTATTTTTGAAACTAACAGATATTTGTAAAACTGAATTTTGGTTTGTTTTACTGGTTTGAGCACTACGGTCTACTGTTTTGTACACAAGGGCTAATGAGACCGGAACCTATTGCTTAAAGCCGATTCCGAACGGCTATGAATATCCATGCCATAGTAGGATTTGTACCTATGAACTCTGGTACCGACGATCAGCGCCCTAACCAATCGGCCAGCTTTCGAAAAAAAACCTGAATTTTGAATCGTAACAAATGTACTGTTTTACTGTATCGGTTAATACCAAAAGAGCGTAGAAATGTGAGGTATGCTTAAAAATCTAGAATTAAATGAAACATTTTATTTTTATAACTATCAGATATTTTTAAAACTGAATTTTGCATTGTAACAAATGTACTGTTTTACTGTACCGGTTAATACCAAAAGAGCTTAGAAATGTGAGCTATGCTGAGAAATCTAGAGGTAAATGATAAATTTTATTTTTAAAACTGAATTTTGCATCGTAACAAATGTACCATTTTGCTGTATCGGTTGATGCCAAAAGAGCTTAGAAATGTGAGCTATGCTTAGCAATCTAGAGTTAAATGAATTTTTTTTAAACTATCACATATTTGTAAAACTGAATTTTACATCGTAACAAATGCACCATTTTACTGTATCGGTTAATATCAAAAGAGCTTAGAAATGTGAGCTATGCTTAGAAATCTAGAGATAAATGAAAAATTTTATTTTTAAAATTAACAGATATTTGTAAAACTGAATTTTGCATCATAACAAATGTACCATTTTACTTTATCAGTTAATACCAAAAGAGCTTAGAAATGTGAGCTTTGCTTAGAAATCTAGAGTTAAATGAAAGATTTTATTTTTAAAACTAACACATATTTTAAAACAGAATTTTGCATCGTAACAAATGTACCGTTTTACTGTATCGGTTAGTACCAAAAGAGTTTAGAAAAGTGAGCTATGCTTAGAAATTTAGAGTTAAATGAAAAAATTTATTTTTAAAACTAACAGATATTTGTAAAATTGAATTTTTCATCTTAAAATAGGTACCTTCTAACTATATCGGTAAATAGAAAAAGAGCTATACGTATACCTTTCGTTACTATTCGGTTTGTAAATATCTATTTTCTGAAAATGATTTCTGAATAATTACCTTTGATCTACAAGGTTACTAACTAGGCATTTCCAATAAGATAGCTTTCTTGTAACCGATATTTCTTTCAGTTTTGTTATATAAAATATGAAGCAAAAATTAAATTGTAATTGATCGAATGATTGTTAATATTTTTGTACATTTTTAAAACTATTTTAAATTATGTACACTTTATTATTTCTTTCTTACTTTCCATATCAAGTTAAAAATATTTTCTGTACATATATGAATATATTATTAAAATAATTTACTCTTGTGAAAAGAAAGAAATGTTCAACATCTTCATTTACATCGTTAATCTTTTAGTCTCATTACTTATTTAAACATTTTTAGAGGTAATTCATTATTAATGCTTGTAAAATATTTAAGGTATAAAACCAAACTAAAATGTATTATAAATTTTTACATTGGTCTTTTAAACCCCATAGCAGTTTTGTACGTGCCTCATACCACTTCTCAGCATAATTTACCCGTTTGTGGTGCAATTTTTATGCTGATTAACACAACTAATTTATTCTAGTTTGCTCTTTTTATTTATAGATGATATAATTTATTTATCAGTAGAACGAATTTTCTTATTTTAAGCAAAATATTTTTAAAATATATTTTCAAATTCATACATTTTTAAAATACATAAAAAAAATTTCTTATAATTTTCGCAATACAAAAATGGACATTTCGGGAGCCAGGTATTTAAAATTCCTTGTAATATTTAATAGCTGATATAAAAATCTGTAAACTGTGTTTTTTTTCATATAATTTACAGTAGTTTCCAATGTAAAATTATTTATTTATTACACATTCAAAGAAGTTAATAATATTCACCATAATTAGTAACGTTTATTAATTTTAGACGTGAGTCCTGAGGAGGATAATTAAGTTTAGTTTGGGTTAGAGTGCTACGGTCTATTTTTTGCAATATGAAAGACAATGAGACCAGGAACTGTTGCTTAGAGGTGATTTCGAACGTTTACGAACATTCATGCCACAATAAAATTCGAACTGACGAATTCCGTACCGAAGGTCAGCTGCCTAGTCATTCGAACAGATTTCCTTGATGATAATTTGTATAGAATCAACAAAATTTTTATAAAATGTCTCACTCTTATATAAAAGAAATTTGTAATGGGTTAATAAACGCTTAGAAATTATGTTAAAATTTCGACGAAAAATTACTTTTTCAAGTTTTTCTTATCTGAAAGTAACAACACGTCTATTATTTCTCCCTATAAATAAATAAATATATATATATATATATATATATATATATATATATATATATATATATTATATATATATATATATATATATATATATATATATATATATATATATATATATATGTATATATATATATATATATATATATATATATATATATGTATGTATATATATATATGTGTGTATGTATATGTATGTATATGTATGTGTGTATATATGTGCGTATATATGTAGGTGTGTATGTGTGTGTATGTATGTATGTATATGTGTGTGTATATATATATATGTATGTATATATATTATATATAATATATAATACATATATATATAATATATATATATTATATATGTATATATATGTATATATATATATGTATATATATATTATATATATATATACATACATACATATATACATATATATACATATATATATATACATATATATATATACATATATATATATACATATATATATACATATATATATATACATATATATATATATATACATATATATATATATATATATATATATATATGATTCATCATTCCACTTTTCTTTCTGTGTGCAGTGTGTTTTGCCATTGTAAAATCCTTCTCATAGAGGGTGCGTAACAGATTTTATTGTAAATTATAAAAACTGCTATTTGACTTAGTTCAAGTGTACGTTTAAATACTGTAACTATTGTCTGTGTTGTTTTTTTAGAGTAAATTCAAGTCATGTTATAATTGCTTTCCTTATTTATTTATTTATTTATTGAATACCGTTAGCCTTGGGATTTTTATTCTATAAATCTTCTCTGAAGCAAAATGTATTTGATTCACATATATAATGATCGATATAAAATAATGTAGTCTGAGAAATCAATTTTACAATATAGGCAAGTATGGCTAAAGTAGTATTATTGTATTTTCATGAGTTTATTCCAATATGTCTTTTCCTACTTAAGGCCTGATTCTGTGGACAGAGCTGCCGACTGTACCCCACTCGGAGCTTCACCCCTTCTATCCGGCCATAGACAAGATGACAGTCCATTGCTGCGAAAGAAATTTCCTGGTAATGTTCTAAAATAGATTAGCTTTTCATATATAGCATGTATCTACATTCTGTAATAAACTTTGTCTACATCTATTTGCAAAATAGAAATATGAACAATAACTAACAATTACCATCTCATCTACCTTTTTCTGATGAGTTTTGGTACTTGCTTCGGCAGTACATATACGAAAATTGGAACGATACAGAGAAGATTAGCGTGGGTCCCCTGCGCAAGGATGACACGCAAAATCGTGAAGCGTTCCACATTTTTCCGATTCCTTCTCGCCGGAAAGACGTGATTGTAATTCGTCTCCGAATAGGACATACTCGTCTCACTCACCGTCATTTACTCGTAGGTGAACCTGCTCCCACTTGCCTTCACTGCAAGGTTGCTGTCACCGTGAAGCACATTCTTTTAGACTGTCCTATTTATAACAATGTTAGACATTTATACTTCCATTCTCACAACATTCCATTACCCGCCTTACTTAATGCTAACCCTCATCAAAACCTTTTTCGGTTTTTGAAGCATATCGGCTTTTATAAACTTATTTAATTCTTCACTCCTTTTTATTTGACATTTTATATTCAGCTTTTCTTTACCCATGTTTGTTGTTTAATTCTCCACCAGTTTTATACGTTTTTATAAGATATTGTGTACCACTTTGTCTTCTTCTCTTTTACTTTTGTCTTATTTTCTCTAGAGCTTTTTACCCTGTATGAGGTCTCTTAACCATGTGTTTGGCACAATATGTCCCATAGGGTACATTGCCATTAAACATCAAAAATCAACCAACCAACCTGATGAGTTTGGCCTATCTTCCGTACTTTCAACGTTCCCTTTAGTTTCGATCTCATACTTGGAAAGATAACCTTGCAGATTATTAAGAAAAACTATTGTTTAATCGTTAACTTTTTTTTTTTTTTACATAGGACGAAGTCACTATATGATCAAATATATTCTTCCTATGCCAGTGTCAATTTGTACTATAATAAGTTTGTTAATTGTGTCTATAGTAAGATATTCCCAGGTATATTTCTCTTTCCAAAGCTGATGAAAACGTGATACCGAATCTTCTAGTCTAGAAAAAAACAAAATAACATTTATTTTTTTCATTAAGAACATTCTGAGATTTATTTGCTCATTGTAAAGAAACTGTCGCAATAGCATTGTTCACACTTTTCCAAAGCTAACGTTTTTATATTGAAGACATTTCTTTTGAAGTAAAAACTTCTAGTTATTTATATGGTAACAAGACAAGTGTTAATTTCGTATTTGTTTCTTTTTCCCTATATTCCTTTTTTTCGTTTTGGAAATCTTCTCTAAATAACAACTTCATTAAAACTTTTCAAATATTTCTCAACGTACGCCAACTTTCAAGGCATTCATTTTCTTCAAAAGTCTCACAACCAAAATTGCTACAAATATTTCTCATAAATATATTATATATAGCATATAATGACTTAGTCTTTCTTACTATGTTTCGTTGAATGTTACTATTTATAGGATTTCAATTTATACAAATGTTACAAAATCATGTCTTCCGTGAACAAATATATTGTGTAAATGTTCTAGAAAGAAAATTAATAGTCATATACTTTGTATTGTAAATCATGAATTCGAGTACCAATATATTGTGTAAATGATCCAGAAACAAAATTAATAGTCATATACTTTGTATTGTAGATCAGGAATTCATTTACAAATATATTCTGTAAATAATCCAGGAACAAAATTAATCGTCATAAACTTTGTCTGTAGATCCGGAATTCATTTACAAATATATTCTGTAAATGATCCAGAAACAAAATTAATAATCATATACTTTGTATTGTAGATCATGAATTCATTTACATATTGAATATTGTGTAAATGATCCAGAAACAAAATTAATAGCCATATACTTTGTATTGTAGATCATGAATTAATTTACATATATATTGTGTTAAATGATCCAGAAAAATTAATAGTCATATACTTTGTATTGTAGATCATGAATTTATTTACATATATATTCTGTAAATGATCCATAAACAAAAATAATAGTCATATACATTGTATTGTATATCATGAATTCATTTACATATATATTGTGTAAATGTTCTAGAAAGAAAATTAATAGTCATATACTTTGTATTGTAAATCATGAATTCGAGTACCAATATATTGTGTAAATGATCCAGAAACAAAATTAATAGTCATATACTTTGTATTGTAGATCAGGAATTCATTTACAAATATATTCTGTAAATAATCCAGGAACAAAATTAATCGTCATAAACTTTGTCTGTAGATCCGGAATTCATTTACAAATATATTCTGTAAATGATCCAGAAACAAAATTAATAGTCATATACTTTGTATTGTAGATCATGAATTCATTTACATATTGAATATTGTGTAAATGATCCAGAAACAAAATTAATAGCCATATACTTTGTATTGTAGATCATGAATTAATTTACATATATATTGTGTAAATGATCCAGAAACTAAATTAATAGCCATATACTTTGTATTGTAGATCATGAATTTATTTACATATATATTCTGTAAATGATCCATAAACAAAAATAATAGTCATATACTTTGTATTGTATATCATGAATTCATTTACATATATATTGTGTAAATGATCCAGAAACAAAATAAATAGTCATATACTTTTTATTGTATATCATGAATTCATTTACATATATATTGTGTAAATGATCCAGAAACAAAATTAATAGTCATATAATTTGTATTGTAGATCGTGAGTTCATTTACAAATATATTGTTTACATGATCCAGAAACAAAATTAATCGCCCTATACTTTGTAATGTAGATCATAAATTCGTGTACAATATATTGTGTAAATTATCCAGAAACAAAATTAATAGTTCATATACTTTGTATTGTAGATCATGAATTCATTTACATATTGAATATTGTGTAAATGATCCAGAAACAAAATTAATAGCCATATACTTTGTATTGTAGATCATGAATTAATTTACATATATATTGTGTTAAATGATCCAGAAAACTAAATTAATAGCCATATACTTTGTATTGTAGATCATGAATTTATTTACATATATATTCTGTAAATGATCCATAAACAAAAATCATAGTCATATACATTGTATTGTATATCATGAATTCATTTACATATATTGTGTAAATGATCCAGAAACAAAATAAATAGTCATATACTTTTTATTGTATATCATGAATTCATTTACATATATATTGTGTAAATGATCCAGAAACAAAATTAATAGTCATATAATTTGTATTGTAGATCGTGAGTTCATTTACAAATATATTGTTTACATGATCCAGAAACAAAATTAATCGCCCTATACTTTGTAATGTAGATCATAAATTCATTTACAAATATATTCTGTAAATGATCCAGAAACAAAATTAATAATCATATACTTTGTATTGTAGATCATGAATTCATTTACATATTGAATATTGTGTAAATGATCCAGAAACAAAATTAATAGCCATATACTTTGTATTGTAGATCATGAATTAATTTACATATATATTGTGTTAAATGATCCAGAAACTAAATTAATAGCCATATACTTTGTATTGTAGATCATGAATTTATTTACATATATATTCTGTAAATGATCCATAAACAAAAATAATAGTCATATACATTGTATTGTATATCATGAATTCATTTACATATATATTGTGTAAATGATCCAGAAACAAAATAAATAGTCATATACTTTTTATTGTATATCATGAATTCATTTACATATATATTGTGTAAATGATCCAGAAACAAAATTAATAGTCATATACTTTGTATTGTAGATCGTGAGTTCATTTACAAATATATTGTTTACATGATCCAGAAACAAAATTAATCGCCCTATACTTTGTAATGTAGATCATAAATTCGTGTACAAATATATTGTGTAAATTATCCAGAAACAAAATTAATATTCATATACTTTGTATTGTAGATCATGAATTCATTTACATATTGAATATTGTGTAAATGATCCAGAAACAAAATTAATAGCCATATACTTTGTATTGTAGATCATGAATTAATTTACATATATATTGTGTAAATGATCCAGAAACTAAATTAATAGCCATATACTTTGTATTGTAGATCATGAATTTATTTACATATATTCTGTAAATGATCCATAAACAAAAATAATAGTCATATACATTGTATTGTATATCATGAATTCATTTACATATATATTGTGTAAATGATCCAGAAACAAAATAAATAGTCATATACTTTTTATTGTATATCATGAATTCATTTACATATATATTGTGTAAATGATCCAGAAACAAAATTAATAGTCATATAATTTGTATTGTAGATCGTGAGTTCATTTACAAATATATTGTTTACATGATCCAGAAACAAAATTAATCGCCCTATACTTTGTAATGTAGATCATAAATTCGTGTACAAATATATTGTGTAAATTATCCAGAAACAAAATTAATATTCATATACTTTGTATTGTAGATCATGAATTCATTTACATATTGAATATTGTGTAAATGATCCAGAAACAAAATTAATAGCCATATACTTTGTATTGTAGATCATGAATTAATTTACATATATATTGTGTTAAATGATCCAGAAACTAAAATTAATAGCCATATACTTTGTATTGTAGATCATGAATTTATTTACATATATATTCTGTAAATGATCCATAAACAAAAATAATAGTCATATACATTGTATTGTATATCATGAATTCATTTACATATATATTGTGTAAATGATCCAGAAACAAAATAAATAGTCATATACTTTTTATTGTATATCATGAATTCATTTACATATATATTGTGTAAATGATCCAGAAACAAAATTAATAGTCATATACTTTGTATTGTAGATCGTGAGTTCATTTACAAATATATTGTTTACATGATCCAGAAACAAAATTAATCGCCCTATACTTTGTAATGTAGATCATAAATTCGTGTACAAATATATTGTGTAAATTATCCAGAAACAAAATTAATATTCATATACTTTGTATTGTAGATCATGAATTCGTGTATCATGATCCGACATTGGAAAAGGTGAATGGTCTCTATAGGAGTCAACAAAGTCGAAAGCTCGTCGGATGACAGAGGATGGCTCAACCTGAAATAAGAACCACCCTCATGTAAAAGGTAGTAATTGATTCCATTAAATAAATTCATTATAATAATACATAAATCAAAGAAAGTATCTTTTATCTGACTTATTCCATTTTTCTGGAAATCTCTTTACCACTTTTTATTTATATTTTTATTGTTTTCTTCTACAGTTATATATCGTATGCAGTTCGTATATATAATTCTAAAAAAATTCATAAAATTATAGCTCTTAGTTTCTGAAAAATTCGTTAATCTTTTTATGTAAAGATAATTTTAGACATCAGTGTAGTTGCAATATAGAACCATTATTATACAATTTTTTTTTATTAAATATTACTTTATTACACTGTATACGAGTATCGTATATAGTCCTCGTATACACTCGTATATATACGAGTGTGGCACTTACTGTATCCGAGTGTCGATTTATACTTACACACATACATCAATACATCAACACATATGTACTTATTATCTTTACATCATTTGCTCTTTAAATTTTACTGCTAAATTTTCACCGTTTACCATGTTATTTTTAATAAATATTTAATGTAAATTTCTATTAAGGGAAGATTTATGTATTTAGATCTTTCTTTTTTCTAACTGTTTATTTAATTTTATATCGGTCGAAACAATTCTATAATTTTATTGAATATTTTTTTTTATTTTATCAATATTAAACTGAGATATTTACATTATTTAAATTATGTAAGTTAGTTTTAAGGTATATACTTACTACTTTAAATGAAAACAACAAATAAACTTCTTTCAAATTTAAATTTATTTATTTATAAAGAAAGTATTTTCATTAAATGTCAGATATCTTTATCCTTTCAGAAAGCTGCAACCTCTACATTGAACTGGAATTTTTTTAAATCTAAAATAATCCTCTAGAATGAAATTTTAAAAAAATTAAATATTAAAATTCCAATAATTTTTTTAAAGATATCGAACTACAGAATGGAACTCTTAATCTTATAATTACGCATAGTTTTTTACGAACTTGAGAAAATAAAATGTATGCTTGAAATTAAGGATTTAATAAATATTGTGGTTACATAATTGTTTAATTTTTTAAAACTAAAATAATCCTGATAAATGTAACTGTAAATATTTTTTTAGCATTTAAACATTAGCAGAGTTTCTTAAGCAGCTGAGAAGTGCCATCAGTTCCTGTCAAATATGTGGCTTCTAAGTAAAATAATAACGTATATTAAACATGATTTAACATTTAAAAATATCTATGAAGAAAACTCAAATAGTGAAAATAACTCCCAACAACAAATTATGTTTTGCCTCTACGTCCCAATTATTTTTTTAATTAATTTTCACTCTTGTAGCCGAAATTTAGTACAGCAAAATTACTGTTTATTTAATAGTTTTAAATAACATTAAAAAAACATTATCTTCTGAAAGCTAATA
>CM063504.1:54354518-54357018 GCA_032207245.1 Pardosa pseudoannulata | reverse complement strand
CTGTATTATCAATTTTTCGTCAACACATTTTGTAGCCCTTCTTTAAAATTTCATAATAAAATTTCTAAAGGTTCCAAGCCATTCCTTTTTTTAATATTTAAATGAATAGATGAGTAATAACAGTCCAAAAATATTAACACCTAGAAATATACGACATTAAGTCATCATTATAATAATCTTAATCTCAATAATATATATGCATTTGTATTATTTCTTTTAGAACAATATACGAAAATGAATTGCTTTTATAAAAAAAAAAATCTTGTCTTGGAAACAAAATAAATTTATTTAAGACAACCATTTCTACAGCCCGTTCATTCGAAATGGAGGATTAATAAATCTCCAGCACGATTTAATCATCATAATAAACAAAGCTCTTCCCAGTATCACTCACAAGAACATCACTGTTTTGCCGCCTCCTCAAAATTTATGATCTTCCATTAAATTTTGATATTAGCACCCCAATGGACATCATTATGACGACATTTCCGCAAGCAGCCAATCACGTGCACCTGTTCCGTGACAGATATCCTTGTTACCACAGAACAATACTTTTATTTTGGAACGTTTTACATCATTCCATTAAAGATAGCATGATATAGGCGCAGGTTATGAGGAAAGTATTAAACACAGTGCTTCAAATCAATTCAATTAATTTGATATCACGATAAATGGGACAAAATCGGGGTTTTTTTATAAAATAAATAATTTTTCCGTAAGAATTTATTTGTCTACATTCTTAATTTTTTTTAGTTTTACCAGTATCACTATGTGTATATAAACATAAATATATGCATATATATATATATATATATATATATATATGTGTGTGTGTGTGTGTGTGTGTGTGTGTAATATATCAAAATTATTTAACTCTAATATTTCCTTAAAAACCTCAGCTCTACCATTCTAATTTCTTTAAATCTTTTTCCTAGCCTCTAAATGACTTAATCAAACGAGTATCCTCTTCTTAAAATTATTTCGATACATTTCCAAATATTTTCTGTCTTATAGATGTAAATTTTCTGTCTATTCAACGCGTTTTCCAGCTATCGCTAGCCAATGGCTCTGTATTTTCCCTGATCTTAACACTTAAATTCGCTGAGTAAGTGTCCTGCCCCTTGGGAAAATTCTTTCTGTCTTTGCTCTTGGGTGCATCTCTGTTCATGAAGAGAGATTTTTGTGTCCTTTCTTTTATCTGTCGTTGTATTGTAAAGATTTCCGTTTTAGCAGCTCTAAAGTAATTTTTACACACCGATATATGTACATATATATCGCGATCCAGTGTCAAGGCGTATGGAATAATTAGTTCTTCTTAGTAAAAACTACTTTATTTAATATGGAGTTCCCGTTTCAGGCTTCACTTGAACCATTTTCATTTATTCGTGGCGAAGCTAAGCTTGGAATATTTTGACAGCTTGATGTGCACGCACTAACTGATTCATCTCGCTTAATCAGTCATCAATTTCCTGTGAAATATCTCTGCGCCTGAAAGCATTACTCCAAAAGGTTACGCAAGAGGGATTCTTTTCAATTTATTTTATTATTATAAAAGAGTTCCGTTTTAAAATCGTTTATAACTCCCGTAATTTCCAATTACCCCCTTTTTAAACCTAAAAAGGGAGTAATTGGAAATTACGAATTTTAGAAACACACACACACACACACACACATATATATATATATATATATATATATATATATATATATATATATATATATATATATATATATATATATATATGAGTGAGTGAGAGAGGCCTATATGGTTTATTTAACAGTGGTGGTTTGGTTTGAAGTGCTACAATTTAATGTGTTGCTATATGATGAATAATGTGGCTGGAAGCTACTGCTTAAAGCTGATTCCGAACGGCTATGTTCATTCATGCAAGCAGTGGGTTTGGAATTCATAATAGTAGGTTTCTAAAGAGCAGCACCTTACCCTAGGGCAATCATTATTTAAAGATAAGCATAGTACAGAAATAGCCTGGTCAATGTACTCTCATACTATACATGATCTAAACTGGAATCTTATGGAAAGATATCATTTCCATTATCACTTTTACAAAATTTATGAAACTTCATTAAAGTTTAATTTTTACACTGAATATCATTTGCTCTGTAAGAGACAAGCGGGTACAATATAATACCTCATATCTCAAGAAATTTTACTTCTATCTGTGAAAATTCGATTACAAATTAATAAAATGTTTGAGTACTAAACATCAGCATAACATAAAATGTGTTTCAGGTATATTACGCTCGTAGTCACTTTAAAAAGATACAAAGATAATAATTTAAAATGATAAGGGAAGAACAATTAGTTTTTCAAAGGAACTCAATAAATACTCCCAATCTGTTCTGAAAACCACATTTACCACCGATGGTATACACAATAAAAACCATTAAAAATTTTTAAAGACACTGTTACTGAAAGAAAATAACATCCAATTCTGAAAATTTTAGCAATATTATAGAACTACGTGATCTTTCCTCTGAA
>CM063504.1:54332018-54349518 GCA_032207245.1 Pardosa pseudoannulata | reverse complement strand
TTCTCTCTTTTAATGTCTCCAGTCGTAAAAATGTTCTTTTTCAATTTTATGGCAGGATAAAAATTTCGGTTGAAAATGTTTCAGTAGTTTTACGATCTCGCCGCGATCTGTCTATGCCTTTAAAGTCTGCAGAGGACATTTCGTTTGGACATCTTCATGTCCCTGTCACTGCTTCAAAGAGAGGTAATAAAACGAAAATTCCCTATGAGGATTCTTATTCGGGAGCTGTTTTATACGGCAATAGTTTCCTAGCTAAAATCTCTCTGTCGTGCTCTGATTCAATAATCCCTCTGAAATTTTTATCTGAAATCAAAAACATCTGCATAGATTTATGAAACATTTTATGTTTAGTTTAATACATATTTGTGAAATAAGTATATTAGAAGGAATAATTTTCAAAGTTTTTGTTGAAATTATTAAAAGTTTTTACAGAATGCTTTATTAAAATTTTGCTCGTGAAATTCCTTTAAGAGTGCTCTAATCTCAATTTTGAATTTCTATTATAGTTTTTAATAACTTTTTTTTTGTGGAGAGAAATAATAATTACACAAATGAAATCTCGTAAAAATTATTTACTTAAACGCACATAACACACTCGAATAACATTTTTCAATTGATGTGTCAAGTATACTAAACTTCTCCATTGAACAGATAAAATTTCCTAAAAGTGAATTAACCCTTTGACAATTTCATTTTTTTCCAGAATTCGGTCAAAAAAGTCACATTTTTTTTATTGCATTTTTTTGTTCATTTTACATTTTTAAGTAAAGATATGTTATTAAAATTAACATTTCTAATATTTGTAAGCATTTATTACAACTTTTTTTCTTTCTATGAAAGCATCATAGAACTGAAGTTTACTTTTAGTCGAATACCCGTGCAGTGATGCAAAAAAATATATAAAATGTTACCTTTATAAAAGCTGGCTATAAAAGAGTGCTTGGGATTTGAATATTAATAACAAGCTGCGTAATATTTAGCCAATAATTGAAAAGTGGAACCGTCTGTCTCCAGAAAGCATGATGTCATCCTCACCCGTCTCCGTATTGGACACACACGGTTCACCCATCGTCATCTCTTACTCGGTGATCACGCACCTTTATGTAAAATTTGTAAGACCAACATGACTGTTAAACACGCCAAATAGACTGTCCCATCTATAATCAACATCTTCTCCATTATTTTAACTCTGCCACCCCTGGTATCAAATATCTTTTAAATGCGTCGCCTCATCCTGAACTTTTTACCTTTTTAAAAGTCATTGGTTTTTATCCTCATATTTGATATTATCTCACTTTATTCACCTTTTTAATTCTACATATATTTCTTTTCGTATTTCTTGTCGAAACATCGCTTCGTTGTTAAGTTTTCAACTTTGAAAAATATATTTTTTACTTCTGAGTACTTGTGTTTGGCACATTATATCCCAGGAGGATACAATATATCCCAGGAGGATTCAGTGCCATTAAGCTCCAACCAACCAACCAACCAACCAACTTTAGTCGATATCCAAGTTAGTTTTTGGTATTCCATTGAAAGCAAATCTAGGAGGCTGATACGAAGGATTATCACAATTAATTTTTAAAAAATGTCTTGCTTGACTGATTCCATCTGTACTACTATCAGAGTCACTACCATCCAGGTCATCTAGTGAACTTTCGCTACTATCATTTACAGATAATTTAGTTTCTGATTCTAAGTCACAGTTCAAATCACAAGAAATTAGCTCAATACGCTCTGAACTATCCATCACTTAAAAGTAAAAATATATCATTCAACTCTTACATTAATAAAATTATCAGGCGGTTAGTAAAATATAACCAGAAAGTTATACACTGATAGATAACAATTCGTCTTCTGATACAAAACATGCGAATAAACCTGCGTTTTTGAACCAATCAGAGTATAAAATACAATAAACTGCAAACTATCATTGACTGGATCTATACGAATAATTAGTTACTAAAATTGGAAAACATAAAGCCGAAACAGAGCTAGGGAAATAGAAATCAGATTGCCCGTACGCCGTAAGGGCAAATCAGTAAAGGCCCGAAAGCTGTGCCCGTACGGCGTACGGGCAAAACAGGGAAGGGTTTAAAATCATATGTCTTCACAGAATAGCTGTTTAGAGTTATAAAACGGGTTTAAAAAATAAAAGAACTATTTACAGTTTGCAAACAGGATCATAAGTTCCAAGTAAATCTAAATTTAGGAAGCACTTTCCTTTCAGGTAATATTTAATGACTCATCTGCAAATATATAAAAGAAATACACAGCCCAATTCTTCAAAATATTTCATTGGAGAATGTTTTCCTCTATATAAATTTATACTGTTAAATTAATCTTTTTTCTACAATTGCAACAATCATGAAATTTTTAAAAGGAAATTTTATTTGAAGATTTTAACGTTTTCCATCTATATATCTCATATACTAAAAAGTTCATATTAGTTTTGATGTATTAAAATCTTAACGAAATCATATATTAATTGCACTTTGAAAATATAAAATGTTTACTAGTTAGTAGTTAAATATTTGATTTGTCAATGAAACCCTTCTTAATTTAAGTACATAAAACAAAATCAAGTGGTTGTGCCAGAAGTATATAGAAATGCAGATAGAATGTTTGAAATTGTATCATAGTTAAAAATTCATGTATCATCAGCTACTTTGCCAATGTCGAGATGTGCCAAAGAAAAGACAAAGAGTAAAATTAGATTTACTGCTTGGTTCTGCTCCAGTATTGTTATTTAACACCGATAGTTCAATTTTCTGTTAGTATTGATATTTCGCTACTGCTGGTTATCACTGATAGCACTTGATATTTAGCACAATATAGGTATTAATCTAACTCCGCTCTAGTGAAGTTACTTAAATTTGTAGCATGTTTTTCAAAGCTCAATGAAGCAAGTAAAATTAGCTGTACGGCTAATTTCCGTTTCAGAATATATCAGTGATAAACATAAGTAGCGAAATATCAGTACTAACAGAAAATTGAACTATCGGTGTTAAATAATAATACTGGAGCGAAACTAAGTAGTAAATCTAATTTTACTTTTTTTCATTTCTTTGGCACTGAAATATTCTGAAACGGAAATTAGCCGTACAGCTAATTTTACTTGCTCTACTGAGCTTTGAAAAACATGCTACAAATATAAGTAACTTCACTAGAGCGGAGTTAGATTAATACCTATATTGTGCTAAATATCAAGTGCTATCAGTGATAAACAGCAATAGCGAAATATCAATACTAACAGAAAATCTCAGAAAATCAGAATATCAGAATATATTCCATTTCAGAATATTTCATTGCCAAAGAAATAAAAGAAAGTAAAATTAGATTTACTACTTAGTTCTGCTCCAATATTGTTATTTAACACCAATAGTTCAATTTTCTGTTAGTATTGATATTTTGCTATTGCTGTTTATCACTGATAGCACTTGATATTTAGCACAATATAGGTATTAATCTAACTCCGCTCTAGTGAAGTTACTTAAATTTGTAGCATGTTTTTCAAAGCTCAATGAAGCAAGTAAAATTAGCTGTAAGAGTAATTTCCGTTTCAGAATATATCAGTTTTGATGCATTACTCTCTGATAAATTAGTTCTATAGCTCAGTTGTGGTTTGATATCAATGAGGTTTTGCTATCTAGCAGTAGCTTAATTTTTCAGCTACAAAACAACTGTAAGCTTTCAATGTTCATTCAATTTTTGTACTTTAATTAAGTTTTTTTATCTTTCCCTCCAAAATGTAAATTTTTGAAAAATATCTAGAATTTAACTCTTAAACAAATGTAAAAATAGAATGCAATAGATTCAAAGATCACTTGGAAAAAAGTTTGCATTCCTATCACATATCATTCTGCTAGAACATAAAACGGATTCTAAAAAGTTGGAAGCGACGTGAGGATTTTGATAGTTTTTTTTTATTTCTATTTTTATGTCGATATAAACTTTGTTCTCCAAAGATAGTGTGGTTTGGATTTTTTTATAAAAGGATGATTGATGCAAAAATCTAAAAATGTGAATAAAATAGAATAGAATGAGTAAAGATTTTAAACTAAAGGATTAAATATATATATTATAAATTATAATATATATATATATATATATATATATGTATATAAATATATATATATAATATATGAATTTAAATTTATGTATATATGTATATATATATAGATATATATATATATATATATATATATATATATATATATGTATATATGTATGTATGTATATATATATGTACATATGTATGTATATATATATATGTATATATGTATGTATGTATATATATATATGTACATATGTATGTATGTATATATATATGTATATATGTATGTATGTATTTATATATGTATATATGTTGGAACAAAGCTCTTTAACTATAAATATCTCTAATAGAAAAAAAAGTTCCCACATTAAGGAAATAACCTAGGAATGTCTACCCGACATTACATGCAGGTTCAGTTCTAAAAAATCTACCATAACACAAAACCTCTCATATAAGCTTCTCATTTCGCTCATATCACACGGATGAGTACCAGAACAATAAACAGTGTAGGCGTGCTTACCTGGGTAGTAATGCTGGAATAGGAGATCCACTGTAAAGTGGCAGCCATGGGACCTTTAATCTACACCTATAAGCTTATATATAACTCAAAATTAGGACTTTTTATATTTTATTCCACACACAGCAAGACATATTTACATTGGACTTAGCACTTTTCCCCGTTAGACAAAGAACACACATATACCACACAAAAACAGAACGCACAACAACTTACATAACTAAGAACTAACTAAAAATCAAAAAACAACATTCCTTAGAACATAGTCTGTTCCTCTTTTTCTTGGAACACCTGGCGCCATCTCTTGGCACTATAGACAACTAACGTCAATCACGCAACAATATATGTATGTATATATATATGTATATATGTATGTATGTATATATATATATATATATATATATATATATATATATATATATATATATATATATATATATATATACATACATTTGTGTTGAAATATTCTTTAGTGGTTTGTGGCAATGACCAGGTGACCAGGAATGTTTCTTCTAAATATTTATCTTCCCTTCAATTTATTTAAATGAGAAATTTTAATTTATAGAATGAAACTTTTTGAAATATAACCATTGTAATTCTTAAATTGAAAAATTAGAATAAATTTAAATGAACATTAAATTTAAAAAAAATAGCCACTTTACTCAATTGTAATTATTTTGATTTAGCGAAACGGATGTGGAAATTAAACTTTTGCAAATATTTACTTTCCTAGATTGATTGCACTTGTAAAATGATAATAATGGTACAGAAAATCGGCTCACTGTGGGAAATAATGACGACGTGTTCTGACACTATTTATATATCAAACACAATCTAATACCAACGCGTGCTCAAGAGCGAATTGTTTCCAGCAACATGACAACTAAAGATTATTGACTATTGACAAATTATGTTCATACCCAGTTTACTGTCAGAGGACCTGCCACAGATGTTATTGAATCAGAGAGATTCAAATACAGTCACGAGAGCAAAACATAGAGAATATCGAAACATACAATGATACTAAATTGCTTATTCTATACTAGAGGAGCACGTTCCAGCCCTTTTTAGTTATCATGCATTTAAAAAATTTGAATTTTTATCTTTAAAACTAATTACGGCTTATGCCAATACAAATTTCTTCGTTAGGGAGACATATTTCGAATTTACTATTTCTTTTTATAAAGTCAAAATTGGGATAATAAAAATTATTTTAATTTTGTTTTTTCAATAGTTATATATTTTGAACAAATTCGTGACAAACAAATATATAAACATTCTGGGCAACTTAAATATATTTTTATGTTCTATATCAACTAAGGTGTTATTAAATAATCGAAGAATTATGTGTCTTTGAGAAATAAGCACGATGGTTACTTACTTAATTTTGTTTTAAATCAGATTCCAATATCTTCTTATGCGAACTTTTTTTTTTTTTTTACTTTTCCTATTCTACAAGTAATTTTTTCTTAGAAAATATAGGCAAATAACCAAGAATATTCTTCAGTCGTACAAATAATGCACAATTCTTTCGTTTATAACGAGTCACCAATTAAAT
The DNA here is from genome assembly GCA_032207245.1 of Pardosa pseudoannulata. Taxonomy (NCBI): domain Eukaryota; kingdom Metazoa; phylum Arthropoda; class Arachnida; order Araneae; family Lycosidae; genus Pardosa; species Pardosa pseudoannulata. The sequence goes on along the minus strand of CM063504.1, from coordinate 54,343,386 downwards.
GGAGATCCTACTATGGCTCGACGATTCTTAAAGAAGTATACACAGGGATCACATCATATATAAAACCATGCTCAGAAATGTATTCACACTGTGCAGTTAAATAAAACAACTAGATCTAGACACAGGCATTTATTTATGATAGTATAATGAATAACTTAGAGCTCAGTTGCATTGAAGGTGCTGATGTTTGTTTATGTAACTTGCATGTACTTTCAGTACTTTAAACTTTTGTAACGTTAGTTCAGTTTGATATCCAGAGTTCTACGTCATTCATTATACAATCTCTAAATAAATGCCTGCTTTATTTAGATCTAGTTGCTTTATTTAACTGCACCTTGTGAGCACCTTCTGAGCATGGTTTCATATATGATGTGATCGATGAGATTACTTCTTTAAGAATCGTCGAGCCATAGCAGGGGGTCTCCATAAAGATAATATGGGCAATATGGAAGCTCAGGGAGATCTCCCCAATGCCACATATATGTCACCTTCACAATGAAGGACCAGTGATGGACCAGTTTGACATAGGGACTGAGATGTGTAGATTCAGACTTTCCCAGTTGAGACAGTAGACAAAAATTATCTCGTTTCATGCAGTAATGAATAAAGGAATCACTTGATATTCCTGTTTGGAGCTATGATTTCTTATCTGACGAAACAGAATAGTTTGGTTTCAAAATAAACTTTTGGGGCTCTTAGTCAAGTTTACCAAATCTCTCCTACCTCCCTAATATTTTTATTGAATTTTTGTCTTTCTTTCTTGTTAGAAAAAGGTATTAATTATTCACTGTTTCTTTTCAATCTTTACTCCTTCATCATTTCAGGGCACTCTTTGAACCTTCACGTGCACATGAATGACCATATTCTTTCACACTCTCACACTTTCATGTTAATGGTACAAATTTAATACGGTAATAATACTGACAAATGGTAAAAATACATACATTTTGTTATAAGTTTAAACTTATATTGCAGTTAAACCTATAAAACGTTTCTTAGTATTTATGATAAACTTTTAATTTAAAATTGTCTAAAAACCAATGCTTAACTTTCCATTGCATCAATAGAAATGACTCAGTTTTTTTCTAATTTATGCAGAAATATCTATTTTAAAAAGTTTTTTAACTAGTATTTCACAAAGTGTTATTTTTGACGTTGCGGGTAAGTTAATTTTTCAACTTTTGAATTTACTTACATAAAAGTTATATCATTCAAATTTTATAATATTTAAAATATTATGACGAAAGTAATTTTTCACGTTATTCTGCTGAAAATATATGTTTGCTAGGAAAGGTACTGCAGAAAATTTAATACTTTTTATAAAGTATCTTAAATTATTGTATTGCCTGCTGTAACTGCTAGTCTAAATTTGAACTTAAAAATACTTTAATAAACTGCATTTAAGTTTCTAATTTTTTATCTAAATAAATATTTGCTATTAACATTGCTCGCAAGTTATGAGAATTACAATTTTCTAATTTATATCTGATAATATTTTGATGCATTGTATGAAAAATTCTATTCGTATGTAACTTGGGTTTGGTTTGGTTTGGAGTGCTACGGTCTACTGTTTTGCACACGAGGGCTAATGAGACCGGGACCTACAGTTTAAAGCCGATTCCGAACGGCTACAAACATCCATGCCAGCAGTGGGATATGAACCCACGAACTCCGGTTCCGAAGAGCAGCACTCTACCATTCGGCCATCGTTCGACTATGTAACTTGGGAAATGTTGAGTTATAAGTATTTTTTAAGACGTTAAATTGAAGTATAAATCATGCATAGTGAAAATATGAAAAGATAATGTTTTAAATACCACTAAGATTTAAACTTTTATTATAATAACGATATTACGTACTCTTTAATAATTTTATTTTATCTAAATTCATGTATAAACACAATTTTTTACTTGAATATTCCCTTCTCTGTTAAAAATTAGAGCAACAAGTTACATATTTTGGTCTGAAAATGAAGTAAACATGTCATTCGCACCGCTTTGAGATTTTAAAGAATAATTTTTAAATCATTGCTTAAAATATGTAATTTGAACTTCGTTTATCACTTAAAGGCTTTTCAACCCTTTTGTGGGCTATTTATTTTATTTTTTAATTCCTCCTCTATTTTTTGTTTTAATATTAACTAAACAATATCAAATAAGGAAATGTATTTTATTTTGTCAAATTTTATGTCTATATTACATTTCTATGGATAAAAAGTATGTTTCTCCTAGAACTCTTTATGGTCATGCATAAAATTCAATTGAATTACGATTATTCGCTATAGAAAGATCAAAAGCATGCTGCAACAAAGAGGACATATTCTGTATCCATGCAGGGGGTACTCTTTACTTGCTCTACTGAGCTACATTTCCTACATTTTCTACAGTTTAAATCAACTTTGACTTATGATTTCTTATACTGACTGAGGTTACATTAAATAGAAAAGAATACTTCTTTGGAAGCTAGCAGGCCAGCCTTTTTTTAGAGAATTACTGTATATGGTTTGGTTTGGTTTGGAGTGCTACGGTCTACTTTTTGCAACCAGAGTGATAATAAGACCAGGACCAACAGCTTAAAGCTGATTCCAAATGTTTACGACCATCCATGACACTGTGGGGTTGGAACCCACAAGCGCCGGTACCGAAAGTCAGCACCCTAACCAATCGGCCATCGTTCGGATACCGTATATAAGCTGGTAGGCTAAAACCATAAGGGATGTTAATTGGTCTTTAGAGGATTTTGCACTTACCGGAGATGTATTTCGTAAGAATTTATTTCCAGTGTATTTCTGCCCATTGTGGAATTTTGGGGAATGAAAAGACTGATACACTGGCTAAAAAGGGAGTTTTGATAGATCAACGCATGAACCGCCCTCTTTCATTTCATACAAATAAAATGTTTGTTAATCTGACTCTTAAGATAACTCTTAATCAAGATATGATTCAACTTGCGACGAATAACAGATGGAGGATTTGGGGGGAAGAGATAGCTGTGACCTGTTTTCCGAGAAAGACTGCAGTGACTCTTTTTAGGGGTCTGACAGGACATGACTGTTTATACGACTATATATACAGATTTGAAGTGGTGGATTCGCCGGACTATGTTTTGTGTCACTGTGTTGAATAGAAAGAATTTTACTTTGAATAACCAGGAATGTTCAATTTTAGCTTTCTTTTTAGTCAATGATTTAGTATTGTGACGATTTCAATGTTCTCCAGTGAAAAGGTAAAGAAGGATCCCAGTCAAGATAAATTTGGAAATCACTTTTATTTCTTGAGTAAATAGGCCTATATACAAGGAGATTCTAATCTCCCAAATCAAGTCTAAATGCAAAGGATTGTCGCCTGCATAATATCCCCACGACGTCCACAGTCGAAAGAAAAGAGATTAAATAATCTCACACAAGTAGGGACGCTTTTCCAGGGTGCAATGGAAACCCAATTTATCCCCCGTTCGGTACCACATACTCTGCCGCTCACTATATTTGAGGACTTTACGAATCTTCCGAACTTAATCACTAGAAAGCTTGCTCCGTTAAAAGACGCGAAAGCCTCCACGGGGTCAAAATACCTAAGTAAGAAAAATGTCGAAAAGCCTCGAGTCGAAAAATTCTAGGCTTTTTATACCTCGGGGTCATTTACGCCCCCCCCCCCCAATCGTTTTTCGGTCAGTTACGATTCTAGTTACCTGAGAACTCCAGCTAAGGTTACAGCTAGTTTTTTTTACCTGAATTCTCATAGGAGGCTTCAAACCAGCTGATTCTGGTTGTTAGTTCTGGACAAAGGGGGGGGGGTCTTTACAGTACAAATGTTCAGCAGTAATTTAATCAATCATTGAATAAAGTAATTACATACTTTTATATTTTATCCTTTTGAATTTGATTTGAAGAATCCTTAGAAATCGAAATGATGAGCTAAAAACAGAAGTCTATTATTGAATGAAACTGTCTTTAATGATGAAACACATCAAGAAGAATTGAAGTTACATAAAACTAATTTAGAATTTAGAATTAGGTTTCAAAACACATGTTGAACACTAAAAGTGAATGAATTACACAAACACCGAATATCAATCCAACAGCCATCTTTTCCGACTTTAAATACTAAAAACAAACAAAAAATGTTACATGGTGATGCCATCTGTTGAAATACAAACAATTAGAACAGAAACCACAACCAATAAAGAATAAAAATGAAACAACTATTATGATTTATTTAAAAATTAAATTAAAAATAGAAAGTATTTTATGAAGACTGAACATTGGCTCTAGTTATCCAGTGACTTTTGAACCTTTAAATAATTTTGTTGTACTTTCTCCGTATGGTGGTACTGTTAAAAAGAATTAGAGATCCCGTTAACAAATGCCTTAGCCACAAATTATTTGGTTTTCGTAAAATAAATAAATAATAATTCGTAAGATCGTGTAGACGTAAATAATATTCCCAAGGTTTATGAAAGGGTTATTTGTCGTGTAGTTCTCGTTTATATTTGGGTATTAACCTGTGATCAAATGTACAGTGGTATTTATTTTTGTGGCGTTGTGTAAAAATATTTTAGTACTAATTCAACCACAGGTTCTGAGAAACTCCAGACATAAAATATGAAAATAAACTAAAAACTAAATTAAAAGCATCGAAACCAGCTTAAAATAAAAAAGTAAATGTGTTATAATAATGATATATATACATCTATGTACACGCAATCTGATTCTATCTTCACAAAATTTACTTTATCAACACCTTCAAATTAGGTGCAACTTTAATTTAGTTCTGACAATAATTTTTCCTCACTTAAGTAAATATGTAAATATAAGAGTCACTTAAGTAAATATGAAAATAATATCTTATCTCAATTTCAAATACATGTAAAAGGGGGGTACCTTTGTGAGTTAATATGGTTTACCCAGTACGCTGCTGGTTGAGGGCTGATCAGGATTGGGTATGTATGGATCTTCCGTCGGTCTGGTCAGGGGCTTCCTTCTGAGTGTTTGGGGTGGGGCCGTAATTTGATACAGGAAACTGCTGGTAGTCGCTAGATGTTCTGAACGCCTCCGGAGTCTCTGTCGAATTCAAGGCTATTCTCCTTGGACTTCCGAACACCTTCTGTCGGACTTGTCTCCTCGACTGTACTCTCGAACACCTTCTGTCGGTCTTGTTTCCTCGACTGGACTCCCGAACGACTTTCTTAGATTTTTCTTATTTTATTAATATCATCTTTGTCCCCTCTTTCTTCTTATCGTCCAATCAGGATAAGTGTAAAAATCTAATTGGTCTGCCCCGCCTTGAGAACGCCAACGAGGAAACCCTTATCCCTTCTAACTGGGCACTGTCCCTTAGGGACTCATAAATAACTCCACAAAGGTACATTCTTATTTAATGTCTAGTACGGAGACGGGATTCTAATCTGGGACTGGGATCAGAACCCCGCCCGAGACAACCGTAGAGGACAACATTATCCGTTGAATATAATTTTATGGTTCTCTGTCCGTTACAAAAGATCCGATGAGGTCAGATTTATATCCCGAACATTTTACTTCATGTATGAATGAATGAATTATATTACTGATATCTAAATCGCCTCATCACATTATTATGAAATCGATATTGATACGAAATTCACTTTATAATAAACCAGAAGAATTTTCCTGTAATACCTTAATAGATGTACAGATGCATTTTAATAGATGAATCTAATCAATGTTAATATAAAAGAAACTAACAAATTTCCAAGAAATAACAGGTTTTAATTAGATTTTCATTCTATATATGAAAATATATCCGGAATTTTAAGGTAGCAGATAATCGTCGCAGCATATTGAAGCCTTATACAATTTATGCAAGGTATTGTAACTATCTAATATGCAATTTAGACATCCCTCCCATTATAATAAATTTATTTCTATTAATAAGTTTTATAATACATGCATTTATTAAAAATAATTTTCGTTCAAAGTTGGAAGCAAAAGAAATATTTGTGTTAGACTAAAATAAAAACTTTATTGTTAAGTAAATCAATAATAAAACGCTAAACTCATTTTCGTTAGTATAAGATTTTTATATTAATGCTAAACTTTAAAAATATAAATTTATCACTACTATCTACAATTTAACCTGTTGCCACAGTGTTTACAAAAAATATTCTTCTTTGCTTACTAATGCATTAATGATGACATGAAAAACACTGTTTTATGCTAAAATATTCCTTTGTCACAAAAAAATAAAAAAATAAACGTGATCATATTTGTGTATTTTTTCATAAAAATAATGTTCTTCCTGAAACTAGATTTTCTTACATGGACATAATGGGATAAATGCTTTAGAAGCAAAGTTACAGAATCTGTTCCTTTAGAAACAATGTTTGCTTAGTCATTATTCAATATAACTTAACTTCATTATGGGAAAGAAGTCTGAAAATATTCTTTATGAATAGGCAAAAAAATCTTATTTTCGTGTATTTCAAAAGCTGATAATGTTCAGGTTATTTTCAAAAGCTTTTTATTCGCTTCTTCCTATTCATTACATTGGAGATATGCAGCAAATATCCTACTTGTAAAACATTTTCGAGGAAAATTCCTAGTCATACCACTAATTTATGCCAGCCTTTAATGTGTCATTCACGGTTTTACATATAAAATATTTGGTGAAAAGATTTCTGTATAAATTTCTAAATCTGAATCTACCAAAATACTTAATAAAGAAAATATAGCAAATTATTTGCCTACGCAGAAAAACTTAGGAAATTTATGAACAGATCTTCAATATTTGTAGGGATTAATGCTATATATATATATTCCTTTCACATTTTGCTCTATAGAGAGAAATTCTTTGAAACAATTTTTTTTAATAAGTTAACTTAATTTTGTCTTAAGAAACATAGTAGTTTATACTTGTATAATACTTTTTGTCACATTTGGCTCTGTAGAGAGAAATTTTTTGAAACATTTTTTTAATAAGTTAACGTAATTTTGTCTTAATAGCAGTTTATACTTGTATAATACATTTTGTCACATTTTGCTCTGTAGAGAGAAATTCTTTGAAACACTTTTTTAATAAGTTAACTTAATTTTGTCTTAAACATAGTAGTGTATACTTCTATAATATTTTTTGTCACATTTGGCTCTCTAGAGAGAAATTCTTTGAAACATTTTTTTTTAATAAGTTAACTTAATTTTCTCTTAAGAAACATAGTAGTTTATACTTTTATAATAATTTTTGTCACATTTGGCTCTGTAGAGAGAAATTCTTTGAAACATTTTTTTTAATAAGTTATCTTAATTTTCTCTTAAGAAACATAGTAGTTTATACTTTTATAATACTTTTTGTCACATTTGGCTCTGTAGAGAGAAATTCTTTGAAACATTTTTTTTAATAAGTTATCTTAATTTTCTCTTAAGAAACATAGTAGTTTATACTTTTATAATACTTTTTGTCACATTTTGATCTATAGAGAGAAATTCTTTGAAACATTATTTTAATAAGTTAACTTAATTTTGTCTTAAACATAGTAGTTTATACTTGTATAATACTTTTTGTCACATTTTGATCTATAGAGAAAAATTCTTTGAAACATTTTTTTTAATAAGTTAACTTAATTTTGTCTTAAGAAACATAGTAGTTTATACTTTTATAATACTTTTTGTCACATTTTGATCTATAGAGAGAAATTCTTTGAAACATTATTTTAATAAGTTAACTAAATTTTGTCTTAAGAAACATAGTATTTTATACTTTTATAATACTTTTTGTCACATTTTGATCTATAGAGAGAAATTCTTTGAAACATTTTTTTTAATAAGTTAACTTAATTTTGTCTTAAGAAACATAGTAGTTTATACTTCTATAATATTTTTTGTCACATTTGGCTCTCTAGAGAGAAATTCTTTGAAACATTTTTTTTTAATAAGTTAACTTAATTTTCTCTTAAGAAACATAGTAGTTTATACTTGTATAATACTTTTTGTCACATTTGGCTCTGTAGAGAGAAATTCTTTGAAACATTTTTTTAAAAAAGTTATCTTAATTTTCTCTTAAGAAACATAGTAGTTTATACTTTTATAATACTTTTTTGTCACATTTGGCTCTGTAGAGAGAAATTCTTTGAAACACTTTTTTTAATAAGTTAACTTAATTTTGTCTTAAGAAATATAGTAGTTTATATTTGTATAATACTTTTTTGTCACCTTAGACAATTTTCCATTTAAGCTTTTTTTAATCAAAAATAAATAAAACATTTCACTGATGACTTAACATAGATGTGATGGAAGAAACAAATCGAGAATCGAAATTTGTTTTCATATCTGAAAATTTTACTATATTTTTGATACTGAATACAATACAAGATGGGGAATAATTTGCTTACAAATATTGAAATAAAGTCATTGTTTAACTAAAGTCATTATATCCCCATATATATACATACACACACAAATATGTATATATATATATATATATATATATATATATATATATTATATATATATATATATATATATATATATATATATATATGTAGTAATGGGGCGCGTTGCTTAAAATATTTCGGTTTTGGTTTCAAAATTCTATACGTCAATTCTTTTTAAATGATGGCGTTCTTCTGGTTTTGGGATTTGCACACGACACGGTGGGTTTGGTTTTTAGAATTAGTGAAAACTTTCTATGCTGCATGATTGGCTGTCTCTTGACGTCAATCATGACCTTGATTCTGGATTTGAAATGTTTCTAAATAGGCTAGCACTATATATATATATATATATATGTATATATATATATATATATATATATATATATATATATATATATATATATATATATATATATATATATATATATATATATATATATATATATATATATATATATATATATATATATATATATATATATATATATATATATATATATATATATATATATATATATATATATATATATATATATATATATATATGTATATATATGTATATGTATATATATATATATATATATATATTATATATATATATATATATATATATATATATATATATATATATATATATATATATATATATATATATATATATATATATAATATATATATATATAGATAGATAGATAAATAGATAGATATATATATAGATATATATATATATATATATATATTTGGATTATGAATTTTTAGTTTTTTAACCACGTGAAACTAATGAGATTAGTATATCTATTTACTCTATGATTGAAGAGTATTCTTTTATAGTGTAGTCTGAGTCTCATATCACTTTCCACTTCATGTTAAGTACGCAGCGGTATGAGGGCTAATAACTAGAACGTGGATCTTCGCTTCTAGAGTATGCGGGTACAACTGCTGGTAGGGATATGAATAGTATTTGGAATCAGCTGTAAGCTTCAGGTGCGGAACTAATTAGCCCGAATTCGAATTGACAATGCCTACGATTAGCCAATCAAATTTGCCTGGGAACTGTATTTTGATTTTCAAATTGTTATATAAAGTATTTTCCTGATAATCTAACATCATAGATTAACATATAATAAATTGTTTAAATGTCAATAAATTTCTCGATAAATAGCTATTGACAAATATCCATGCCATCGTTCGAAGTACAACTTTTTGAATTTATATTGTTAATTGTAAATAAAACCTTACTGTTGAGTTGAAACAAACTAACTAATTTTAACTAAGCAAAGGTGGATTTTATTAAAGCTGTTTAAAAACCAATTTATCAATATTTTTATGCTGTTATATTACATGAGTAAAGGTTTAATATTCCGCATACCCAATTCTGTGGTGTAGTACATTGCTGTTGTTACCTCAAATCCAATAATGACCCAAATTTGTTTTATATCTTCTTTAATTATAGTAAAATGCCAATGATATATATTACAATATTCAAATATAGAACAAAAAATAAGGAAATATGGTAAAAAAATGTATAAAAAAATAAAAAGTAAAAGAAGCACTCTACGTGCTAAACCTGAAAGAAACATTACCAAAGTCCAAGAGCACGCTGCATTCTTTTTCTTCCTTCTGCTGCTTCAGCAACCCTATACTTTTTCCATTATCCTGTACTGATGCATCGTTCGTTGTTCCATTGTCCTGTGCACAATGCGTCCTTTCCCGGCTCTGTCCAGAAGGACCGGAACTCCAAGAATGGTCATGAATCCCCTCCTGGAGACCAATCACAACTCTCCAAAACTTGGTGAAGCTTAAGTGCAATCGTTTTCACACCACACTCTTTCTGGGGTCGCAAAAAAATAGTGCGGCTAGCAAATCAGTTTCGCAAACCTTATGTAAAACATAGCTGCACTCTCACACCCAACTTAAACAAAAGGGAATTAAAACTATTAGCATTATATGTATGAAATTATTAGTACTATAAAATAAGAATTATATGTAATTTTCTTTCTTTTCAGATTGTAAATGCCAATGGACCAAGTGAGCTACGGGTATTGGAGCCGTATCTTATAATTACTGCGTGTAAATCTGTGTGCCTGGCCATATGCTGTTGTCGATGTACCCGGTGCAAGTCCAAAATTTAATGCAGCTTTTTTTTCCACTTCGACCTCTCTATCTCACTCACTCACTGAAAGACTGTACACGTCTCTACGGAACTGTACTTAAAGATAATCACTTTAGTGAGTCCTATGCTTAGTGAGTGATCGGAAGATATATATATGTATGTGTTTCGTCTCAAGGTGTTGCAAAAGAGAAAAAAAAATAAATAAACAAATGAAAAGGATGTGAACAATCCTCAATTTTAGCACTTGAAAACTTCAAGTGCGAACTTGCATAAAATACTTTACAGGAAATCAGTGATGGCCCATAATAATGCTTCAGAAGTTCATAGTATGCCTTTATCAACAGGTGGTGTAAAATCTAAGGGAACCCATGATCTGTACGGAGAAAAAATTGTATACATATTTCAAATATTAACATCAGTACCGTTTATCCATATAGTTTATTTTGCATTGCGGTACATAACACTCTACATAATTTATACTTTACACAAAATTTCATAATGAATTTGAAGTCAAAGCATCTAAAAGTTGAAAAATTTATATCATGAGCAATTTAGAAGCCTCTATTATAATTATGATGTGAACATCAATGTTCAATAAAATGTTAAATCCTCCTAAATTAAGCAGATAAACAATTTATTCAAAACTCGATTCTTTGATTTAAATGTGTATATTGTACTTAAACTTTTTATGAAAAGTATAGCGTAATTTATATAACTTATATCCTTCAGAACTCAACTAAAATATTAAAATACAAATACTTTTAAATTTATAAAACGGACATTTTTCCGTGATGGAATGAGAAAATAAACTAATAAATTCATTAGTAGGCTAATATTTGGCTCACAAATCACTCT
>CM063504.1:54294518-54329518 GCA_032207245.1 Pardosa pseudoannulata | reverse complement strand
GTAGCTAAGAAAACTTAGCTACGTCGAAATAGTACGCAGCTAAGTAGAATTATTTTTTAAATGAATTCAACGTGATTCTAAACTGAATTCACAATATCGGGAAACTTTAGAAGAGTACGGAGATAAATAAATTATTGAGCGTGTACCAGATAATTCTCAGCCAAAAAATAAACCAATTTTTTAAGTGCCTCATAGGGTGCTTTACAATTCTTGAAAATTAAAAATTTACTGATCCCGTCATATGCTAGCATATATATGTTTGATTACATACGTATATACATAACAATAGTCGGGGTAAACTTGGATATCATTCTTTGAATGGCCAAGATTGTTGCTAATTTCTATATAACTTATCATAATCTGTGTTTGTAGGAATGGCGTAGAAGTACTGATATGCTTCAATACTTACTTTTATACTATTAATATAAAACCTTAAACAGCAGTGTTATTTTCCCGTGGAAATTTTTACTTTCATTACTATTCTAAGATTATTCAAATTGACTCAACCTAAAGCAAGAAAGTGTTTACTTTTGCATGTAATACGTTTATGGATAAATTTGCACTATAGATGCGTCCGTGTTATGTTGTGTAACCCCAATAAGTTGTAATGATCATTGTACTTTCACACTTGTATGTCGATTTGGAAAAAAAGATTCAAGACTGAGCATTCTTTTTTTTATTTGGCGTGAATTGTAGAAATGTGTATAAAAACGAATGAGATGTGTAGGATATTTATAAAAAAAAATAAGCTATTGGTATTTTGTACTGAATTTGAAGATATGGAAAATATTTATTGCATGAAAATAGTCAAAATGGAGTTTTTACGTCCAAAGTGAAAGCAAAGGAAATTATGTACATTTCATTGGTACTTGTTTTTAAATGTTGCTTTTTCAGTGTGAATCAACAAACTTGGCAATATTTTATCCTTATTATTCTATATTAGATTATTATGCTTAAGAACATAACCTTGCTAGAAATTATTTTTCATACGCTATCCCTTAAAATCGTTGCTTATAGATATTTTTCTCTATAAAAAATGCATATTTTAAATATTATATAAAAGTAACTGATATGGCTAATAACTTAATACTTATATTGTTTTCCTAAACCTAAAACAGATATAAAGTCTGTAATGTATAAAAATAAATTTATGGGTTTTGTTACATTATTTTATACTTAAGATTTATATATATTAATCATATTATTTTGAATAGTCCTTTATAACATTAAACCCTTTAATAATACATATGTGTAATATACTCATTAATTATTGAAGTTTGAATACTTATACATATAAAACTAATCTGCAAAAATTTCTTATCGAAAATGAAAAGTAAAAAATGTGTATTGTGATCTATGCTTATAAGTAATAAAATCAAGCACCATAAAATTTGTATTTGTTTAAAACATAAAATCAGTTTCATACTTTGTATTAAAATTTATTTATCGCATGCAAGAGAATTAATTAGCATTTACTAAAGACATGGCCATGAGGTATATGAAAAATCGATTGCATCAACTAAATTTTTTTATAGCTCATAATCTCTTGATCATATAATACATACTAATATAACAGTTCTATTAGATATATTTTTATGTTTAAAACATTTACTTTAATATTTTTTGACTTTCTTCGATGTAAAACGTTTATTTTAGTACAGAAAATGCATTTTTAAATTTGATTAAAAAATATAAATTTTTGACCTATTTCTTTGTCATCACATATTGCGTAATAAATATTAATATATCGACTATTAAAATTTTAACATGAAATGAATTTTTAAACGTAAGCAAAGATAGAGCAGGTAAAGCATATTGCGAGTAATTTTTACAGAAAATATTCGTAGCTTTGTTTGAATCTGTTATGATGAGTTTAAAAAGTATTTACTATTTCAATCCGACTTATTATACCGATGTGTAATTTTGAGGACTACTAATAAATATATCCTCTTTCTCAATATTACACGATGCATTTTTTTATGAATAGAAAAGCAGTGTAAGGCATAAAAGTGTTATTACATGAATATTTGAAATATGGAGCTGCTGGGAAAAAATTTGTGTTTAACATAAAATTTATAGTTGCATAAACAATATTTTCTGTATTGAAGAAAGGTTATTTTTACTGCGCTAAATATATCTATATCGCTTTAGACAACTTGCAGATGTTAAATTTCTTTTTCATATGAAATTAATAAATATATGTCTGAAACTATCAAGTTATTTTCAATGCAAATAGAAAAAGAATTCTTTATGAAATCTTTCAAATTTGAGATTTTTAATTACTTTAATACATTAGTTATTACACCTTTATGAAAATATTTGATAATTTCTTTTTTTAACCATATAAATTTTACAACCAGTTATATAAGCAAACACCACTTAAAATGAGCAGTGATTAATTTTTATATATAACTTTAGGATAATGACTAGAATTAATTAAAAATGTGAATGATTTTTTTATTAAATGCACCTGCTCATTTTTTGATAATTACGATTAACTTTAGTGTAGAGAAATATTTCAACACGTAAAAATTTTAATAAATGAATATCGTGATACATTTCAAACATTTAACGATTTTATATTAAAAAAATTATAATATTAAACATTACCTAAACGTTATGAAAATTAAATTTCTTAAAGTCTCATTTCATGTTATATTTGAAATTCGTGACATTTATTTATGCAGCGAAATTAATATGCATTTTGCAAAAAAATATTCGAAAACATTTTTCAAGATAGGTACACGATATTCAAAATGTTCGAGAAATGTTCGAAATAATTCTAAATTGTGTTTATTGGGAAATATTATATTAAGAGAATTAATAATTATTATATTGGAAGGCAATAAATCAGCATGTATTTAAAATATCTCATTCGGCTAACATATCTTAAAAGAATAATATTGCATAGACAATTAAACAACTAGTTAATACTACATGAGATAAAATTTTAACAAGTTATTGTAATTCCAACTTTTTATGAAGTATTTATTTCGCAGATAATCAAAATAACGCCAGTTATAATGTAATAATTATAAATCCTGCCGGATTATTAAAATTGTATCGCAATGAGTTACGTTTTAAAGTAATGTTTAAAAAATCAGATAAAATACTGCATATTTAAACTTGACCATACGTAAAACAAAACTGGCAATCGATATAGATATAAAAATATTGTGATTTTCTATAACTGTTTCACTTTCCAATTAATTCCATGTGAAATTATCTATTAACTGAGCAGAAAATAAGTTCCGCACTTACAACATAATTCATTATTCATTCAGTTCATCCACTTTTCAGTTATAGCCTTTAGTTGCAAATTTACAGAATGGAAACCGCTCTCTCGGGTTGTATATTCAAAGAATTAATGGTTACTTCAACCTCTAGATATGTTTACTTAAGTTCTGAACCAGTGAATTCCAAGCAAAAATATACTGTTAAAATTATTCTAGATAAGAGATATTTTAAATAGTTAAGGTATCCGTCTACGTTCGGAGAACTTTTTTCTTTAAACGTATAAACTAGTTCATGTTTTTACATTTTTATGTTTTTTTTTACGTTATCATAGAGAATTTAATTTAAAAATTTTATTCATGGAGAATTTTTTACAAAATTTTCATAAATTTCTCGGGGGTTTTCTTACATTAATATCGGTTTGGGTTTTACATTACCATTTGGGGCATACATTAATATCAAAATGTCCAGATGAATTAAAGGGTAAAAACTTGCAATATTTTCTAGATGATATAATTTTGACTGGAGACAATCTGGAAGAAATAAAGTTTTGGTTTAACAAGGTATTTGCTAGACTTAAAATGTTTTACCTCATTCTCGATACAGCAAAAGTACATATAGCAAAAGAGAAAATAAACTATTTAGAATTTACGTTACATCAGAATGATTTCTCACCCTCTGATGACAATATTGTTAAAATGAATAAATTTCCAATCCCTAAAAATTTAAAACAAGTCCAAATGTATCTTAAAACTTTAAATTATTTTAGACGTAATATTTAAATTTGCTGAAATACTATACCCAATAGTAAAATTAACAAATCAAATTTCCCCTTTTGTCTGGTCTCAAGAGTGTCAGGATGCCTTTAATTTAATTCAGAAAAAGTTATTAAACAACCCACAACGTGAGAGTGCTGAGAGAAAATCAGTTTCGCAAACCTTATGTAAAACATAGCTGCACTCTCACACACCCTTTAAGATATCCGTCTATGTTGGAAGAACCTTTTTCTTTAAACGTATAAACTAGTTCATGTTTTCACATTCTTAGATTTATTTTTTATATTATCATAAAACTTAAAAAATATTCCTGAGAAGTTTTTATAAAATTTCTAATAAATGAAGAAAATTTAGTAAAAACATCGGGTTTTTTTCAAAAGGTATAATTTTTCAATAAATTAAATTATTTCAATATTTTTTGATGCAGCACATTTCTTATACACTGGACTAGTGAATAAACTAAAATCTTTGCTTAATTTACATTTTGTAAAAAATTTTGGTCCTTCAAAATCATACACATTGAATTTTGAACGAATTTCCATTACCTTTATATCTAACTATGAGTGTAACATCATTAAAAATCATCCAACTTTAAATCTTTTAGACCATTCACTAGTAAATACTATCAAAAGCATTCATAATAATTTTCAAAAAAATATTTTAAGAACTTTTTGAGAAATCACATTTTAAGTTTCTACATTTTATAATAAATACCGTTTAGAGAAAAACGCATTTCAAGTTTATGAAAGCAACTTTAACCAATAAAAAAATTAAAATACATGTTTAAAATTCCCCACACTTTCTTGCTTCAAAACTTTCTAATTACCAAGTTGAAAATAATTAAAAATACTAGAAAATGTTTAAACTAATCTCCATGAAAATTTTAAAAATTTTGTCTAAAAAATGCTCTTTAAAAAGCTTTAAATTCACAACTTCCGGTTTCGAAGTCACTAGTTCCGTTTTCTTTTGACAGCTGTCACTGATGTTAAAACAACTGTAACTTTTCTTTAAAATGCCGTAGAGACAAAACAAAAACAGATTCAGAAGCTTAAAAGTTCAAATTTTAAAATAAAAAAAAATTAAAAAAAATTATGATTTTTGGCAAAAAATGACGTTTTCAACGTAGACGGATACCTTAACGAAAAAACGGCTAAAAATTTGTTTTCTTATTAACTAGCGTAAATTCAGACGTGTTTAAACCCTTCACTACTTTATGAAATCAAGTTTAGGCTATCATTATTTAGATAAGTAGGAATTATCTTTACATATTTAAAGTTTTTTTTTGTATTAGTAAAGGATCGAGATATTTTCTACTGAAAATAATTTATTAATTTTCATTCAATCAGTTTTAATATAGAAATTAGAGATTTTTCTAAACATTATTTGTCAGGTATCATATTACGACTTTAAAAAATAAATCACTCTAAGGATTATTTATCGGTGAACATGACATTTGATTGGTTTTATTATAATATGTTTGATTAATATTACATTATTGTATTAAAAAATACTTGTAATAACAAGTAAAATAATTATTATAAGTATTACAAAAGTTAAATTCTTTTTGGATTTAACCCTCTGTTTGCTTAATTTGTAAATAAAAATCTCTTCAATTTTTTTAAACATATTTTAAGTCTCTATATATATATTGGAGAATTGATATACGCTACTTTTTTCTAAAAAAGATTTTTTATATTGATTTTTATGAGAAACTAATCTGTCAGAAAATATGATTTCAGATGTTATGATATACAAAATTTATTTTTTAATAAATTTCAATTGAATTACAGTGAATTTCTATTTATAACATATGTGTAATTCTGTTATCTAATATAACTATAGTTTTAGTTATATAATTCTATTTATTACATAATTAAACATCTAATATTGTATGCAATTTATTTCACTGGTTAAACAGTGAAAAGGGTATGTGCTCCGTAATGAAGGAAGAAAAACACATGCCCGCGAAAATCGTTGAATGAGCAAATTTTGCTACATTTGAATTGCCCGTGGAAATCGCGGGATAAGCAGTGAGAAGGTTAATAAATTTTCTTAGCTAATCGAGGGCCTATTAACATATAAGTTAAGTAGCGTCACTATTTATATTTATAAATCAAATTGTGAGGAGTAAATATATAACATAAAAATATAATAATAATTACATTTGCATATATAATAATTTCCTGATTTTTAATAACGTAACTGCTACCTGAAAGTGTAGTAAACAATAAAACGTCGTGTTCTAATGTTATGTATAGTAACAACAAATTATACGATATAATTGCTTAAATGAAGAAATATGCTATATATGATCCCACCTTATTTTGAAAGATATTTAGTAATGCTGAATTTGATATAAAATGTATCTCATTTGTTCGCCTTTCATTAAAAATATTACAAAAATAAACCACCCTTAAACATTACATATAGTTTTTTATGTGTTAAAAAAACACCAAGTACTCATAAGTATAGAAAATATAAGTATTAATCAAAATGAAGAATCGAGATATTTTCTACTGAAAATAATTAATTAATTGTCATTCAATTGGTTTTAATATAAAAATTACAATTTTTTTAAAACTTAATATGTCAGGTATCATAGTAAGACTTTAAAAGAGAATTCATATTAAAGATTATTTATGGGTGAACATGATTTTTGATTTGTTTTATTATAATATGTTTGATTGATATTATATTAAAAAAAACTTGTACTACTAAGTAAAATAATTATTATAAGTATGGCAAAAGTTAAATTCTTTTTGTATTTAGTAAATTTCCTTAGCTAATCGTGGGCCTATTAACATATAAGTTATGTAGCACCACTATTTATATTTGTAAATCAAATTGTGGTGAATAAATAGATTACATAAAAATATAATAATGATTACATTTACATATATAATAATCTCCTGCTTTTTAATAACGTAACTGCTACCTGACAGTTTAATACACAATGAAACGCCGTGTTCTAATATTATGTATAGTAGCAACAAATTATACGATATAATTGTTCTGAAAAAAAAATATAAATGAATAAATATACTATATACGATCTCACCTTATTTTCAAAGATATTTAGTAATGCTAGCAATTGATATAAAATATATCTCATTTTTTCGGTTTTCAGTAACAATATTACAAAAATAAAGTACACTTAAGCCATATATATAGTTTTTTTATGTGTTAAAAAAACCACCAAGTACTAATAAGTATAGAAAATATAAGTATTAATCAAACTGATATACATTACTTTAATAATGTTCATCAATTTCATTCTGCTGTTTTGAATTGACTTCGTAGCTAATCATCTATTATCTTAGCAATAAATATATTCTTAAAATTAATAATTGTGTAAAGTAAATATTTATATTATTCATATGTTGTGTATATATATATAAACATACACATTGATGCATCATATGCAGGCAATGGAAATCAGATTTTAATGCTTTGTTTTAGCTGTGTTGTTCTGCATAAGAACTTTTGTGATACGTGTAAAATAAAATACAAAACGTCTAGCTAAGCCAGGATCAAACCAGAGTCGGTGTAGTTTTTACTGTGTAGAATACAATCATGATATAAATTTAGTTCGATTGATAACCGTAAAGTAAAATATTTTACTAAATACAAGCTGATATTATTTATATTTATAAATCAATTGTTGTTTGAAAATACTCCATTTTATTTAGTCATGTATAGTCCAATTGAGTACTAAAGACCTCTCCGTAGATCTGTGCATGTACGAAAAATTGCAAGTCTGTGTTGAAAAGAAGGAAAATCACTTCCCCCGATCTGTTTGTGTATAAAATACTCGGAGTCGCGAGAGTCTTTAAATATATTATATTAAAAACACTAAGCTAATCTTAATTAGCTTTCCTTCTAAGATTATAAAATGAAATCGGAATCAAATGTGAATCAACAGAATGCCTAAGTAGAGAATTTCAAATACCCTTACATTTTCCCTTAGCTTTATTCCATAATATAGAAATTGAATTATTGTGTCATTCTGCCTGTCTAGAATCTAGCATTTGTGGCTGGACTATATTTATTGTACACATGCATGGTATCTTTTCAATACTTTAGCAATAATAATGGCATGCGAATATATACCGAATTATTAAAACTGAATTATAATAAAGGTGCGTATGTGAGGAAATGAGGACTGATATGAAGAATTTCTATGTTATATATTATCTAGCCATTAATCTCCGTTTATGTTTTCCTACTTGCTGCAAAATACGAAAAACATATTTTGTAAATTAAATAAAAAATATTTATACATTAGATAAAATAAGGAAATGCAACGTTTTTCTTTGGAAATAAAATGTCTTGGAAAATATTTTTCATAAATTTCGTCTATAAATAACATTGTAACTCGGTGAATAATATATTTTTGTTTATATGTCTAAATGTATATAAATTGCACATGTGTGATAATTTATCTAGAACGCCGCCTCTGGTTTTTCACTTGTATAAACATTGCATCAACATTTTTATTTTGTGTGGCACATTTGTTCCAGTTTTCCATTAGGTAAGAATGTGTTTGCTTAGCAAGAATTTGTGAAAAGCTAACGTCTTTATATCATCTGATCGGACATTACTATATGATGGAGATATGCCAATGTCGAAAGGGTAATACATTACTGAATTAGTTTGCAAAATATCATGATTTACATAAAATAACAGCCAAACAAAATGATGAATAACTGAATAAATGATAATTTACAGTAGAAAATACATTTCTTTAGAAGAACTAGAGATATGCTTATCATTATATTTATCTTTATTTTATTTAACATACTTATACTACGAATGCGTACCATAATGAATTATTAATATCTGTTAATGCATACATACACAGAAAGACACACAAACAAACCCAAAGATATATATGTATACACACATATACATATATATGTATGTATGCATATATATATATATATATATATGTATGTATGTATGTATGTATGTATGTATATATTATAAATATATATATATATGATTATATATAAAATATATATATATATATATATATATATATATATATATATATATATATATATCATAGTAAAAAAACTCTTCTCTTTGAAAAACAGTTTGATGACTTTTAAAAAAAGGGTAAAAATAAATGCAAAAATAAAGGATTTTAAAATCAAATATTTGGAAATCATTTATTTATCTTTATTTATCTTTATTTGTCATCTTGCTTTAAGTTTCTGATATTGCATTAAATAAAGGTCAAGAATTTTTTATTTATCTTATTTTATTTATTTATTTATTTTTGGGTTAAAGCCATGGTAAATAATTTTGCGAGATCGTTTTAATCCATACAATAAAAGTAAAATAAAATACTAATTATTTCAAAAATAAATGCATTTCAGGAATTTTATTTAAAATTATATATATAAATGAAATGAGATAATGACACTAAAATTTATTTACTTAGACTAAACAAATGAATCTTATCAATAAAAGGCGTTTTAAAAAAATATATTTTACAAAAATTTAAATATATTCCGTTACATCATATTTTCTAATTATAAAATGTCATGATAAACAAAAATGGTATAAATACTTCAACATGCTGTAAAATTTAGCATACAGCAAGAGTTATTGTTAAATAAAATGAAGGTATTTTCTTTATTTAATTACAATCTTTTATATAAGGAAATAAAATTAAGCTTAAGTTAATTTACAACAAACAATAATTCTGTTAATTTACCAATAATGAACAATTTTTTTCATTTAATTTCATTTAATTTCCATGATAATGGAAATGATATGAAATTGGATAAGAAATTGTGATTGAAAAATATCAGATAGTTTATTTCCTAAGAAACTTGAATAATGAAAACAACAGACCATGTTATATTATTAAAAGAATATTTGAAAGTCATAATCCGGAAAAGTGTGTTAAATTCTTGATCGTGTAAACCAATACAGTTAACACTATTTCGTCTGATACGTTATAAATCAAATGATGTTTTGCACTTTAATTCTGTCGCATTTCTCTCAGTCCGAATTTATTTTTAAATTGAAATCATATGTGTTTGTAGAACTGTCAACGGATATTTTACTCCCTTAATATGCTTTTGTGTTGCTGTATCACAAGTTTCTCACCAGTAAAAAATATTGAGGAATGGATGAACTTTCACTAAAATGTGTTTTTACTGGTGAACTGTTGTAACCCAATGCTGATTTAATAAATATTGTTTTATGTTCTGTGTATGAGCTTCTCTTTTAACCTTATCAGTGTAAGCATGAATCGGGGACAATGACTATAAAAATCTATTCTATATATATTCAAGATTGGATTGGTGTGGTCTACGCTTTAGCTCCACAAGGTCTAATAACACCGGGACCTACTGTGTAACTCCCTGGGGAAGATCTAGAGTTGTGAAAAGTATAAAAAATCCGGTTTAAACCGTGAAAAAAACAGGTTTTGGGGGGAAAGAAATTTTGAAAATTTCCACAACATGGGAATTTTGAAGTATTTTGTTTACTTTTATCCTAATCACACAAGACAATCTTTACATTTCATAAATAATTTGATATTAATAGTTAACTGGCAACTGTAATGATTAAACGTATAAGGAAGATAAACAGCCAAAAAATTGAATAATTGGGATTAACTAACTATATTTAGCAATTTATCATGTTTAGCATGAATGTATGAGTTTATTTTTCCTTTGAGAAATATCCAATATTTTTATTATTACATAAATATTAGGCAATAATCTTTAGTGTCTCAAAACCCATAAATCATTATTTTTCTTGGATAACATCTCTCTCTCTCTCTCTCTCTCTCTCTCTCTCTCTCTCTCTCTCTCTCTCTGTCTCTCTCTCTCTCTCTCTCTCTCTCTCTCTCTCTATATATATATATATATATATATATATATATATATATATATATATATATATATATATATATATATATATATATATATATATATATATATATATATATATATATATATATATATATATATATATATATATATATATATATATATATATATATATATATTATATATATATATATATATATATATATATATATATATATATATATATATATATATATATATATATATATATATATATATATATATATATATATATATATATATATATATATATATATATATATATATATATATATATATATATATATATATATATATATATATATATATATATATATATATATATATATATATATATATATATATATATATATATATATATATATATATATATATATATATATATATATATATATATATATATATATATATATATATATATATATATATATATATATATATATATATATATATATATATATATATATATTTATATATATATATATATATATTTATATATATATATATATATATATATATATATATATATATATATATATATATATATATATATATATATATATATATATATATATATATATATATAAGGAGTGTAGGAATTGGACACAAAATGCAACAGTATCATTTGATTACACCTTTAAAGGATATATGCATTACAAAAAATAATAAACTGTTATTTCAAATTTAAAGATATTCATTTTTATATTATAAAAGGAGGGGGAAAATTTAGCATAAAGCAATTTACGTAATAATTAATGATCAAAAATAATGTATATAATTATTATATTAGCAATTAAAATTGAAGCAACCAGTTATGTGTTTGATAAGACTAAGAGGGTAATTAATTACGTAAGTAATACTATAAAATCATTTAAATTCCCATTTCTATTATTTCTTGAATATATATATATATATATATATATATATATATATATATATATATATATATATTGCCAAAAGTTTAAAAAAAATCTCTTAAAGTAATATGCTGGTTCTTAAATAGCCACTGTTGAAAAAATAAATGTAAACATTGTTAATATGATTTCTTCACAAAGTTCCCAAAATTCCGGGTTTATTCCCCAAAACTCCTGGGTTTATTCATAGCTCTTCAAAATTCCGGGTTTTTTACATCTCTAGGAAGATTCCGGCCCTTACCGGCTGAAGCACTTAAAGACGGGCTTGGCCGGAATGGGCCGGAAGGATGAAAAATAAGGGTGAGGGGTGTGTCTAACAGTGACCTTCTCGAAGGTCACGATCTATCAGGGGTCTTCTTTTCACCTACCCCGTCTTATGACCAGTTGACAGTTTGATTCATTATTGCTTATAGAAAAGCTTGACCACATTTCAAGGGGTTTTCTTAGCGATCAGTTTTTACTTCCTCTTTATTCTCTAAGATAATTCCAATCCTATTTTATGTTGAGATATATATTTTGAAGTTCACTTTAAAGGTATTTTATATAAACATAGACTTGTTAAAAATTATAAATATACAGTTAAACAATTTTGTTTTTATTATTGATTCAATGCATAATATTTTCTCTTAAATGAATTTTATTGATAACATTGAGAAAATAAAAAACCATAAACTTAATTAGTCATTATTTGGATGGGACAAAAAAAATGAATTATACAGTATGATTAACTTTCTTTTGTTCTTAGAATGCTCACAATTTTATAATGATTATTATTTCTGCAATTTTTTTGTTGTAGAACTATTAATGTTGCGATATATATTTTGAAGTTCAGTTTAAAGGCATTTTATATAAACATAAGATAGTTAAAAATTATAGATGTACAGTTAAACAATTTTGTTTTTATTATTGATTCAATGCATAATATTTTTTCTTAAATGGATTTAATTGATAATATTGAGAAAATAAAAAGCTATAAACTTAATTAGTCATTATTTGGACACGACAGAGAAAATGAATTATGTAGTATCATTAACTTTCTTTTGTTCTTAGAATGGTCACTATTTTATAATGATTATTATTTCTGGAATTTTTTGTTGTAGAACTATTACTTTTTTTTTATATTAACAAATTTTTAGTAAGTTTGCAGTTCATAATTTAAAAATTAGTCTTATTTATTAACTTCTGCAAAAACATAAAAAATGAGCTTAAAATCTGTATAGTTTCGATATGAGTGTGTATGTTTATATTATTACGCGAACTCATGTACTAAATCTATGTTTAAATCATAACTGGTAGGAGATTTGGTGTTATATAGTTTATATTAAACTGGACTAATAACTTTGGAATTTATATCTGAACGTTATAGTAGAAATCTATTTAATTTGTTGGAATCGAACACACGGCTCTACAAGTAAAATGCATCTCCCTACCAGGGGGTAGGGGAGAACGGCAGAACATATTACTCGTAAACATTTGATCTGATTTAGATCTGTTGAGGCTATTAGATATAAAAAACCAATAATATATTGAATAATTAAAATGTTTATAAACAAAAGTAAAACAAAATAAAATAAATAGTAGTTAAAAATTAAATTATATATAAGCGAAAAAAGTAGTATATATAAAATGAATCTTTTATTCCGCTGAATCCTTTATTTCAGTAGATATATAAAATTGTTAACCCCAAATACCATTTAAGAAATAAAATGAAGATATGAAGAGTATAAATTGTAATAATGTAATAATGTAGCAATATTTCATTAAAATGATTATGTTATAAAGAGGATAAAGTTAAATACTATTAAAATCTTTATAATAAAAGTTATAATCGGGATATGTCTGACCTCATTTGAACAATTGTCTAGGATTTTGTTTATCAATCTATATATATACATACATATACACATACATATACACACATATACACATATACATATACACATATAAATATATATATATATACACATATATACATATATACACATATATACACATATATATATATGTGTTCACATACATATATATACACATATATGTATATATATATACACACACACACACATATATATATATATATATATATATATAATATATATATATATATATATATATATATATATATATATATATATATATATATATATATACATATATATATATAGAGATACGTTGTCGTCGTCATTGTCGTAAACTTGATATAAGAAGCATTAAATCTCACCGAATTATAAATATTAATATAATGTATAAGCACTTGTTATGATACTTATCGTGGGAAATGTAGACTGTACTCATGTCACTATATTTCAACAGTTTTCTTTTAATTTTGATTATTAATTTTGTGATCATCTCTAAATTTAATTTTTTTTCCTTTTAAAAATAGATTTTGAATGAAAAATAAAAATTTGAAAAAGAGCCTCCATTTATTAAGGTATCAAGTACCTCGAGTTAAAAAAAAAATTCTGAAAAAATCCAAATGTGACTTTGTAAAACAGGGATAACTTTTCCATTCACTTAACATTAGCTTCGTCATACCGGAGACTAAGTAAAGCGCCACCTTAAGGCCTGTTATTTGGCATGGTAGTGAGTGAAGGTCTCTGTATAAATTAGAGGAGACCAAATTGATTACAAATACTCAGAAAAATCTTTGGAGCAATTTTGGAAAATAACGAAAGGCGTATCTTATATAATCTTGAGTGATATCGAAAACATAAACCAGTTAATTGCAGATATAGTTAATGTTATTAAATCGAATTTTATTTCATGGCTGAGACACATTTACCGATAAAAACTCCTGAAAAAAGTAGCATTCTCTAAACAAGAAAGAATAAGAAAAATGAGTCATCCACCTCCTAGGTATTTGACGGTTGTTGAGAAGGACTTTTTGGTTATCAATCATAAAATTATTTTATAGTTATTCCTCAAACTTTCACTCCTCATACTTTTCATGGCTAAATCATATTATTTACATTAGGGGCCAAAGATGAATTGGGCATTACAGTATAGTCCATTTATTATCTAGTTGTTTATGCGAGACTACACAGAATGTAATATATAATGCCTTAAGTTTTCTGAACAGTTGCTACAATTCTCGCCTTTTCTCGATACTGAAAGAATAACAAGGCAATAACCATTTAGGTAATATAAAATTATGTGTTTTGAATCTGGTATGTTCCTGAGAAAGTGTAAAAAATTTAATCTTTTATAATAAAACTATAATTTGCATTTTGCTTATATGTATATAAATAAATAAATAAATAAATATATAATATAATATATATATATATATATATATATAATATATATATATATATATATATATATATATATATATATATAGTATATATATATATATATATATATATATATATATATATATATATATATATATATATATATATATATATATATATATATATATATATATATATATATATATATATATATATATATATATATATATGAATATGCTCGGCTGTGATGTGGAATACATAAACTACTATTATTGTCTTTCAATATATAAAGCAAAATATATATATATACATACATAAGAGTAATATTAAAATTCAATTTTATGGATTGACGACTGGAAACACCAATATAAGAAACAAAGCGTTTAGTGGTTTATTCATCTATTCAAACAAATCTATCCTCAAAATTCACATGAGATTAATCCAATAAAGAATTAATGGTCTTACCTGGAAAACTAAATTCGTGCTGTCATGCTACCTCCTCCAATTGTGCAGAAACATGTGGGGAACGCTTGGTATTTCTTCCCCCAAACTAGCTATCAGCACCTTGTGGTGTCAATGCCAAACCGGATATATTGATTGTTTTTAAAAGCGGAAAGTGGTCTTACTTGTTATTAATAGGGTGTTTGTAATGTAATGACTCTCCGATATGTATATATATATATATATATATATATATATATATATATATATATATTATGTGTGTGTGTGTGTGTGTGTGTGTGTATATAATATTTCTTATATATAACTATATATATTATTTTTATGTGCTTGGGTGTTGTAACAGTATAAACGATACAGTCGCACCATTAGAGAACAACACAAGTCTAATTAAAACATTTGCTTTAGAGCTTCTAAAACGGACATCTTACCTAGTCAACTTCAGACAAAGGAAAGACATAAAAATTACTCTGCTCGAACAGAGGTGCTTCCAAGAGTGAAGACAGAAAGAATTTTCCCAAGGTAGAAGAAACTTACTCAGCGAATTAAGTGAAAAAACGTTGACCTGTTTTCCGGTGACAGCTAGAAAACGTGTTGACTAGACAGAAAATTTATAGGATAGAAAGTAATATCGAATAAATAGATCGAAGTAATTTTAAGTCGAAGGCACTCCTTTGATTAAGACATTTAGAGGCTAGGGAGAAGATTTTAAGGAATTAGAATGGGAGAGAGGAGGTTTTTAAGTAAATATTAAAGTTAAATAATTTTGATATGCTACACACACACACACATATATATATATATATATATATATATATATCTATATATATATATATATATATATATATAAGCAAAATACAAATTAAAATCTTAATTTAAAAAATTGAATTTTTTACACTTTTTCAAGAAGGTATCAGATTTAAAACACTGCTTTATTTTACCTTAATTTATATCCTCATATTATTCTTTCGGTGTCGAGAAAAGGGGAGAAAAGTAACAACTACGCGTAAAAATATCATATTCCGTATAGTCTTGTATAAACAAGTAGATAATAAATGGATTATTCTATAATACCCAATTCTTTTTCTGCACCTAATGCAAATGATATGATTTAGTCAAAAAGATATGAAAAGTATGGAAAGTGAAAGTATGAGTATGAACTATAAAAAAAAATTATGTGATTGGTAACCAAAGATAGAATCAACCGCCTGCAGATAAGAATATTATTTATTTATGAAATCAAATAATTCAAATACTTTAAATTTTCTGGAATATTTGAGAAGTCCTGGGGTTATAATATTTGATGAAACCGTCTAAGCAAGGAATCGATTGAGATCGATTTCTACTTTCGATTGAAAAATATTTATATCTAAAATCTTTCATCAATTTTTTCAGGATTAACCTACGAGGTCATTAAATTTTGGAAATTCAAATTGATTACAACACTTCCAAATTCTGAAATCATTTTCAATAAAATGATTACATCACTGTTTTCATTTTATGTATAAATTTATGTAATGGGTAAAAAAGTAAATTTATTAAATATAGCATAGTTTTGGATTTCTAGAACTTTCGACGCTATCATAGTAAAGGAATCTATCAGTCAAACCTAGTTTATGTTGACAAGAGACAATACCAAATATACTTATAATAGTTTATTACATAAAGATTTAACCTATAGTTGTTCTTTTAATACTAAGAACGCCTTTAAATAGTTAAAGATGCTGATTTTTAAAGCATTTAAAATTTTTGGAGCAAGTTGCAACTGATAGAGATGCAAATCTCATGTTTTAAATGATAGTGTTTCTGTAAAACTTCAGGTAGTTCTTTCTCTTGCGATGTTACCAATAATGTTGCCAGTTTCACTAATAGACATGTCATCCAGCACGCAGTAACTCTGGTTGATAACACCATACCCTCAATACTCATTTTAAAGTCACTAAAAATACAAGTAAATCCAAGAATACTGGAATCCTAAGAACAAGACACAAATGGCATCTTTATATAAAAATGACCAATCTATCTACAGCTCATCCCTGGTTGTATCTCTTACTCTTCTTTTCACATTTAGTTTGGTTGTATCCTCAGTTATTTTTTCTTATTAAAATCCAAATAGCTTTGAGATGCAGATGTCACCGTATTAATGAAGATAATCATATCCACAGATTTAAGATCAGTGAAACCATAAGTGGAGAATTGTTTAATAATAGAGTGTATGAGTAGGGAATCACAGAGTTGTGACGTAATTTTTTATTAACATTTATAGTCTTAATTCACCTCCGCACTATGGCCAATTGTTCACCACTTCCTGATGGAGAACTTGGATGATGGTTCATGGATTGCATCCACTATCATGGGTTGGGCCACTAAATGAGCCCAGCGTGTGGATACAACCCATGAACCATCGTCCATTCGTCTATCGGGTCTACTGCGCAATTTAGAGGTGCATCTTGTTGCCTTTGATCTTTGGAGAAAAACTGCCTCCGAAGCCATCGTCAGCCAGGCTATTTTATCGTCTACCACCATCGAACACGATAAGCTATACCCCCTCCAGACGGTGGCAATGGCTTGCAGTTGACCATAGTGTGGAGGGGGCCTTTAATCTTTTACAGGCCGAATTCAGATCTAGATATATTTTAAATTATTTTTTTGCATACCTTGCCTTCTAATGCTTCAGTTAAGGTATGCTAGACATTTAACTGTGGAGAAAAAATTTTCTTTTACGATTTTCATTATATTGATAATTGGGAACATTGGTCTCTTTTGACTATACAATGGATTCGCAAATTGAGTAGAATGATGTATATATTAAATATTAAATAATAAGAAAAATAATTAGAATGAATTTATAATTTATTTTTAAATTTAAGGACATATATCAATAAACTTTAAAAATTATAAATTTAAATTAAAACAACATTTTCTTAAACAAATATCGAAAACATGATTTTATACCTTTATGCCATAACATATTGGAAATCCATGGAGATGCCATTTTTTTTGCACTTATTGCAAGCTAATCTTGCATTTAATGTGCACTGTGCACATCTACCTTGTGTTGTTTGTACAAGAAAATGGCCATCACTTTTTCTCTCTTATATAGGGCGGTAAACTTTGGGTCCAGGTTGAGGCCTAACTTTCTTTGGTGAAATTCTTAGAAGAGCGGTTGTAACTAGTAGTTTAGAGACAAAATACATTTAACACTTTTCAAAATAATATCTGAGAAGCGAAAGCACTAGACTGCTTATAGAAGTGAAATGCCCTTTCATAAAACTAGGGAATTCCCCTTCATTTCCTACCCCTTTTAAGAAATGCTCTCCATAGAGGAAATTATTTCGTCGAGTATAGCGGTAACAGTCCATTCGTCCTAATTAGGAATATCAATAATTAATAAATTATGCCAGGTACGTTTCTGATTATTAATGTCGAATTTCATATTTTTTAAATAAATTAAAGTTGTTTTATAGATACCAATTGGATTTTTGAAGCATCAGATGTTTGTTTTTTTTTACATTTATGTGAATTTTTAATATGTGCTGTATGGAAAATGATAAAAAGGGTCATTTTTAGGATTTTTCATACATTTTTGTATTAATAATAGAAATATAGCTTTTATTTTAAAAAATCGAGTACTTCTTTTACTACATTTGCTAATTCTATTGTATCAATACTAATGAAATTTAATTTTAAATAATTTTATTAATATTATGTTCCCTTTTGGGAACAATTGACTGTAAAAGGTTAAGTATTTTATCTTATAACTAAACAAGATAGAAGTTAAATTAGAGGATATACTATGAAAATGTAACTGCATTTTTTTCTTTTTGCTTGTTTCAGTTGTTATTTTGTTCTATAACTTTGCTGTTTGTTCTTATAAGTATGATATGTGGATTTAAAAAAATACAAATGGATTTAAACTTTACACTGTGACTCAGAATCTATTTTTACTAAAGTAATAACTCCATGGGTGAGTAAATGGAGCAAAAATATCATGTTTAGATTTACAATAACCATCGCTGTGAAAGCAAATATGTAAAAAGTACTTAATTTCAATACATTATTTTTTAAAACATTCAGTTTCGTCACCATATCAAAATATCCCCACAGTTTAGGCCACTTCTAGAAAGTGAAATTTTTAACGATATAAGTAAGTTTATCACCGAAAGTAAATATATCTTGACATTATTACACACACACACACACACACACACAAAAAGAAAACTTATGTTTTTGGAATATATAAAGACAAAAACTATAAATATAAAATTATAAATTGGAAAAAATTAATATTAATATCGTTATCAAAATATGGAATTTGAAATTTAAATTATTGTATCATATATGGTTATTAATTAATATTAACTTTATTCATAGAGCCAATCTAAAAATATATTAGAAAATAAAATATTAGATTAAAGATTAGATAAAAATTGTAGCGCAGCAATCACACAAAATCTTTATTTAATATGAGAATAATTTCTTCGGCAACCCCCCCCCCAAAAAAAAAAAACATTGCCCGTAATATACTGTATGTTTTGTATTTAAATGAAATACTATATTTTAATACAGCCCCTCGTCTTTTTGCATCATTTTCGGAACAATAGATTTTGAGCTTATTCTAAAGATGTTAACTTTCAGAATTTTTATGCTATATATATAAATATATATATATATATATATATATATATATATATATATATATATATATATATATATATTCACAAAAGTTCCTATATACAGTTAGTACAGTTGATAATCCCTCATCCAATATTTATTATCTTTTAATTTTGACTGCAGTGTTTTGTGTACAATGTCGTTTGCCATGCTTCATAAAAATAGTGTTTTCGTATGTTAAGAATAAATGCAAACTCTATACAAAATTCTTGGTGAAACTTAATATTATTTGTGTAAAAACTTTCTCAAGTTTCCTCACAAAAATGAGCACAGATTATTACAAGAAGCCTCCTAATAATGGGATAAATTTTCAACGTTTTACCTTTTTCTAGGGTTATCCTAAATGTATACACATTTCTTTAATTTTTTGACATTCCCCTATGGAGTTTAATGAAAACATATGAGGCCTATCATGCTGTTTACACGTTTAAAGTTTCAGGATTATTCTTCATGTATTTTTCAGGATATTCAACAAAGCATCTAAAATCGTAAGTGATCGGTCATCATTAGCCTCATAGTGCATGATATAAATGGTAGTTTTCAATTACTACAAAATCTCAGTTTAACAAGACTACTATTCAGTGTTTAAGAAAATATGTATCATACCACAGATGATCAAAACTTCAAGAAAAATTTATATTTTTAATGAATAACTAATGAAATTTTAAAAAATCAGTTTCAAGAAAATAAAGCCAATTAGGATTAATATCTTTAAAAAGTATTAGTATTAATATCTTTAATTTCTTTAAAAAGTATATTGAAAATAATATAGCATTAGTCAACAAATGATCCATTTAAACCTTTCATTCCCACAATAGCTTTCGATAGCTAGTACTTCTTAGTCCCAAAATAGCAGAGAGCATTTGAGAAAATTTCTTCTTTCCTAGAGGCGTGACTGCTAATTGCCGCATCTAATGCTATCAGCAGTGAACAGATGATGATACCTTATGTTAGCAAGTGTTTTTCCAGGAGCTTTTTACAACATTTTGAGAAACACTACTTGGTTCTGGATAAGATGAAACATTCCATTGCTATTTTATTCGATTTTAAACTTGTCTACTTAGAGTGACAGGTGAAAAAAGACTGGAAGGAAGGAAAACATGCAAACTTTAGGTTATTGCGCTGCGCTGAGAACCGGAAGTCAATTAAAATTCTACTGTATGGGTCTTAAGATAAAAAAGGAGTTGTACTAACTGTGAGAGTGCAGCTATGTTTTACATAAGGTTTGCGAAACTGATCTGCTCACCGCACTCACACATTGTGGGTTGCATGGCCAAATATTTTTTCGCAACTCCAGGAGGCGTGTGGTTTATCCAGGGGAAACAACTGCACTTAAAATTCACCAAGTTTGGAGAGTTGTGATTGGTTGCCAGGAGGGGATTCAGGACCATGCCTTTAGTCCCAGTGAATCTGGACACAGCCAGGAAAAGACACATTGTACACAGGACAATGGAACGACGGACGCATCACCACAGGACAATGAAACGACAACGAGTTCTAAGAGTTTTGGGTGAGACAAGTATAGGGTTACTGGAGTATTTTTGGAAGGAAGGAAAAGAATGCAGAGTGCTCATAGACTTTGGCAGCTTTTCTTTCAGGTGTAGCAACGTGGAGTGCTTCTTTTACTTTTTATTTATTTTTTTTCTTGCATTTTTCCTTATTTTTTTCTTCTTACTAATATATTTGTATATTGTAATATAGATCAGTGGCATTTTCCTATAATTAATATTAAAGATGATATAAAGCAAATTTGTATTATTAATGGATTTGAAGTAACAACAGCAATGTACTATACCACAACACTAACAATAAACAAATTCAATTTAATAGGCAATATTATCCCCTATATAATAATAGCCTAAGTTATCTGCCATCTGTCCTCAAATTTATGAAACATTTTTTTTGGAATGGATAGTATCATCCATATTGTATTCTTGATAAGTTAGGGTTATTAGGTTGGAAATCCACACCTTCCCACCTTTTCCAGCAATAATGCCATTACTTCAAGCCCTATTTCCCAGGATAAGTTCAGGCGATTAAATTTATAAATTTGTCACATAATAAATAAGTAAAAATAACATTTTTTCTAACATTATGGCGTCATACTTTCAACCACCTCATTTAATCATTTCTTATTTTAAATTATTTAAATACCGTCTGCATTATTTTGACACTTTTTTATCACTGAAGTTAGATATTACATAAACAATTTTCTTTTATATTTAGTTCAAATAATAGATTAGGCACATGTGTGATAATTTTAAATTTAATCATGGATTATTTTTGTTGCAATGAAAATTTTATCACCAGCATTAACAACAAATTATCTCTACCTCCAGGGTGTAGTAGAAATGATAGTTTCATTCCTTTACTTCCATTAATTGCTGTTACAAAAAATTTGAGAAAAGATAATTACGAAGTAGCTAAAAGAAATTTTGAATTATTTTTCTAAATGAATTCAACGTGATTCTAAACTGCATTCATCTTATCGAGAGACTTTAGAGGAGTAGGAAGATAAGCAATTTATTGATCATGTACAAGGTAATTCTCAGACAAAAATCAAATCATTTTTTTTTACCTGCCTCATAGGGTACTTTAGAATTCTGGAAAATTAAAAATTTTACTGATCCCGTCATATGACGGGCTATATGCTAACACTATCATAATCTTCGAAGCATACATAATAATTTTCAGTAGCATAACTCATATTATTTAGAGGATTTTTACTGATTTATTTTAAACCTTTGAATTATGTAGATCAATAAGCACCATAAGTTTATTACGCTTCATGAGAAAAGCGTGAAACTTTAATGAATATACGAGTGAATATATTCGGTCAAAATAGACCTCGTGCATTGAGCTTCTTATGATTGAGATTTTAATGTATATGATATAGATTTTATAGATTTTAAAAGTGAAATTTTTCTGTATTTAAGTTAAATAACAAGATTATTATAAATATTTTTTGCACAAAAAGGTTTAAGCTTTACACAATATTTAATTAGTATAGCCTTTATTTAAGTGGACATGTCTAACAATAAGTTACATTCTGTTCAGCTTTTTTTACCTCTTCCCGTGAGCCATCGTCAATGACATACAGAACAGGACCGGTTTGAACTAATAGAAGAAACTTCACCCAACCAAAAGAAGGGCCCGTTGGTTTGGTGAGATTCTGACCACTTCGTTCTGGAGTGGACCTCTATTTTTTCTCCGAGGGGGAAGTCTGATTTTTTTAGATGACAACGTTGTTACCAGAGTTTTGGTTTTGGAGTACTACGGTCTATCTCTTGCAATACGAGGGCTAATGAGACCGGTACCTAAAGCTTAAAGCCAATTCCGAACGGCTACGAATATCCATGCCACTTCAGTTGTTACCAGAGAAGAGAAGAGAGTGAACACTATTGGCATCCGCTGCTTGCGGGATAGACATTTTTTAGAGCGACACGAGAAAAGGGAAAAGCGTCGCCATATTTGAGAGACCGACGCCGAATCCAGAAGAGTCTTCAATATCTACAAATGATAAGTTGTATTCCAGTTGTATTCCTTAAGTATTTAATTATATGAAATCATTTAATCAAAACATATTTGTCCATGTGTTTTTTAATGAGTTTTAAATTCTTCTTTCTCAAACACTAGGTGAAAGTAACATTATCTTTACAACAGAGAAAGAATCGGTCAAAGAAAAACGCATACATATTAATTGTCAATTTTTGAAAACTTACAAACATGATATTAGTTCAGTACTTAATTTGGGTTGGGAGTCATTATCTATGTACCATGTGCCTCTCACTTTTTAAAGCGCAATATGAACAGAAATAAACTTAATATGTGAGATTTAATTTGACTGATTGTATCTGCTAACATCTATAAAAGAAAATATTAATGCTAAAAGATCATGCATTTTTAAGAAAATATTTAACTTTTAAGAGTCTCATCAAGAATAAGATAGGAAATTTAGTGTATGTCGTTAATAACTATGTCAGCAAATCACTATAACCTCATTCCCGCGTCGAATCATGCCTTCTAATGAGAGCTCAGTTTGCTTAATATATTCCAGAGAGACGGCGGTAGAGCAAATCTTAGCATTGCTTGAGGGGTCACGTTCTGAAATCACGCATGCATATTCCGGCATTTGCTTGGGCAGCTGGAAGGTGGTGGTGATTAGATATGTATTAAGGAAATTTAATGAACGTCTAGAGAATGAAACAACCAGCTTCGATTCAGTTAATAGGCATGCAAGGATTTATCTCTGTGCCTATAACTGTCAACGACATATATTAATAATCTTACCAAACCAAAAGCTTGATCTGTAATTTACGTGCACGCCTGACGGTGAGAAGAAATCCGAGATCACTTTGGGACAGAAAATTCGACAGTTAATGAACTTCAGTAAGAAGGGGTTGTCAGCGAGAAATTTCCCTGAGATTTCATAATATAATTTCTAGTTATTGCTAGAGTTCCGCATAGACGATAAACTTTATTTTATGGGGTTTGATGACGGACAGAAAATTTTGAGACTCGTCACTTACAGTATTTTTAATAGTAGGAAATTGCATTTTTCATATATAAATTTGAAAATTAAAAAAAAAGTATAAGTAACTTAATAACTTTTCTGACGATATACGTGATACGTAAAATATACTAGTGGTAGAATGTTAAGATTCAACTGAGTTTAATATAGAATCCTCAATTGTTTTATGTAAAAAAATTAAAAATATTTAATTCTCAAAATTGCATATTGACACTGTATTTTAATATCGATTAAACGTCTCCCATTTCCATAACGTATTTTCTGCATTCAGACAACAAAAATATGTACAAGTTATATTCACACATATACATATATATACAAGGTCCGGCTATTAATTTCCAGGACTCATGGAATAACTCAGAAGAAAAAAAGGTTAAACACATAGCCATTTAATATAATACGAAGTAATCCACATGAGCCGTAATGCACGTCTGTGCTCGGCCTAACAAATTTCGAAAAGAAATTTTAAAGTCCTCTTTTGGAATGCTCTTTAATAGTGACGTTGCAATTTTCTTG
Organism: Pardosa pseudoannulata; assembly: GCA_032207245.1. Taxonomy (NCBI): domain Eukaryota; kingdom Metazoa; phylum Arthropoda; class Arachnida; order Araneae; family Lycosidae; genus Pardosa; species Pardosa pseudoannulata. The sequence continues at coordinate 54,304,297 of CM063504.1, read as the reverse complement.
ATGGTGTCGACATCCTGAAATCTTTTTTACCTTCAGCGAATTTTTCAACTTAGGAAACAGAAAAAAGTCTGAAGGTGCTAGATCTGAAGAGTATGTTCAATTCATTGGCGAATACTCGAATAGTCAATTACTATCACATTTCATCATATCGGGAACTTTTTCAATTTCTTCAGGCGTGCGTACAGACTGCGGGCAACCTGTGTGTGAATCATCTTCGACGTTTTCGCACCCGTCCCGAAAGCGTTTAAAATATTCAAAAGTTCTTCAGCGGGATAATGCTTCCTCGTCATAAACTTGTTTTAATATTTCTTAGGTTTTCGCAGCTGTCTTGCACGATTTGAAGCAAAATTTAATGTTAATTATTTGCACCATTTTCACTTCGACAACAAAAATTTAAGAGATACGTTTTAATGCAACTTTCCACGAGAACCTCTTAATTCAGAATGGCTCCGATTGCACTGCACATGCGAAAGAAAACGCTCTTTAATATGTAATCATTAGTGCCATTTCCCGGCTTTTCGTTCTCCTACAGTTACGTCAGTTCTGGAAATTAATAACCGGAACTTGTATATAAGAGTGTGTGTGTGTGTCTGTGCGTGTGCATGGGTGTCAGGCTCATTGCGTCTAAAGAAAAATGAGAAATACATCCATTTCATGCATCAAAAGTTTATTCAAACAGCTTATCCATTCTTTGTCACTTTGTTTTAATACGATACTCAATCCAACAAGATGTCACCATCCCACAAGATTTACCTTTTCTCTCTCGTGGTATTTGACATACTCTGCTTTTACATAGTGTTGTCTTACCACCATATTCTTCCACTTCACAAATAGTTTGAACTGTGCTTATTAATTAATGCTTTAATTTCTAATTTTAAAATTCGAAACTTCTCAAGTACACACGTTCTTGCGCAGACACACACACACACGCACACACACACACACACACACACACACATATATATATATATATATATATATATATATATATATATATATATATATATATATATATATATATATATATATATATATATATATATATATATATATATATATATATATATATATATATGTTCGAGCCCATAAGTTTCAAGCTCTTGTTTGTATTTATGAGCTTCATCTGGGGAAAATTGTAGCCAGTAGGTGTAGTCGCTAGTTGGTCGTCACATAGAGCAGACATTCGGTTCTATGATGATCCGAACCTGCTATTGTTTACTCCCTCTATTGTTTACTCCCTAACTCCCTCATTGGGATTTAATTATACTTCTTATCGTTGAAGTTTGGTTTTAGTTGGTTTTGTAATAAATATGATTAAGATACCGTCCGCTCTCGTTCATTTGCTAGTCATGCTTTTTGACTTCCGTTTTTGGTACTGAGCTTTGGCGCCAGCAATATATATATATATATATATATATATATATATATATATATATATATATATATATATATATATATATATATATATATATATATATATATATATATATATATATACATGTATATATATATATATATATATATATATATATATATATATATATATATATATATATATATATATATATATATATATATATATATATATATATATATATATATATATATATATATATATATATATATATATATATATATATATGTATACCAGACATATTGGAATAAAGAAAATAGAATACATACTGTTATACTCGACTGATTAATTTGGATTAATTGTAGATAAGATTCCTTAATACTGGTAATATTGAATAAATGTTAAATTAAAGTTAATTACATATCTCTAACTGTCTCTCCTAATCTTGTTGTTTATTTTATATAATGAATATTTAAGTGACTAAATGAGTAATTTTAATGATTGCAAATAATGCTCAAATTGCTGAAATTGACAATAAAGTCAGTTTGAGCATGTATAGATATGTAAAAATACGCACCGCACTTTTATAGTACATTTTATAATAGGTAATCTACCCATACTACCTTGTAACGGCTGCATTGTATTACCATAGCTTAATTTGAAGATACTAGATGTTCCACGTTAAAAGATCTTTTTATTTTGTAAATCCAAATAAATCACTTATTCTTACAAGCGTATAATTTTAAATTTTTCCTAGCTAATACATATCGTTCTTCTTTATGCAATTTGATAATCACTATGCTTTGAAGGAAATCGAATGTAAAGCAACCCAATATGTAAATTTTGTTTGTTTTCTAATGATTTCTTTTTCTTGTTGATGAATCCCGTTTCGTATAATTATTCTGAATTTTACTGTTAGATTAGAAACATGCACTAATATATTTACAAGTTAAAATGTACAAAAACCATCAAGAGATTCAAGATACATTACGGTATTGTAAATTGACCATAAATTAACTCCATTTGATAAATGTTCAAAAATATAAACACATTTAATTTAATAAAAATATAATACAATTACATTCACTCATTACAAACACTAAGTACCCATGGTAGGAATTTAATGCATGAGATTTATTTTCCGATATAGAAGATAGAGACTCTGAAATATAAAATTACGACCATGGTACAAATATTTTCTCTACACTATAAATCTGTGAATAAAAATTTTGCAAACTGAAAATCTGAATTTCAAGACAATAGTTTATTTAAGGTATTATAAATTTATATTTGATTTTACACTATTGTATTTAATTGTTATCGAATTGTATCATTGTATCTGTTTATTACCAGCACAAAGTGTTTTTGAAAAATTTCATCCAGCTGAAAAATGTTGGCTAAAAACTAAAGTGTTGTGAGTAAAGTGTCTAACTGTCCAGCAATACATACATGCATAGCTCATGGTTGCACAAAACTTTAGTTATTAATCATACATTTTTATAAATACATTAGAATATATTAGAATAAGTAGAATATATTAGAATAGTTTTTCGAAAAAAATAGAGTAGTAATTTGGATTGTATATTTCGAACCAGATACACTTTTCAGCAAAATTAACTTAAATAATTAATTTTTTTCAAAAATTTGTATTGTTGGTATCGTAACTCTTATATTAAAAATTACGTGATAAAGCAATAAAACTACCCAATCTATGAAAGATATATTCAATACATTTTAATTTAATCTCTTATTACATAAAGGAAATATCTTTTTGTGTTTTTTTTTCTTATTCTTTGGTCATATACTTGATTCTTTTAATTTACATAATTTATTTTTTAAATGTGAAATATCACAGTCAAACGTTTTTTTAGTATTATTTTAGGGGTAATTATACTTATTAATTTTTGAAAGTAATTATTATGTTAAAAGGGTAATTAATAAATGATACCACTATTTAAAATTGTATTTTTACAAATTTAAAGTAAAGATATTTTTTGTGTTTCTATAATTTTAAGCATTATTATCAAAGATAAATTAGTACACAAAATTGAACAAGTTTCTCAGTCATCTAGAAATGGCTAAAAATTAACAATTTTTTGTGAGTAGGAATACACAGGCCAAATAGGTAGAAATATTGGTGAAAAAAGGGAATTTTTTAAAATATACTCCAAAATTCAAGTTTTTCATTCTTCAACGACTTCCTACGACAACTGAATAAAAAGCTGACTATAACAAAAGGTTTCCAGAAATGACTCTGATAATAACTAAAAAAATACACAATTAAAATTATTTAGTTAAAAATACCTATAAAAGTGTGCTATTAAATCTACCCGATTCCAGCTATATCACTAGTTCAAGAACTAAAAAGCAAAAGCAATGCTGAAAACTATGGTTTTTAGGTTAAGTTACATTGGAGAGCTAACTCTTGTGATCAGACAAATACAGAGGGTTACGCTGATCAAGACATTTTCTAAAACAACCGTCTACTGAATTGATTTTTAAATATTTTGAGGATTAGACATCTAGGTTTGAAATGGTAAAAGAAATTCAAAGGGACAGAAATTGATACAAAAGAAAAATCTCAAAAATGCATCATTTCCTGTTCAAACAAATATATTCAACTGAGTCATTATTTTACTTCCTTATATATATTATGTTGTTACAACATTCTTACTTTAAAACTTTACAATCAACTTTTCTATAGTTTCTATAGTTATATATTCAAGATTTGATAATATATTATGTGTTTTTATTTTTCTTTATAATTTTCTTACATAATTTATAAAAATGTTAATCATTAAATTTAATACTCTTATAAAAACTTTGTTTAAAGGGTTTTTACATAGAAATACAATCAAACATTGAAAGAAATGCTAAATCATTGTACCATATTAAAGAAATTACTTCACATACACTGTACTGAACATTAGTGAATTTTTACACCTAAGTATATTTCTAATTATATATAATTATATATATTAACATTCTAATTATATATAATAGAATTTTCCGGGAGTGTGTTTTCAAGATCCGGACACTTATTTTATTAAAGAAAGTGATAAATGTACTAAAGCATTAAATATATGAAGTTAACTGGAAAACATTATGTTAAGTAAAATTTACACTCAAGAGCCAAAACATTATGAACACCCCTACATTTTGCACTGAACTCATCTGGATGACGTAGAAGGCACTTAATCAGGTGGAAGTGGTATTTAAGTGCTGCTGGAGAGTCTGAAGTATCATTCTTTCACTTACTTCTGAGATGAATGACAGTGAAACCAGCAGTACACGACATGATGTTGTACTTCCACACGGTATCAAAAAAAGGTCGTCGGAGACTGTCTCGCATGGTGAAGCAAATCCAGACAGTGGCTCAGCTGACAACTCAATACAATTCAAGGCTAAGTAGAATAGTATCGACGCACACTGTTCAGCAAACAATGTTGGATATGGGGCTACGCAGCAAACGTCCCACTCCTGTGCCTTTGCTGACCAAGCATCATCGCCAACTGCGCCTACGCTGTCCCCGGAAACATCCCAACTGGTCCATGGATCAGTGGAAGAGAGTTGCCTGATCACATGAATCACGGTTTGTCATTCATAACGCCGATGACCGTGTTAGGATACGCCGTCTTCAGGTGAACAGTTGCTCCCTTAATGTACAGCAGGTCATATAAAGCCCGGTGGTGGTGGTACTATGCTTTGGGGGACGTTCTCTTGGGCGTCTCTGGGACCTGTGGTTGAGGTAGAGTAGACCATGAGTGCTACAGGGTATCTGACCATCATTGCGGACCAGTTATATCCTTACATGACCTCTGTTTTTCCAGCTGGAAATGGAATGTTCTAACAGGACAACATCCCTTGTCACAAGGCTAAAATTGTGTTGGAGGGGTTCAAGGAACATGATGCTAAATTCCAGTTAATGTCCTGGCCTCATACCTCACCGGATCTCAATCCGATAGAACACATTTGGGATGCCATGGAAGGCAGCTCAGAGTTCAAAGACCACCCATTCGCAATATCTTGGATTTGCGTAACCGTTGCTTAAACATCTGGTACAATCTGTCTCCGGCCATCTACCAAGGACTTGTGGCATCCATGCCAAGGCGGGTTGAAGCTGTGTTGTGCACCGAACGTGGGCCAATTCGTTATTGACATCTGGTCATAATGTTTTGGCTCTTGAATGTAGATTAATCTTAGAAAATGTAAACTTAAATCTCAAATTAAAGCTAGATCGTGATATATCTATGCTTGGGTAACATTAACTTAAGTCCTTATTTATCCCAATCTCTGTTAAACAAAAAGGATAAAATTAAAAAGGGTTATGAAGTAAGTGTACTATACAAGTGAAACAACTAAATATTGTCTTCTTAAAAAATTAAAAAATAAAATTAAATTAATTACTGTATTTATAACAAAATTATTTTGTGTCACCGATAAAGCGATTGAAATGTAAAATCGCTTATAGTGCGATATTCGTTTGTTAAAACTTAATGATAAAAAATATTATAATTAATAACGGGTATTTAAACCGTAGTGCACCTAAAGAGCATTTAAATACTGTTATTTCTCATATTTTATGAAAATGTATATTGTTTTATATGAAAACTTTTCTCTAGGTTTTTATTGTAAGTTTTTTTTTAGTTTTTAGGCTATATCATTATTCATACTTATCATAATATTATAATAAAACATAAAATATTTTAAGAACTGGAAATTTAAGTTTCCTTGCATCATTAACAATCCGAAATAAAGCACATTTTTGAAATATCAGAATACAATCTGATAACTAAATTAACAGGAAAAATGTTAAAAATACAAAGTATTAGATAAATTTCAATAGCATTAACTAGTATCTCACATTTAATATTTTAATCTAATTTAAATTTTAATACACATTACTCGAAAATAAACATGTTTTATTCAGAAAAATAACCTTGCGTTCCCTAAATATTGCAGATAAAGCATAATTAGTAAATTCCACGGTACACTTTATTACTTAAGACATAAATTTCGCAAAACTTTTTTTTTTCTGCTTCATCTCTTCTAAAACTGTCTTAAAAGGATCACTCTCACAAATACAGGGAAATTTTAAAATAAATTAGATTATTTCTTTTTCCAGAGCATCGCTTGAAGAAAACTTAATTAAAAATAATCGGACTGAATTGTGAAAATATTGAAAGCTTTCAAGGGGAATGAGTTTCAGAAACGTGCTCAAAAAGGTAATTTTGGATTTATTTTTCATTTACTAAAATCCCCGCCTCACGCGAGAACTGAAGAAATTTCTAGCTTACTCCATTTAATTACCTCATTTTCTTTAACCCTCCGAATTCCCCAAAACAATGAAAAATATCACGCTTCTCAATAATCTCCATAAATCTATAGAGGGAATCTCTTGTTTTCTATCGGGAAAAAAAATCACGCAAATATTGGAGGTTACTTGATTCTAAATAAGAAACAAACTAACATAATTTCGGATGTTATGTTAGTTGGCTTTTTAAAGAAAGAGTTATTATGTTTAGACTCAAATGGATATGATAAATTAATAGAATATTTTATTCGATATCATAAACAAATCTGGAAACATCATACGGAATTCATTTTTACCACATAATAATTTATTATTAAATAATATTATTACCTGACCTTTTGACATAAAAAATTGTAAAAACTGGGGCTTGTCGGTTGGACTCAATTCATTTCGCATTTCAAGTCTTATTGTGTTACTCTATTTTATTGGTTTTATAAATGGGTTTCATGGAACCCTGAGATTGCAGCAAGATGTGTTTACGGATACCATGGGTGGTTTAAAAATGTAAACAAGTACAACGTGGACTGTAGTTATACATTAAATCTATAATTTACACTCAATTAGCTAAATGTGATCTCATAGAGTAACTACATACATACATGTAGTTGGTAGTTTACATGTACGATGTTGCTCTATAAAACCAGGTTTTGTGTCGAAGACTAACATTAAGTGCTGGCCGTGTTGTAAAATTCTATTCAAAATTGTACTGGTAACCTGTTTTAGAAACAAAGCTGTTATTATTTTAATGCAATTTAGAACGACTTTTTCAATGCTAATACTTATTTTCTGCTTGTATGACTACGAAATATAACAGGAAACATTTTTTAACACATTATATGCGGGCTTGGCGAATGCGGTAATGCGCTCGTAGCGGGGGAATCGGACGAATTTTGCCTTATTCGAGGAACATTATATTATGCTTCAATTGATTAAAAATGTGTTAATTTTTAAAAGGGAGATTACTCGCTCCCGCAGATTACGAATGGCACGAAAAGTGGGTAATCCCCCTTTCCCGCATGTAATGTGTTAAATATGGAATGTACTTGTGGATAACATATAGAGTTATATTTCAACTGTTTGAGTAAAAACACTGCAAGCAAATTCAATTCACTACGCATAAGTATTAATAAATAATGACACCAGTGTTTTGATTTCATCGTCATTGCACCTGTAATCAACACTGTGTTGTTATGTCGATAAATAGAAATAAGCAAATTTGAAGCACCGTGTCATGACTTTTTTTTATTACTACTAAAAGCATCTATATCAATCAACTAATGTTTAACCTACATACACTTTTAAAGGAAGGAATTAAGTTCCTAAAAATGCCATTGTAGCATCACGCTACTGGAAAACTTAATATATATTTGTTTTTGTATTACGGCTTGCTCTGACGTCAGTCGAACATGCGCTTTGCTATCTGGGGGATTCCCATGCCTCCAATATCTCCTCCCTAACCTCTCCTCTAGAAAAGCAAGACAGAGGGGTGTGGGGATTTACGAGTAACGTCAAGAGGTCCAAGCGTCATTTGGTGTGGCAGAAGACTCTGAGAGTTGTTGTCCGGTGGGCGAAGATGAATGAGCCGTGCCAAGAATGTACATGATGTAAATATTTGTATATATCAGAATAAATCTTTTTTCTTCTTCATCTCGCTTATGTTCAATGATGTCATCCTCGTAAGGTTTTTGAAGAACCCTGCTCAACCATAACGTACCAAAGTTACCTATTTTAGAGCTGTGACGTTACACCATATAGTTCGGAGAGTAGTGTCTTAAAAGTATAAAGACCATTTCTATATTGTTATCCAGCACGATGCAGAGTAAAAAATGGCTAAAAAGCGTTATATCCTTTATGATCTCTGTTAATATATATTTGATAATATAATTATTGTCTGTTAATATAATTATTGTCAATTCGCCCTGCTTCAAACATTCGCAATGTCAGTTGTCATGCCAATTTACAAAGAGATTCTATAAGCATAGATGAAAGCTATGTTTATAAAATCCTTTGTATATCTGTTTATCTATTTGTTTACCATTGTCGTAAGCAACAGCTGATACGTTACTATTGCTTATAACCATGTTTAAGGGCTCATGGAATACTACCACATAATACGATTTTCTCCAGTGGTCAATTACTATCAGATCATTAGACTTGATAAAGGGCAAAATAGTGATAGATTTCTACCACGACCATAGTGTTTAAATCTAGAATGTAGTCATGAATTCAAAGCATTTTCCTTGCGTGAATTGCAGTATGCATTCGGAATTGGATTTAAACAGTGGTTAGTAGTCTCATTAACCTTCGAATAGCAATAAAAAAATAGTTAGAGATGAAAGTCTGATCCTCAGGTTATGACTTACCTAAAAATTTGTCAAAATTTTACTCCTTTTGTAAAATACTAGTATTATTTTCGTAGATTTTAAAATATATTTTAGGAGTATGACTCTGTGATGGTATACTTTTGCAGATCACCTACGTATTGAACCTTTTGTCTTGTTTCTTCTTATAGCTCTTTTTAAAATGTTGCTCAAGGACACCGAAAATACCTGAAATAAGAAATAGTATGCTGATTGTGTACAATTATTTTTATTGTTGCTTCCAGTATTTTATCAGACTTTTCTTCTTTTATATTGTAATGGTCATTAGAATAACAACTTTCTCTCAATAGTAATTTTTTTAAGTTTGGTTTGTAGTCAGTTACTAAATCTTGGCTCAAGTGATGGACAGGATATGATGCATAACCAATCAATTATTAATTGATTCGATATTCTTTTAACCTTGAACACTAGAAGAACGCCAAGATAAAAAGTGAATATATTGCAAATTGTTGTTAAAGTCATCTTATTATTCAGATCTTTTACACTTATAAATGATAAGAGTTCTTCTGGTTACACCATAGATATTTTAACTCTCTCCACAGCTGTAGCACTTTAAGACACAAAAAAGTGACAATATCACGCTACACCGTCACAGGGTGTGGGGGGAGCATAAGCAGCAAAATTCGAGTACAATTTAAACCATTCAATAACTGAAATTCATTGAGCAACGTTTTTGCCTGTTGATCTATGTTGTTCATATACTGATGCTCATACAAGTTTCTGTTTGGGG
>CM063504.1:54274518-54289518 GCA_032207245.1 Pardosa pseudoannulata | reverse complement strand
AAAGTCTTTCTTTTAACCTAACTATACACATTAGCACCCCTTCGCCTTAATCCGAGAAGACTCTAGCTCACGTACTTGACTAGTCAAAGGATCATTGGCTACAACATAAGTGAGTTTAGTTGAATCATGAGTAATGTTATTCAAATAACGATAAATCAAGATGCTAACTGAATGTTCTTTGTTTTTCCAAAAAAAAAAATCCTGTTTATCAAAGCAAATTTTGGTAGCCTTATTCAAAAAATATTTTTATATTTTTTAAAACTTATTATTTTCAATATTTTTATTTTATTTAACCTAGGATGGAAATAAATGTCTTACAGATGTATTTGATACTAATTTTAGGAAGTATTATTAATTCAAAAATTAAATTGTGCAGCGTCCATTATTATGTCAAGCTTTCACGAAAGGTAGGAAGCTCATACTTCTTGTGTGATTCCTTTTCAGATGTATTTTCGAAAAAATGAGTCTAACTTTTTGGTCTAATTGAGTCAAGGATGGGTCTATATGAGTTATTTTATTACAATGTTTTAAGAAGAATTTATGATAAAATAACTCAAAACTAATTTTTTATACCTACACTCGATACTTTTATTAAAATCTATATTGCTGAATACTTTTATATTGCTGTGGAATAAGAATTATAGTACGAATAAATTATGCTTAAAAAACTAATTAAAAAAGTACTTTATCAAGGATTAATTGTTATGTGTCGTAAGCTATATTTAGCTATAACTATAGTTATTCATAGAACCCCAACTTAATTACCTTCAAGTTCAAAACTGGTGGGTGGCGGTTTAATTAAGTTTCACTGCTAGTAAATATACTTCCTTCACCCACCTTTAACTATATATAAATCAAATAAATCTATGTAGTCTCGATATAGTGAAACACCAATCAGAACTAAAATTACAGGAACCTATATAACTATAAATTAGGCTATATATACGGATCTGGATTCATACCATGGCCAAGATTTAATCTCTGAAATAAGTGGAAGAGGCCACAAACTGGATTGATTTAGTTATATATTTCACTTTTATAACTACAAAAATAAATAAATTTAATATCAGTATTTGATAAAAATAACAGAATTATATGTTATACAAAATTTAAAAACGTATTGTGATGTATCCAAGTCTCTCAGTTCTAGTAGCAGCTGGGTGTTGAAGTAGTAGGTGACACGGCGTACAACTCTAACAATAATAAAACAGTTCATACTGGGATGAATAAAAATATTTACAGTGTTTTCCAAAGGGAAACCAAAGGGGCTGAAGATGAGCCGGGAACTGTAACTTGAAGATCCCTGGTTCCTGCCGAACATAAAATTAAATCTGCGGTCAGGTGCGAACCACATATGCAGTTGTACAGGGCGTATAACCTCGATTCCCTTGAATCTACCAACAAAACTGGAGATAGGCTGAAATGGAACGTTTCAGTTTTTCCTTGCCGACTCTTCAACCCTCCTTCTTTTTTCTTATTTCAAACATCGAGCTGCCTGACGTCACACCTCCCCATATTTTATTGGCTTTCTCCTTCACGTGACACACCCTGCTAGAATCAGATTCGTTGACCCCTCTCAGTCCCTGGTTTTTCCAGGACGTCTGAACCTCTAATTTCCTTGGACATTTCAAGGCGGGTTGTAATTAATTTTCTTTGTCTGTTATTAATTCCCCAGACTATTCTCGGTGTAAACTCAATAGGCACTTCAAGGTCACTGATTTTTTCCCTGATGACCAACAATAACTATGTTAACGACAGTTGGGGAATGATTTTACTCTTTTTTTCCCACTGTGTTAAAGGGTGTCATGCATCGTGTGGGTTCTCTGTGCATGATGAAAGTATGTTTATTTGGACTACACTTTAAATAATACTTAATACTTTACACAAAATTTTATGAGTAATTTCAGACCTGTTTCTAAGCTCATAAATTTAAGATATAATCCCATTTCATAAAATTACTATTCAAAAATTGTATGTTATATTCTAATCCGTAAGATTTAAAAAATTCTACTGAAAAAGTAAATCTAATTTTTTTTCATACACAGTTGCATTATTTACAGAAATAATATCATTAAGATGATTGAATATTTCGCTAATTTTAATGAGTAATTAGTTATAATTTCTCACTATTTTTCTTTATATTTGTATGATTCTTTTAATCTAAATATCAAAAGTATTTCTTAATAATTAATTTATTTAAGAGAATGTAGTTCTGAAATTCCTTAAATTTAAGTTGTATGTTAATAAGTATATTATGAAGTTATGTGGACCATAGTAAAGTTTCTATCCCAAAATTGTACTGTATTAATTATTTTATGATTTTACAAGAATTGAAAGAGGTCTTAATGCAATAACAATATTTTGTAAAATTTTATTATGTATTTAAAGATTTATGATCTGTTCTTCTTTAACTAAATCTAAAATTTCTTTAGAAGGTAGAGATTCCTAATGTTTTAGTAAGAATTCTAAATTAAAATGAATTTTTGTATTTTTACAAAAACATCTGTGATTTATTATAACCATTTTATACACATTGTTAAACTTTTCTTTGTGTAAATAGTTAACGCATTAATGCACAACTGAAATTTTTGACTTTGCTTATAATAATAAAGCAAGTCGTCTGAACGTATTGGAATCAAACCCTCAACTGAAGTGCTGAAAATAAGTGTGAATCCACAGGCTTCTTGGTCGCTACCATAGTAACCGATGACTGGGGAAACGAGAAAGTGTGACCTTGAAGCGCCAATAGATTTTACATGGACTATAGATGGCGTCTAAATCTGAATCTCAAAACAACATCTTTTGTGACGCTAATGGGAGGGTGGGAGTTCGCAACCTTCCTTGTATATGTGTGTGTGCGTGTGTGTTTGTAACATGGCGAAATTAATCCGCTGGTCACATACAAATTTTAGCCCCCATTATTTTTAATTACTCGGGCTTACTTGGCAATGAGAAGCCTAAATAAATAACAGTCGTGGCTCTATTAAACTAACAACGAAATCCGAGTTGGAACTTTACTTTATTTAACACTAGGTAAAAAACATGTTTCTATGATGAGAGCAGAGCAATGAATGATACATGACAACACTTTTCTATTACAAAGTCGGCATCACGACAAGAGATAAGATGAATTCTTCCCTAAGAAAGAGCAGCTTAACGATATTAAACGTTAGGAAGGAAATTTAGAATAATTGGAAAAGTGAACTATTTGATTGAGACAGCTGAAAAATGTAGACAGAAAATTATCATTTAGTTTTTCATCCTAAGTTTAATTTGGAAAATGAGTGGAAAGAATTCAAGTCACGAACACTACCTTTAATCCTGAATTATTGTGGCTGGGAGATTGATATGAAAGAATGAGATGAGGACAAATTTTAAGAGGTATTTTAAGCTTAATTATTATGATATATATGTATGTATATGTATATATATATATATATATATATATATATATATATATATATATGTATGTATGTATGTATGTAGGTATGTATATATACATAAGTCGAATATATTCAACATTTTTTCATCAAATGTATAAAACAATTTGGAGCAAAAATATTAAAATTAAAAAAGAAAAAACTAAAATTTTTTTTAAACTAAATTTTTTATTAAGTATACAGTTTTAGAAATATTATACTTGATGGTATATACAGTTAGATTTTATTGTTACGATGCGATAGAGCTCCTAAATTTCTCTGGGTGGGGTGGTTTAGAGCTCTATACCATAAGATCTCCTTTCCTCTTGGTTCAATCCAACCATGAAATTCATGAAAAGTTGCCTAATCTTGTTGTTCTTAACTGTGCTTCAAGGGGGCATAGTACTTTTCGATATTTAAAATCATTAAAACAGCCTTTATTTGAATCATTATGAAATGAAAATATATGCTGTTTTAGTTAGAATATTTTACTTTTTAAGTTTTATAATACCATCAAAATAATTATTTAGTTTTGTCATTTCAAGTACTATATATTTTGAAGTAACATAAAAAACTATGCAAAATGAAAAGAAACAAAATTTACTTACCCGCAAAATAACTTCTAATATATATTTATTATAAACTAAAGTTTTATATCAAATTGTATGTACATACTTTCATCTCTCTGGAAAACTAAACTTTTAACAATATCTGATATTTTAAAATAAAAAAATACAATATGTTAAGAAATTGAAAGTTAATAAAAATTTACATATTCATACTATAAAATAAAATTCGCCATTTGTATTTGTGTAATTAAGATTCACAGAATAAAAATAGAGTTATCTTTAATCTAATAGAAAAATAGTCTCTAATTTACAGATTTTAAAAGGTTATTTTCAGGGTGAATAAATTTATATATTTTACTTTAAATAAAGATTTTGTGCTTTTTTTTTAAATAAATTCCATTTATGTAACAAAACTCAAGAATTTTAAAATGTTAGACCTTAATTAATGAGCTAAGAAAAATGCTGTTGTAAATGGAAGAAAACGTTTATGAAACAGCGGAACGAAAATATCTGTGTTACTGAATACTTTTCATCTCAAAAGTGATTATGACCCTTAAGTGTATATAAAAGTTATATTTTTTAGATATATTCCATAACTAAAATGTTGCAAATTTTCCAAAGATGTTAACAGATAAGCTTTTATAACACACTGGATTAGAAAATCGCTCCAAATAAAATTATCTTTTAAAAGTCATTGGTAACTAGTTTCTTGAAGAAGAAGAATCCAGTTTTTTGAGTATATTTTTAGTTTAAGAATTTGAAAATTGATAACAAATAGCCACAAAACTGAAAAAGGTAAAAGAGTAATATTTCTACATAACATTTTGTCTGTTAAGTACTTTGAATCATTTTGCATGGCATAAAGTTTAACAAACTGTTCCATACAACAGCCATGATGCTGGATCAGAGGCAGAAATTGCTTAATAGTTTTGTAAAGAGTGTTTATTTTGTTACCGTTGAGCGTAGTGCTTTTGAAAAAAAAAATAGTGTTCGCTGTGAGCGTGGACCAGGGGCATTAAATCGTCTATGAACCAATATACTCTGTTTTTTCTTGATGTTTCTTTAACCCTTTAACGGACAGTGGTTTCGGAGTGAAACCACCTGTTAAATTCTTTCTCTGCTTTTGAAAGACATAAGATGGACTTTTAGGTATTCTATGTTTATGCCATTTCTAACTCACAACAGAAAGTATTCAAGAACTCTATTCTTTATTTGAAATATACGTGGTTAAACTTGCTTTACTTGGAAAAGTGAAAAGTCAGTATTATGATTTTTTCACTTATAAACCAAAATAAATGTATATCCAAACAAGACTTATAAATTGTTTAAGTTTGTCTACTGTCTTTCAACACGGGGGTGAATAAGAGCGAGACCTACAGATAAAAACCGATTTCGAATTGCTACGAACATCCATCAGTGGGATTTTAACCCATGAATTCCGGTACCTAAAAGCAGCGCTGTACTATATGGCCATCGTTCGACTGTAAATTGGTTAGTTTTTCTTTATCATACCCTTTTAGGTAATAATCATTGTTTTCGCAGCATAATTAAATCTTTAAAAAACATTTTCACTCCATACAAGGGGCTGGGTTTTGCACTTTAACCATCCCTCAAATTTCATCCCCCTTCAAAAAATGTTAAAAAAAAATATGCATTTACATTTATAAAGTTCATAGATACCATTTATAAAATGTTTTCATTAAATCTCAAAGAATTTATAATAGTGACCTTTAAAGGGTTATAGTGGATGGTTTGGACAACGTTTGGAATGAAAATATTCAAAGTCATTGTAGTAAGTAAATTCTTAATTCCTTTAATCATAAATCTTATTGGGTTTTCTTTTTCCAACGCTGATCCAATCCATATACATTTAATTCTATTTGATTGTGTTTATGCATTATGTCCCCTAGTTCATATTATTCTTATCTATTGCACTGTGTTAAAATCTTAAATGTTAGTAGTCAGTAATTCTCTATTGATAGTAATATATTTGCTTTGTAATGTCAAATTTGAATCTACAATAAACTGTTAGCAAATCCCGTCCCTTTGGTCATTTCTCAATCACAAAATCTTTATTTTAGTTTATATATTTAATTATACATTCCACTAATTCTTAACATCTCACACAAACCTTTAGCAAACCTACATCAAGTAACATAAAAATATATCCTACGCCAATGTTATAGTTCTAACCATAGATATAACCAAAACCACGAAATAATTAGATATCTGAACCATAAAAAAAATCAAATAAACATAAATTACAAATGATGACATAAGAAATGCATTTTTGAATGCAATGACATCTAAATTTTCTTAATAGGGGATATGTCTTTCAGCACGATTGGGTCACTGCAAAGTCTTTAATCACGAAAGATAATAACGTTAAAAGAAAGAAAGGAACAATTAACTCCTGTATTTACCAAAGCCTCATTAAAGGGCGCACAGAACGGCCTAAAGTCAGTTTAATGAACAAACTAAAATCATCGGGAAAAAAAAGTTTAACTTTTTCCTCTTTTCTTTCGCCATTTGATTATAAGTTCGACTTGCCTGAGGAAAATAAGTTGCCCTTTTACTATGTGTTTTCGTCCTTTATTTTTTCTCTGTTTACTTTCGCTCATCTAAAAACAGTATTAGTATTCCCTGGAGTAAAGAGACGTACGTTTCTCAAATTCTACTGTTTGGCCATTAAAAAGCAAAATTGTTGTCATTAAATTTGTCCTCACAGAGTGAATTTTTTTTCACTGCCATTAAATGTTATTTCTGGAGGAGTTTAGCGATACATTGATTCCCTGCTAAATTTGAAACACTCGTCTTTATCAAAGTAGTATTCGCTAGTTTAGAAATGATATAACGTATATAGCGAATCAATAAATTTAATGCAAGCTATATGATTATCCTTTTGATAATAAAATCTTTCTTAATAAAGGATATTATTTGCCCAACCTGAGAAAATGAAATTTTACTCCTATATGTAATATCTCAACAAAGAATTGGATTTTATTGCATCCAAAGTCATATTGCTTTTCAAGACAAATAATTCAACATTCCTTATTGTAATTGCTATATGAGCTGTATTTTCTCAGAAACTGTTTAGTTATTTACTGTTCTGTAAGTACAAATGTATGTATATACATATACATATATACATATATATGTAATGTCGTGATCTAGAGTTAAGATGAATGGAAAACAGTCTTCTTGATAATAATAATTTTATTAGCTCATAGTTCTATGTGAGAGCACCTTGCGCCATTTTCATTGTTCCCGGCGGAGCTAAGCGTGGGATAGGTGTTGACAGCTCTACTTCCACGCGCTGACTGAAAATTATCTGTTTGCAAGCTCATCAAATAGTTCAAAAATGCTTCCGCCTAACCGGCGGCATACTTTATAGTGCACACCGAAACTTGAACTGAAATATCTAATTCATCAATATTTGTATAGCATGTATCAAGGAATAACTTATAATTAAGAAGATTTTGTCGCAAAGAAAAATTATAAATTTCTTAGAACTTTATGTTGCATCTTAAATATTTCGCAGTCAATCTTATACATGAATCAAGTTAGGAAAAATATTAATTGTTTTCACTAATGTTAAAGATTAAGTGTTTTGTAGCTCAAATAATTAAATTATTAGTGTTTTTTTTATTAGAAATGAAAGATTACAAATTTGCAGAACCTTAGGTGGGTGTTACATATTGAAAAACTCATTTATTAAGTATTTTATATGCGTCAATCTGTTAGAGACAATTGATTAACATTTTAAATATTTGATTAACTAATTGATTAACTGTTGTTTGATTATTGTAAACATTAATGTCTAACTGATGAAAATATTGATTGTTTACAGTAATGTTAAAGATTAACTGTTTTGTAACTCAAATAATCAAATTATCTGGGCTTTTTTTATTAGAAATGAAAGATTACAAATTTTGCAGAACCTTAGGTGGGTGTTACATAATGAATAAATTATTCATTAAGTATTTTATATGCGTCTATCTGTTAGATAAAATTGATTAACTTTTTAACTATTTGATTAACTGATTAACTATTTGATTAACTGTTTTGTAGTTCAAATAATTAAATTATTTGAGATTTTAATTAAAAATGAAAGATTACAAATTTGCAGAATCTTAGCTGGGTGTTACATATTAAAAAAATCATTCATTAAATATTTTATATGCTCCTATCTGTTAGATAAAATTGATTAACTTTTTAAATATTTGATTAACTGTTGTTTGATTATTGCATTCATTAATGTTTAACGAAGGAAAAATATTGATTGTTTACAGTACTGTTAAAGATTAACTGTTTTGTATCTCGAATAGTTAAATTATTAGGGTTTTTTATTAGAAATGAAAGATTATAAATTTGCAGAACCTTAGGTGGGTGTTACATATTGAAAATTCATTCATTAAGAATTTTATATGCTTCTATCTGTTAGATAAAATTGATTAAATTTTTAACTATTTGATTAACTAATTAACTAATTGGTTAACCGTTGTTTGATTATTGAATGCATTAATGTTTAACTGTACTGTAGCTTTAGTTAAAACCAAAAGTTATTTTTTCCTATCCGTTAAAATGCGATAAAGTTTTAGCCCAGAGTCTAAATTTCCCTGTAACAAAAGAAATTTTTCTTCATAGCCGATCAAGATCTGACCTGATAATTAGAATTGCATCTTAAAAATCTTGCTTTCAATCTTATACAAGAATCAAGTTAGGAAAAATATTGATTGTTTACAGTAATGTTAATGATTAACTATTTTGTAGCTTAAATAATCAAATTATTTGGGCTTTTTTTTATTAGAAATGAAAGATTGTAAATTTTCAGAACCTTAGGTGAGTGTTACATATTAAAAAAGTCCTTCATTAAAACATTTATAAGCGTCTATCTATCAGC
This sequence comes from Pardosa pseudoannulata, assembly GCA_032207245.1. NCBI lineage: Eukaryota > Metazoa > Arthropoda > Arachnida > Araneae > Lycosidae > Pardosa > Pardosa pseudoannulata. The sequence goes on along the minus strand of CM063504.1, from coordinate 54,280,627 downwards.
TAAATTTGATTAATTTTTTAAATATTTGATTAACTAATTGAATAACTGTTGTTTGATCATTGAATGCATTAATGTTTAACTGTACTGTAGCTTTAGTTAAGATAAAAAGTTATTTTTCCCTATCTGTTAAAATGCGATAAAGTTTTAGCCCAGAGTCTAATTAATTCCCTGTAGCAAAAGAAATTTTTCTTCATAGCCGATCCAGATCTGAACTGATAATTAGCATTGTATCACTATTTCTCGTTTTCCATATAGACAAAAGAATTAGGAGGGGAAAATATTTTCAGAAATGGGAGATTAACCCCTTCCCTGTTTTGCCTGTACGCCGTACGGGCACAGCTTTAGGGGCTTTACTGATTTGCCCGTACAGCGTACGGGCAATCTGATTTATATTTCGCTTGCACTGTTTCGGCCTTATTTTTTTCCAATTTTAGTAACAAATTATTCGATAGTTTTCCAGTAAATGATAGTTTGCAGTTTATTGTATTTTCTACTCTGATTGGTTCAATAGCGCGAGTTTTTTTGCATCTTTTGTATCAGAAGGCGAATTGTTATCTTTCAGTGTATACCTTTCTGGTTATATTTTATTAACCGCCTGATAATTTTATTGATGTAAGAGTTGAATAATATATTTTTACTTTTAAATAATGGATAATACAGAGCGTATGGAGCTAATTTGTTGTGATTCGAACTGTGACTCGGAATCGGAAACTGAATTATCTGTAAATGATAGTAGCGAAAGTTTACTAGATGACCTGGATAGTAGTCACTCTGATAGCAGTACAGATGGAATTAGTCAAGCAAGACAATTTTTTGAAATTAATTATGATAATCCTTCGGATTCGCCTCCTAGACTTGCTTTCACTGGAATTCCAAAAATTAACTTGGATATCGATGAGACTAAAGGTAAACTTCAGTTCTATGATGCTGTCATAGAAAGAAAAAAAGTTGTAATAAATGCTTAAAAATATTAGAAATGTTAATTTTAATAACATATCTTTAGTTAAAAATGTAAAATGAACAAAAAAATGCAATGAAAAAATGTGACATTTTTTTGACCAAATTGTCAAAGGGGTTAAAAATTTGTTAAAATCTTATACGGAATCTATATCTAAAAAATCTATCATTTCCTCTTCTATATGAATCTATGAATATAAAATTATGCATTTGAAAATATTAATTGCTTAGAGTAATGTTTAACTTTTTGGTAGCTGTATTAATTAAGGTCGATCGTTATACTTTCCCCTCTCCTTTAAAATTTGGTTATGTCCAAATTTAAAGTTGTCTTCATTTCTTATAACAAAAGAAACCTTTCCCCATAAAATAGCCGACCGAAACCCAAACGGAAATTACACGCCGTTATTCCTCTCATGTAAGATTCTCCACGTCTTTAGCTTAGAGAGAAATGCAAATTCCATGCATGATCTAGATTCCGCTTTATGCATGATTTCGATCTGGTCCCAAGGGGATGCAACGATTTCCTTACACTCCCACCTCTTCGCGTCCCCCCAGGAAACGTTCGGAATGGTTGGTTTTACATAATTAGTCAGTAATTAGGGCAGGGATCTGACATTTAGCAGAGAAGCATTTTCCATGCAATTTAATATTTCAGACGGTATTTGGTTATCATTTAGAAATCTTTAATCTTCAGATAGTTTGGTAAAATAATTGTCAGTCGTAATTAGTGATCTAAAATTCATACGAGATTTATGTAACTGGAAGTAAAAAAAAGTATGGCTAAAATTGTGGTTATGAATGTGTATGGGATTGGAAATGAAGAGAAGGGTTATAAAGATAATGAATCATAAGGTTTAAACTGAAATAATTTGTTCGGGATAATTGCTTTTAATATTTCAACGATGTGATAAGTACTGCAGAAACTGAAAGTTGCAAAATGGAAATAAATCCATGTTTTAATGAATTAAGGATAGGTCTATCAAAAGCAAATTTTAAGAAACATATTTACAACGTTTATCAGTAATTTTAATCAAGTGAAATGTTAATTTTTAAGATGTTTTATTTGAGAGATTTCCCGATAAGTCAGCGATAGCAATTTCATGGCAAGTGTGTTAAGTTTGACAAGCCAGGAAATTTTCCTGGGATGTCCAAAGAGTTGAAATTTCAATAAAATATAATAATAGCATAATATTGTAAAAATATTATAATATTTCAAAGATAAGTACTGCAAAAATTGAGAGAAGTAAAATGGAAATAAATCCATGTTTTAAAGAATTACGGATAGATCTATCAAAAGCAAATTTGAAGAAACATATTTACAATGTTTATCAGTAATTTTAATCAAGTGAAATGTTAATTTTTAAGCTGTTCTATTTGAAAGATTTCCCGATTAGTCGGAGATAGTAATTTCATGGCAAGCGGGCTAAGTTTGACAGGCCAGAAAATTTTCCTGAGATGTAAAAAGAGTTGAAATTTCAATAAAATATAATAATAACATAATGTAAAATTATTATATTTCAACGATGGGATCAGTACTGCAAAAATTGAAAGTTCCAAAATGGAAAGAAATCCATGTTTTAACGAATTAAGGATATGTCTATCAAAAGCAAATTTGAAGAAACATATTTACAATGTTTATCCGTAATTTTAATCAAGTGAAATGTTAATTTTTAAGCTGTTTAATATCATGGATTTCCCGATAAGTCAGCGATAGCAATTTCATGGCAATCGTGCTAGGTTTGACAAGCCAGGAAATTTTCCTGACATGTCAAAAGAGTTGAAATTTCAATAAAAATATAATAATAGCATAGTATTCTAAAAACACTATCTTAATGTCAAGAAATGGTGTTATGATAACATGGTATTATGAATCTGAAAACCGTTTTAACACATTGTGTGAGGGTACATTTCGCAACGGAATTGTACTGATAGTGGGCGTTTTGTGCCTAAATTTAGTTATTCAGTTAAATCTCAATAGATCAAAAATTCTTTAATCTTTTAACCAACCTTTCGAATTTTATATTGAAATATATAAACAAATATATAAATAGAAATATATAAATAACAACCATAAGATTTTTGTAAATAAAAATAGATTTTTAGTGGATAAATTTATAATAGTATCGTAAATATGAAAAATCAAATAGAAATAGTAGTATATAGTTTTAATGTTTTCCCGCTCTGTGGTTCCCCACCGACTGATGTTAAAAACTAGTTTTTATTTGTCTCAATTTTTTTCAGAATCTATGTAGTAGACAAGAATATTCGGCTTCGTTTTCCTGTATATACTGTTATTTTTATACCCATAAACAAACCATGTTGTTACACTAACCCGTACTAGCACGTGACCCGCGCTCAAGTATCATTCGTGAATAAAAGCACTAGTACGTGTACCGCATACAATGTGTTAAGTATAATCCAGATGGCATAACACATCATTTATAAAATCAGTAATGATCCATCCATTACACAGATAATTTAAGTTTTGATCAATTTCATAATGATTTTAAATAAAAAAAATATTGTGTTCTATACCATGGTTTGTTAAATCTTTCTTAAAAATTAATAAAGTTACTGCTGCTGCAAAATATTTCTAATTGAATAACTTTGATTTTGGTGCTATGATAAAATTTGTATCTATCATTCCTGCTCTAGGCAATTAAAATTTATCTACTTCGTTTACTTTTTAAGAGCAATTATAGTATTATGGTTATTTTGCAGATGAATACAGGATTTATGCTAGGATCTGTAGAAATTAAATGATATACTAACAAAAAAAAGTCTTTAACCCCTTGATATACAATGACGTCTGGGAGACGTCAGCAATCTCAAGTGCCAAAGTAGACTTTGACGTCTCCGAGACCACATACCGAGACAGTAGACTTCATGCAGCATAATATTGAATCATAATTTTATACTGTTTCTTAATTATTGTTTTCTAGCATCATATATAAACCTCATTAAATGTTTCACAGCAATGCAAATTTTAAAATAACAAGTTTTCCTTCTTAACTTGCACAACACTGTTTCAGGTGAGCCTGGCTATATACTATTTTTCGGGCACATTAGATTTCGTTTTACTTCTAATTCAAGGGGTTAATATTGACGGCTCAACCTTTTGTCATTTGATTAAAGGCTAGTAAAACAAACCTATGAATTTTTTAAAGGTTTTAGTGAAATGTGTAAGACATAAAATAATCAGTTGTTTAAACTTAAATTTCACTGCAATTGATGTTTTAGGCATTAAGCAAAGATAACCAAATTATTTGACAGTTGAAAACAGGTTAAGTAATAAACAGTTCTTTACGAATGTCACAAAGATTCATAGTTTCGATTTTTCTAAAATTGTCACAATTACTGAACTCGCGTATAGAAGCATCACACTAGTAATAAAAATTTTATAAATAAAAAAATAAAATTCATGTACAACCATAGTTGTTTAAATGGCAAAGAAGCAATACAAAGTAGCACTAGTGGAAATAGACTAGCAGTCCATTATTACTCCTAGTGTCTGAGTAGGAACACTTTAAAACAAAGAAAATATTTGATGTATTTCCTTTCATTTCCTGTCGACGTAAGGATATTGATTCTTATGGTATACATGTAGCAACTCAGACGTAAAAAAATAGACTTGTAGAAACGTCAGTTTCATAAATAACTAAACACGTCTATTAAAATTTTCAAAAAATGTTTTTTTATAATAACACAAAACTACCAAACACCGAAAGATGAAATAATTAGGTTCATAATAATTTTAAAAATATCACCCAAAGCTTGTCTTTAATTCCCCTCCTCTCGCTGATTCAAAAAGACTACCAGTATTAAATACTATTGCTGAATGAAAACAAGTATAATTTAATAGTTTAATGATTTAATGTTAAATAATGTTACTCCTAAGTGACATATGTATAAGAACGGGGTTTATTACAGCTATAATGATAAAAGAAAGCTAAAAATGCTATGTTTATTTAAAGATATTATATTTAAGTAATATAAATTATAAGCCCACCCCACGAGCGTTTAAATAACATGACTAGTATAATACCTACACTGGGATTTAATCTCGTACAGAAACTGCAAAAGAATGATGAAATAACACAAAACTACCAAACACTGAAATATGAAATAATTAGGTTCATAATAATTATAAAAATATCACCCAAAGCTTGTAATTAATTCCCCTCCTCTCGCTGATTCAAAAAGACTACCAGTATTAAATACTATTGCTGAATGAAAACAAGTATAATTTAATAGTTTAATGATTTAATGTTAAATAATGTTACTCCTAAGTGACATATGTATAAGAACGGGGTTTATTATAGTTGTAATGAAAAAATAAATCAATTATATAACTAAAAGAGCTAATTTTATTTAAAGATATTAAATTTAAGTAATACATATTATAAACACTCCCCACGAGAGTTTAAATAACATGACAAGCTTACCCTGGGATTTAACGTTGTAAAGAAATTGCAAAAGAATGATAAAACTGCAAAAGAATGATGAAATAACACAAAACTACCAAACACTGAAATATGAAATAATTAGGTTCATAATAATTTTAAAAATATCACACAATGTTTGTCATTAACTCCCCTCCTCTCACTGATTCAAAAAGACTACCAATATTATATAATATTGCTAGATGAAAACAACTATAATTTAATATTTTAATGTTTTAATATTAATTAATGTCACTCCTAAGTAACATATATAGAAGAATCTGATTTATTATAGTTGTAATGAAAAAATAAATCAATTATATAACTAAAAGAGCTAATTTTATTTAAAGATATTAAATTTAAGTAATATAAATTATAAGCCCACCCCACGAGCGTTTAAATAACATGACTAGTATAATACCTACACTGGGATTTAATCTCGTACAGAAACTGCAAAAGAATGATGAAATAACACAAAACTACCAAACACCGAAAGATGAAATAATTAGGTTCATAATAATTATAAAAATATCACCCAAAGCTTGTCACTGATTCCCCTCCTATAACTTATTCAAAAGACTAATAGAATTAAATACTATTGCTGAATGAAAACAATTATAATTTAATATTTTAATGTTTTAATAGTAATTAATGTCACTCCTAAGTGACATTTGTAGAAGAACGTGGTTTATTATAGCTGTGGAGATTAA
>CM063504.1:54227018-54247018 GCA_032207245.1 Pardosa pseudoannulata | reverse complement strand
GAAATCTTAAAAAAAAATTATTCTGAGAAAAAACACAAAAATAATAAAAAGTAAATTAATAAATTATTTGATTTGAACAATAATCTTGCTTATTAATTAAAATATACGATAACGATATAACGATGGTCTTTAGAAATTTATGCCGACATAAATGATTTTTTCTTTCCTTATCATAGATGTATATTTTTTCCTTAGAATATATTTTCTATAATTTTAAAATACTATCAAAATCGGATATGTGTAAATAATATATTTAATATACATATTTTTTTTAAAAAGAAAGAAATAAATTTATGTAAATAACCAAAACGTATTACTGACTATATTATTAAAAAGAGAAATAAATTATTAAATAAATGTTCGATGAATGTATTTTTATATATTTGTGCAAAAGAGTTTATATATTTATGCGAAAGTAGCAAAAGAGAATGTTTTGGAGAATCTATATAAAAAAATATGCACTATTGATCTTCTTTGTTAACTATTGAGAGCTAAAATTTTAGAAAAAACGAGGAGTTAAAAAGAAAAACTTATATAGGCGAAAAATAAATGAAACCTGTAAAAGTTATTCTGAAAAAAAAAACACAAAAATTATGAAAAGCAAATTAATACAGCATTTAACTTGAACAATAATTTTGTTTATTAATTAAAATATACGTTAACGATAATAACGATAGTCTTTAGAAATTTATGCCGGCATAAAGGATTTTTTTCTTTTCTTATCACAGATGTATACTTTTTCTTAGAATATATTTTCTATAATTTTAAAAAACTCCCAAAATCGAACACGTTTAAATAATATATTTAATAAGCACATTTTTTTAAAAGAAACAAATGAATTTATGTAAGTAAGCAAAACGTATTACTCACTATATTATTAAAAACAGAAATAAATTATTAAGTAAATATTAGATGAATAATTTATATATATTTGTGAAAAGGGTTTATACATTTGTGCGACAGTAGCAAAAGAGAATGTTTTGGAGAAGCTATATAAAAAAAATTGTTTGTACTATAAAACTTCTCTGTCAGCTATTGAGAACTAAAATTTCGGAAAAAAAGGAGAAGTTAAAAAAAGAAAAATGACAGCAAGAAAAACTTAGGTGAAAAATAAATAAAACCTTAAAAAAATTTATTCTGAGAAAAAACTAAAAAATAATGAAAAGTAAATTAATAAAGGATTTGACTTGAACAATAATCTTGCTTACTAATTAAAATATACAATAACGGTAATAACGACAGTCTATAGAAATTTATGCCGACATAAAGGAATTTTTCTTTTCTTTTCATAGATATATATTTTTTCTTGGAATATATTTTCTATAATTTTAAAAAACTCCCAAAATCGGATATGTTTAAATAATATATTTCATATGCACATTTAAAAAAAATGAATTTATGTAAATAAGCAAAACGTGGTACTCACTATATTATTAAAAGAGAAATAAATTATTAAATAAATATTAGATGAATATACTTTTATATATTTGTGCGAAAGTAGGAAAATAGAATGTTTAGGAGAAGCTATATTAAAAAAAGGTAGGTACTATAGATCTTTTCTCTCAGCTATTGAGAACTAAAATTCTGGAAAATAAACGAGGAGTTAAAAAAAAGACAAATAACAACAAGAAAACTTATAAAAGTGAAGAATAAAGGAAAACTTAACAAAATTTATTCTGAGAAAAAACACCAAAATAATGAAATGTAAATTAATAAAGCATTTGACTTAAACAATAATCTTGCTCATTAATTAAAATAAACGAAAATGTAGAAAACGGGCCGAGAGGACCTGTGTTACGACTTTGTAATATATCTGTGTAATATGTATCGTTTATAATGATAAAAAGTTGAACTGAAAGTTTAAAATATTTCTTACAATGATGAACTGTTGTATTTTGTTTGTGCTATAATAATGAACTATATGCAAAATCAATTAAAAATTTGTTTCTTATCTGCATATGCAATAATACCAATATTTTTTAAAGGTTTCTATAAACACCACTTTTTATTGATTTTTATAGAAACCTTTAAAAAATATTGGTATTACTGCATATGCAGATAAATACAGAATACAGAAGATATACAGATATAAAATGTAACACGAAGCAAAAATTAGAATTTCTAAATGAACGTCGAGTAAGTAAGAAAACACTGAGAGCAATAGTGGTTTTAATTATGTACTATTCATTCCTTAATGTAGACATTTTTCAGCTTCTTTGGACAATGAATATATTGTTACGTAGCTGTGTAGTTTTAGAAATTAAACACTTTCCAATTTAATAATTAGCCCTCTTGTTGCAAAAAGTAGACCGTAGCACTCCAAACCAAACCCTATTAAATAACACTATCGCTAAAATATCTCCTTATTATTTAATAAAAATTTTAAGTATTTATCATGTGACCTGACTTTGTAATATCTTGTAGGATATGATGCATTAATTCGATTGTTTTAAAAATTGTAGACTTCAACATTTAGTATCACAAAAATGTAGAAACATTTTTTAAAGAGGCTATATAGCTAACGGAATAGATACAGTTTAGATCCATATTGGTGAGTTTGGACGAATAAACGGTGCCAAATTGACAAATTGTTAGCAAAAGTAAACAAAAGTTAAAAAACATATAAAAAAAAGTAAAATATATAAATATATAGGCGCAAAACACAATTTAAATCTTTAAAAAGTGTGAAGAAAAACAAAAAATAAATGTAAAGAGAATATTTAATGTGTCTTATGTGTGAAATATAAATCTTGCTTAATAGCAAAAGAACACCATAATGTTGAAAACGCGTCAAGAGGAGCAATGCTAAATAGTTAGAAAACAAAACACTACTCTCTCATATATCTGTAGTATATTCTGTCATACATTGATAAAACGTTTAACTGAACGTCCAAAACATTTCTAACAATGACGAACATTTACAAAATGTTTTTTTCGTAATAATGAACTTTACTCGAAGTCAATAAAAACTAGTTTTGATAGAGAACAGAAAAAAAATTAATTGGAACCGCTGTATATGCCAATAAATATGAAGAAACAAAACCTGCAACCTGAAACAAAAATGCGGATTTCTGAATGAACGCCGCGTCAGTAAACGAAAACTGAGAGCCACCGTGCCCTTAATTATGTATCCTCCACTCATTAATATAGATATTTCCTGCTTCATTAACGAGGAACTAGAGGCGTCCCACGTTCGGTATCCATCCCTGATTTCGTGGATCTTCATGGAAGCGTACTTTTGCTTCAAAATAATAAGCACAACATAATGATCCAGAGTTTTGAAAACTTCTACTCGGCAACCTCCCTTAACAAGGGATTTTAATGAAAATTTTCTCGAATTATTTTTGCTAGATATTCGGATACGGACAGATAAATCTCTAAAGAGCTTAGTGCCGAAATGAGATTTTGGCAAACTTTCAATTTCTGTCAAAAGACAAAAAAAAAAGCTTAGTAGAAATAGTAGCTATTTAAACAAAGTGCGCATTGAAATTTATTTCTATTTTGGAAATTAATGTGCATAATGTCATAAATAAATAGTGTATCGTTAATTTGTTATTGCTAAAATAGTTCTCTTGAATTAGGCTAAAATTCATTTATTTTCCTAATTTGAACGATTCGCTTAATTTTTAAGAATTTTATTTTTGAGAATTGCTTAAATTCTGATCCGTCAGTTCCCCAATAAATACTAAACTTGTTCATTACTCTATGTTACCTTAGGCATGATAAGCAGTTAAATATAATAGCAATATCAATATATTTAATTGTTCAGTTTGTAGATAAAAGTACATAATGTCATAAAGAAAAAATGTATGGTTAATTTGTTATTTCTAAAATAGTTCTCTGGAATGAGATTAAATTCATTTATTTTGCTTATTTGAATTTTACTTTTTAGAATTGCTTAATTTCGGAACCGTTAATTCACCAATAAATACTAAGTGTGTTCACTACACAATGTTACCTTAATTAAGATAAGAAATTAAATACAATAACAATGATATTATATATAATTGTTTAGTTTAGAAATTAACTTACATATTGTCATAAATAAATAGTATTAGCAATAATAAATTGTTAAATTGTTATTTCTAAAATAGTTCCCTAGAATGATACTAAAATTTGCTTATTTTGCTTATTTGAACGATTCACGTAATTTTTAAGAATTTCATTTTTGAGAATTGCTTAATTTCTGCTCCGTCATTTCCCCAATAAATACTAAATGTGTTTATTACTCAATGTTACCTTAATTATGATAAATAATTAAATATAATAACAATGTTATTATATTTAACTGTTTAGTTTTTAAATTAACGTACATATTGTCTTAAATAAATAGTGTTAACAAAAATAAATCATTAATAATTGTTATTGCTAAAATAGTTCTCTGGAATGAGACTAAAATCTATCTATAATGCTTATTTGAAGGAGTCACTAATTTTTAAGAATTTTATTTTTGAGAATTGCTTAATTTCTGATCCATCAGTTCCCCAATAAATACTAAATAAGTTCATTACTCAATGTTACCTTAATTAGGACAAATAATTAAATATAATAACACTGTTATTATGTTTAACTGTTTATTTTGGAATTATTTGTTTATTTTTTATAAATATATTAGAAATATATTTAGTATAAGCAATAATAAATAGTTAATTTCATATTGCTAAAGTAGTTCTCTGGAATGAGACTAAAATTTATTCCCTTGGTCTATTTGAACGATTCACGTAATTTTTAAGAATTTTATATTTGAGTAAAATTAGTAAATTGTAATTTTAATATATTTTTGTACTTTTATTATATTTATTGTTATTTAGTATTAGCAATAATAATTTGTTAATTTGCTATTGATAAAATAGTTCTCTGGAATGAGACTAAAATTTATTTCCTTTGCTTATTTGAACAATTCACTTAATTTTTAAGAATTTTATTTTTGAGAATTGCTTAAATTCTGATCCATAAGTTCCCCAATAAATACTAAATATGGTCATTACTGAATGTTACCTTAATTAGGATAAATAATTAAATATAATACAATGTTTTTATATATTATTGTTTAGTTTGGAAATTGAAGTACATAATGTAATAAATAAATAATGTATCGTTAATTTGTTATTGCTAAACTAATTCACTGGAATGAGTCTAAATTTTATTCCCTTGGCTTATTTGAACGATTCAAGTAATTTTTAAGAATTTTATTTTTGAGAATTGCTTAATTTCTGATCCGTGAGTTCCCCAATAAATACTAAAAGTGTTCATTACTCTATGTTACCTTAATTATGATAAATAATTAAATATAATAACAATGTCAATATATTTAATTGTTCACTTTGTAAATTAATATATATAATGTCATAAAGAAATAATGTATCTTTAATTTGTTATCGCTAAATTAGTTCTCTGGAATGAGACTAAAATTCATTTATTTTGCTTATTTGAACGATTATATTTAATTTTTAAGAATTCTACTTTTGAGAATTGCTTAATTTCGGAACCGTTAGTTGACCAATAAATACTAATGTGTTCCTTACACAATATTACCTTAATTATGATAAATAATTAAATATAATAACAATGTTATTATGTATAATTGTTTAGTTTGGAAATTAACTTACATATTGTCATAAATAAATAGTGTTAGCAATAATAAATCGTTAATTTGTTATTTGTAAAATAGTTCCCTGGAATGAGACTAAAATCTATCTATTTTGCTTATTTGAACAATTCACGTAATTTTTAAGAATTTTATTTTTGAGAATTGCTTAATTTCTGAACTCTTAGTTCCCCAATAAATACGAAGTGTGTTCATTACTCAATGTTACCTTAATTATGATAAATAATTAAATATAATAACAATGCTATTATATTTAACTGTTTATTTTGAGAATTAACGTACATATTGTCATAAATATATTAGCAATATATTTAGTATAATAAATAATAAATCGTTAATTTCTTATTCTAAAATAGTTCTCGGTAATGAAACAAAATTTTATTCCCATTGTTTATTTGAATGATTCACGTATTTTTAAAGAATTTTATTTTTGAGAATCGGTTAATTTCTGATCCGTCAGTTCTCCAATAAATACTAAATGTGTTCGTTACTCAATGTTACCTTAATTATAATAAATAACTAAATATAATAAAAATGTTATTATATTTAATTGTTTAGTTTGGAAATTAACGTACATAATGTCATAAATAAATAGCAATAATAAATCGTTAATTTGTTACTGCTAAAATAGTTCTATGGAATGAGACTAAAATTTATTTCCTTTGCTTATTTGAACGATTCACTTAATTTCTAAGAATTTTATTGAGAATTCCTTAAATTCTAATCCTTCATTTCCCCAATAAATACTAAATGTATTCATGACTCAATGTTACCTTAATTATGATAAATAATTAAATATAATAACAATGTTATTATTTATTTGTTTAGCTTGGAAATTAACATACATAATGTCATGAATAAATGGTATATCGTTAATTTGTTATTGCTAAAAAAGTTCTCTGGAATGAGACTAAATTTTATTCCCTTCCCTTATTTGAACGATTCAAGTAATTTTTAAGAATTTTATTTTTGAGAATAGCTTGATTTCTGATCCTTCAGTTGCCTAATAAATAACATGCCTAATAATAATATAATAACAATGTTATTATGTATAATTGTTTAGTTTGATATTAACTTACATATTGTCATAAATAAATAGTATTAGCAATAATAATTAGTTAATTTTTTATTTCTAAAATAGTTCCCTGGAATGAGACTAAAATTTGTTTATTTTGCTTATTTGAACGATTCGCGTAATTTTTAAGAATTTTATTTTTGAGAATTGCTTAATTTCTGATCCTTCAGTTGCCTAATAAATACTAAATGTGTTCATTACTCAATGTTACCTTAATTATAATAAGTAATTAAATATAATAACAATGTTATTATATTTAACTGTTTATTTTGGAAATTAACGTACATATTGTAATAAATATATTAGCAATATATTTAGTATAAGTAATAATAAATCGTTAATTTGTTATTGCTAAAATAGTTCTCGGTAATGAGACTAACATTTATTCCTTTTGCTTATTTGAACGAAATTTTAAATATAATAACAATGTTATTATATTTAACTGTTTAGTTTGGAATTTAACTAACATCTAGTCATAAATAAATAATGCATCGTTAATTTGTTATTGCTAAAATAGTTCACTGGAATGAGACTAAAATGTTTTCCTTTTCTTATTTGAACGATTCCCTTAATTTTTTAGAATTTTATTTTGAGAATTGCTTAGTTTCTGATCCTCCAGTTGCCCAGTAAAAAATGTATTCATTACTCAATTTTACCTTAATTATAATAAATAATTAAATATAATATTAATGCTATTATGTTTAATTGCTTAGTTTGGAAATTAACGTACATAATGTCATATATAAATAGTGTATCGTCAATTTGTTATTGATAAAATAGTTCTCTGGAGTGAAAGAAAAATTTATTTATATTGCTTATTTGAACGATTCACTTAGTTTTTATGAATTTTATTTTTGAGAATTTTTTAGTTTCTAATCCGTCATTTCCCCAATAAATACTAAATGTGTTCATTACTCATTGTTACCTTAATTATGATAAATAATTAAATATAATTAAAATGTTTATAAAGATATAATTTGCTGAAGTTCAATGCTTAGAAACGTGTTTCTTTTATATAACAGACATAGAATCATAAACCTTATGTCTAGAAGTTAAATTAGAAATACTTAAACTTACTTATTATAAACTTACTTGTACCACTTTAACTTCAATTTCACAATATTTGTCTTATTACAAAGTACGTGTACTGAAATTAATTTATACAACAACATAGAATTTCATACATTTTTTCCTGCTAACTTATTATTCATAAAAACAATAATAGTTAATGATATAGAAATCAGTTTATAGTCTTTACGTACTTCAAAGGTTTACTGGATTTTGAAAACTTTTTACATTACTTTATTTTTGATCAGTCTAACCACTTAAGAAACTGTGAATGACCATTCAGAATCAATGTTATCTTAAATGGAATAAACATTTTTCCGTCTTCATAAATTAAAATTAAAAGTTTAATACCATGTTCATTTCATTCATCATAGATCATTGAATTATCCAAGAAACTTTAATTATCACCAAAATAGTAATATTTACTTTTAAATATTTTTGTGAGTTTCCAAATAAGTCAAAAATCTATATAGAACATTACAGACGAAATAGTTTGCGCTGATGAACAGACAGAAACATGTTAATTTAAAACAATGATATTTATTGAATGTAAATCGTATGTTCTGTTTCATCCACTAATATTTATTTAATATTTATACCATGATAAATTGGTAGAAAAGTTGTGAATTAACATTGAACAAAATTATGCATAATGACTGAAAATTATATGAGTAAAATATACAGGATATTTAAAGTTTTATGAGGAATTGACTGAGCCTACGTAGCTCTAAATTTTACCTCTAATGTAATAAAGATTGTTCCATGATTTCATTATAAATTAAAGTTAAAAATTTAAAAAAATGATTATTTAGTTAATTGCAAATCATTTAATTATAAATTTTAGGCCAGGAATGTTTAATTTAATTCTGAAATACTGTTTCTTAATTAAAAACCCATTGTTTAAACTTTAAAATGATCTTTTTTTCAATAAATTCCCACCTATTTTCCTACTATTTCTACTAGAAATAACAGACACTAAAGAAGCACAAATCGGTTTTTATATAAGGAGATTTTTAAATATGCAAGACTCTGGAGAAAAGCCTTCAAATTTTAGATTAACGAGAAAAAGAATGCTTCAAATATTGATGAAATTTCTTAAACAAACAAAATTTATGCCATAAATAAGCTCCAATTTTACCCTCAATCTAACGTCTTACAGTCAATTTTTTTTTAAATCTCTTTATAATTCTTCGAACTGAAAGTGTGTCATATAACACTTTTGAAATATTAAAATTACTCTGTCAGCATAAAAGTTTGGTTGCCTGTATTACTTTATAAATAACTAGACCCATTTCTTCCTTCAAGGCTCTCTATGAATTTTTTATAAAAATAGCAAAAATAAGGTTATAATTTTCACTTCTTTGTAAAATAAGATTACTTTTTAGTTTCAAAATAACAGAAAAACTATAAATAGCTGTTTTATCTTGTTCCATTTGTTAAACTTTTTCCTAATCAAAGTTATTTATTTTTTCTTGAAACTAAATGTTTTTCTCCCGTACGTTTTCAGAAACGTTCCTTCAGCAACTTTTATGTATTTCATGAAAATTTTACTATTGATGAAAAGATCGTTTTTTTTCCAATTCTTGGTATGAAGTTACATGTAAAATAAAAAAAAAACACTCAGCTTAAAAAATTGCTTAGAAAATTATAAGTATAAATAAAATTTTGCTTTACGATATGTATTTCAAAAAGTATAGCTTTTGCACAATGATTAACTTTTAGTGTTTCGGAATGATAACTCTTGTGGAAATCTTTATTTAGATATATTTTCTGTCTTTGGTTGGGTAGGTATACAGTTAAAACTCTATTTAGAAATCTTGAAATTTTTCAAGAAATTTCGATGTAAATTAAAAACAATTCCTCTAAATTAACAACCATTCAATTAATAAAATAACACTCGATGTTGTTAAACAATTATTTTAAAGTAATTGTACGGCAAAATTGAAAATAAAAATTTTGATTAAAAACTTTAGAAACCTTTTAAAGCTTTTCCAAAATTTTCACTTGATTTCTTAAAAATCATTTTCATCATCAATACATTTAACTGGGGGTTCATTTAATTATAATTCAATATATATATATATATATATATATATATATATATATATATATATATATATATATATATATATATATATATATATATATATATATATATATATATATATATATATATATATATATATATATATATATATATATATATATATATATATATATATATATATATATATATATATATATACATATATATATATATATATATATATATACATATATATATATATATATATATATATATATATATATATATATATATATATATATATACATATATATATATATATATATATATATATATATATATATATATATATATATATATATATATATATATATATATATATATATATATATATATATATATATATATATATATATATATATATATATACCAAATTTTATGTTGGTAAGCTAATACAGTAGACTCTGCTTAATGTGATCAGTTTGGACCACCGTGATTTCAATAACAATAACCGATTGATAACAATAAACGATATTCAAAATTAGATAAATTTACACACACACACACCTTTAATTCCCACGTACTAAATTTCAAAACAAAATGAAAAAACACAACTTACATTTATGTACTGTACATTATCCTTTAAAACATAAAAATTGTATACATAATTTTTAAAAAATTATTAATTGTTTACTGTCTACAATATTTTTTAAGACGCTTCATGATAAATTGTTCGTAATCATAACCTGTCATAACGATTTAAAATTTTAACCTTTGGTTTTAATGTTAAATCCTTTCACTTTCTAACTTCCATACCGACAAGCTGCATGTAAGCGAGCAAGTTGTAAAATGTGAATACGCTCCATCTCAGTTCCGATTATAATATGTTGCCTTCTACTTATCTGACAACCATTGACCACCAGCAGGGTGTGCCAATTTCTGAAAAGTTCCAGTTTAATTTCCCATTCCTTTGTTTATTTCTCATTTCCCTAGGTTAAAAAGGAGAATTCTCGGGAATTCAAACAACAGCGAAGGGAAAGAAAAGAATGGGTTTCTTCGGAATATATTGAGAAAATTCCTTTGCCAGTTAAAATGAGGTTCAAAAACTGATCCCATAAACCGATGTAGCGATTACATAAAGTGATAATTTTAATATGCTAATGAATAGTGAATATAGGGACCAAGTGATTTAGATAACAATAAGCGATTGATAATAGTAACCGCGATCACATTAAGCGGAGTCCACTGTAGTTAATATAATAATTTTGTTATGTTTACTATTCTGTTAATGTTACCGATATTACAACAAACAACTCAATGCCGGTACTTTAGCAGAGCAAGGTTCTGGTAGTGATTATAAAGATGACAAATTATTTAAAAAAACAAAATGTAGATTTATTTTAAATCTTAAAATAAAAAACATCATACAATGTCCGCCTATGTGCCGGAAAAATGCACAAGTACAAAAAAAAAAAAAAAAAAAAATCTTTTATATATTCAGCAGCAGACATCGCATAAAATTTAACATATACATGCAACTTCCTCTCCCACTAAGCCAATCACAAAATTACACAGTTCGTAGCTGCCAAGTGAGAGTTGAAGTCACAATCAAACGTACTGCGAGAGTCATCTTTACAAATGGCGATTAAGAAGCATCGGTTAAGTTTAAACAAAACAAAAACAAATTGCCGGGATTCACCGGAGGTTGAGAAGGCTCCGATTCGACTGCAACTTCTAACAGTTAACATTTTTTCATAAAAAGTGTAAAGGTAATGTTGCGAACTGATCATGAAATCAAAATTAGAATCTTATTGCAAGCGATTTCTATCCGTGTTTTAACTATTAAATATTCTTAATTATGCTTTTAACCTTTAGGCTAAGTCAGCTAAAAGAAATTCTCTTTAACCTTTAATTAGCTATGAAATATTAAAAAAGGTAAAAAAAAAAGTTAAAACTAATTTTAAAAATCCAAAAATAAACTTTTCTCATGGTATTTTCAAAATATCTAAAATTTCAGTTCTAAAATTTAGTCTCATAACAATGTATTGATTTTCCCCCTAAAAAATTCTTATCTGCCAGAGCTATTTATCAATATAGTATGCGCTCGGTTATTTATTCGGCAACTGCAGTGCAGAAAATTGGAATTTTAAAGAAATAGTCCTCATAAAAATGGATGAATAATTCATGAAATCCGGTAATATATAATTCTAAAATTTATATCTCCACATCATATATTTAACTGCCTTCAGCTTCTAAATATTCCTCAATGTGGATGTAGTTCAGTTCTGCTAGGAATCAACCATTTATTTAAATAATCTTACTATTTGACTCTTTAACAAATTTCACAGTTCGCTAAAAACATGAAGTTCAGGTACTTTAGTTCAACTGTGATCAGGTGGAAACACACAAAATAATACTCTTCATATTGAAACTTTCTGTAATACAGTTTCTTTATTCTAAACCAAAATATTTCTCGATTACAATGCTTTCTTTACTCTGAGGTAGATATTGGTTTTTTCAAGAAGTAATAAACAGTAATAGTTCAAAATTAGTCTCTGCTTAAAATAGACATTTATATTTTCCAAAATTGAAGTTCAAAGCATTATTTCTTCTGTTTAAATAGCTTTGTTAAAACTGCGTATGAATACGTTGATATCTTTATGATGTATTTTTATAGATAGGTAGCGTTGATGGATTTTTCATTAATATTTTTCGTTACATAAATTTCACAGTTCGCAAAAACATGAAGTTCAGGTGCTTAAGTCCAACTGCGATCAGGTGGAAACACACAAAGTAATATTCGTTATAATGAAACTTTCTGTTATACAATTTTTTTTTTTATTCTAAACCAAAATATTTCGTGATTACAATGATTTCTTTACTCCGAGGTAGTTCTTTTTTTTCAAGAAGTAATAAACAGTAATAGTTCAAAATTAGTCTGTGCTGAAAGTAGATGTTTATGATTTCCAAAAATAACGTTCAAAGTATTATTTCTCCTGTTTAAATAGCTGTGTTAAAACTGCGTATGAATACGTTGATATCTTTAAGATAAATTGTTAAAAAAAGGTAGCGTTGATGGCCTTTATATTAATATTTTTCGTTACATAAATTGTGGATTGCATTAGAAAATGAAGGCATTCAACCACTTGTTATAACAGCTATAAATACAAAATTTCAACAATTTACGGCTAATGTGTTTTGAGATTCCTTACAGTGTTAATATACCGGGTGATCCAAAAGTCAGGATGAATTTTAAAGTTGAATAATTCGAAAACGAATAAAGATAAAAAGATACGGTTTGTATTGTCAACGAAAAAATAGATCTCTTAGCGACCAAAAGATGGCGTTGTCTAAATCCTATGTAGGATTATGCAAAGCAACAAACGATATTGTGAAGACTCCCCTTTGTCCTAGCATGCACCAAAACAGCTGACCGGAGCCCACGTGTTTAATAACGACAATAGCTTGGTGTCGCTGAGTCTGAGATCTTGACAATCGGATTGAATAGACGAATAAGCCCCTGATAGATCTCATTAATGAATGCTCGTTAATTCCGGAAAGGGACAGCCAGCGAATGAGAATTAAGCTAAAAAAATCTAACTGTAACTTTAGCTGGAGTTCTCAAGTAACTGTGATCTTAACTGACTTTAAAAAAAAAAAAAAAAAAAAAAAAAAAAAAAAAAAAAAACAGTTGACGGGACTTCTGCGATTTTGCTTGGATATTCTTATAATTAATGTTAATGCTGAAAGTTGGTTCATTTGAGGGCCTAACAAGTGATTACACAAGCAATCAAATGGAACTTGAGTCCATCAAAAGTGTAGAAATTGACATACATTATGTAAATTTACTTTTGTTCCAAAATCATAAATCCAAATCCAAAAGTTAGTCCAAAAGTAATCCACATCCAAAAGTTAGGTGTATACTTTTGCAAAGTATTTTTTTTCTCTCGAATGAATACTTTCTAATACTTCTTAGTTTTTGTTTCTTTTCCCTTTTTTTTAAAACTGAAAAATGTTTAGAGCTATTTATTTTATTTCCGAATACCGAGAATATGTTTTTAGTGCTTAGCGATTATTCTCCATTAAGGCTTAAATTTATTTGTATTCTCTCATACAGATTGGTTTGTTTAGGTTGCTTTCGTTTATAGTACTACGGTCTACTTCTTTTGCAACAAAAGGGCTAATTATACTGGGACCTATTGTTCGTAGCCAATTCCAAATGGCTACAAATATCCAGGCCACTATGAGATCCGAACCCAAGAATCTGGTACCAGACCATCGTTGTGTATCTCATACAGAGTGATTCTGACAAACTATATAGTACGCTCATAGGAACAAGTCAATCCCGTGGATTTGTATGTTCAAATTATTGAATAAAGGTATGCTTAAAGAAAAATAAATTTTATGTGTCATTTAAAAATGGTCTATGTGCATCGTTTCTTAAAAACTTTGCTTATTCCTAGGATAGTTATGCATTTAAGTATATGTCTTTAAAAACGTATTTTTCGCATTACAGATTGTGTAATATGGTAATAAATAAATATTAAAACTCTGTGCAAATGATATTGTGATGAGGCGATTTAGATCTGATATATAATTGTTTCATTCATAAAAGAAGTAAAATGTTCAGGATCTAAATCTGACCTCATAACATCTTTGTAGGTAGACCAAGGGCCATAAATTTCGATAAAAGATATTAAAGTCAAGTAACGGTTGTCTCGGGCGGGGTTCTGCTTCCAGTCCCAGATTAGAATTCCGTCTCCGTACTTTACATTAAATAAGAATGTACCTTTGAGGAGTATTTATGAGTCCCTAAGGGACAGGGCCCAATTAAAGGGGATAAGGTTGTTCACGTTGGTGGTCTCATTTTGCTGAGACCAATGATTTTCTGGCAACTATTCCGATTGGAAGACAAGAAGGAGGGGACTAAGTTTAAGATGGATTAGAAGGCCACAGAGTTTGGTTAGAAGGCCCCAAAGAGATGGATTAGAAGGCCCCAGAGAGTTTGGTTCGAAAGTCCCGGAAGAGAAGTTCGGTTCGAAGTCCCACAAGAGAATTCTGTTCGAAGATCCCACAAGAGAAGTTTGGTTCGGAGGTCCCAGAAGAGATTGGTTCGGAGTTCCCAAAAAGAAGTTGCTTGATACTCCAGCCAAGTCCGCGAGAAAGTTTCCTGCACAAAGTAGTACGGGCAAGAGACTCAGGAGAAAGCCCCTGACGATATCTGTAACAGATCAGCGGATGATGTAAAGATTACCTCTCATACCCTTCAACCAGAAGTGTTCCGGGCAACACTTTAGACCCACAAAGGTACCCAATTTTTTGCATTACATTTTGAAATCGAGATTATCCTCTCTCTACTTACAAAGATTTTTCTAAGTGTATAAAAAATTTGTCAGAAGTAATTGGAATAGATTGACTAAGCTTAATTATTTACTTACTACTTATGCTGTCTTTTGTAAATAGATGTATAAACATTTTATAATAAATTTACTTTTTTTGTATTAAGCTTGTCTTAGTTGACATCATTTTAGAGGTTAGTTTATTCTTCATGTTTATGTCTGTAGTTGCTCATAACCCGTGGTTAAATTTTAGTAAAACAAATATTTAACACAACGCAATTTAAAATAAATCCCACTATACATTTGATCACAGGTTGATACTTAAATAGATAACGAGGACTACAGGACAGATATTAATGTATTTAAATAGTATTTAAAGTTACTGAAATTCCCTGCTCCTTTATACTTCTAGACCAAATGAATTTACAATAAAGAAGATAAATTAATTAATTCACAATGCATTGTAAGCGATTTTAAAAAATGCTGTTGAACGCTATAAATTTAAAGAAGAATTTGTTAATTATTTACTATTTTTCTTGTAGATTTTAGTGATTTTTTGTACATTTTATGTTATAAAATTATTTATATTTCTACTAAAATATAGTTAATCAGTATTTTAATATGAATATGAATAACGTAAAATACTTTAAAATCGAGATTAAAGTTCCTTTATTCCCCTTGAAACTAATTAAGCGCACATCGAATTTGCATTGAAAAATTTCCGTAACTAAATTGATTTTATCTGTATTAAAATTCATCGGATAATGGATTTCGTTTGCACGCTGATGAAGCTTCCCACGAGGGAAATTCTGAGATAGATCCTCGGTCCCTAAATAGGATATAAATCCTTGTAAATAAAAATATTATATCTCCTTTTCACTTTGCAGTTTTCTATCGATTTGCAAAAACTCTAATATGAGTTGCTGAACTGCATATTTGATATGATTTTCTTAATATTTTTTATTATTACAATGCAGTAGAAAGCATCTATTTATATAATATAAACAAATAAATTATGCTCAGTTAAAATTAATCAGGGCTATGAAATTCCCCTGAAATCTGAGTACCTAAATTGATTTCATCGCGATTTAAATTAAAATTATAACAGAACGGGTTATCGCACACTGATGAATCCACCGTACCGGAAAAATCATTTCCTTGATTAAATAAAAAATATTATATCTGCGCTGCACTTTGCAGTTCTCCATCAATTTGCAAAAACTCTAATATGAGTTGCTGAACTGGATATTTCATATGATTTTCTTAATATTTTTCATTATTACTAATGCAGTAGAAAGTATTTCATAATATAATATAAATAAATAAATTATGCTCAGTTAAAAATAATCATGGCTATGAAATTCCCCTGAAATCTGAGTATCTAAATTGATTTCATCGAGATTAAAATTAAAATTGTAACAGAACGGGTTATCGCATACTGGTGAATCCACCGTACCGGAAAAACCGTTTCCTTGATAAAATAAAAATATTATATCTGCTTTGCACTTTGCAGTTCTCTATCAATTTGCAAAAACTCTAATATGAGTTGCTGAACTGGATATTTCTTATGATTTTCTTAATATTTCTTCATTATTACTAATGCAGTAGAAAACATTTCATTATATAATATAAACAAATAAATTATGCTCAGTTAAAAATAATCATGGTTATGAAATTTCCCTGAAATCTGAGTATCTAAATTGATTTCATCGCGATTAAAATTAAAATTGTAACAGAACGGGTTATCGCACACTGACGAATCCACCGTACCGGAAAAATCGTTTCCTTGATTAAATAAAAATATTATATCTACTTTACACTTTGCTTTTCTCTATTGATTTGCAAAAACTCTATCCTGAGTTGCTCAATTGGATATTTCATATGATTTTCTTAATATATCTTCTTTATTACTAATGAAGTAGAAAGGATTTCCTTCTATAATATAATATAAATAAATTATGCTCAGTTAAAAATAATCATGGCTATGAAATTCCCCTGAAATCTGAGAATCTAATTTGATTTCATCGGTATTAAAATTAAACTTGTAACAGAACGGGTTATCACACACTGACGAATACACCGTACCGGAAAAATCGTTTCCTATATTAAATAAAAATATTATATCTGCTTTGCACTTTGCAGTTCTCTATCAATTTGCAAAAACTCTAATATAAGTTGCTAACTGGATATTTCATATGATTTTCTTAATATTTCTTCATTATTACTAATGCAGTAGAAAGCATTTCATTATATAATATAAATAAATAAATTATGCTCAGTTAAAAATAATCAGGGTTATGAAATTCCCACTGAAATCTGAGTACCTAAATTGATTTCATCGCGATTAAAATTAAAATTGTAGTAGAACGGGTTATCGCACACTGATGAATTCATTGTACCGGAAAAATTATTAGATTGTTCCTTGATTACTAAATAAAAAGCAGTGGCCTGAAATTGGAAATAGTTACTGTTACTGCTATTGTATTTTAGGTTTCTTTTTCGATTTCTGTTGATTCGTCAAACTCTAAGTTCAGATAATCTCTTCGGAACCGAAGTTCGCGGGTTCGAATCCCGCTGCTGGCATGGATGTTTGTAGCCGTTCGGAATCGGCTTTAAACTGTAGGTCCCGGTCTCATTAGCCCTCGTGTGCAGAACAGTAGACCGTAGCTCTCCCAATCAAACCAAACCAAACCTAACTTCAGATAAAAACTGGATATTTTCTATGATTTTCAAAATACTTTATAATTATCACTAGCTTAGACGATAAATTTTCTAAATAATTTTAAAAAGGATTTATTATATTTATTATGGAAAATTACTTGTTTTGCAAATTATAGTTGTACGCTGTTGATTTTATCATTTCCTATCCAAATTGATAAGTAATATTTTCTTAAATGTATAGTTTGGCATATTCGAAGTAAAACACTTTCTGCACAAATATACTGAAAGATATAAGTTATAAATCCCTCTAGAGAATCTGTAGGGATCTCTTCCCAAACCCAATGTGGGAAGATCCTACCCCCTGTGTTTTTGCCCGAATTTCCAGCAGAACTGCAGCTTTGTCAATAGGAGTAAGATGTATATATATATATATATATATATATATATATATATATATATATATATATATATATATATATATATATAAATAAATAAATAAATAATATATATATATATATGTATATATATAAATTTATAAATATATATATATATATATACATATATATATATATATATATATATAAATATGTGTGTGTGTGTGTGTAACACTGCTTACATACATATGTATATAAGGAGCTTTGTCAATAGGAGTAAGATGTTTATCACTGCTTGTCCTTTTATACAAGCGGTATTATAGCTCCTGCTAATAAAATCAACTCAGATTATCTTGCACTCGTATTCTACTTTGTTTAATATCAGGAACAAATATACTATAAGCTTGAGCTAAGTCATATTCTACTTTAAAAAGCTTATACATTTCGGATATTCAAATCTTATTAACACTGCTTACATACATATGTATGTAAGCAGTGTTAATAAGATTTGAAGTATGATTGTTAAATTTAATTTAATAAAAAAACAATTCAATTTTGATTGTGTAGTTCTCTGTTGTTATATGTCGGTTTATGTACACAAAACTTTTATGTTTATAAAGTTTTATGTTAAAAATCATACATTAAAATGTCAGTATCTGCCTAGATGCTTCTTTTTTTTTACAATTATGCTTGATATCCGCATAAAAGATCAATTTAAATATTTCCCGAATACGGAGTTCAAGCGGAATTGCATCATTCTATGTAATAGTAAATTTCTGAGAAGAATAGAGTACTTTTATTTTAGTTTTTCTTTTGGGATCTCAATAAACTATCGGGAGAAAAAGATTGTCATCCTCTCAGTACTCCATTAAAACTATTTTCAAAATGTCAGGTCATCAAGTTAAACGAGCGAAAATAAAGTCTCCTGATGAGAAGTTATTATACTTTTGATTGCTTTTAATAAAGCAAAGAGATAAAATAAATTAAAATATGAGCAGTAAATTAAAATTCAAAATGGGTCAGCAACAAGCCTTTTTCGTTGGAAGAAGTTAATAACCTAGTATACATAAAAATAAATTGAAAATATACTTAAATCTGACTTGGATTTTATTCAGTCCCTTTTTCTTTTGTGACAGGATTTCAACTTTAAGGTATGTAAGAAGATGAAGGATAAAATAAAAGTATCTATTATATTATAATTTTAGAGAAATTTTATTTTCAGTTTATTTTTTCACATCGTATAAATTTGGTTAAATCATCGATGTGTTACCAATTTCTCAAAATCAACATATGTAGGGAATTTACTGTAAATATAGTGCTAAAGTTATATATTCAAAATGTTTAGAGCGATAATTATCTTTTGTCTAAAGAAAAATAAAATCCGTTGATTATTTAGTATTCAGCTTTGCCGTAAGGATCATGAAATCTTTGCATCACTTCACTTTTAGTTTTGCTCCAAGCATACACACCTAAATCTCTGGATCATTTTGCCTTTATCTTTGCCCTGAGGACAAATAGATCAGTGGATCACTTTACCCCGAGCTTTACCTCAAGAGTAATACACAAATTTGTGACGTTTAGAAACACGAGAACGATAATTATGTTTTGTCTAAAGGAAAATAAAATCCGTTGGTTATTTAGTATTCAGCTTTGTCTTGAGGATTATGAAATCTTTGCATTATTTCACTGTTACCTTTGATCCAAACAAACAAACTAAAATTTCTGAATCATTTTACATTTATCTTTGCACTGAGGACAAATAGATCAGTGGATACTTTTACCCCGGGGCTTTACCTCAAGAAAAGAGGAGGATACACAAATCGGGGATGTTTAGAAACACGAGAACGAT
>CM063504.1:54207018-54222018 GCA_032207245.1 Pardosa pseudoannulata | reverse complement strand
ACCGCAGAGTAGCCATCTTCGGCCCAGGCAACGTTGTCCAACGACCTTTTTAGACAGATCTACAGGCCTCCTCAGAGAGAGAGCAAGAAAGGAGTGTGGAGCTTAATTTCTTCTGCACCTGTTCGAACACCATTTTTTTCCTTCTAAGACCAAGACGCCATGTTTGGAATATCTTCGACATGGGGTTCTTAGTGTGGTCCTTTTCTCATAATGGCTTTATTAGCATTTTTATTTCCTTTTTATAACTTTATTTATATTCAAATAAACAAAATTTAGCAGGAGAAATTTTTTTTTTCAATTTTGTATTTTCTCACCTGTACTCCACTTATATGTGTGGCTGGCCTATGCCTCATCTCTACATACTGTATTCTTGAACTAGAATTCTCTAAAAACCGAGAACCCAAGTTTTATCAACATAATTTTAAATCAATTAAAGCTGCATGAATGTTTGACTCAGGCCAAAAGGTTAACTGGGATATTGATCAAAAGTAATCTAGAAATTGTTGATTTATCATCAAGACTAATGTATGCTTCTTACAAGAAGTTTGTAAAAGAATGCTCAGCTCTTGATGTCAACAAATTCTGTAATTTAGAGGCAGTTTTACAACGCTTTACAGAACTAAGGGACGGTAGCACCAAAGTCGTTTAAAGGCTAACCGTGATTAATCTGTGTTAATCCGTGATTAATTGCAATTAATCCGCAAGTAATCTATGTAGAGAGAATTGCGGCCCACCATTGCTTCTCGTCATCGGTAAATCACGGTTAAACGACTATGGTAAGACTGACCCTAATACGAAAAGTAAAGTATTGCGATATATAATAAAGATACCATACCTGTTCTAAGATTGAATTTCATGACCACAAATTCCATGGGCTTTATGTATAATTAATTGCCAAAACTGTAAGGTAGAGCACATAAATTTTTTTAAATCTAAGATTAAATGTGTCTTACCCAGTAATTCTCTGTTAATAGTTAATATAAAGGATTGGAATATATTAATTAAAAGTATTGCCATTCAGACGCATCAAAAAATCTCCATTTCAGGATTAACTATTACATGGCACACGTGCCACGCTTGGTGATCCAGAAAATCTTTTTAACACACCAAAGTATTCCATATAAAGTTATAGAGGGATTAACTGATTACCTGTTCTTAAATAACACTCGAAAGAAAGTTGCATTAACTTTACTGTGTTTTGGAATTCTCAGAAAATTATTTTCCCAATCTGATGATATGAAGTTATATCATAATAATATCATGAATATGATCGAATGAATATGGATATGAAATAATGATCATAAAGTTAATGATATCCAACAATATGAAAGAGTATATATGGAGCATGAAATTGCAAAACAAAAGGAAATAAAATCAAAAGTTTTTATTTTGTTCAAAATCCTTATGTTATATGTTGAAAAATAATAAAATTAAGAGACTTTTGCAGTCGGGAAAATATATGAAATCAGTTAGAGAAATAATAATATATTTTAAATTAATGTAACAATAAAATATTAAGACAGACCTAAATTACAAATAAAATTAAAAATAGGTTCAACAGACAGTAAAAACTTTATTACGTCAATTTTACAACTCTCCAACTCCCTATCTTCAAGAGGAGATAATCATTAAATTAAATGTATGAAAATAAAATCTTTCAATGATGGTTCATTATATTCGAGAATGTCAATTGCTTTAAATAAAGACTAGTCAGAGATTGCGTAAGTAGGAAAAAATATTTAGTCAGAATTTAAATTGAAAATGAAAAGAATGGATTCTAAGAACATCTCATGAGAAAGTATATTGAATGAGTTTAGACGGTGAAAAAGGGAAATTCATAAGAATTTCAATAAATTATATTTTCTCTTTCATTGAATGTCATAGATTTCGGAGTAAATTCAAAGAAAAGTTAATCTATGCGTCATTACAAATATCTTTAACTTTGCATTCAATCTTTGATTGCATTATCGAAACATTTCAAACTCTCTTTACAGAGAGAACAAATATAAAATGGATGTAAATTTAAACTTAATTATTGTTATTAAATTTTTACTGTGATGTAGAGTCTGATGAAAGAGAAGACTTGTTAAAGTTTGTTAAATAGAACCCTAAGAATATGTAAGAGTCAAAATTTCTAATCTACAAATAATAAGTTTAATTAAAATATTTTAAACTAACATGCTTTCTCTTTTCCAGTAGCAAGAGGAATGTTAAAGGATAGCAGATTTGTTGAAGTGTGGAAACCAGTGACTTCTCTTCAATTTTCGGTAATGGATATGTAAAAACTATCAAACATAAATATATCTTATCGGAATAAGCTTCATGGACTCATTGGACCACATATATTTAACTCTGCAGTTGGCCTTTAAGGTTCTTATCTGGCATCAGGTGAGTGAATACTGCAGAGAAGTTCTTAACATTTTTGTTGTTGTTGTTGTTGACTCTCGCTGGTAAACAGCCTTTCCTAAGGATTAGGTTAAAATAGTCCACCACCCGGGACAGAACGCGGAACCTCGAGCTCAATAGATAAAAGAGGAGGGCACTCTACCGATTGGGCTACGCCCACTGTTTATTGTTGTTCTTAGTATACTACTAAGGGTCGAATTTCATGGAACGTATTGCTATTTAGATAGCTGGTTGTTTGATATGAAGATATGCCATCAACTTTTTTTTATACTACACTAATTAGATATGGGCTTACTAATTTCGTATGTTGATGCTGGAGTAAAATTCAATTCTGTGGACACTAGAAGACGAAGGTTGTACCTGCTGAATTGTCCTACTATCCAATGTGTTACATACTGTTCTGTCATTGCGATATTACCCATACTTGTCTTATTCAAGATAAATAGAGGATACGTTCTCCCAGTATAGTTCAGTAGTAATAGATATCGATATGTAGTGAATATATGCATTATGGTAATAAGTTGTGTTAATTAGGAATTACCAAATAGCATACAAACTTTAATTGCTAGTCTAATTATCATCATATTTAAAACTTTCTTTTAAAACATGAATGATTTTCCAATATTTATGAAGTTTTGTATTATATTTTGAATTGGTATGTTACTTGTCTGGAACCCATTATTTCAAAAAATTACATTAAAGAAAAAACCAAAATAGTTTAGTATTTTATTTTATCTCGGTTTAAAATATAAAACTTTCTAAAAAAAAACATATTTTATTTGCAAGTTTTTATGAATTTTACTGTAAGTGAGATATTTTCAGAATTGAATTAACTTGAGTATGAAATAATATTTTATAATCCTCTTCATGAATACCAAATATCAATTTTGGAATACATTCTCGACATTCTGCCTACACCACTTATTATCCAAGTTTTGGTTTTAAGTGTACAACGTTCATAAATTAGTTCGCATTACATTCCATATGAATTTATTACTCGTTTTATGAATACATTCATTAACTTTTGTTGGAACAAAAGAGACCCTTATTCTTTGCAAATGAAATTATATCAAATACACTTTGAACCATATAAAAGGCATTCAAAGATCTGCATGGAGAAACCTCGGTTTGCTTGTCATTTTCGTGTAAAACTAATATAACTAAGATACACTTAAAAGCTGATCAACAAGTGTAAGTTATTCTTTAATGAATTCTATATGTATTTACGCATTGTAACATATTCCTCAGTGCTGATAAGCGATTCCATTTCAAATTTTTGTTGTAATAAAAGAGACTCTTAAAGAAACTATGTCAAATAAACTTTGAACCCTATGAAAGACATTTGAAGATCTACAAGGAGGAACCTTGGTTTACTTTTCCTTTTCATGTCAAAAAAATACAAATAATGTTCCCTTAAAAGATGTTCAGCAAGTGTAAGTTATTCTTTGATGAGTTTATATATATTTATACCTTGTGATGTATTGTCCACTTCTCTGAAGGTATTCATATTTAAACCTTTGCTGAAATTAAAGAGACCCTTAGTCTTTGCAAGTGGAACTATGTTAAATACACTATATAGTCAAAACGACTTATTTTAAATTTTACAAATATTTTTACGTATGAAAATTACGTAATTTGCTATCCATTATGTAACTTTCGCTGTCTAATGAACATAATAATACCTTTTTAAGTTAAAGTGAAACGGATATTTTTAGAAAAGGATCTACAGTTTGAAAATTAATTTATAGTCCCACTCCCTGCACATAACAAATATCAGGCATAATAAAATTACTTTGTAAACAAAAAAAATGCAGACACATCCAATACAAGAATATGTATTTAGAGATTATATCACGACAACTGAAGCACTACAGATTCCCAAAATTAAAAGAAGTATAAAAATATATTTTGTTTTTTACGTACTGAATGAGAAGGATTAGAAAGAAACAAAATCTGAATTAAAAAGTAAGAAATGTTACAAATCGATTCATTTATTTTTATTTAACAGGGTGGAAAATATTTTTTTTAATTTGTGAATGGTACTCTTAAAGCAAACTTACTAAACTTTAGTTAAATGTATGAGTTCCAATTTTTTCATTATTCACTAAAACCTAGCCTATGAACTTCTTATATTTTGAAAAAAATATAACACATCAAAAGTGACCAATGACTTTCGGATATGTAATATACATTTCTTCGACTAATATCAAAAATCTTTATTACAGAAAAAAGATACCACAGATTAGAAAATATAAAAGTAGTAAAATGAAACATAATGAGAATAAATAGAAAGAAAACAGTTATAAATAACGAAGGGGAATTGCAAGCTTTAAATTTGCAAAATAAAAAAAAAGCCTTCTAATGCATAAAGAAAAAAAAAGCTATAAATATACTACGTAAATTTTTCCTACTATTGAATTATCGTTAGCATAATTTGAGATAATTAAGTTCAATGTATTGTAATTTTTTGACTGTTTTTTCCTTGTTTACTTGTTGCTTTACTACGTTCTTAGAACTGAAACACTAGTTAACTGAAATGTCTATAAAAGTGAATGTAAAATTAGATTAGAGAAAAACTACAATTTATATTCTTTCAGATTTTTAGTTTTTCTACAAAAAGTTCATTTTATAAAATCTATTTATACATCGAAGAGAGAAGTCTGGATTATAAGAAAATATATGCAAAGTAAGATAAAAAGAGAAAAATTTAACCTATGATATTTTTGACACAGCTCTATTTTCATCCCTATTTTTTCTCAGTATTTTTTTTTTATTTTTGACGGAAATTTAGATAAAATTATTTTCTTGTTAAACTTGTATAATTATTTAGAGAAGAAAACTTTTTATCAGGAGAAGAAAAAATTAAAAATATTAATTGCTATGTTTTTTATGATACAAAAGAAAGGAAACATAAAATGCTAGAAAATTTAACTAAGCGTATTTTTTATTTATAAACATCCTTTATAATTCAAAAGTAATTGCTAAATTTATATTATCTACAAATGAAAATCTGCTATTTAGATGTGTAAATCTTTAAATACCACATGATTATATTTCAAATTTCAAGCTGTTTGCGTTAATATATTTGGTACTTTAATCTTTTAAGTATCAATCGAGAACCATTATAAATCAATTACTTTTTTGTTGACTAAAAAATATGTATGTATATAAATAGGTATGTATATCACACATTTTTAAGCAACACATCATAAATCAGTTTCGTTTTCTAAAAAGCAACATTTTCGGGATTATTAGCCAACTGTCTTTCTCGATACTGAATGGCTTGCTTACATATGATTCACAAGCTGATTACTAAGTATAAAGTAGCCAAACTTTCTATGAAAATAAGGTTTTCCTTATCACTATTTATCAGTTTTTTTATTGTGTTTGAGAATTTTTCTAAATTCTGTTCAAAGTTCTTAGTCACAGTTTTCCTGATACACCAGGTTTTAATTTGCTTCTAGCGTTTTCTGTATTACAACTAGGGCAGTTGGCTAGAGGATTTATATATATCAAATTTAACATTACTGGTGTTTTTCTATATATTGCTGTGAATTCTTCTTCAAAATTGATTCTGGAATAATTGATTAAAAGTCGGATTAATTAATTTCTGCTTCATTTGTGATATTTATTACTAATGTAAACAAATCGTACAACTGTTTAAATTTTATCGAAAATGTTCTATCAATTAAATAAGACACTTCGTACCATATCTGTTGGGAAACTTAAAAAAATATTTCTTCCTTACAACATCACCTCAACTCGATATTAATCCGGTGCGTTTAACTTTAACTTTCAGTCACAGGTTATTTTAATGTGACTGAAAGCCATGGGCAGATTACCGCCTGCACTTATATATTTAAGCCTGTTCAGCCTTGCTGGACGGGCACTTCTAACCTACGCTGTTGTTCAATAGCCTGGCCTAATTTTCATGCTTTATTTTTTATGAAATAAACCAATTCATGTCTTATTTTTATAAGTAAAGATTTAATTAAAAGCATTCAAAGTGAAGATGTTATTTTATGAAAGATGATTACGTGACCAATCAACTGACCCCACTGCAAATTCTTAGAAGTTTTCTAAAATTATATAACAATTGGACTCATTTTCCATGAATATCCATTATTAGTTTATCAATTGGTAATTCCTTCTCATTTTAATATTGTAACAAAAACGTACCATTCATGTCTCACGGAGTGTTACAACAAATTTATATTTACAGCAGCTAAGTTTTTTCATATAATTTTCTACAGCTTGATTTCTTTTCTGCAATATGTTTTGGAAGAAGAAGGTAAACATTAGGTTTTAATATTATTTTTAACTTCATATCTTTATGAATAATTGTCATGGTAATTCCTAGTTTCTATAGAAGGACATTTGAGTCAATGAAATATTTTATATAAAGAGTTTATTTGCTAATACGCACATGCATTAGAATATTCTTAAGATACATTTTTGTGGCTATGTTTTTATTTCTGTTTTTACCAATGCATTTTTTCCCAGTCAGATTTAATACACTTAAAATAATTTTCTTTGAAATGTTTTGATCTTGATATTGTTCCAAATTTGTAGTATTTTTTTAAGTGAATATGTTTTTTTCGAAAAGCATATCTGCATAACATAAGACATCTAACAGTTTTATACTATTTTAAAAATATATCTTTCATCCTATATAAAAATCAACAGAAAACTACTTGAAAATTATTCTGGAAATGCCAAATACTTATCTCAAAATGCTAACTAGAAAAATAAATTCAAAATATTTACTAAATTCAAATTTTGGTAAATATTTTGATTAAAACTTGAATTTTTTTGTTGAAATTACTTCAAATATGATAAAATTTATAGTGTACAGTAGCAATATAGTTTGGTTATTTGATAACACATATTTTTTGTATTCTGATTATATGAATGACGTTGATTTCTAAAAGATACAATAATTTATGTCCTGAACTCAAAATTTTTACCTTTATATTCAAAATCTATGAAAATTTACGAATAAAAGCTTTCAAAAAAGATAAATTGATTTTTATCTGTTTAAAAATAGTTAATAACTTCCTCATTTTCAAAAGAAATAAATATCATTACTTGAATATTATACAAGAGATTTATTAATATTTTTTGTACAATATTTGAGTTTTGGGATATCTATCTCAAGAGTATGTAGTGCCAAAAAATTGGCAACCAACTATTCTATATTATTCTTTGCCTTTTCATATATTATCAGAGAAAATATCTCAGTTAATTTGATATAAAATTAATATTGTCTTTAATATTTCAACATTTATTGTTTAATTCAATGGAAACAATTGTGTCCAAGTTGAAAGACATATATGTTTACTTGTTATTATTATAAACTATCTGGTCATGTATCGGATCAAGCTTCTTTAAAAAGACAATCCAATAAAAGGTTTAAAAATAATGTACAATTTAATATACAGAATTTAAATGTTGAATTCACAAAGTATTAATAAAATAGTTAGTTTGAATTATTTCAAAAACATTTTAATATATAGATATTTATATATTATATAAAATAACTCTTTAGAACGTATGTTAAAATTAGGATTTGCTTAAAGCCTTTTCTCTGACATTTTGATACAATGTAGTATCTGAACATATAAACCGCTTTGGTATAAATTAAAATTAAGCAATAAGAAGCATTGATATACTAGTTAAGTGCTTACGGATACTCTTGAATTTAATATTGTGACTTGAGTTTTGTCAAAATGTATCGCATTTTTGTAAATACAGGGGGGTTTACCAATCATATCTTTAGATCCGAATGGAAACGTTAAAAAAAGATTTACATTTTTTTTATAATTACTAAACGTTAAGCTCTAATTTACATAATTTAATTTTCATGAAAACATTTTTAGTCGACATGATATTTTAGTAGCCATCTTATAAATAAAAGTCATTGTATGTATGTATGTATGTATGTATGTATGTGTGTTTATGTATGTTCCATATCTCCTCCTGAACTATCGTCCCTATTCTAAAATAAATTGGTATAAATATTCTTTATATCACTGCGAAAAATACTGCAACTTTAAAACGTTCAAAATCTAATCCTTCCCCCCCCCCTTTTCGAGCATTTTTTGCCATTATTTAAAGCCTTAATTTCCCCGATTAGGATCAGGGGATTAAAATTATCAATTTATCACACTATAAGTAAATGAAAATAGCATTTATTTTAGCATTATGTCGTCATTTCTTTCACCATATCATTTATTGATTTCTTATTTTAGATTATTTAAATAACTTTTGCATGATTTTCACCCGTTTTATCTCTGAATTCAGATATTATGTAATAAATTTTCTTTTATATTTGACTTAAATAATATTATTTTTTGTTACAGTGATACTTTTATCACCCGCATTAACAGCAATTTCTTTTCTTAACGTATAAATTCCAATGAGTCTGTTTGACTAGATAAATATCTAGCGTTAATTTATTTATCTTTATAAATTAAAACGGTTGTTCGATTATGTGATTTTTTTATACAAAAACAGATGGTCTGCACTTATTCCTCAACTTTTAGATAGTTTCATATTTACCTCCAAATAAAAACATCTGATGTCCATCCTATTACATATTATGATAACATATATCATAGTTGGTAATTAAACCATGAAAACAGTAAAATTTGCAGATTAATAATCGAAAAAAAAATTTGTTTAAAAGTAATATATAAAGTTCCCCTTAGCAAAGGACGGCCACATTTGCTAGTATTTTTATAAAACTGATTGATTAAATTATTTTATAACTGGCTAGAGAGATATACATTCTTTAAATTCATGCGAAATTTATATAGAGAGTTCAATTTTATCTGTTTATTTACATCTGGACTTTTAAATTTATTTGAGTTTCCTGAGTTTCCTTTAATTTCATTAAATCCTTCAACATTGATAATTTCATCTGGCTGTACTCTTTGACTCCTAGTCTTTAGATTATAAAGAGTTTTATACTCTCTTCCCTCGGTAATATTCACTGAATGGCTGTAAATTTTTAAAATGATATACGGCAAGGCACAGGCAT
Source organism: Pardosa pseudoannulata (assembly GCA_032207245.1). NCBI lineage: Eukaryota > Metazoa > Arthropoda > Arachnida > Araneae > Lycosidae > Pardosa > Pardosa pseudoannulata. Next base: position 54,212,570 of record CM063504.1, on the reverse strand, counting down.
TATTCGTGTCAACAAGTCTTATTCTCATACGAATACTCTCAGGAGTGGAAGTGGAACGCAGATTTATACTGATGGAGTCACTTTACAGGAGGATATCGCCCAGCTTACGGTATCTAAAAATGTCCTCCTGCAGGAGTATCCCGGAGAATCACTTTTCCCGAAGAAATACATCCAGCGAAGGATCATCCACTAAATAGCGTACTTAAAATTCGAGATAGTAGATTTTCCGAATTTATTGCATAGATAAACGGAGGTTGGGCCTTCCCCCTGTAGAACAAGATGGATAGCCACGACTTTTCTTCTCGACTCGGCGGCATACTTTGAATACTTTTCGCACAAAGGATGGAGAAAAAGAAATATGATGCGGTTGGAGCGAGGCCAGGCACAGGCTTTTGATCTCGGGGAAAGTGAAAAGTACATTTGAAATTCGAGAGAATGCTGTAAAAGAGTAAAATTTTCTGGTGTTTGCATTCGTTTTCAATGCTTCGAGACTGGAGAAGAATGACTTTATTCGAAGAACGGAATTATTTTAACCTCGCAGAGAGAAAAGCTTTTGTAGTAGCAAAGCTAGGTTTTCTGAGTATTCTTTTTAAATTAAGAATTTTAATAGAATTTAGCCTAAAAAGTTACATTTAATAAATCCATGTATAACATTCAAGCAAAAACAAATGAGATATATGCAACTGTGAGAATAAAAGTAATTCTAAATTTTTACAATCAGTATTTGCTTCAATATTGTTAATATTATTGTAGAATCTCGATTTCGAGAGCCGCAGTAGCTCAGTCGGCAAAGGCAACGATATCGAAACTGACAGGTTGCGGGTTCGGAACCCGAGCCGGCCTAAGATTCGCCGTGTTCGTTAAAGACGACTGGGGAACGTAAAATAGGTCCGTGGTCACAACATCCTCCAGGTTCTCAATTAATACCTCTGGGGGTTGCAGGACAAGTCTATGGGTCTTCTGCTTGTCAATTGCTTCAAAATTACGAGGACCTACTTGAGCGAAATCGTTCTTTCACCTTAATGGCGCTCGTTAAAACGAAAAACGAAATCCTTGGCCTTAACACGACAGCCTGCAGAGTCAATCATGCTTAGTTTGTCCAAGTGGCAGGATAAACAACAACAACGTGATTCCGATGTCAACTATTATTCCCTCTGCGATGAGAAACACCCCTTTCAATAATGGAACTAATTCTAACTCTTTTAAAGGCACCTATTATAGAGCTACAAAATGCGAGCCTTGGCATCTCAGTGGACAAAGGCACCGATATCGTAACTGAAAGGTTATGGGTTCGGGACTAGAGCTGGCCTACGATTCTCCACGTTTGTTAAGGGTGACTGAAGCATGCAAAATATGTTCATGGTCAAAATGTAATCCAAATTCTCAAACGATATCTCTGGTGGTGGCAAATTAAGACTGAGGGGTCTTCTTGGTCTTTGCTTAGGAAATACGATGACCCAATTTGTTAAAAGTCTTTCTTTCCTGCCCTTCATAAAAAAGAAAGATGCAGCCATTGCCTTAATTCGAGTTGCCTAAGGCTAGGTCCTTCGTTTGTCCAAAGGGCATAAGTGATAGAAGGAACAAAATGTGCATAAACCGACATACATTATACACCTTCACATGAATATATGCAATAAAAATCAAAAGATATTGTCAATAGAGTTTTTGAAAATGTTCCAAATTTATGTACTATTTTTAATCGATTTTATTTATCTTCACTTGTGAGTCAGTTGGTATTTTGTAATGCCTTTTAACTAGCTTCCTGACTACCTGAAATTTTGCACATATGTTCAATTCCTATGACAATACAATATTCATTTATTAAATATTCACCTGAAGGAAAACGCAGTTTGGCAAATGCAATAATACGTTCTTTTTTATACACCTGCTGTTAGTATCGTTGTAGCGTAGATGTTAAGTACGCAGATACTAATTTGATTGATTGGGTTCTATTCCCACTGTGACATGGATGTCCGCTCATTAACCCTGTTGTTGCAAAAAAATAGACCTTAGTGCTTCCAAACCAAAAGAGATTCCATGACTGTTCGAGTTCGGTTCTACTGCCTTTCTTCGTTTGCAATGTGTTTTTCTACCGGCTTTTATTAAAACGATAATGGAATTCACTTTATCTGATATTATATGTTATTATCTGAAAATGTGCTTTACACTTCTGGTTTTAATTTTGTAAATAAAACATAATTATAGGTTGTAAATAAATTATAACGTTTCTAATTTGCTTTAAGAAAATTAGAATTTTAAAATTTCTTTAACCTCTATTATCCTATAATGTAAATACGTGAAAATAAAGCATATGTTTTCAATATTTTGCTTGATTTTGGAGTGTGGGAAATTTACCTTTCAAGACATGACTGCAGACAAGTTGAGTTGTCAAACCAGCACCGGAAATTTTAAATAGCGGCTTTATGTATCATCGGTTCAGAATAACTTTAACGTTACATATGTATGTGTGGATAAGATGTGTTGTATGTTTTGTACATTGTATACTAATTATTACATGATGTAATTCTGTTTATTTAAATATATACTGAAAATTGGTTGTTTACAGGATTGTATTTGATTCTCTACAATTCTGTATTTTACCGATTAAATAATTAGTTTGGACGCAATTACTTTCGCGATAGTTTTTCAGACTTACAGAAATTTCAGTTTTACACGCTGAACACGTTATGAGGAACTAACTTTCCTTCAACAAATTTCACACCCTTATAGGATTTTAATATAAATGATTTCAGTACTATCAGTCAATTTTTTTGTCCGTCAGTTTTAGTCAAATTTGGTTATAATTTTAAGTAAAAATAATTTACATAAGTATAGTTTTGAAAATATTTCTACATCTTTAGTTAGCTTCCAATAGGTGGTTCGGATTATATTATGGGTAGCTTATAGGGCTTACACCCAATAAGTTTGGGGTCGATTCCGTAGTAAAGCTTGAATGTATTTCTCTGTTGTCCCCTTATAAGGATCAATACTGGTCTACCTATGAGGTGCTCCCATAATGCCATAATAAAAAATGGCAAAAAATAAAATGGTAAAATTCAGATAAAAGTCAAGCGCCCTGCACTTAAAAAATGTTTCGGATGTATCATTAACTATACTAATCAGTATACATGAACATTTTGTAGTATTATAGATAGGAACTTTAAAATGTCAAGACCATTATATTTTACAAAAATCTGAGATTCGAGAAAACTAAGTTAATATCAATCAGAAAAAGTTTTAAATTATTGGTAGTTGGAAGCTTTATTTTAAAGAAAACTATAAGTCTGGAAGAGCGGAATAGTTATATAATTTTCATTAAAATTATTTAAGTAACACATACGCTGAGTAATCATGTGAATTGTGCTGTTGCTATACTCAGTAACAGGGAATAAAAACATGTTTTGTAGCCTATGATAAGAAGAAAAGAGTGGGAAATCGATGATTGCAGTTATTCGGTATCCTCAATCGTCTGTGTGTATGTTTAATAGAAGCAGATGTAACAAATTTATTTTTGGTAATTTTTAACTAACTTAACATAAATGCAGGTTTAGTAAGCAAACTAACCACATAAATCAGGCCAAGCGGTCACTATGCGCTCGTTGCAGTCGACATCGGTTTTTATAAAAAAAGGAGGAAGAGACGAGGAGAGAAAAAGCGATGCTAAATCTGATCTGTCTTCTTGCTGTTTTTATCAGAAATGACTCCATGGCGTGAAGAGGCATGAAGGTTTTCTTCTTATTCTGATGTCACCTAAAAATGTCAGAAATTATGCTATCACTTAACAACCACAAATGCTATTATGAGATTATAATGCCAAAATAATCTATATTGTTACGAGAGTAGAAAATTTAGGCCTATTTATTGCTTATACACATTAAAATTAATTTATAAAAAACAGCTGTATAGTTTATAGTAAATATTAATTTTATAGCCTTATTAAATAGTATTCTAATGATAATTTAATGTTTAGTAAATAATAGTCTTTTTTTTTACTATCCATCACTATAATTTAGTTTAAGAAATTTAAAATTGTACATCAAAAAACTTTTTTTATAATTTTTCCCTAAAAAGGTGTAAATTCCAAAATATTCAAAACTGTAATATATATACAAGAAAGTTTAGGAAAATATTTTATAGCTTTAAAAAAACCTTTACTTTCTTAAAAGCTGTTGGCCCTCGTTATGTGTTATCTGCGAGTTTTGTGTTTTGTCTCGTAATTAAAGTCCATGCAGCAATTCTTTACCAAAAACAGTAGAATTCCCTAGGTGATCAACAAAGCTAACGCTACGCAAATTGCAGCAAAAGCGAGAAATCAACAACAAGATCATAAAAAAGGGGAGTTTCACTGTGGAAATCCGGTTTCCATGTTCATGAAGTGCACATTTAGCGTATCTATTCGGCTTGCTAATACAATCACGATGGCTTCATTAAGGAATTCACTTGAGAATTGTCTAATCAAGAAAGCAATTTTTTTCACTCATTATTCTGTGCGAAAGGTTTGGAATTATGTGTTCTGCTTACATATACTAAAAGTTATAATAAAAATGAACTGTTTTATTCATAGGGCATATCATTTTACTTACTTATTCATCACCCCAATTTTTTTCTGATTTTTTTCAAGTCTTATAGTTTTAACTAAAAGACAAGTTGAAATTAAACTGTGTTGCATATTAAAATAACATTACGTGACATATTAGTTATTCCTTTGCTTAATGATTCTGATATAAACATATAAGAACAACATAAAACTATAATAATAATCTATATTCCAAATAGATGACGATTTTCTTTATTTTATTCTTTAAAAATATGTAACGTGGAAAATCTATCTGTGACAAGCATTTATAGATGCCAATTATGATAGAATATCTTAGGTTAATTTTTAAAATAAAATTCGTAATTCCGGATTAGGGTTGTATATAATGCAAAGAACACAGATAGTGTTATTACAAAGGAGGCAATATTCTTAATCTTTACTCTAATTTCAGCAAATCTCCGAAACCTCAGTAATTAACACCAGGTTCTGGAATAACTCGTGTGTATTCCATCAGCATTCAAAACAATAAAAAAACCAAGCGTAGCAGTTTCATATAACCCTTATTTCTAGAGAATTTACCAGAGTATGACACAATGGTTTTGATGCAATGCTTCTGCAGTGACTTCTAGGACTTTGAATAAAATCTAACTCAAATTCCTAATTAAGGAACCAAGCAGAATTTGATAGAAGAATCTCTAGCATTAAAAAAATACTTTACTTTTTTTTTGCAAAATTTCAAAATTTTACTTTTTTTTTTTTGCTTATAATTTTTATATAGTGGAATAAATATTGCTATGTAGCAAATTATATGCTATTCAGGAACGTTTTTAGATTTCCGGTTGCGTAGACCCATACACAGCAATATATGCTGCTCAGTGTGTTGAGAAACGCTGGGTCGCCACTGTTGTAACTGGTGGGGCTTTCGGATCTTGTAGCTCTTCGGTCTAGATCACAGGTGACCAAGATATCGACCGCGAAGACATTTTAGGTATTCCGCGGGACCATACCGATAATA
>CM063504.1:54199518-54202018 GCA_032207245.1 Pardosa pseudoannulata | reverse complement strand
AATCAACTTCAAAATTAAAAGCACTTATAGAGAAAAAATTAAATCGAAATAGCTGACAAGCTTTTTTTTTGCATTTAATGTTATGCAATTAACTTTCTCTTGAAAATTTCTTTGAATACATTTTGAGGATTTTTATTTTTAACTAAAACCTTTTTCTGTACATAATCAATGCGTATTGAAATCTGTTAAGTGCAAGCGAAAGTGTGATGGTTTTACGTTCAGTGTTATAAACTATTGATAGTTTTAATGACTCCCCCTCCATTAGTTTAACCTGTAATTAAAAATTTTAGTTAATGTTATGTTTGAAATGGTACCATCTATGTCACAGAATTAATCAAGGTACTTAGAATATTTACTTATTTTTGGTACATCGTTATCGATTTTATAACTGTCTTTCTAGTTCATAAACCTACAGCTCTGTGCCATATCTAGTCTTTTTTTTTTTAAGATTAACCTATTACAGGCAAAATTCAGATCTAGATATATTTCAAATTATTTTTTTGCATATCTTGCCTTCAAATGTTTCAGTTAAGGTATGTTAGTCATTTAATTGTGGAAAAAAATTTTCTTTTCAGATTTTCATGATGTTCAAAATTGGGAACTTTGGCCACTTCTGACTATAGACTGGATTCAAAAATTGAGTAGAATGATGTATATATAATATATTAAATAATAAGAAAAATAATTAGAATGCATTTAAAATTTATTTTTAAATTTAAGGACAGATATCAATAAAGTTTAAAAGTTATAAATTTAAATGAAAACAAAAATTTCTTAAACAAATATAAAATCATGAGTTTATACCTTTATGCCTTGATATATTGGAAATCAATGGAGATGCAATTTTTTCTTCCACTCTTTGCAAGCTAATCTTGCATTTAATGTGCACATCTACCTTGTGTTGTTTGTACAAGAAAATGAAGATCACATTTTCTCTGTGATATAGGGCGGTAAACTTTGAGTCCAGGTTGAGGCCTAACTTTCATTGGTGCAATTCTTAGAAGAGCGCTTGTAACTTGTAGTTCACAGACAAAATATATCTAACACCTTTCAAAATAATATCTGAGAAGCGAATGCACTAGACTGCTAATAGAATTGAAATGCCCTTTCATAAAATTAGGGAATTCCCCTTCATTTCCTATCCCTTTCAAGAAATGCTCTCCATAGAGGAAATTATTTCGTCAAGTATAGCGGCAACAGTCCATTGTTCCCAACTGGGAACATCAATAATTAATAAATTATTCCAGGTACGTTTCTGATTATTAATGTCGAATTTCATATTTTTTCAAATAAATGAAAGTTGTTTTAAGGATACCAATCGGATTTTAGAAGCATTAGATGTTTTTTTTTTACATTTATGTGAATTTTTAATATGTGCTCTATAGAAAATGATGAAAAGGGTTATTTTTATGAGTTTTTATACATTTTTCTATTAATCATAGAAATATAGCTTTTATTTTAAAAAATCAAGTAGTCCTTTTACAACATTTGCTAATTTTTTGTATCAATATTGATGAAATTTAATTTTAAATAATTTTATTAATATTATGTTCCCTTTTGGGAACAATGGACTGTAAAAGGTTAAAAGATTCTAAAAAGCAATTGCATAATATGGAATTATATTTATGAAAACGATTAGTAAACAATTTCTTTTTAAGTATTCGAAAAATGTGAAAAATTAAAAATTTTAGTTAGCGATATGTTTGTAATAGTTCTATGTATTTTATAGACTTAATCAATATGACTCAAATGTTTACTTATTTAAGGTTCACTGTTGTAGATAAACTGTAATTGTTCTTTTATGCTTTAAAAATTTACAGCTCTGTCTTATATTTAGTCATTTTTATTTGAGACAAATAATCTAATAGATATTTGTAACATTTAATTATATTTATGGCAGTATAGTGAAAAATAAGTAAATGCATTTTGAACATTCGTAAAGTTAGAAACAATATATAATTTCATATAACTTTCTGGTATCTATATAGTTGTTTGTACATGTTCATACAAAGGTTGACTCAAAACTGGTTGACACAAAATTGGTTGAAATACAAAGGTTGACACAAGCTTGCAAGTAGAAAACATAAGCATATATAATCATATAAGAAAGCATGAACGAAAATGACGCAGGTTGACACTGTATGCAGATCCTCAATGTTGGCACTTGTTGTTTAAAGTAATTTGTAACCAGTCCTTTTATTAAATGACGTATTACTTTATGTTTTATATATACATATATATAATACAGAATGAAATTTTACATATATATTTCATATATATATATATATATAATAAATAATTTATATATATATAAATATCTATATATATATATATATATAAATATATATAAACATAAAATTTAATATATACATATATATATACATATATATATATATATATTTATATAAATATACATATATATATATATATATTTATTATATATATATATATAATATATAAATATACATATATATATATATATACATACATATATATATAT
>CM063504.1:54184518-54192018 GCA_032207245.1 Pardosa pseudoannulata | reverse complement strand
GTTATGAGGATTACTTACATGAAATAATTAAATATTTAGAATTAATAACAAACTATGTAAAATTTATAAATTACAAATATAAACAAGCGTACAAAGTTACTTACATCTAAAATGGCTATATTTCAATAGGAAAGTTAAATTTGCAAATGGAAAAATGTGTAATATATTGTGATCTTAAATTAATAATGATATATTCATAGAATCTTGGTTAAATTGTAATAGAATTTAATTCAATGTTCTTAAATTATCCTAAAGAGTATTGGAATAAAAATATCATGGTTTTGTACATTATATCAAAGATCATATTAAATATTTATAGATGTTGACGAGATATTAAATTTATATGATTTATAATTGTGTTTCTATGAACAAAATATTTATAGATTTCATAAAAAGGATTGTCACTAATTTTGTTATAATATTTCTCGAGTACATAAAAAGTGTCTGTGACAATCTGCGTTCGAAAAAATCAAACATTATATACTACTTACACTGTTAATCATAACAAAACATTCACATGATTTCTAAAATAAAATAGCAAATGGTGTTATACTTTATTGTTTATAATTTATTGTTATGTTACTCGAATAAGCGCGTCTAAAACCTATCTCATAAAAATTAGAAAAGCAAAGTATCGATTTTTCATAGTTTTTTGTAAGGTTATTAACAAATGAATAGTTTAGAGGCTTCAAAGTAAATAATTAAAAACATTTTATTATCGTAATTTAAACGTTCATATCAATTTAAGTTATTTTTGGACGGAAGTTCATAGTGTGAAGCTATATCAGAATTATTTAAGAAACTGTTAATTATGACTACGAAATAAAAGCTTCTTTTAACAGAAATTCTGAAATAAGCAAACTTAATTCACTTTTTTTTGTATGTTACTTATGTTACTTATGTTACTTGTTTATGTATGTTCCTTTTTTTAAAAAAAAATAAGGAAAATCTATTTCCTGTTAACATTTTCAGGAATATGTTGGCATTTATTGAAGCAAATTCTAAAAATATTCCCAGAAAAAAGTACAAATAAACAGTTATTTCTAAAATGAATTGGAATTCTTAGAAGTATTGAAAAGGGTTTTGAATTTTTGATATTACACGAAAAAAAAATCTTTCTTTTTTCGGGGATGGGAAGCTTTCTTTCTCTTGCTCCCACTGAATAGATTTTAATATTGCGGTTGATTTGCATAAAACTAATATTTACCTGTCACTCTGAATATTCTTCGGTCTGAGTTTTTATTTGATCCCGTTGTTTGAGTAGCTCAAGATTTACAGAGCGTACAAAAAACTCCAAATTTGATTAGTCTTGATGATAAAGGCATCAAAAACGTGACGACTTTTGACGTCATGTCTTAGGCACACACACAAAAAAAAACTATTGTTGACATTACGAGTTTTCCCCATTACTTTAATATTAATCAATGATAATATAAGAAAGTATATAAGCCTAAAATAACACAGGCCTGCGAAATTGAAATTTTTGAAAAATACAAGAGAAGTTTTTTCTTATTTTTAAGTTATTTGGTATGCTGATTTCGAAAATGACCTCCATTTTTTTCCATCACGTCAGGATTTTTTGTAAAATTGATGTACATATTACTGGTAATATCCTATATGTAAAAAATATATATATATATATATATATATATATATATATATATATATATATATATAATATATATATATATATATATATATATATATATATATATATATATATATATATGTATATATACATATATATATATATATATATATATATATATATATATATATATATATATATATATATATATATATATGTATATATATACATATATATATATATATATATATATATATGTATATATATATATATATGTATATATATACATATATATATATATATATATATATATATATATATATATATACATATATATATATATATATACATATATATATATATATATATATATATATATATATATATATATATATATATATATATATATATATATATATATATATATATATATATATATATATATATATATGTATATATATATATATATATATATGTATATATATATATATATGTATATATATGTATATATATATATATATATATATATATATATATATATGTATATATATATATATATATATATATATATGTACATGTATATGTATATATATATATATATATATATATATATATATATATATATATATATATATATATATATATATATATATATATATATATATATATGTGTGTGTGTGTGTGTGTGTGTGTGTGTGTGTGTGTGTGTGTGTGTGTGTAATCCAGAAATACTAAAACGACCAATTACATTTGAATATTGTTCTTATTCTTATTACTTGGGCTACTTAGCAAGGAGAAACCTATGAACCTAGCTGTAATAAATAATGTTACAGTCTGGCTACACAAAAGAGAAGCACAGTTTTGAGAAGAAATTAAATCTTTATTGAGGAGCTTCTAAAAAGACATATTTTCCACTCAACGGCAGAAAAGAGAATAATACGAAAAACACTTTGCTCGAACAGTTGTGTACCACCGAGCGAGACAAATAGAATTTTCCCATGTGACAAGAACTTAGAGTATTTAACTGTCAGAGATGTTGAAAAATTGAATTATTTGCAGAATATAGATGGAAAATTTGTTGCACATGTGTTGCATTGAAAGTTTCGGTAAATATGCTGGAAAAATTTTAAGTCGAGAACACTCCTTTGATTAAGACATTTTGTGGCTGGTAAAATAGATTTTAAGGAACTAGAATGGAAGAGAGGATGGTTTTAAAGCGATATTTAGCGTGTGTGTTTGTGTGTGTCTATATATACTGTATAAGTGTGACAAAATGTTTGTGTACACACATACACATATCTTTATTTAAATACATATACGTATATATGTGTGTGTATTCATGCATACTTACACATAAGAATTGAATTTAAAACTATGAAAAAATTAGGAAATTCTAGCAAAATGTCTTAATAAAATATATGCATAACACCATACTATAATAAAACTGGAGATGAAGTAGAAATTTAAGTAAACACATCCTAATTAAACATTTCGTGTGCAATCTCTAAATAACATCTATATTGTCTAAATGGTATAGAGTTTATTTACACACACTATTACATGAAATGTTTGTCTTTTGCTGACAGAAAATCATGACTTAATACGTCGAAGTGTATATATTGCACATATATTGTTCTGAAAAAAAAATTAACTGCAAAAATAATTTTGATAAAACGTATATTTTAGGCTCACATGTTTTTTGATCTGCTAAATTTTCAACAGAATCGTTGTTATAAGCTATTCCAAGTTTATTACTAAATGTTCAGAAAGAGTCGGCAAAGTTGCTACTTAACAAACCGCCGATCTTTAAAGATGGAATAATATTATTCCGATCTTTTCCAGGCGTGGCGTGTCTAGGCACACTAAATTAATCTTATGATCCAGTGTAAAAGATTTTTCTTTGTACCAAATTTTTATTATAAATGGGTTTGATTAATCGTTTCACAATTGTAGACAACATTTTACATTTATTTATTATAACTGGCTCTGTAAACTATACCAAATATTTTATACCAAATATTTTTTGTTTGTAAATATTTCTTAAAATTGGAGTAGAATATATCATAAACAGCAGATGATAGTTATGTTTTGTGGTCATTTTATCTGGAATCAATCTCTGCAAGGCTAAATTTCATATCAACATCTGACGATCTATTTTTATTTCGTGTCTCATTTCAAAGTTTGATTCTATATGATCCATTTGAGAAAGTAGCTCAAGAAAAATGGAGGGACATCATGTATTACTTGCAAACAAACTCTGAAATTTACCATTTCTAGCAGCGTCATATTTACATATAAGTGGCTCTGTAAACTATACCAAATATTTTTTGTTTGTAAATATTTCTTAAAACCGTCGTAGAATATATCATAAAGTGCAGCTAATAGTTATGTTTTATAGCCATTTTATCTGGAATAGAAGTCTACAAGGCTATATTCCATATCAACATTCGACGATCTATTTTTTTATTTCGAGTCTCATTTCAAAGCTTTTACTTGTTTTTGATTCTATATAATCCATTCGAGAAAGTAGATCAAAAAATATAGAGGAATAACATGTATTACCTGTAAATAAACTCTCAAATTTAAAATTTTGGCAGTACCATTAGGAACTTTGATGCTGACGTTTCTTTACTATTCATTAACATTTTTAAAAACGTGTTTACAAATAACTACAAACCAGAACAGTTACAGAAACATTTTTGTACAACACCTTCCTTTATAAAAAAACATTACCAAAATTATTTTAGTGTTTATTATATATTACTTGCCCTTTATTCTTATCAACAGCTTACTTATCATCACTTTAGCTTATCAACAGTACCTGCGGCCAGTATACTGAGAGTAGGAGTAAGAGCTATATGTATATAATATAATATCCTCCCGGATAGTATAGTGATTAGCATGTTCTGCTTCCACCTGATTAGCTTGTGTTCGATTCCCTAGTAAGACTTGGATATACCTGAAAGCTGTCCGCTAATAGCAAGTAATGTTGTCTGGCTATATGATGCTCTCTGCATCCAATGATCAGGAATATATAAGGCTGTGTAGTGCGCAATGCTTATAGAGGAAAGTTCTCCCAAAATGGAGAAAAATATTAAAACAATATCCTTCAATTTACAATACTGTGTTTACACAGAACTATGAATAAATTTCTTATCACGCATATTTTTTCCTAAACGATACCTACGATATTTGCAGTTTCAGATAATCATTAATAAGTATGGGATGTATAATTTACCAATATTTTAATTTTACATTTCGTTAACACCCAGGAATCCTTAATATTTTAAGATTATAACCGTACATTAGCACACGAAGGTTTTTCTCCATAAGTGGAAACGGTACCCTTTCAAAACATTTTTTTTTTTAATTTTACAATAAACATTATAATAGTTTTGTATTTTAGAGTCCAATTTCAAGCATATCCAAGAAAATCAAATATCTTTAAATTCTTCATTTATTTAAAATTTTGGAATTAAATAAAATCCCTTTTATAAGTTTAGATATTTTTGTATCAAGCATTTATTAAATTTTATCACAGTTTGGATATAAAACTGTGCATGGATTTTTAGATATCTATAAAATAAAATTTTATAACGGCCTTTTTTTAGTAATACTTACAATAATAAATAATAATTCGACTATTTTTTCCATATATTTGTATATAAAAATAAATATATGCAACTGATTGATAATTATGTACATAGTATTAATCTATGAAATATAGGAAACATGTATAAATCTAAAATTTCACTCTTAAATACAAAATAAAATTCCCGTACTATTTTTAATTCATCGATTTAGTGAGAAACAAAATTAGAGAAAAAGGCCATTTAAATTTTTCATTTGTTAAGGGAATCCACAATGTATGAAATTATGTACGTAATCCATCGATTTAGTGAGAAAGTTAGAGAAAAGCCATTTAAATTTTTCATTTGTTAAAGGAATCCACATTGTATAAATAACTTTTCTAAAAGGGAAAATAGAAATACTTTATAACTATGTGTAGAAAGATCAGATTGGTAATTTCGAATGTTAATTAATTTCGATATTCTAAACATTTTTTGGGGGTACCATGTCCTAAGTGTTTAATATCTATGCCAAGTTCGAAGATTACAGCTATTTTTACAACAAAGTAAATATCTTAATAAAGTCAAAAATATTATTCAATGTAATTTCCCTTAGTTTGAAATTAATAATATACCTCGTAAGGATCGAAAACAGAATGTACTAATTTCCAGTTCTAGAGATCAGGATTTCCAATCACACTGCAGGCATGGAAATTTGCAAATGTTTGAAGCTTGTTTTAAATAGTATTATAAATAGTTATGTTTTATTCTGATCTCCTGAAAATTCTATTTTAGCTTTTTAAACAGCATCAAGCTAAAATCGGTTACAGATCAGGATTATGCAATTTTTTGTCTCTGTGCAATTTTAGTTATGAAAGGTATATTCAAAACAACTGCATTTTATTCAATAGGTCACTATAAATCGTAATTACGTCCTAAGTATTCGTACATTTTGTACCAAATATCTTACATCTACATCTTCAGTTTTAAGACTAGTTCTTTTTACCAACAAAGGCCTCTTATATATAACCCTACTGGCTTTTTTACCCTGTCTTAATTAGTACACCAAACTATATATCCTCCTATTTCCAATCTAATCACTTAAAACGAATTTTAAATATTTGACCATGACTTCACATGCTTGTGTATGCAATGAAGAAAAAAATTCCTGCATAAATGGCGATTAAATTGAAATATAACTAAAACTAAGAATGATGAACTTATCTTAATGGCATTTACTTTTTTAGAACAATGGCTCCATAAATTGCAGATTTAAATTTGGAATCTGGATTAGGCTGAAAAAGCTGCAATATATTACTTTGATTATTCGAGTAAATTATGCATGCTTAATATGAAATTTCAGAATTTCAATCGCTCAGCATACGTTTTAAAGGTTACTCACAGATTCTCTTCAGATAAACACAATAATTATCCCAGAATATAGTGACAGAGAAAATTTTCCCATTAGCTTAATACTTACTCTCTTAAACAGAGCACTACTTGATGACTGTAATCTTCCGACATTAAAAATAATTACATCGTTCTCCATATTTTCACTGTACAAAATATTTTCAGAACGTAGAAATCATTAAGTTCACTATGCAAAAATAAAATATTTCCACGATAGGCTATTAGTCTTCAGTTTTCTTAGGAATATTTTAATAACGACGCCTAGATATTTCATACGTTTGAAAAGAAAGTTTTTAATAAATAAGAATTCTAAATGAAAGGGTCAAAAAGATCTTTCTTGGGAAAAGTTATTTTCCTTAAACTTAAGTACCGAGGAAATGGCATTTTTGCAAATATTTCTTTTCTAGCATTTCCAGTCGTTTAAATGGATTCTAATTCCCATGATGATTTGCATAAAATCCTGTAATTATCTATTACGCTTTGGTAGCATTAACTATCAATTTTCGCAGTCAGATTTTTATATGTCTGTATCCAAACTCCCAGTTGCCACACCTCTATTGGACGTTTATTATCAGATAAAACGAAGTATAACTTTATATCCAAATTTTGGCTTAATTTGAGAGCAGTTACAGAAGAAATGTATGAAAATCACATATAAAAAAGGTTTTTATTTGAATTGAATAGATTTAAAGGATATTTCTTGGCAGTAATTGTCAAGCCATCAATGTGTTTGCAAAATGTCCATGCAAATTGTTTCTCATTTTCAAAACGATTTGAATAAAATTGTGTAATTACCACATACACTTTGTGGATATTAACTTTTAATTTTCCTGTTCATCCATTAATATATTGAGATCTGCGTTCGTAATTGTTCACTTTCTTTCCTTTTTTGATGTTTATATTTATATAACTTTGGAAATATATTTTTATCAA
>CM063504.1:54162018-54177018 GCA_032207245.1 Pardosa pseudoannulata | reverse complement strand
AGGCTATTATTATATAGGGGATTAGTGTTTATTTGTGATACATTGTGTAATAATTATTATTAAAATTTAATCACATTTGATATTTTTATTTAAAAATATATATTATATTGTTGTACTTTATGTATTATATTTTACGAAAAAAATTTATACTGGACTAGAAATAAAAACATGAAATACTGGAACTCGAACTGGTACTTATGTAATGGTTTTACATATGTACTAACGGGTCAGAAATTGGTTAGATAGTGTAAGACACCATTTATAATATTAGTATTTGTGATCCACCCATTATAATAATTATTATTAAAATTTAACTATTTTTGATTTTTTTATTTAAGAATATATATCATTATATTGTTGTATTTTATGAATTACATTTTACGAATAAAAAGTTATACTGGGACGACAAATAAAAACATAAAGTACTGACAGTTTAACTGGTACTTATGTAATGGTTTTACATATGTACTAACGGGTCAACAATTGGTTAGATAGTGTAAGACACCATTTATAAAATTAGTATTTGTGATCCAACCATTATAATAATTATTATTAAAATTTAACCAATTTTTGATATTTTTATTTAAAAATATATTTTTTTATATTGTTGTATTTTATGTATTACATTTTACGAATAAAAAGTTATATTGGGACTACAAATAAAAACATAAAGTACTGGCACTCGAACTGGTACTTATGTAATGGTTTTACATAAGTACTAACGGGTAAACAATTGGTTAGATAGTGTAAGACACCATTATTAAAATCAGTATTTGTGGTCCATCCATTATAATAAATATTAAAATTTAACCATTCTTACATTTTTATTTAAAAATATATATTATTATATTGTTGCATTTTATGTATTACATTTTACGAATAAAATGTTATACTGAGACTACAAATAAAAACATAAAGAACTGAAACTTGAACTGGTACTTATGTAATGCTTTTACGTAAGTGCTAATGGGTCAACAATTGGTTAGATAGTGTAAGACACCATTATTAAAATTAGTTTTTGTGGTCCAACCATTATAATAATTATTATGAAAATATAACCATTTTTGATATTTTTATTTTAAAATATATATGATTATATCCTTGTATAATATTGATTTTATTTTACGAATAAAAAATATACTGGGACTACGAATAAAAGAAAAAAATAATGGCACTAGAAAACATTTACATTTTAAATACCTTATATTTTGGAACTTACAAAAAATCGTATTTGCCACCCATGGTCTATAACGGTATTTTAACGATAAGTCCTTAGAAAATCGTTACAGGCAAAATATGCTATACGGCATGAAAATGGTTTATTAAGCTGTTTAAAAGATTAATATTTTACAAAAAAATTTAAGAATACACAGTAAGTAGTTTTAACTCATAACACTCTTTTTTAACTCTTTTCAGATTGATCATGGATATAGAGATATGTTTGTTTTAGAATGAAATTTTTAGAATGAAAAGTTATTTAATAAAACTTTCTCAATACTTATTAAACTATTTAAAAGATTAATATTTAACAAAAAAAAACTTTAGAATACACAATAAGTAGTTTTAATTCTAAATCCCCTTTTTTTTAACTGTTTTTAGATTGATCGTGAATATAGATATATGTAACTTTTAAAATAAAATTTTTAGAAGTTATTTATTAAAAATTTAGCTATACTTATTAAGCTGTTTAAAAGATTATTATTTAACAAAAAAAAAATTAAGAATACACAGTAAGTAGTTTTAACTGTAAATCCCCTTTTTTAACTCTTTTTAGATTGATCATAAATATAGATATATGTAAGTTTTAGAATGAAATTTTTAGAAGTTATTTAAAAAAACTTTAACTATACTTATTAAGCTGTTTAAAAGAGTATTATTTAACAAAAATAACTTAAGAATGCAGAGTAAGTAGTTTTAACTCTAAATCCCCTTTTTTTAAACTCTTTTTAGGTTGATAATGAATATAGATATATGCATGTTTTAGAAGGAAATTTTTAGAAGTTATTTAATAAAACTTTAACTATACTTATTAAGCTATTTAAAAGATTAATATTTAACAAAAAAAATAACTTAATATTACACAGTAAGTAGTTTTAACTCTAAATCCCCTTTTTAAACTCTTTTTGGATTGATCATGAATATAAATATATATAACTTTTAGGATGAAATTTTTAGAAGTTATTTAATAAAACTTTAACATAAACAATTTAATTTTATCATTTCAAATAACATTTTTTAATATGAAATATCTGCATCAAATAAAAATATAAAACTTACTTGCGCAGAAGAAAAAGGGCAACTTGTACTCATGTTAAAACATAAATTTTTATTTATTGGATCTGTTATATTAATTATTTATAAGCAGAACATAAATTTTGTGTAATGTTTTAAACATAAAAATGTATAAGCATTTAAAATTTTAAAGGTGGAACAATAAAAATTTCTTTAAAAAATCTAAAACCATGATAAAATATTTTTAAAATTTTAGCAATCATGTAAAATAAATATTGGTTAGTTTTCTGAGTGTAGTATATAAGATTAAAAATATATTTATCTTGGATTTGATATAATAAATATCTACTAATTTCTATAGATTTTACGTTATTTAGAGGATAAATAAAATTTTAAACCATATATTTTATATTTTTCAAAATATATAATCATTAAAACAACAAAACTAAATAGTTTTAAACTTTATTTTTTCTTTTTTTTTCTAAAAAAAACGAGCATACTTTTTTATGATTAGAAAAAAGAATGTTAAAATGAAGAATTTCTCTTCCGAAATGCACTATATCTATTAAACGAATTTTTGATTAAAAAATGTACTAATGGTACAACAGCTAGAAGAAAAAGGATCTGAGTATGATCAAGAATGATTTCTTCAAAAAGCCATATAATATCTCCCATCAAATAACCTATCGATACAGACATAAATAAGAAAAGAAATATTTCATTTTCTTAACAAAAAATATTTCCCCAATCCAAGTCGTTTTAAAATGGATTCTTTAAAGCACATTATTAGATGACAGATTGTGTGATGTTTAATTTTTTACGTGAAAAAATTTTCCCGGTGCTATAATCCAATAAAATATAATAGTTTTAAAAACTAAAAAAAATAATTATTTTAAAATTAACTATCAGGAACACTGATATAGGTTATTGCGTTTTGACATATTTAAGAACTTTTGCTGTGGATAAATAAAGAGATTAACTTAATTTTTTTTAAAAAAGCAAATTAAAATTGAGATTGAATGAGTCTGGAAGCACTTTGCGCTGCAGAAAGTTAATTGTCTAATATTAAAGGGAGAGATTCCTTTTTTTTTAACTTTCTTCAAAATCTAAGTTTTTAATTTTTTTTTCTGCATTGAAGGGCTTTTAATTTTGAAGTTAATTTCCATAAGACTAATTTACCTGTCAGTAATTTTTTTTGTTGGTTTATTTTTTTTTTTTTTGTAACAAAAGTATTTCGACTTAATTAATTTAATTTAATTAATTAATTTTTAATTTATTTACACTTTTTTATAGAAATAGATTTTTAGAAATTTTTGTAAGAATAAAAAAGCTATTTTGTACCCCAAAGTAAACTAAGTTTTTATTTTCATAAATAAGTCAAATTTTCATTATCAAATATTTTATTAAAAACAGCAATTATATTTCTATACTTGCTTGTCTATTACAGAGGATATTGTAGAGAAATATTTAATGGAATAGATACATAAAACAAAATTATAAATACGTTGAGGTGACAAGAAACCCTTAAAATTGTAGAATGTAACCAAAAGCTATTTTGTACCCCAAAGTAAACTAGGTTTATATTTTCATAAATAAGTCAAATTTTCATTATCAAATATTTTCTTTAAAAAAACAATTATATTGCTATGCTTCCTTGTCCATTACATAGATATATTTAGTTTTTTTTTAGATACATAAAACATTATACAAATATTATTTTTTAAAAATTTTTAAATATTTATTCTTAAGTCAAATTAATTATAAATATTTTATAAAATTTAATAAATTTTTTCTTTAAAAAGAAATTGTTTATTTTTTAAATCTAAAATATTTTTTATATTAAAAAATTTAAAATTTTTCTTAAAATTTTTATAAATTTCTAATAAAAAGAAAATTTAGATCTTTTTTCTAAATAATTTTTTAAAATAAAAAATATTGTTAAATTTCTTATAATTTAATCTGATAATTTTATTATAATATATTTATTAAAAAAGGACAAAAAGTATTCCAACTTAATTAATCTTCTTAGTGTTAAAATAGGGCAAAAGTGTTAATTTATATAACACTGGAATAATTTATCCTGAAATAGAAATTTTTAATGGAATAGATACATAAAACAAAATTAGAAATATGTTTAGGGGACAAGAAAGCCTTAAAATTGTAGAATGTAACCAAAAAACTATTTTGTACCCCAAAGTAAAATAGGTTTATATTTTCATAAATAAATCAAATTTTCATTATCAAATATTTTATTAAAAACAACAATTATATTGCTGTGATTGCTTGTCTATTATAGAGAATATAGTAAAGAAAATTTTTATGGAATACATATTAAAATGAAATTATAAGTGCGTCAAAAGGACAAGAAACCCTTAAAATTGTAGCATTTAACCAAAAAGCTATTTTGTACCCCAAAGTAAACTAGATTTATATTTTATAAATAAGTCAAACATTCATTATCAAATATAGTATTAAACACAACAATTATATTGCTATGCTTACTTGTCTATTACAGAGGATATAATAGAGACATTTTTAATAAAATAGATACATAAAATTATAAATTTGTTGAGGGGACAAGAAACCCTTAAAATTGTAGAATGTAACCAAAAAGCTATTTTCTTCCCCAAAGTAAACTAGGTTTATATTTTCATAAATAAGTCAAATTTTCATTATCAAAAATTTTATTAAGGTATCCGTCTACGTTCGGAGAACTTTTTTCTTTAAACATAGAAATTAGTTCATATTTTTACATTTCTAGATATATTTTTTATATTATCATAGAGAATTGCACTTAAAATATTTATTTTTGGAGAAGTTTTTATAAAATTTCTAATAAATTAAGAAAATTTAGTAAAACAATCGGGTTTTTTTCTAAAGGTCTAATTTTTTAATAAGTTAAATTATTTCAATATTTTTTGATGCAACATATTTCTTATACACTGGCTTATCTTTTGATCACATTTATTTGAGTAACTGACGCTTAGTAAAAAGGACAAAAAGTATTCGAACTTAATTAATCTTATTAGCGTTAAAACAGAGCAAAATAGTTAATTTATATAACACTGGAATAATTTATCCTGAAATAAAAATTTTTAATGAAATAGATACATAAAACAAGATTATAAATACATTTAGGGGACAACAAACCTTTAAAATTGTAGAATGTAACCAAAAACTATTTTGTACCCCGAAGTAAATTAGATTTATATTTTCATAAATAAATCAAATTTTCATTATCAAATATTTTATTAAAAACAACAATTATATTGCTATGCTTACTTGTCTATTACAGAGGATATAGTAGAGAAAATTTTAATGGAATAGATACATAAAACAGAATTATAAATACGTTGAGGGGACAAGAAACCCTTAAAATTGTAGAATATAACCATAAAGCTGTTTTGTACATCAGAATAAATTAAGTCTATATTTCCATAAATAAGTCAAATTTTCATTTTCAAATATTTTATTTAAAAAACAATTATATTGCTATACTTGCTTGTATATTACAGAGGATATAGTATCTTTTACGTAATAGTATCTTATATTTGGATATAGTATCTTTCACGTTGAATACTCTTCATTTTAAAAGCATTCTTAATTGTAACAAGTGATTATAATGATTATGTATTAATGATTCCAAATATAACGGTAAACCTGTCTGTAACGGTGCTTTCGTTGGTGACACGAAATTTTATATTTAGTTTTAGTGAACCTCTCAAAAATATAAATTGTACCCTATTACCTTTTATTTAGTAATTATTTTATTGATATTTGCATTTTAAATGATTTATAATTGCCCTTCAACTGTTAAATAATGTTTCTATTTACATCCCAAGATACGATCTGGATGGCTCCGACATGGGCAGAATTTCAACACACGTACAACTCAAAATATTACTTGATAGTTGATTCGCAAATTCTCGATAACAAGGGTATCAAATGCATATTTATTTAATGGAATTATTTAATGCAATTTTTAATGGAATAGATACATAAAACAAAGTTGTAAATACTATAAGGGGAAAAGAAACCCTTAAAAATGTAGAATGTAACCAAAAAGTTGTTTTGTACTCCAAAGTAAACTAATTTTATATTTTTATAACCAATTCAAATTTTCATAATTAAATATTTTATTTAAAAAAACATTTATATTGCTATACTTGCTTGTCTATGGTGGAGGATATAGTTTCTATCACTTTAAATAGTCATTATTTTAAAAGCATTCTTTTGTTTCAATAAACAATAGAAAACTTCTCTTTATAAAATAAAATTTTTCTTAAATCCTTAATAAGCTTCTAACTTAAAAAAAATTAGTCAGTTATATAGGGAAATGCAGTTTTTTAAATTAAAATATGGGAACTAAGAGGAAAAAACAAAAAATACATTTACTTTGAAATTTATTTTTGAAATTTGAAAATAACGAAATATTTTTTTTCAAAGAGAAGCTAAGATTTTTTATTCTGTGAAACTGAACTATATTAATGAGATTAATATATTTAATTTTATAGTGTGATAAAAGCTTTTTTTTTAATTTTTATTTTCTTAGCAGATTTTAGAAATTTTTATCTTAAAATGTCAAATATCTTTAAAGTTTTATCTTTACACACCAAAAGAAGTATTTTATTTCTGTTTGATGTAAAAATTTAGTTTATATTTTATATTTATCAAAACCTATCTTCCGAGTAGGTGAATTTCCTTTTTCTTTTCATTTAGTGCAATTATTCTATGTTGTTTTAAAATAGCTGTACTAGTTGAAATGGCAAAACTAAGTATCTTTAATAGTTCATTTGTTAATAAGAATTTTATAATAAAAACTTTTAAAAAAAGCAGAATTTTTCTTATATAATGACATGTAAAAGGATGTTGTTATGAAGGCCTCTATAGGTACTATATCTCCTTAAAAATATTATTTGAAAAGTTTATGCTAACCACCTATCTATTGTAAAATATTTTTATTGCAATTATTTTAATATCTATGTTACTGGTTGAAATCCAGTATTCTATAGACTGCCTAGACATTGCCTAGAATGCCTAAAATTATCCAGTAATATGTGAAACAACTAATGGGTCATGCATTTTCCTAGAATTCTACAGATTGCCAAATGAGAAACTAGCAAAGTACGAAATACATTTTCTTATCTTTTCTAATATCAGAGGAGGAGCTACAAGAAGTACTAGAAATCGTCCAAACATAGAAAACGGTGAAACTAACAAGATTAGGAAATAA
This sequence comes from Pardosa pseudoannulata, assembly GCA_032207245.1. Classification (NCBI taxonomy): domain Eukaryota; kingdom Metazoa; phylum Arthropoda; class Arachnida; order Araneae; family Lycosidae; genus Pardosa; species Pardosa pseudoannulata. Next base: position 54,169,553 of record CM063504.1, on the reverse strand, counting down.
AAAAGAGCCTTTTTTAAAAAATATTGTTGAGATTATAGTCGATTTTGAATTAAACTAACATAGTAAAGAAAATGTATGAAACGACTAATGTTTCATGGAATTACGATTAATGTTTCAGAAAATGCATCCTAAGAATTCTGTAGATTGCCAAATGAGAAACTAGCACAGTACGAAATACATCTTTCTATCTTTTCTAATGTCAGACGAGGAGCTACAAAAAGTAATAGAAATCGTCTAAACAAAGAAAACGGTGAAACTAACAAGATTAGGCAATAAAAAAGAGCATGTTTTAAAATATATTGATGAGATTATAGTCGATTTTGAATTAAAGTAACATAGTAAAGACATGCTATACGAAGAAATTTCCTCTTATGATACCTATATTGTGTGGGTTTAAAGGATGAACGTACGTGTCGTAAAGTATCATACCATCTGCTGCCATGCTAATAAAGATGACAAAATCTATATTTGTACATCATTTGTTTCAAAACTGAAAATTCTCGAAAAGGTAAAATAAATTTTAAAAGCAATCTGTAAATACAAGCCATGAAAACTAAAATAAATACAGAAAAGAAATTTCCCACTGCTTCTTTGGGGACTATTGGGAGATTTCTTATACCTGACAACAACAATAGTCTAGGTGATTCGTGCAATATATTCACATTTTTCATGAGTTCTTTTTAATGACTTGGAAGTTTTGAAGGAATTAAAAAAAATTACATGTGAGACCACAATTCAATTTATACCTTACGAACTTGCCTAAAATTGAATATATACTTAACCACAAAATTCCTCTAGGGTTAGTTGCTATTGCTCAGTCCAGTGAAAGCGGTAAATGTTTCGTCAAATTAATATGTAAAACAAGGAGCCAAAATGTGAAATGAAATATAATCCAAAATACCATTTAATCCCACTGTACCGATGTACTTTCCCACGATGGTCAGCACATGCATACACAGCTATAGAAGAAATTTACAAGAAGAATTTAGGTGCAGGTGTTGACTTCGAGTTTTAGTGGGGACCTCTGTGGAGGAGTTATATATCACGGAATGGCACAAGAGTAACCGTCAAGCCCATACAGATATGTAACCGTGAGTTATGGGGGCAGAGAGTTATCTTTTTTTTTCTTCTTTTGAATAGGGAAACTTACTTTCTGGATGTGCCTCGTAGTAGTGAAAAGATAGTAATATTAACATTCAAAATCATTTTATATTTAAATTTAAATTGGTCTATGTGTAATTTATCCAGGGTAAATTGATTTATGTTGTAAAATTCTTTATACATCATTAATTTACCTAAGCATGTTAAATAATGTTTTAATTTCTTGAGATTATTCTTGTTCTCCCAGCTATAGCCTCTTATCTTTAAAACAGATTTTAAGATCTCATGTATTGTTTTTATATTTTCCGTCTCTATCAGCTTTTTTAACAATATATATTCTCCTGAAAAAGAAGATATATATTTTAAAATTTAAAAATAATTTTAGTTTAGAAACTGTAAAATGTACATTTATTTAAGCTATGATATTTTTTGATTAAAACATATGACTTAAAAACGGCATAAGAAACAGCCGTAATAAATTTCGGAAGCCATTTAGAATGAAATGCGTACTATGTATTATAATGTAATGTAAATGAAGGTAAGACACTTTGCCCCCATGCTGAAGTTTTATGTTTTAAGTACATTTGACCTCTTCATTTTATACAGAAGTCCCAGTACATTCTTCCTATAATATCCATGTACTATCCGGATAATAGTGATTACAATTTATTCTCCAGTTTTATACAAATTACTTATATTATAAACGTTAATATGTAATAGGGAAAAGATAGTAATATTAGCATTCAAAAATATTATACATTTAAATTTAAATTGGTCTATGTGTAATTTATCCAGGGTAAATGGATTTATGTTGTAAAATTCTTTATACATCCTTAATTTTTCTCATCATGTTAAATAATCCTTAAAATGCCCAGTGCATTGTTCTTGAGAGTATTTCTTGTTTTCCCAACTATAGCCTCTTATATTCAAAAAAGTTTTTAAAACATTTTTTAAAGTTTCATGTAATGTTTTTATATTTTCAGTCTCTATCAACTGTTTTTAACAATATATATTCTCCTCGAAAAGAAGGAATGTATTTTAAAATTTAAAAAATAATTTTAGTTTAGAAACTCTAAACTGTACATTTATTTAAGCTATGCTACTTTTTTATTCAAAAATATGACTTAAAAACGGCATAAGAAACAGCCGTAATGAATTTCGGAAGCCATTTAGCATGAAATGAGTACTATTTATTATAATGTAATGTAAATGAAGATAAGACACTTTGCCCCCATGCTGAAGTTTTATGTTTTAAGTACATTTGACATCTTCATTTTATACAGAACTCCCAGTACATTCTTCCTATAATATCCATGTACTATCCGGATAATTGTCATTACACTTCATTCTCCAGTTTCATACAAATTAACTATGTTATAAACGTTAATATGTAACAGGGAAAAGATAGTAATATTAACATTCAAAAGTATTATATATTTAAATTTAAATTGGTCTATGTGTAATTTATCCAGGGTAAATGGATTTATGCTGTAAAATTCTTTACACATCATTAATTTTTCTCAGAGTGTTAAATAATTTTTAAAATGCCCAGTGCATTGTTCTTGAGAGGCAATTTTATCTCCCAACTACAGCCTCTTATATTCAAAAAAGTTTTAAAAGCATTTTTTAAAGTTTCATGTAATGTTTTTATATTTTCAGTCTCTATCAACTTTTTTTAACAATATATATTCTCCTGGAAAAGAAGGAATGTATTTTAAAATTTAAAAAGTAATTTTAGTTTACAAACTCTAAACTGTACATTTATTTAAGCTATGCTACTTTTTGATTCAAAAATATGACTTAAAAACGGCATAAGAAACAGCCGTAATAAATTTCGGAAGCCATTTAGCATGAAATGCGTACTATTTATTATAATGTAATGTAAATGAAGGTAAGACACTTTGCCCCCATGATGAAGTTTTATGTTTTAATTGCATTTGATCTCTTCATTTTATACAGAACTCCCAGTACATTCTTCCTATAATATCCATGTACTATTCGGATAATTGTGATTACACTTCATTCTCCAGTATCATACAAATTAACTATGTTACAAACATTAATATATAGTAGGGAAAAGATAGTAATATTAACATTCAAAAGTATTATATATTTAAATTTAAATTGGTCTACGTGTTACTTATTCAGGGTAAATGGATTTATGTTGTAAAATTCTTTATATATCATTAATTTATCTCAGTATGTTAAATAACTGTAAAATGTACATATATTTAAACTAAGCTAATTTTTGGATCTTTAATATGACTTAAAAAACTGCATAATAAACAGCCGTAATAAATTTTGGAATATATAAAGGACAAAATGATTACTATTTATTATAATATAATGCAAACGACAAAGCTCTTATACCGAGAAAATAAAATATTTTTGAATTTTTCAACATTTTATATGATGCACTTTCAGTTCGAAAAATAATTATCAGTTTTAAATTACTTTGACTGTAAGAGATTTAACTGAAAGTAAAATCAGTTTTATTTTTAACACAAATATTCTTTCATACATTTAAGAACTTTCATCACTGCCTGAAGCATTCATTGTCTCCTTAATCTCAAATTTGAATTTTTCTTTGTAGAACCTCGTACATTTAATAAAATTTCTTTAATAAGAATTGATTTGTTTTTGTTTAGCTTCTGCTATTTGAAGTAAACATACTATGGTGTAATTTTATTGCAAAATAATCATCTTAAACTTAAGTTATACAACAGATTTCTAATTAAGGAATACCGTACTTTGTAATAAAATAAAATTTCCCAAAGTATATAATTAAATTATCTGTAATGAATTAAATAAACATGTTCTTTAATTTTAAATTTAAATTTAGGATAGAGATGGAAAATTCTTTACTAAATTTAAGGTAATAAATCGAAACTACGTTTGCTCTTCTATTTTACACACGACTCTTATATATATGCACATACACAACTCTTATTCTACATATTTTATTTATATACTCTTCGGAAAATCTGTACAAATTTGTTCACTGTTTATTTCACAAGTTTCTTGAAATTTATTATATTATAAATATCCTCTATATAATAATATCTTAAGTTATCTCTCCGTCTGTCCTCGAATTTATGAAGCGGTTGGATCTGGAATGGATAGAGGCATCCATACTGGATTCTTGATGGGTAACTGTTAACAACGTTTAAAATCCGCTCTTTCCCCCTGTTCTAGGTTTTAATGCCATTATTTCATGCCCTATTTTACCCGGTTAAGAGCAGTCGATTAATTTTATTAATTTGTCACATTATAAATAAGTAAAAATGACATTTTGTCTTGCAGTATGAAGTCATTCCTTTAACAATCTCATTTAATAATTTATTCTTTTTAATTAATTAAATATCATCTGCAGTATTTTCATACTTTTTATCACTAAAGTTATATCTTTTTATCTTAGTTATCTTAAGTATTTTTTTTATATTTGGCTTAAATAATAGATTAGATACTAATAAATTTTAAATTTAAGCATCTATTATTTTTGTTGAAATGAAAATTTAATCACCGGTATTAACAACAAATTCTATGTACTTTCAGTGTGTTGTAAAGATGATAGTTTCATTCCTTTACTTCCATTAACTAATGTAGCAAAAAAAAAAAAAAAATTGGGAAGAACTTAACAATAGACGTAGCTAAGAAAACTTTGAACTATCTTTCTAAATGAATTCAACTTGAATCTAAACCACATACACAGTATCGGGAGACTTTAAAGGAGTATGAGGATAAACAAATTACTGAGCGTGTCCCAGATAATTCTCAGACAAAACACAAACCATTTCTTGTTTGCCTCATAGGGTAATTTACAATTCTGGAAAATGAAAAATCCCGTCATATGACGGGCTATATGTTAGTTAAATGAATATTAGTGATTGGGGATGGCAGGTATTAATAACATTAATAAATATAATAAATATCATAATTTTAAATTTAAACATGCATATTTCTGCATATGCAATAGAAATAATTTGTTCTCTAAAATTCTATATAAATCTTTAATCTATCTGAACATCTGCATTAACAATGAAATTACGCTACACATATTTCTTGAATTTAGTGATGAGATAAATTTGTTGAATTTTCAGTGAAATATCGTTCACCTGAAATTTCATTGTCCTATTAATACACTTAAATTTAAAAATAAAAATGATACGTTTGCAAAGTAGTTGTATCTACAAAAATAAACTGTATATCTTCCATATATTTATGTAAATTATCTACGTACTTCAGAATGGTTCCTACAAATTTTTTTACAAATATGTATTGCCTACAGTTTTTAAATATATGTTATTCTTGTCGTTGGTTTGTACTGAGAGCAAAATATTTTCTAAGTGGATTTATCAGTGACAAATTATTTTCCTTTAATTCTTGAATTGTGTTCGTTCCCTTTTAAAACCAACCCCTTAAAATTAAAAGAAATATATATTCCAGAATAGTGACCTGCTGCTACTGATATTTAAACAGATTATAGTTTATGACTAAATTTCATGTGTAAAAACTGATAATAATACTTTTAATAATAATACAGCATTGCAATTTTATGTAACAGAAAAAAAGGCAAACACATGTGACTTTTTCTAAGGTTGGTAACATTTAAACTGATTGAAGAAAAATATTAATTATTATTCCAAGTAAATCAATTAATTCAAGTAAGGAAGTTGTATTCTAAGTAATAAAATTTGAGAACTATTTCGGCACTAAGTAGAAAAAATATTTCACTTCCAAGTAATCTTCTATATGGTAGAGCTTTATTAGAGTAATTTTAAAATTATGTACATTATTTACATTATTAGTAATATATAGGTTTAACATTTTAGCTTCGGTGGTGCTTTTACAAAGGCCAAGAACATTTTTGTGAAACAAGACAACTCTTTCTTACATAGCTCACAAAGCCAAACTGTACATAAAAAGAAAGGGAAATTACAACAAAAAGAACGTTGATGCTTTGTGTCCCAAGTTTATGGTTACAGTGAAACAAAGAGTGGCTGGAAATATTTCTAATACTGATTTTAAGCACAGGTATAACTTATATTATATATTTTCCATTCTATAGCTTATTTAGTTCAGCTTAAAAGTTTATCGTTTACTTTTTTATAAAACATAGTGGATCATTACAAATAGAAAAAAAAATTTGGTTAGTTCGTAGAACTCTGGTCAATTCTTTCAACTGTTCGACTAATAGTGGTTTTGAATTTTAAAAAAATGTACAATATTTTTAATGAAATTTCATATTATATTATGCTTTTATAGACAACCAAGAAAATGATAGTTCATATAGAATTATAAATGTTATTACGTGTGCAATACAGTGATATAGGAATTTGTTTTAATTTAGAGCTCAACTTTTTTTTCGAGGATCAATAAGAGATGACTTGCTTATTAAAGCATATTGAAAATGTATAAAAAAAACTTCCGTGTCAGGAGTAGTATTCATATGCGTGGCCTCTTTTACTGACATGCCCTAAATTATTGATTTGATCACTGTCCAGCAAACCTTAATTTGTACTTTCCTTTTTCTGAAATGCATGTCTTTAAAGCCAGTATATATGGAATTGACCCGGGAGTGTTCGCGATGAGTGTGGCATACCCACATCTAGCTAAATTTAATAATCGTCTCAACTCTATTTTCGGCAGCAGGTGATTCTCTATCTAACTGATTTTAAAGTCGTAATCATGTCATAATGTTGATAAGTAATAACCTGGGTTGGAAGTGGTCAGTTAAAAAATTCTTTTAATAAGTGTTTCAGAAGACCGGAGTTAAAGATCAAGGGTCAGAGTAAATTGGTTATACGAAGTACCTAGAGAAGTGGAAAGTCTTCACTTTAACCTCCGAACATAAAACAGACCAAAACATCAATTTAGTCCTCAAAACAAAAAGTAATCCAAACAAAAATTTAGAAAATTTTCTCTCGATAATTTCCCTTCTCACCTCCTCACTCCTAAGGAAGTGAAGAGATGACAGGGTTGTCATAAAGAATCGAGTAACCAATCCAAAGGGTATCTCATATCCTACGCTTGTATTTGGGTTACAGTTCTGCGTAGGGAACTACTTTTTAAATTATTTTGTCCTAATGTCTCGTTACATAAGGATTCTTAAGATAAAGAAATTTGAAATAAAGAATGTAACAGCAATCATGATTCGTCAACTAAACTGGAATCCGAGGAATAATCTACGTACATGAAATTATCTCTCTGTGTTCATTGCAATAAAACATGAAACAATTAATGTTGAAGTTTTAAATTATTTCATTAAATATGTTTTTGTTTCAGTAATTTGTTTAACACAATATTCAATTTATATCTATATTTGTATGTGCTACACTTTTAAGTACATACTTTTAGCCTTACATTTCCCTACTCTCTTATTTTTACATTTTTAAGAGTAAAGTGAAAAGTTATTTATTTTTTAAAACTATTTT
>CM063504.1:54142018-54152018 GCA_032207245.1 Pardosa pseudoannulata | reverse complement strand
GGGCATTGTATATTAGGGATTCATAAATAACTCCACAAAGGTACATTCTTAATCTCTTAAAGGTACATTCATCTTTAGTGTCATGTACGGAGACGAGATTCTAATCTGGCACTGGGATCAGAACCCCGCCCCAGAATCCAGCACAAGACGAAAAACCGTTGAAATAATTGTTATTGTTCTCTCTCCTTTACAAAAGATGTGATTTATATACCAAGCATTTTACTTCTCGTATTAATTAATCAATTCTATTACTGATCTAAATCGCTTCATCACAGTGATGCGAAATCCCCTTTGCTTCTCAGATGTGAACCCTTGACCCCTCCAACAGTCTTTATCTGAGTAGCGGACCACCCGGTTTCAGAACCATAAACTGTATCTGCATCTCTGTCGGTGATAGTGTGAAGATTAGGAAGGGGCGAGAAACATTGCAGAGGTGGTTTCCTATTAAAACAAAGAACTAAAGACCGAGAGGCGGTCGAGAGATGGACTGCTGAAGATGGCCAAGAGGAGTAAAGAACTGAGGGAATTAACCCTTGTACAGAGTGGGATGGTTCTGAGAGTGACTTTCAAGAATGGGATTCTCTCCCGGTTTCCGCGTGGGAGTAGGAGATATATTCGAGTTTATTTACCGACACTGAATGAAGAGTCATAGATCATTTTATGAGGCCTCTCAGGAAATCAAAGTGGACTGTATGAAAAAATTAACACAAAAAATTAATTCCATCAGAGAACCTTTATTCAGAGGACGCTATGCACACACTACATCAACATTAGAAGTTCACATGAGTACTGGTCTTTCTCCCGTGCTATAACCCCTTCGAGTGCGACCTTGACAGAAATAACAAAAGGTGAGAAAGTTCGGTTGCTAAGAACGGAGAAATTCACTTAGATGCAAATCAGGAATCACGACAAAACAGCCGCTTGATCATTCTAATTCTCTCATTTTATTGTCAATTCTTTTTGTCTGACGATTAAATATTTTAATAAATAAATATTGTAGGTTATAAGTTAACGCTTCAATCAAGATGGATTCTTTACATCTAATCTACAAGAAAGAACTCGCCGTATCTGTTCCAGTAAAGCTATCAGGATATGACTTTAGCTTACAGAATACTACATGGAGTCAATTCAAATTAATGTTTTGAAACGCAAAATATATCAGATCTGTATTTAACAGAAGTATTGTAGACATTTCGCGCAAGAAAATGGGAATTTTTAAATTTTTTCTGTGTATATTTCTTGCAATATTTTACAAGGAAATTGAATTCTAACGATTTAAATGTCTACTGAAGATGAAAGTAAATAACGAATGCATAAAAATATATGCATATTGGGTGTTTTTAATATAACTACTTTTTAGCAACTAATAACTAATAATAGTGTTAATAACGGATATTTTAACTACCAATTTTAAGCATTTTTCCCAAAATATATTGTTGACAGTAAAATTATTTAAAATCAATATAAAACAGTTGTTAATAACATTTCATTATAAATTTTGTATGCATTTTCTGAATATATATATATATATATATATATATATATATATATATTTGTTTTCTCTAAATATTTTCCACGAATCTTACTAGGCTATTTATATTTAATTCTACAGTTTAACAGCTTTATTTTAAATATAATACACATTTTCTACAAGAAAATGGATATTTTTTACATTTTTATTAGTTTTCTCTAAATATTTTCTAAGAACCTTACGTACTAAAAAAATTCATTCTACTGTTAAAAAGGAACCCTTAAAATAAAAAAGTGTACTATATTTAAACAAATGCACATGGAGTATATTCTAATGCCTATTTTTTAATAACTAAAACTTAATAATAAATTAAATAAAGGACATTTAAAATTATAATTTTTATAACTTTTAGAAAAATATTGCTAGCAACATATTTTTACACAAATGGTTAAAAGTAATTTTAACCAGTTATGTATAGTACAATTTCACCTTAAATATTGCAACATGTCTTTTTTAAAACTATGGATTAAACAACTGCCAAATGCAATTCCTTTTATATATACTTTGTCTTTAACAGTGTATTTATAAGTATAAACATGTCATAAAACTCAATTACTAAATCTTTATTCTTTACTTTATACAAGGAAAACTAGGTGAAAACTTTTACAACTAAATTTTTCACTGTTAATTCATTCATATATTTATCTATGATAAAGAGTTAAAACTAGGGAAATCATCTATAGCGAGTCAACTAAGTACTGGTCTTGAAGAAACTTTTAAAGAACTTTCCAACCTACTACATTATTACCAAAAGGCTATTTATCAATACTGATAAAACTTTCACATTTTTGGTGCTTTCATGTTTGTTATGGCAAAGAAAAATTGCTTAGGAGTCTGCTTAAGGGAAATTGAACAACTCGATGCGAAGTTACAGCTACTGAAAAAGAGTAGATACTTAAAGTAGTTCTACAAACTAAAGAGAAAACGTACGTTAACTATCATTCACATGCAAACTTGAGTTATCGAACTTTTGTATCAGTTTGAGACACTTTCAGAGGGGAGGGAAAAGAGAAATCTTCACATTAAAAAATGGAAAATTCAAAAGGTCAAGTGAATTTCCTTTTTCAGAATTTTAAATTTGCAGAAATTTATATTTTCGGTTATATTCTTCTAGCTTATAAGAATCATCCAATGTTTAATACTTTTAGTTATAAACTGTTTAACTTTAATCTTAAACAATAATTAATCTTTAAAATCACATTGTTAGTAACACATACAGTTTACAATGATTTTGAAAAGTCATATACTAAATATATATGAACACTTTTATTTTTCAATCTTTTAATTCATACTTTTTTCATCTTATTTCCCCTTTTTTTTATACTTTTATTTTTTATTTATCAGTCAAAATATGAATTAATCATTGTTATATTTAAAATGAAATTTTACGTCTGTAAAAGGCTTGTCACAAATTACTATCCTCATTTTAAGAAGAATAAAATTGTGAATTGAGTTTGAATTTCTCCTTTTACAGGTTTGAAGTTTGTCTTCAAAATAATCTATATTATTAGAAAAGACGTCTGCTGAATTGAAGTATTTACAGGTCATAATCAGCAAATTAATTTTATTGAAAACAATTTTCTTACTTACATACAATACTTTCAAAATTTCTGCAATGTCTTAAATTGCAAGCAGCAGAAAAACAATAAACGATTCAGTATTATTGCCAACAATATTAATTAATTCTTTTTTTTTCAAAAGCAGGTGATCCTTGGCGATTTTGGTAAAATTATTGGCACTGTACAGAATGTCAACATTTACACTGTTTAGCAACACCTCACTACTCCTCAATACGCCTTAACAGCAACATTATTTTAATATACATTCTTCCAGAATTTAATTTTTTTTTCTGAAATAGTAAAAGGAAGTTCCATTATTTATTCTTCATAAGAAAAATATGCATACTAATAAAACTAAACTATTATATATCGCTGGTACTAAACTATAAATTATTCCATCAAATTATTTCTGGTCTCATTAGCCCTCTTGTTGCAAAAAAGTAGACAGTAGCATTCCAAACCAAACCAAATTATTTTTAATCAAACATTATTGGTAAGCTAAACTAAATGTTTTAATCAGTTACAGCCAATTACAACCAATCAGTTACAGTATGCAGCTTTCGTAAATTACAAAATTACCAAGGTACTCATAGAAAGTTTTCTTGCTTTCAAACTCCCGCATTTTATTAAAACTAATTATTTCAATAACAGAATAGTCTGTCAAATAATGTAACAAAGATATACTTTAGTAAACACCCTCGCTGTTATAATTAGAATACATAAGAAGAGACTAAACTATCATTCACATGCAAACTTGAGTTATCAAACTTTTGTATCAGTTTGAGACACTTTCAGAGGGGAGGGAAAAGAGAAATCTTCACATTAAAAAAATGGAAAATTCAAAAGGTCAAATGAATTTCCTTTTTCAGAATTTTAAATTTGCAGAAATTTATATTTTCGGTTATATTTTCCTAGCTTATAAGAATCACCCAATGTTTGATACTTTTAGTTATAAACTGCGTAACTTTAATCTTAAACAATAATTAATCTTTAAAATCCCATTGTTAGTAACACATACAGTTTTACAATGATTTGGAAAATTCATATACCAAATATATATGAATACTTTTATTTTTCAATCTTTATTTCATACTTTTTCTTCTTATTTCCTCTTTTTTTTCATACTTTTATTTTTTATTTATTAGTCAAAATATGAATTAATCATTGTTATATTTATAATGAGCTTTTAAGATTGTAAAAGGCTCTTCACAAATTACTATCCTCGTTTTAAGAACAATAAAATTGTGAATTGAGTTTGAATTTATCCTGTTTCATGTTTGAAGTTTGTATTCAAAATAACATATACTATTAGAAAAGACGTCTGCTGAATTGAAGTAGTTACAGGTCATAATCAGCAAATTAACTTTATTGAAAACAATTTTCTTATTTACATACAATAGCTCCAAAATTTCTGCAATGTCTTAAATTGCAAGCAGCAGAAAAACACAAAATGATTCAGTGTTATTGCCAACAATATTAATTAATTCTCTGTTTTTTTCAAAAGCTGGTGATCCTTGGCGATTTTGGTAAAATTATTGGCGCTGTACAGAATGTCAAACTTTACACTGTTTAGCAACATTTCAATACTTCTCAATACGCCTTAACAGCAACATTGTTTTAATATACATTCTTCCAGAATTTAATATTTTTTTCTGAAATAGTAATATGAAGTTCCATTATTTATTTTTCATAAGAAAAATATGCATACTAATAAAACTAAACTATTATATATTGCTGCTACTAAACTATAAATTATTCCATCAAATTATTTCTCATCTCATTAGCTCTCGTGTTGCAAAAAAGTAGACCGTAGCACTTCAAACCAAACCAAATTATTTCTAATCAAACATTATTTGTAAGCTAAACTAAATGTTTTTATCAGTTACAGCCAATTACAGCCTATCAGTTACAGTATGAAGCTTTCATTACAAAATAACCAAGGTATTCATAAAAAATTTTCTTGCTTTCAAACTCCCGCATTGTATTAAAAGTAATTATTTCAATAATAGAATAGCCTGTCAAATAATGTAACAAAGATATACTTTAGTAAACACCCTCGTTGCTATAATTAGACTACATAAGAAGACACTAAGTGTTTCTAGCGTCTTATCTTGCTCCGACCCTAGCTAGTCAGGTCAGGTTTGCCATCCTCACTATCCTTGTGTGAGACAGAGAAATTGCCGGATTTTGAGTCGTCTCACTGCAGTTAGTAGAAGATCACAATACAGGAAGGGCATAAAAGAAGTCTAATAACATAATTAGGGGTTGTTTACCCTATATTTAGTTGTTAATGGATGTCATCTTCCCTGGCTATTTCCTTGCCTAATAAATGAAGAACTAACATTATAGACGGATATGACATTACGTAGAACGGATTGAAAAAATATTACAAATAGAACAGGAATGTTTATTAAGTTTAAAAGTTAAATTTGCAAATAAATTGTCGTCAACAGTGAGTCTCCTCTAAGTTAAATCATCTTGTGTCTATTTCACTTGGATAACAATATTTTTTAAAAAGTCATGATTTGATTCACCGCATGTCCTATGCTTTTGAGATTGAGATTTTATTTATTTACTGACTGTAAAAACAATAATGTTACGTTGGCCTAGTGTTTGAGAAAGAAATTAAAACTCATTAAGAAGCACATGAAAAATAAATAGGTCTTGATTAAATTATTTTATACACATAGATAAATGCCTAAGGAATACAAATAGTTGAATCAACTTATCATTTGTAGATCGAAGACTGCTCTCGAGTCGGCGCCAATCCTGAAAAAAAATGGCGAAGATTTCTTTGCTAAGGGTTCTCCCACAAAACGTGGATGCCAGCCTTTCACCTCTCATTCTTCTCGTAACAACCTTGTCCGCACCAAAAAATTTTCCACTGTCCGCAGAGACAAAGAAAGAGTCCACTCCAGAACGGCGGGGGGGGTCAAAATTCCCCAAACGAATGGACACCTCTATTCGCTGGGAGAAATCCGAAGTCTCTCTGCTTTCAAACCGGTCCTGCCCCGGCCTGTCCCAGTCGAAGACCCACGTTGACCTGAACCGAATGTAACTTATTGTTACACTAACCTTCTCCACACCATAAAATAAAATATGATGGCTCACTCGACCTGTCCAGCTGAGGTCTGAGGAAAATAGGACGCTGTAAACATATAGCCTCTCCGTCTGTAGACCACTGATAGAAGCAAGGTCACAAACTGATGTAACTCCTAGTTAAAAATTGCACAAGAAATATTAATTGGTTACACAGAAAAAAATTACCTATTCAAATTTAAGTTAAAACACTAAAGAAAATCTTATATTTTTACTTAATTTTACTCAAAATTATATTCATAAATATGGCTGAAGAAATATATGGATGTCTAAGTAACCATAATCTTTAATTATCTTTAATTATCCCATCTAAGAAATAGATACAAGTTTAAAAAAACTACAACATTAAAGTAATTTTTCTATTTTTTTCAAACCAAAACCAATTTCTTATTATTCCAAGGATTGATTATCAAACATTAACTATCCTATTAACTATTACGGTACAATTAATAAAGACTTGCATGCAATCACGGTACATTCTATAAGAACAGAAAACAAACATCAGATTCGAATATTTTACGCATTTGTTCTTTAAATGAAAAAAATTCAGATTTTTTTCCTTCTAAATCTGGTAACTTCAGAAGTTTATAAAAGATAATCCGTCGACATGAATAACATCTGCGACCCGGTCTCAGCTGCAAACACCTCAACACGTTTTTCACCTTGCATAGTTTGCAGAAACATATCTTTGCTATATCTCACAAATGAGTTAAGAAAAAAAGTTTGTCTCTTTCTCTTCAGTGGAAGAAAGAATCCAGTTATGAAATACTACAGTTCCTATGATCCAAGAATGCCTCATCACTCTTAATAAGAAACCATCAAATAGATAACAGAATAAATATTTTGCTTGTTGTTCTTTATTCTTTTTTCTATGTATGAGAACAGTGTATCCAATTAATACCATAGGACTACTTATTGTTTTTAAAGTTTTTAGAACGTACTACTGCAAATAAAGATTTTTCTTTAATACGTAATAAGTAAAAAAAAACTCCCTCCAGAACAAATATTACAATTTTATCATTTTAACATTTCATCACATTTCAGATAGTTAATATTTTAGATTACAGTTCAAAATAAAGTGGCTGGTGCATTATATATATATATATATATATATATATATATATATATATATATATATATATATATATATATATATATATATATATATATATATATATATATATATATATATATATATATATATATATATATATATATATATATATATATATACATATATATATGTATATATATATATGTATATATATATATATATATATATATATATATATGTATATCTATATATATCTATATATATATATGTATATATATGTATATATATACATATGTTGCCTTTCCTCTGATTCCATTTCATTATAAATATCTGAATTTCTGTCTTAATGTGGATGATTTTATAATGTTGATATAAGATCTCGGATTTTACAGTGTGAGGTGTTCCCAAGAAATCTCTACTCCTTTCAATTGCTGTAAATTTATTCACATGTTGGTTGAATTAATATAGAAGATTTACTTTTTACTATCGTTAATAAATAAGCTTATTTGTGACAAAACTTTTTTCTTGTCACTTGAGGAAGGAAACTGGAATTTTTTGATATCCAACAAATATTTGTATAATTTCAATTATCTGTGTATACTATGGTTCAAATTCCAAATCTATTTATAATTAATTTTAAAGCTGTTACGAGGAGGTAAGTCCTGCTGTCAGTGATTAAGACTCGAGGACATAGTACTTGGATCAAAGGAGTTGGGCCCAAGGAACACCTCGACATCTCTCAACGACCTGAACATTCCAGCTCATCCGCGTTTCAGTATCACCCCGAGTTACATTAAAAGACCCCATACCAGCGGTAATACTGAGTCTACATTACCATCACGTCAATCGAAAGGTATCTGCAAGAGCTCACCAGAGTACAGCCTTAGCACACCCAAAAGATCCACAAAGGTACGTTTAATTATAAATATTTGAAATTGAGATTGGGTCCTCTCTCCTATATACATAGAGTTAGCTAAGTGGTAGGAAAGTATTATTATCATATCTTAATTGCTGTGGCACCTATTCTGATTATATTAAACGTAAATCGTATGAAACTTAATCTGAATCTTGTATATTAATAATGTATGTATATACAATTGTAATCAATTGACTTATTTTTACTTTAAAGCTGTTTTCAGTTGCTCTTAATTTAGCGTATTAGTTTATTTTATTTTATGTCTGTAGTCTCTCAAAGCATGTGGTTGAATTTAAACTTAAAATATCTACACAACGCCACTCAAATAATATTTAGTCTTTGGGACTAAAAGAAATAAACAACCACTATACATTTGATCACAGGTTAATACCTAAATATAAACGAGAGATACAGGACAACACATAACTAACAGATCTAATATTTTTATTTTTTAGGATCCGTTGTACCTTGGAAAATGTGTAATCACCAAACCAGAAATAATATGTGTTTGAGATTCGAGAATATACTACAAAGGAATCCTATTTATTAAAGGCAAGTATATATAAATTACACTTGAATTTTTGTTATATTCACAGATTAATTTAGATTAAAGTGCAATAAGACACAAAAATATAAAGAATATTTGAGTATTTTTAATAAAACAAGCAGATGCAATTAATACAACAACAATAATCACAGATCAGCTTACGATGATTACGAAATCTGCAAAATGTTTATCATGTACGGCTAGAAAAGTACTACACCTAGGAGTTACAGATGCAGTATTTACGATATATATATACACCTATATATTTATCATATAGTAACATTTTCTACATTTCTGAAGGACGAGTGTTTTGTTATCAAAAGTGTAAACAAAACATGAATATTTGAAACTTACAATTTTCTATTATTAAAACCTGTTTAATTACTAAAAATTCAGCTACCAACACTGAGAAAGAGTAGCAATATATTTTTCTCCTAGATTTAAAATGTAATTAAATTTTTTTATATAGATTTGATGACTCATGGTGTTACTATTTTATAACTAAAAGTATAGTATAATGAAGAAAATCCTTCATACTTATATTACATTTTAATGCAGCGTTAAATGAAAGAGTAAGTAATTACAATCAAGCAAAAAATTTAAAATGAAATAAATGAAATCAAGCATAATAAATGAAAAATCTCTTCTGTTTAAATTTTAATGCTTTTAATACTCTATTTAAATTAAAATTGGATTGAAAATATTTTATGTATTTTTCACCACATTACTATGAATCTTAATTTAATAAGCTAAAAATAACGGAATTTCATCTCATTTTTTTTTTATTCCAGCAAAAAAGAAGGAATAATGTTACTTAGCAACAAACGTTTTTAAGCTAAAAATTTAAAAGTATTAAATTAGAATGAAATAGTCTTACCTCGTAACATTATGATAAAATTAAAAGAATCGTCCAGAGATATTCTAAATAAAGAAACAACATTATTTTTAATTTTAATGCTCTTAATTTTTAATTTAAATTTAATCAGGTTACAAATCATTTCTTCAACACGCAATCAAATTAATGTAATAAACTAATAAAAATAAAAATTAGGAAAAAACACTATACATTGTAGCAAATATAATGAAAAATGTACGTTTTTAAACTTAGAAACTGAAAGTATTAAATTAGAATGTGATATATTTAGGTAGCAGCATTATGTTTAAAATTAAAGAGAACTGTCCGAAGACAAATTGAGACAGTTTTAACGTTATTTCTTTTTCAAAGAAAAGATGAAGTATAATCTCCAAATAATTTACTGCTATGGATACTTCAGTGCAAAAAAATTTAAGAATT
>CM063504.1:54104518-54137018 GCA_032207245.1 Pardosa pseudoannulata | reverse complement strand
CAACCTCAAGCACTCAAGGGTCTGTGCCAGTGATACCGGTTCATTTGGACATTTAGGACAATTCGGGTTCATTATACACCTTCAAGTCCTAGCAGATTGCCTCAAAGTGTGCTTTTTTAGCCGTCAAGTGGGTGTACCTGGGCAAAGTACGTCGGGAGAGTAATCTCCTGGTTGGGTCAACCAAGGCGTGAAGGCCACTCCACTATGATCAGTTAAAATCTGCAAGTATCTGAGCTAAATCAGTCCTCTACCATTTGTGCTCGGGTCTCACGACTTACAGAGGCTGCTCTTTTCTACAAGCATGAGTCATGATGCTTTCTAGAAGTCGTTCTCTGTGAAAGTAAAATGCTCACTATCAACAATCATGGATTTTGATTTCAATTGTAGTGCTACGGTCTACATGCTTGTACAAAATAACTACTGAAACAACCAACTTTAGTACATATATATGAGTATAACTATTAATACAAGTATTTCTAATCCTTCAAAATAAGCATTTTGAATAGAAAAACATTTATAAGACCGAAGCACTGTAGTTGTAATATTAAATAGTTAGTATGTGATCTTCAGAAATACATCATTTGGTATTTGTAATACCGATTTCTTTATAGGTCTAAAATATTAGATCTAAACCTATAAAATATTGTATGAGTATAAATTTTGAAAATCAAAAAATCTAATCATCTTAGGTCTAATTTTTAATCTAGCCCTCGCTAAAGAATAGAAGTAAATAAGCTAAGTTTTTTAACATTCTCTATTTATTTTGATATATTTTGATCAAACGCAATTACTAATGACAAGCTTTCATGTAGGATTTTTCTATAAGTTCAGTAATTGCAGTTCCTTTAAAAAATTACTGGGATTTATAGATTATTTCTGGAGTTTTGAAGTAATGTTTATTTGAATGGTGACTACATGTCTTAACAGCAGTAATAAAACTTTGAAGTAAATTTATGAAATCATACTAAGTTACTAAAATTCAGATCTTTAACGTTAATAATTCATCATTTAATTAAAAAAAGTTATTAATATATTTATGTATAATATCCATATATTACGATTAAGACTTGGCATATATATAAAAATCATATTCACATAATTTGAAAGAAATAAAGATTGATTAAAACTATTATTTCATACATAAAATTCTTTATTTTGACAATTTTAGAACTAGTGACATGAGCGATGATGAACTGGCTTCCCATGGTTTGATTTATTCTATCCCCCAAATAAGGGATTGATATATTTTCCAACACCGCAAAATTATAACGTTAATTTTCCTTATTATTATCATTTTCACTCACTAATATTTAAATAATTAAAATATTTAGAGCAAAGAAGTGATTTTATGCCGACAGATCTTGTATTGTTCTAAAATCGGCTTGGTCGGTCAGCCACTGATATAAATTCTTTAATTTTAGCAGTGAAAGGCAACACAATTTTAAAAATAATAATACATTTGTGAAAGTGCAGCTATGTTTTACGTTAGATTTGCAAAACTGATCTGCTCGTCGCACTCACACATTGTGGGCTGCATACCCAAGTATGTTTTCGCGACTCCAGGATGCGTGTGGTGTGTCCAGTGGAAATAACTGCACTTAAACTTCACCAAGTATGGAGATGTTTGATTGGTTGCCTTGAAGCAATTCAGGACCATGTCTGGAGTTCCGGTCAATCTGCGATCCGGGAAAGGAAGCATTGTGCACAGGACATTGAAACAAAGGACGCATCAGCACAGGATAATGGAAAAGTACAGGGTTACTGGAGTAGTTGAGAAGAAAGAAAAAGAATGTAGCGTTCTCTTGGACTTCAGGTGTAGCCCGTGGAGTGCTTCTTTTACTTTTTACTTTTTATATTTATTTAGCATTTTTCCTTATTTTTTCTTTTTACTAATATATTTGTATTTCGTAATATCGATCAGTGGCATTTTGATATAACTAATATTAAGGAGGATATAAAGCAAACTTGGGTTATTAATGGATTTGAAGTTATAACAGCAATGTACTACACCGCTACAACATTTAGCAAATCAATGTACATAAAATTTAAATAGCATTTTTTTTAGATTTGTATAATTTTTAAAAATGCATCTTTCAACATTTAAATAAGTACGAATAGTTAAAAACATTTCACATTTTTTTAAATACACAGTTTTTATTAACCGATATTTGAGATATCCGAAGCCCTAGTGTTCCTAATCAGCTCAGATAATCGATATAACTCTATATTTAAATAATTTCCCAGACATTGTAAAAGAATAAGACTTCGATTTTAGCAATAAATGTTGTAGTTTTCTTATTATTAACACTTGTCATGCGGGTATACTTCATCTCCAAATTACGCGTGCATCAGGCGTTTTTTCGTGAAGCGCACGAAAGTTTAGTTGTTCAGAAAAATCGCAGTAAATCGAAAGCTACTTTGTCTTTATGAACGAATTTTTTTATTTTACACTTTAATATATACTGTATGATTTTTTAACAGAAAAAAAAGCAATATGTTTACGAAATCACAAAGATAAACGATTTTTAAAATTAAAGTCCGATAATCTGTCAGTGCATATTTCTTCATCACTATCTTCGTCACAACGGCTCATTTTATCAATTTTGTATTCAATAATAAAAAACCAAGCTTCAAATTGACAAAACACGATTTGTGCGTTCTGGAGCTAGGAATTCGATTGAAGACGAAATAACGCTACAAAAGACCGAGTAACTCGACAATCATAACTTGTGGAAAGAAAAAAATCCTAAGCGCTGCATAGTAAAGCAGACAACACTCATATAATGTCCCACGTACATATAATTATACGTATTAATAGATTTGTGGTGGTTAGCGAGTATCCACCACAAATCTACTAAATACGTATTTTTACGTTACTCGCGCTCCAGTGACAGACTGCAAAAAAATCAAAAATACATTGCCCACACGCGAAATGTTAAATAATAATTTTATAGTTTCGTAACATTTTAGCGTTATAAAATAAAAGATATTTAAAATGGAAAACATCATATTAAATAGTTATTTTGCAGCATATTTAGTATGAAATAATACTTATGTAGTTTCATCTTTTTTCATGATTATTTAGAGTAAAAGTAATTTATAGAATGACTTAAAAGCAGAAAAATCTTTTTAAATACGCATGTAATTCCTAAAACACCATAAACGTGTTGATCCCTCATTATTTCAGCAATTCTTTAATTAATCAATGTCAACAGTTGATACACGAAGTGTTAGCAATTAATCCTTCCAAAATCTCACATCATGGCTCTTTTAGAATTTATTTCTTTTTAGTTTCTAAATCCTTTTCTTTTCTGGCTTTTTTTTGTCTTATTTTTTCATTCTATCTAGTCTGAGAACATATAGAAGAATTATACTTTAACTAGAAATGAATATTAGTTTAAAAGATGGCGAGAGATAATACATTTCTATTCCGAAAAGAAATTTGTGCGAACTGAATATTGTTTTTTTTTATTTCTATTTCTTGGACTCGATT
This sequence comes from Pardosa pseudoannulata, assembly GCA_032207245.1. Lineage (NCBI taxonomy): Eukaryota > Metazoa > Arthropoda > Arachnida > Araneae > Lycosidae > Pardosa > Pardosa pseudoannulata. The sequence goes on along the minus strand of CM063504.1, from coordinate 54,133,525 downwards.
AATTTCTTTTCCTTGCATTGAGATAATATATTAAATAAAAAAAGAAAACTAAGAGCTCCTAGATTCATAGAAACACTAAAAAACGTTATTTAAATAAAAGGAATTTGAAACTAGGGATTTGAAACTGAATCGTACTTATAAGAAAATTAACGTGGCATGTACAAAAATGTTTCCAATCCTTATAAGAGTAATTTCTCTAAATAAGAAAAACATTAAAATGTAAAATCTTAGGAAAAGAAAACAAATTAGAATTAAATGGACTATTTTCTTAGCAGCAATTATGGAAACAAAATAAAGTATCACATTTCCTAAAATTCATATATCACTATACACGAAAGTTATTGAGTAATAAGACTATATTTGTTTATGAAGAAAACAGATTGCCTTTAATCCTCATTACTTATGTTTAATTTCTCGGAGCAACTACTGAAAGTTGCAATGCATTTATTCCAAATTTCTGTGAAGCCCGTTTTTTAGAATTATTTCAAAACCACATCCGCAGCTTTAATATATATATATATATATATATATATATATATATATATATATATATATATATATATATATATATATATATATTAGTCCAAAAGAGTTCTAATTTAGTATTTCTTCAGCAGTTGAAAGAACAAGAGTGCACCTTGAGAGATCAGGTCTACGTGAAGGGTTCCGTAAGATATACACTATGCTCTTTAGTAAAACGCCCAGTATGTAACTAAAAATATCATTGGATTACCCTGCCGACTAGCCGCATGTGAAATAAGCTTACTTTTCGGCATTCTAGCATACCAATCCATCACGTAACCAAAAGTACGTAACATTGCATTACCCTGATGACTCGCCATAGGTAGTAGGGGAAGGAAATAAGCTAGCTTTTCGACACTCTGGCATTTCAATCTAGTCAGTCTATCGCGTAACCAAAAATATGCATCATTTCATTTCCCTGACGACAAGTCACAGGTGGGAGGTGAAGTAAAATAAGCTTGAGTTTACACACTCTGGCATATCAATGTAATGAGTCTATCGCGTAACCAAAATTATGTATCCTTACATTACACTGACGATTAGGAGCAGGTGGTAGGAAGTGAACTAAGCTTGCATTTCGACACTCTGGTATATCAGTCTATCATGAAACCAAAAGTATGCGTCATTGCATTATACTGGCGACTAGACGCGGGTGGCAAGAAGTGAAATAAGCTTATTTTTCGACTTTCTGGTATATCAGTCTATTTAGTCTATCATGAAATCAAAAGTACGTGTCATTGCATTATCTATGCGACAAGATGCAGGTGGCAAGAAGTGAAATAAACTTACATTTCGACGCTCTGACATATGAGTCTAATCTACCATGAAACCAAAAGTACGTATCATTGCATTATCCTGGCGACTAGATGCGGGTTTCAAGAAGTGAAATAAGCTTATATATTCTACACTCTGGCGTATCAGTCATTATTGGCTACCCATTGAGTACTATTTTCAGTACATCTATTACATAACTTTTATTCTACAGAAATTATTATTGTGATGAGTCAAAAAATGAGTTCTACTGTTAATGGATTAGCTTACGTAGACATATACAGCGGAACTCGATTGAGAAGTTTCTCCAGAGACGAAAAGATTAAAACTTCTTAAGTGGGAATGCGTCTTAAACGAGAAAGAAAGAAAAATACCCCATGAAAATAATTCAATGTAAGTTGTAGTGGTAATTCGTTTTTATTTTACTTCGCGTTCTCATGTCTATATAGTGCTATTTTACAATTTTAAAGGGATTTAATATTTGATTTATTTTTTTACCTTTTAGGTATTCTTTTACCATTAAGTAAAGTATAAAATAACTATAAATAATGTTATATTAATTTACATTAATATTTATTATACCCAAGTATTCGTGATTTATTTCTTAATATTGCAATCCATATATATCCTTCCAGTTTGTGATGCTTGGTGAAGTGGATTGAATTTGCTTGTACCAGCCAGACTATACAAACAGAGCATCAAAATAATCATATTTGGAATAATTATTATTGTAAAGAAAGGATTATTTGTAGTATCTATCATTATCTTACTTTTAGACAAATTTAATTTTTGTATCTCTATTCGTTAAAATATTAATTAAGCCTCCTAATGGCATATAAATGATATACAACTATTTACCTGTGAAAATATTTAAAAATAAGACTTCTTAAAAGACGAAATTTATTATTATAGATATAGGAATAAAATTGAAACACAAAAATAGAACTATATAGAATACTCTATATAGATTAAGATTGATATAGTCTAGTAATATTTTATAGTTTGACATTTCTGTATAATCACAGGAAAAAAAGAAAAATTGAAGCAATTTAAAGCAAAAATTTCTTTTCGAATGCGTGAGATTTCCTTAGAACACCATTTAAGCTTGTTAATCCATCATTATTTTAGAAATTCTTTAATTAATCAATGTCAACAGTAGTTACGGAAAGTGCTAGCAATTAATCCTTCTAAAATCCCACATCATGGGATTTCCAAATTTTTTATTTTTTAGCATCTTAATTCTTTTCCTTTTCTGACATTTTTTTAAACCACATTTTTTCCTCGCTGTCTGGCATTAGAAAATACGTTAAAATTATCATCGTTTAATTAGAAACGTATATTAGTTTTATTGGACGATAAGAAGTAATGCATTTCATTTGCATTCACAGTATATCAAATGAAAATTTTTTTTATTCATTTTTCATCTAGCATAGGAATAATTTTAAATCTAGATTTCCTCCATAAAAGTAAAGGTTGAAAAAAAACTCTATTTAAATATATGTTACGATATAGCGCAGAACACTCTTTATACGTCATTGCAGAGACTAATGTAATCAGACGTTAATCGAAATTTTAATAACTTTTAATTTTTCAAATTTATGTAAATGCAAAACACTATAATTTAAGACATTAGTACTATTGTATTACTGCACAATGCATTGGAAACAAAGTAGAATTAAATTTTAAAATTAAACACTTACTATGAAAGGGAAAAAAATACTGATTTATTCTTTAAGTAGTGTACTAATTATATCTATAACGTTCATATAAGTAATAGTTTTACTGATAAAAAATCTTTAACAATCGTCTTACGTACTATATTAAGTACTTAATAAACTGCTGTATTAAATATAGGGTATCTGCCAAAATAAAACTTTTCAAATCCATGACTTTTCATGACTTTCCCTGATTTAGCGGATCATTTTTCATGACTTCAAAAATATTTCGTTAAAGTATATATGAATAAAAATTCTGATGTGCATACAAATAAAATATATGCTTTTAGAGAAATTACATGAATTTTATCATAAAAAATCTATAAACTTACTTTATAAGTGTTAAAAAACTCACATACATAAAAATAAATTGTTGCGTCTACATACAAGTTTCATCATAGAGCAATTTTTCAATCAAAATGTTTCCAATTTGAATTCAGGGTACTTTGGTATTATCCAGGTGACCATGAATAATAGCCAAGTATAACCCTAGAATGTTTATATACAATATCCCTAGAGGTAAACTTACATTTTGTGCAAAAATCTTAACTAGTTTTTATTAAAAAAATAATTATTATTATATTAATAAAATTTTAATCTACAATTTATGAAAAAACCAGAATAATATACATTTACCCACCCATTAAGCTTTCTTGCTTTGAGTTTCCTTGGTGAACAAATTTTACTTGGCAATATGGTCAATAAGATAATATATAAATACCAAACTCAGTAACTTCAGCCAAATGATAAGTAAAAATAGAATTAAACAATTCAATGCATTTTTATTTAATCCGTAGTTTAGCTGATCCATGACTTTTACTCATTTTGCTTGAAAAATCAAGACTTTCCATGACGAAACTAATCCATTGTCTAAATCCATGATTTTGCATGAATGTCCCTGACTTTCCAGGTGCGCGGGAACCATGTAAACACAGTAAAATGAACAAAATTTAAGACCTTTAATTTTTTCAGTAACGTTCTATGATTGAAAAATATGAAACTTTCAGTGGGGTCTTTCTGTCTACAATGCACGTTTAATTGGTTGAAATTTGAATGAAAATTCAATATTTCCGTCAGTTTAATTTGTGAAATATAAATTATAGTAAGAACAAAAGAGTTTGTTTTAATATGAGTACTTTGTAATCAATATAATTATTACCCCAACACAAATTATTTATTACTAATAAGTGCTTAAAACAAATATATTTGAATATAACTATTTGAGATACTCTAGTTGCATTTCAACCCATCATATATCTTTAAAGTTTATCAATAAACTATCGTGTACAGAATGAAATAAAATTAATTGAAACTATTTAGAACAGTAAAAATGTATTGTTTTTGGAATTAAAAGTTAAACATATTTCGTAAGAAAAAATAGATGTATTGACTAATAATATTTTTGACTATGTGAGAGAGGTGTGAATGTGAGTAAAAGAATTATTGTAGACGGATAAATGATTAAATTTTGAGCTGAAAGGAAACTGTCCAAAACACATCTCCCTTTCTGTGACGAAATAAAGCCGTAGGCTGTTTATAACTAAAAATGAGAAGCATAATATTTTCGCAACGTTGCTACATGTAGCATATTTATTGAGCACTAAAGTAGAGAAAGCGAGGCTGTAGAAAGAAAAGCTGATACCAACTAGACGTTCTAGGTAAGACTGTTTGCATTGCGTTTATAGTCAAAAATTTAGATAAATACGGAGTACAAGTAGCTTTTCACCAAATTAGAATTATCGAGGAAGAAAATAAACTAGAATTGTCTTGCATTGCACCTAATTATTATCTTTTTCTTCTTCAATGGCCAGACAGCAGCCCAGGATGGGCCCTTGCCTTCCTCAGAATCGAATTCTAAGCTTTTCTGTCCCTGACCAAGGACATACAGATAGTAATATTTAAAAGTTGTAAATCCGAAGTTGCTCGACCTAATTATTATACTATCATTAAAATTGATTGTTATTCTTCATAGGCTTTGGTTCAGTTATTGTAACTTGAGTTACACCGTTGACCGAGGGATGAGGGAGATGGAGGTGACCCTCCCCCACCCTTTGACCCTATTAGACAAGAGGGGTTGCTGACGCGGGTCAGTCGCTTTTTGCCTTGGCAACAGCAGTCTTTGGATTTTTGCGCAGGAGATTTGGAGGTCCCTTTTTCTACTTCAGCAGAGGCAGAAAAATCTCCGTTTTTTTTGTTGGTCATCTGAGGAAAGCGGCATCAGCGGAAGTTTCTTCCGTGATCCAACGGCTCCTTAGTGAAATTAGATATATTTGATTCCATATTCCAACAGCTCCATATCGAGATTGAGTATTTTTATGTGCGTCACTAGAATGTGAAAAAAAAATAAAAGTGTAAATAAAAAAGTCTGCAAAACGGTAAGTCTTCCCTCATTTGTATCTGGTGTCTTAACCCTTTGTGTTATCTCAACATGGCCAGGTATAAGTCATTGGTACGTAATAGTTTTATTGTGATGACAGAAGCAGTATAACTAACATCACTGTTCCCAAGGCTTTAAGATGAGCGACGAATTTTGCTCGAGAATAACGAGAAGAAGACCGTTCCATTAGATTAACAACAAACGCCTATTGCAACAATTATCTTTTATTTTTATCCAAAAATATTTCCTATCAATACCTAAAAGGGATGGGCATAAAACATTTTTAATAAGTTTTTGAAGAAATTATTAATTAAAACTTAAATTATCAAGGTTTTTCCTTTGAAAATATAAACACTTTTGTGAGTACGGCGAGCAAATCAGTTTCGCACAGAGCCGGAAAAGGACGCATTGTAATAAAGACAATGGAACAATGAACAGGATAGTGGAAAAAGTGTAGGGTTGCCTGAGTCGAAAGAAGGAAGGAAAAGAATGCAGCGTTCTCTTGGACATTGGTAATTTTTTTTTTTTTTTTTTAGGCTTAGCACGTGGAGTGCTCCTTTTACTTTTTAATTTTTATATAATTTTTTTTGCATATTTTCTTGTCGTTTCTTCTAGTTTTGAACATTGTAATATAGAACAGTGGTACTATACTATAATTAAAAGCAATGTAAAGCAACTTGGGGTTATCAATGTCTTCTAAATGACAATTCAATGTACTACACCACAACAACTTTCATATAGATATATTATAAATAACATCGTAAATTTTCAAGAGTCATATCTTAAATATCAATTCTTCCTTAATATATGTATTCAAAAAAATTTTTTTTACCATAAAATGAACTGGTTTTCTCGTGTTCGCATCCAGACACGCAAACATAATTCCATGAACGGTATTTTCAGAATTGGACAGGTCCAAATTGGTAGTTTATAAGAATGTAATTTTAAATGAATAAAGTAAAATGCATACAGTTAACCAGCTTTTATTATTTCTACGTATTTAAATAAACCTGATGAGACAAGCTTCATAACATATTAGTGTATATTAACAATGATTCTAGTATCTAAACTAAGTAAAGAATTTTGTTGAGAGAAAAACAGATGCAATAAAATGTCTTACTTAATAAACAATTATTGAAAACAATATATTTATCAAACTTATTAAGTATTATCATTTAATCTTGTATATTACAGTTAATGAAATATTATAGATAACATAGCTTATATTTTCGGGAAAAAAACTTTCAATCATTTACAATCTTATATTGTTTTAATATTATTACTGACGGCATATTTTCCAGACTTCCGTTAGACAGCTGCTTTTATGTAAAATAATTAATCCTTTTGTAATTTTTGTTACTGTCATATATGATTTGACAAATTTAATTTATTAGTTCATATTAAAATGTAAGCTACACAAATTTCATTAGTTATCTTTGAAAGTAATTATAGATATGGTTCATTCTTTTAGTTTTAGAAAATTATCTTCACTTTATTTTCGGTGGCATTTTAATCTATTTTAATCAAAATAGAATATATATATATATATATATATATATATATATATATATATATATATATATATACTATTTTAATTAAAAAAGATTAATAATATTAATGCAAGATATTTTGTGTTAAGTATGTGTTTAGCATGATGCATTACAATTGAATTGATTTTTGATAAATTAGAAAATCATGATTAAAATGTCAAAAGTAGGAAATGTTATTAATTAAAACGTTATAGAAAATTAAAAAAATCTTGATAAAAATTTACATCAATATATTTTCTCTTTAATTAAAAATTAATCAAACCTTAATTATCAATTGACTTAGGGGGAGAAAGGTGCAGAGTATCCCATTGTACGTATGTTTGCAATTCATACAAATCTACAGTTTTATTCTATTCCGATATAAATGTAATTTTGCATACATGACCTTTAAAAGAAGACATGTTACTGGTTGCATAAAAAATTGAAAAAGAAACAATCAGGTTCAAACCTAATGTGTTTATGTAAAAATAATATTACGTTGGCCTTGGGTTTGAGAAAGAAGAAATTAAAACTCATTAAAAAACACATGGACAAATATATCTTGAGTAAATAATTTTATACAATTAAATGCCTCAAGAATACAACTGGAATACAGCTTATCATTTGTAGATATGGAAGACTCCTCTCGGTCTCACAAAAATATGGCGTCTGTTTTCCTTTTTTCTCTTGTCGCTCCAAAAAATGTCTATCCTGCTATCCAAGGATGACAGCAGCTTTCACCCTCATCTTTCCTCTGGTAACCACCTTGTCCTCTAAAAATATCAGACTGCTCAGCGGAGAAAGAAACAGGCGTTCAATCAAGAGCAGAGGGGTCAGAATCCCGCTAAACCAAAGGGTCCTTCTATTGGTTGGGAGAAGTCTGAAGTTTCTTTTAGTTCAAACTTGTCCTGTTCTGTATGTCTTTGGCGATGGGTCCCGGGAAGAGGTAAAACAGGTGAATCGAATGTAACTTATTGTTACAGTTTATTAGACAGTTACTCTCACGATGTCCATTTTTGGGAATACTTTGTCGTACTTGCTTCTTGTCAATAAGTTGACGTCATATATGCATATGATAATGTGTATTCCTTTAGTGTCAACCCTTTAAGCCTTTGCACTGGAGAGGTGAGTCTCGCTCACCACATGATTTAATGCCGCAAATCGAGAGGTGACTCTCGCTCACCACTTTGTTTGGTGAGGAAATTCGATGCGCTATGTAAACTATTTAGTTTTTTTATTTGATGATTGATATCTTGTTTGTGTTTTTTATATCGTTCTTTATCGTCTTATCGTTCTTTTTGTCCTAAGAACTGCATACATAATCTTAGATGAAGTAATATCTCTTTAAAACTACGTAAGATTTTCTTATTTGAATTTATTGTGAAACCATGAAGCTTACTGCATATTTAGCAACAATTCGAACTTGACAGCCTTGGCCGAAGGAACAGAAAAATTGTAATTTCTTTTCCCCATTACGATGGAACGTAGTAATGAAATAAGCTCAAGCTTTGACATCAAACCTCCGAATTCGAAAACCTCTGTCTAAATGGAAGGCTGCATAACGTTATAACAGGAGTTAGAATGGGTTACAAAGTCTGCTCTCAGAGACATAAGCCCATCAAATGAGATACTATTGTGAAACTTGTCCCGACAAGCCGGGCATGCATCTCGGCAGTTATTACATCAAATATCATAGACAGCAAAATTACAAAAACTAATATTTAAGAAATTATCTTTGTAAAGATATAAAGATACATTAAATATCCCCTATATGATAATAGCCTAAGTTCCATCTGTCCCTCTGTCTGCGAATGCATGAATCGGTTGTACCTGGAATGGATAGAAGTATCCATATTGTATTTTTTATGAGTTAAGAGTTAGAAAATTCAAAGCTAGTTTGAAAGCGTTCGAAATCTACCCCTCCCCCCCTTTTCGAGTGTTTGATGCCATTATTTCAAGCTATTGTATCCCTTGTTAAGAGTAGAACAATAAATTGTTCAATTTATCACATAATAAATAGGTAAAAGTAACATCTTTTCTATCATTATGACGCCATTCCTTTAAAGATCTCATTTAATCATTTCTTATTTTAAACTATTTAAATATCGTCTGCATTATTTTCATACGTTTTATCACTAAACTACGTAAATAATTTTCTTTTATATTTGTATTAAATAATAGATTAGGTACATATGTGACAATTTTAAATTTAATCATCGATTATTTTTTGTTGTAATGAGAATTTTATCACATGTATTAACAACAAATTCTTTTCATGTAAGTCTAGGAGTTTATTTCACGGACTAATAAATATCTAGCGTTTAAGTTATATATATCTTTAAAAATTAAGAAGTTTGTTCGTTTGAGTATTTGTTTTTTATAAATAACCACACGGTTTCGCTAAATTTTGGACATTATTCATATATACCACCGAATAAACATTCTCAATATTAAAACCTCTGCTCTCTGTCCTATCACTTAATATGACAAGTTAAATTACAGTTGTCAACTAACATGCAGTCAGTAAGGATAAACAAATTATTGAGCATGTACCAGATAATTTTCAGCCAAAAAACAAACCATTTCTTTTTACCTGCTTTATAGGGTACTTTAAAATTCTATAAAATTAAAACTTTTACTGATCCGTCATATTACGGGCTATATGATAATTAAAATATAAAAGTTTTATGTGTTACTGTATATGTGAAGTCATTTTAATTTAGAGGTAAGAAATTCACCAAAAACGCTCCGTAACGTTTCAAGTTTCTGGTAAGTACTCGCGGAAACGTTCTCGGGTTGGAAAGGTTAAAGGTCCCAAAAAGAGTTAGAGATAGGAAAGTTTTATTTCTGTAAGTTTCTGCCATTTACACGTAGGTAGTCTCTAAAGCTCTCATTGTAAATCCCGATATGTACGAAAAGGCTTATATGTATATATTTAAAAGAAAAAATAACTGGCATTTCAAGGTACAGCCTAAAATATGAAGGTAGAAAGGTGAAATTTGGCTTGTAAGTTTTTCTAACCATGTATGGAGGTCCTACGAGTTCAAGAAACAGCCTAAAATATGAAGGTAGAAAGGTGAAATTCGGCTTGTACGTTTTTCTAACCATGTATGGAGGTCCTATAAGTTCAAGGTACAGCCTAAAATATGAAGGTAGAAAGGTGAAATTTGGCTTGTAAGTTTTTCTAACCATGTATGGAGGTCCTACGAGTTCAAGAAACAGCCTAAAATATGAAGGTAGAAAGGTGAAATTCAAGGTGAAATTCGGATTGTACGTTTTTCTAACCATGTATGGAGGTCCTATGAGTTCAAGACACAGCCTAAAATATGAAGGTAGAAAGGTGAAATTCGGATTGTACTTTTTTTCTGACCATTTATGGAGGTACTATGAGTTCAAGACACAGCGTAAAATATGAAGGTAGAAAGGTGAAATTTGGCTTGTAAGTTTTTCTAACCATGTATGGAGGTCCTACGAGTTCAAGAAACAGCCTAAAATATGAAGGTAGAAAGGTGAAATTCGGATTGTACGTTTTTCTAACCATGTATGGAGGTCCTATGAGTTCAAGACACAGCCTAAAATATGAAGGTAGAAAGGTGAAATTCGGATTGTACTTTTTTTCTGACCATTTATGGAGGTACTATGATATAGCTTAAAACTTTACGTTCTAAATGAATGACATGAAGATTGAATCGATCCTAGGTTGCTTTTTACAAATTTCGTTCAATTTAGTAATAACACAAGCTTATTTTAGGACTAGAATTAAGAAAGTAAGCAATAAAAACGAATAAAACAAGTCTTTACTTAGTAATTACATGATCATGCTTGCATCTTTTTGGTATCAAGTCGATTGTGAGTAAAAGATTCATTCAGGGATTTCGATCCGGAACTGAATCGAAATAAAAAAAAATCCGTTATTTTGGTCGGAACGAAAACCGGAATTTAATCGAAAAAAATATCGGTTTATTTCGGTTCGATATATCTTCAGTCCTTTCGTTACTGTAACTAACTTATCGATATTTTCCAATTTAACATCAACTATACAATTATCGTCATTACATGTGCACTTCATGTTTTGATGTTCACTAATATTTTTCTGTTTCAGTTTTGCATGAAAATAATTGTAAAAGGCAGATTTAGTTTAGAATTTTTATTTATCAAATTTGATTTTCATGATGGATAACAATGCCAGTGTTCACCCCTCGTATCGTACATGCTGGTTAATTGCATAAATTCACAGAGTATCAAAAAAAAGGATAAAATCTTCTAATTTAGGATAGAATTACATTTTTTTTATGATAGAAATATAATTTTAGTTCAAATAAGAGTATACATAAAATAAAATTATTCGTACGGAATGAAACGGAAAACCGTTATTTTTGGCTGAATGAAAACCGGAATTGTACCTGTATATTTTTTTTTAGTTGAACCGAAACGAAAAACATTACACATCGAAGCCCTGCATTCAAGTTTTAAAATATTCTTCTTCAAAATTGAACTTTTTCGAACCTTATCACATTTTTAAGTCGACAGTAGACGTTATAAACTATATTAGGTCTAATTTACTAATCTTAATGCATAATTAAGAAAAATAATTTTTCATGTATTTTACATAACCAAATACCTAGTAGTATACTGGAATCCAGCAAACACAATTCTTAAATACCTAACGCTGTTTTTTGCGCTAACGTCCAATTTCCAAAGAAGGCTACAGGAGACTCTTTGCTAAGCGTAATTGCCGTGAGATTTTGATAATTCTATCTCATTGAATTTTGAAATATAACTATGAATAAGAATCAAAGGGGGTGTTTTAGTACCCATTACTTTAAAACAAATCTAGAATTAGATAATTCAGTTTTTATTGCTAATTAAACTTTAAATAGTTTTAAAGCTTGAAATATTCGTATTATTTTTTATTTGAAACACTTTTGTAACTCTAACCGTACCATATTATTTACGAAATTTATTGATAATTTAACTTTTAGAGTATAAAATAAAAGTTATCTACATCTACAATGTCTTCACATTTTGTGATATTAAAAATTTATCATTAAGTTTTATACAGAAAAAAAGTAATATTTTTATAGTTATTTTTTCTAACTATTTCTTTTGGGAACAGCAGTTTTATTCTAAGGCTTAAATGATATCCTATTAAAAAAAGTAAACCTATTATGCATAAAACAAATTCACGTGGAAAGTTTTGATAAGTGTCCCTTTTGAAACTATGTATATTAAATTACAAAAATAATATTTTACCTTAAAACTGTAAATAATTTCATATAAATATATTGCTAATAACGTATTAAATATGTATGTCAGAAACAAAATATACTAATTTTGAAAGTTGACCGTTCTTTTGCCAGTTTTTATTGTTACTATATGGAGTTATAGTTGTTAAATATGATAATAACATTCCATATATTATTTGTATTTCTGTTAACGAAATTCTGTCGTTCGATTGAAATTCTGTTTACGTTCTGTTATTATTTGTATTTCTGTTATCCTGCGATACTTGTTATTACTTTTTCTTGCGTTTTTCCTGTATAATTAGCCTGATGCAAATATATGAATATAATTTCTGATTCATTTCTGTATTTGATGAATAAAAATAGCTATTTAAGTGCGTAAAGTATATTATAAGAAAATAAGAAGTATAGGTTATCTTGAATCGGAATTTATTTAAGTTTCTCGGAATAAAATGAAATAAAGGAACATTTTCACTTACTGAGCAGAAAAGGTAATAAATAAGAACAATTGAAATTAGAAGCTTTTGATATATTGTTTAAAGCCGAATCCGAATGGTTACGGACATTTATGTTAGTAGCGGGATACAAACTCACGAAGTTCGGTATCGAAAAGTCGTGCCTCATCATTCGGCAATCGTTCGATTTTTACAGGTTGTCTGAAAAATGACCGGTATATTTGAAAAATCAATAAAAACTAAATATCCGTTAAAGAAATACATAGTTTATTGCAATATGCTTGGAACAATTGTAAATTTTCAGGCAAGCAAGATTTCCAAAATAGTTACAATTGTCAGCAAACAGACGTCGCTGAAGGAGATTTGAAAGCTATAGAAGAAAATGCAGTCAGTGAGTTTGGAATCTGTAAATCGTCTTTCTGCTGTAAGCGTATGCTGTTCACGGATTGCAGGTTGGCTATAAAAAAATGGTTTATTCCTTAGAACAGAATAATAACTGGACTGAGACGTTAACACTAGTTTCTGAAAATTTCGTTCTGAGACTAAGCCATATTATTGCTGCGTATGGTAAATATGTGGAAAATATAGTAAATGTTTTAGTTTGCAGTGCCATCTGTTGTGAAACAATGTAACTAATTTTAAAAGTTTGTCTGCCTGAAAATTTATTTTTTTCCCAAGCATATTGCAATAAACGGTGTATTTCTATCGCTGCCCGTTTAGGTTTTATTGATTTTTCAAATATACTGGTCATTTTTCAAACACTCTGTATATGGTTTTATTATTAATTGAATGATATAACAGTATTAGAAAAGCATTATATATTATTTAATCTAAACATTTGCTATATAAAATATTTTTGTATTCAAATAAGTGTAATAACCTGTTATAACATTAATCTTAAATTATTTTTAATTAATAATTAGTTAATAATAATTTGAACTATTAACCACTACCCTTCCATTTTTTTTAAACAATTGCAAAAAATCCTCACATTTTTTATTTTATTATTAAATACAAGGAAATTATACAAACCAAAATATGTAGGTTTTCAGTTGAATTTTTAATTTTTTTAGAGGTGTAAAGGCATTTAGTTTTGATATTAGTTTATTAGCCCGAGTTATCTTGGGCAAATGGAAAAAAAGTTCAGTTTTAGGCTTTATATGATAATTTTTGAAACACGGGACAACACAAAGTTATACCTGATATTCCGAACCCTGGTATCTGGTCGCTTTTCTTACTGGTTTGCCTCTGAAATCTGTTGTACAGGAGCACAGAGTACACAGTCTCATTGGATTTGATTTTTTTTTTCAGCAGCAAGAATAATATCTGTAAAATGCCTCGATGTTAACCTGAGTGATAAAGGACTAATACTGGGTATTCCAGATGTGGCAGAAAACTCGTCACGATGATTTTCTGAAATTAGCTTTCTAATCAGTGGAAAACCCGTGAGCAGCTCCGCCGAAATAACCGCGAAACCAACAAAACTTGGTAAACTACCTATCAAAGCTGCATATTTCATTTCATTTCCTCCAGGCCGAGTAAAATAGTCATAAAAATCGTAATAAAGACAAATTCTGCTTTGCCCGAGTTTTCTGAGATAATACTTAACCCCTTCCTGGTTTTTCCCGAGCTGAACTCGGGCAGGCGAAATGTACAATCCTAACTCATCCCGAGTGTAACTCGGGCACTGTGAAGTTTTACACTGTGCAATCAGTCTTTCCCGAATTATCTCACATGTGCTTTTTATGGTTTCGAATGCTTTTGTTTACTTTTCTGGCTACTGCATTATTTGCTGCTCAAAGGGAGACAGCAGAAGAAAAAAGGTAAGGAGATAAACAAGGTTCTACTGTACAGATTACTTGTTGGACTCTGTGCAGTACCATGTTTCCAATTGTATCATACACGATCAAATTTTGATTAACAATTTCATAATCAGTTAGGTAAATGCAAATGATATAAATAAAATTTAATTCAAGATAAAAGTTAGGTATTCTAAGCTTTATATTTATAGTTAGTGTGAATTGACTCCAAAGTCTAATGATTTCTGATGCACAGAAAGACAACTATACAGAAAAAATTACTCATTTATTTAAATTGATTTTTTTTGCATTAATTTTTAAGAAATTTTGTATGAAAATGATGTTATTATATTCGGAAAGTAATTTCGTTTTTTCCCGACAGAGGATTTAATTGTATTTTTTTGCACCCAACTTCACATTTAAGCCGCATAATTTTTATATGCTTTGAGAGCTCATATAGCAAAGCTTGTGTGTGAAATATGCCAATTAATTCTATGCTGTAGTTTTTGGTTGGTGCCCTTTTAAATATAGAGAGCGATAAGGAGCATTTTCGACATATCTTACTATTTCACTACAGAAAGGGTAAAAATGCTATTCAAGCCAGAAAGAAATTTACCGGTATGTATGGAGAAGGTGTGTTGACAGTACGTCAGTGCCAGAACTGGTTCGCTAAATTTCGATCAGGCAATTTTGATGTCGAAGATGCACCACATTCGGAAAGGCCGGTTGAAGCTAATAAAGAAGCGATAAAGGCATTAGTTGATGCGAACCGGCGAATAACAACACGTTAGATCGAATTGAGGTTAAATTTATCAAATTCAACAGTTTTTGACCACTTGAAAGGACTGGGATTATCCTCGAAGCTCGATGTATGGGTTCTCCATGTTCTCACAGAGAGAAATCTGTGTAGCCGCATTGACGTCTTCTCAAAAGTCACGAAAATCATCCGTTTTGGAAGCGCATCATCACTGGAGACGAAAAGTGGGTTGTATATAACAACGTCAAACGCAAGAGATCATGGAGCAAAAAAGATGAACCGGCTCAAACCATTTAAATTCAAAGCCGATATTCGCCAAAGAAAGGTGATGCTGCCTGTTTGGTGGGATTTTAAAGGAATCGTTTTTTTTTTTAGCTTTAACGGATAACACAATGATTAATTCGGAAGTCTACTATCATCAGATGGACAAACTGAATGATGCACTTCAACAAAAATGTCAGAACTAATCACCAGGAAAGGTATAGTGTTTCACCAAGATAACGCGAGACCTCACACAAGTTTGGTCACTCGCCGAAAGCTTTTACAGCTTGAATGGGATACAATGCCACACCCTCCATATTCTCCAGACCTGGCACCATAGGATTATTATTTGTTCCAGTCACTCCAAAAATTTTTAGACTGTAAAACCTTCACCTCAAATGAGGAGGTCAAAAACCACCTCGATCAGTTTTTTGCCAGCAAAGACCAAAAATTTTATGAGCGTGGAATTATTCTACTACCAGAAATATGGCAAAAGATTTTGGACCAGAACGGCCAATATATAATTTAATAAAGTATTTATTATATGAAAAATATAAAGTTTATTATATGAAAACTATCTTTCATTTCCGCATAAAATAAAACGAAATTACTTTCCGAACAACCCAATATTTAAAAATGCTATGTATATAGGAAAATAAGCATAAAAAATTGACATTTTTTGACCCATAATCCCGAAATAAAATGAACCTGCAAGGGGTTAACTGCAATATATACGAACCTGAGATAACTCCGGATAATCAGGCAAGCGGTTAATTATCTTAAATTATTTGGTTTGTATCGTATCTAACCACCTGAGCCTATTAACACGCCTCTAGAAAGCCAATGAACTCGACTCTGTGTTTCGCCTTACAAACCGTAACGCCACCTACTTTATCAAAACTCGTTGTTCGGTAAAACTGCTGCGTAATGGATATAATTCATACATTTTCTTTTACTTTGACTCGGAACAACTTGTTACGTGCATATCCGTACATTTTCTCTGGACTCCCATTTTCTCCGAATATCCTTGTAACTGATCACGACCGCACATTGAATTATTGATTTCTTTTTCTAGCCCCATGCTATTCCCAAAAGTTATTCTAAATGGAATTTTCGTAGCAGGCGTATGCTTCCCTCGCGTGCTCTAAATCATTTGAAGAAGTGAAATTTATGTTCCCGGGAGAATAAGTTGATGAGATGAGGAAAAAAACACAAAATGATGCCTTATTACTCTTAAGGTTTAGAGTCATCTGATAAACAATGGAAAGCTGAAATATAATTATTAGCGTTACTTTATATGAAGCTGATAGAGAAAATGCCAAAATCATTTGTAACACAGAAATGTATTTCTTTCGATTTGTCATGCAGCTGAGGGACTGTGTTTCTCAGAACAGAATCGTAATTAATTCCGAATAAAGGAATGAAATTCGAAACTTAAAGTAGAATTGAAAGTAATCAAAATATTTGCAGTTACACAACTTCTTTTTTCAATTCCATTTTATTGAAAATGATTACCTAGAATACATTTAACAAATTATGTTATAAAATAAAACAAATATTCCAGGAATAAACTATGAATCATATTTTACTTAGCGTAAATATTATATTGTTAATGATAAAATATTTCAGCTTTTCTTAAAGTAGTACTTCGTAAACTTCATTTTATTTTTTCCAATACACTAATGGTCACAATGATTGCGAATTTGAGAATTTTAACATTTTTTCCTATTTACGGTAAAAAACGAAATTTTTCCAATTTATATGATATTTTTTAACTTCAATATGTTCAATTAGTTTAAAGACACTATTAGTTTAAAAATTAAATTAATGAATAAAAATAGTTATTTAAGTGCGTAAAACATACTATACGAAAATAAAAAGTGTAGTTTATCATTAATTTTAATTAATTCACGTTTTTCGGAATAAAATGAAATATAGGAACAATATCAACTAGTGAGCAGAAAAGGGAATAAATAAGAACAATTGAAATTAGAAGTATTTTCTATATTGCTTAACCCTTCGAAGGGCACTGGTATATATAATATACCGGCTGTTAAAAATTTTTCTCTGATTTCTATAGAAAAAAGTTTTTGATTTTCAATTTTTTGATACATCAAACTATCGACACTTAATTTTGTTTCCTTCTCTTCATTATTCCTGTCAGACCCTGCTTTTAGAATGAAGCTCTATCAAAACCACATTCTGAAAGCAAATATTCGAGTTGAGATTTTAAAACAAAAGTACCTGTTTACACTTCACTTACAAATTTCTTATCTATTTGATTTATACACCCTTTTAATAAAAACTATTAATTATTTTTCCAAAGTTCATTTTCATGCTGTTCCAAGTACAGTGATTACGCAATCAAATTACCCCTTTCTTATTCTTCAAGTAATATAATTTATTTTTCATATGCTTCATGTTTAAAAGGTACATAGATAGCACTTATAAACTAATTTCACTGAAAACCAAAAAGCTTCTATGGGTGCCTCTCAAAGGGTTAAAGCCGAATCCGAATCTCTACGGACATCTGTGATAGTGTCACGGTACAAACTCGAGAACATCGGTATCGAAAATCAGTGCCTCATCATTCGGCCATTGTTCGTTTTTTATATGGTTTTATAATTAATTCAGTCATATAAAAATATTACAAAATCATTCTATATTATTTAATCTAAAGATTTGCTATATAAAATATTTTTGTATTCAACTACATTCTTCATAAGTTTTTTCAACTAAATGTAATATCCTGTTATAACATTTATCTTAAATTAAATTAATTAAATTAAATAATAATTAATAATAATTATTAAATTATTTATAATTATTAATTAGTTAATAATAATTTGAATTATTAACCACTTATTCCCCTTACAAATTTTTTTTGAAAAAAATTGCAAAAAATCATCCCATTTTTTTATTTTATTATTAAGTACAAGGAAATGATAAAAACTAAAATATGTAGGTTTTCAATTGAATTTTTTATTTTTTAGAGGTGTAAAAGCATTTAGTTTTAATATTAGTTTACTAGCCATAGTTAACTTGAGCAAATGAAAAAAAAGTTAAATTTTAGTCTTTATATGATAGTTTTTGAAACAGGGGACAACACAAAGTGATACCTGACATTCTGAACCGTGATATCCGGATAGATCTGCAATATAAAATATTTTTGTATTAAGTATAATAACCTGTTATAACACTAATTTTAAATTATTTTTAATGAGTAGCTACATATTTAAATACTATTTACCTAGAGAATAAGGTACATATTTAAACACTATTTAAACCTATAATAATAAGCTAATAAAACATCGCATCAGTACAATTCTGTTAGCTTTCAAATTTCCATAATCTATATAATCAAATACTAATTAATATAACAGTTAACTTTTATGAAGATTGTGAAAATAACTCTCGAGGGTCGCATGCGGATTCTAGGTCACATGTTCCTCAACTGCGTTAAAAAGTATAAAAGTTTTAGGTATATAAAAGTTAAGATATGTATCACAAAAGTTTTAATTAAATTCTTTCTTTATAAATATATCCTCTTAAAGCTAATGTTAAAAATAAAATATTTTTATCTAATTGCTATTTGATAGAAATATTTTTAGATTCGAAAGAAAATGTTTAACTCACTGAAGCTGGACTCACATTTAATTACTGACTTCTACATAATAATTCATTTTTATCAAAGTTACAAGAAAAATATCGAGAAAAATCGCCAGCGGCCATCTGTATACTTAGATTTGAGTTCTATAAATGCAACGAACTCAATTTTATAAGTTTTTTTCTTTATTTTCTTCTTTGAAAGGCCTATAACGTTTCTATCTTACTATAATATCTTATCTTGTTGAAGAAATAGAACCTTTCTCTTTGGAACATTTCTCATGTTGATAAATGCTCTGTTTCTTTAGCGTCTCCTATGAAATGAAACATTTTGTTCTGCTTTTTTCGAATGTCAACAAAGCTATTTCGATTCGATCAACAGAAAAAAAAGTATATCTTCGCCCCTTTGATCGAACTTAAACGTCACAAAAGTCTTTAATATGTCAATGGTATAGGGGAGTATCATTTTTGGAGTATGCCAAATGGGTATATATATGTAATATAAAAATCTCTTATTTACGTATTTTTATATTAATTTAATAACTTTTGTTCATAAAGAACGTTAGGGGTTTGCGGGGTAATTCTGATTTTTCTCTCCAGACACGCTATAGACTTAATTAAGCTTCTGTCTGTACTACTTTAGCCAATAGTTATTGCGTTTCTTCAAATAATGGGTATTTTTTATCACGTAATTAATTGTGCTTAGGGATTACTCGTAGTCTTTTTACCTCAAAGATCCCTACTGCAAAAGTGAATGTGCAGGATCACATGGTTTGGGTGCACGAGGTTGTAAAAGTGTTTGCCTGTTGTATGGATCTCATGTATCACACCAGAAATAAAATGTGTTGTGCTTTTGAATGAGTTTCGCCTATATTACATATATAAATTTTTTTATGTTCTCTCAGTTGTTGAATTAAGTCAAACTTGTAGAAGTATGGAATTTAACGGTCACACACACACTGAACTTATATGTAAATAAATACTATTAAATGGTAGGTTTTCATGTTAGGTAATTGTACAAATTATACATTAGATCGAGTAACTTATGAAAATCGATTCAAAGTTGTCAAATCTTGTTAATAAAATAATCATAGAATTTTGGAAAAGTGTGTAGAATGTGTATAATTATCCATAGCGTACACTCTATGTGTATAATTATTCATAGCGTACAATTCCCTTTAATAAAGGAAAGGGTATATTTACCAAAAAGGACAAAAATGCATATATTGTTAGAAAAAAATAGATTAAGTTAAATCTTTACGATTATTAAATAAAAGTCTTCAATGTTTAAATACCCTAATTAATACCCTAATTAAAACCTTAATTAAAATCTGAAAATTCACATTTCTTTCACTAGTATGCACTCCGTGTATTGAATTATAGTATAAATATCTTAAGGAACTAAAAAATTATATCAATATGTGCTACATATATTAAAAAAAACTATAATTTACATAAAGTATTAACAACTACTATATGTTTTGTGAGCATTATGAATTTATTTTTACTATTGATTAAAAAGAGACTAATTTGTTTTGTATGTAGAAAAAACACAAATTATATGATGGTAATTTAATTCACAAATCATATATAAAAAGGATCTGAAACGACAGTTAAATTCGTATTTTATAATAAATTACAGAAAATATGTGGGATACTGGTTTTTTTACTCCGGCAGAGATTAAAAACTGATTTATAATTTGGTTCATCAGTTAGACATGAATACAAGTGAATCCCACAAAACTTCAGTTTCAAAAACATATACGTGTTCCCCCAGCTCTCCCTTAAGAAAATAAAAATAAATAAAAATAAACTTTAAAAAAATACAAGACACTACGTTAATGCATTCGGAAAAGGTCATGGTGCATTGCCATTTAAAAAAACAGGAAGGCGGGATGTGACACCCTTTGAAAAAAAAAATAATTGTTTTGGGTTTGTTATACTGTTAATCCTGCAGCAAATAGTTAACATGAATTGGGAGCTATTATAGTTGTAAAAATCTTAAAAGGTATTTAATTAATTTTCAATGGATTAGGTAATTCACATATTTTACATATTTGTGAAAATTGCATAATTTTTATGAAAAAAAAAATCTGTTTCAATTTAAATTTCCTTTTGGTACGATTTTAATGTATTTTATGCTTCGGGTAACAGCCCTATTTACTCTCAAATTAAGAATACAGTTAAAAGTTTTTATGAAAATTCTAAGTTTAGAGCTTCCTTGTCTCTTAATGACACAAATCATTAACAAATTTCCTTCAGAAATATATCCTCTGAACGCTACTAAAATATGGAGAAACTGTCTTTAGCAATCTATAAATAACTGACAAAACTTATCAAAAGAGCTTCGGACAACCTTTTCATAGCCTGCATAGACCTGTTGCTTGTAATTAGAGATGCGCGGATAGAAACTTCTGTATATAAAATAGATAGTTCCTTTCACGCTAATGTGAAAATTCAGAAGATGATAACGAGAATTAAGTACTCAGATTACCTTCTCAGGTGTACCCATTAATACACACCTTATTTTCTCCAGGCATATTTGTTTTGGTCTTATTAATGTACATAAATTATATCAGGGTATAATAGAGGAATGTTTGGATATGCAATTATCACAATTATTGTAAACAACTTTGATTAAGCAAGTTTAAGGAAAGGTGCGAATAATTAGGTTAGACTTTTCATATTTACGTATGATGTTACACGTATAATTTACCGAAATATGTTTATATATAATTTATTTTTATTATAAATATCTTTAAAAATGTATTATAGATGTCCAATGAAAGTACAAAACACATATAAATGTTAAAATATAGCTATAAAATATTGTTTTGATGTGAAAACATAAAAAATATGCTACATAGAAATTTCCAAAGAAAATAAGATTCTATAAGAGATGTTGAGGATTAGGTAATGGTTTTATTTTATGTCTTATGATGCACTTAAAGTGTATTAAAATATGCGTATATGTATTATATTTTTAATCTGAAATCTTTAAAAATTTGTATTATACTTAACATGAATATATATACATCGAAAAACCATTACATTATGACCACCCTATTATAACATATAGAACCCCATTTAGCCTTCAAAACCACCAGCACCCGGCGTGGCATTAACTCAACAAGATGCTGATAGTTTGCCTGAGGTAACAGGTACCAAACGCTTACCAACTGGTT
The DNA here is from genome assembly GCA_032207245.1 of Pardosa pseudoannulata. Classification (NCBI taxonomy): domain Eukaryota; kingdom Metazoa; phylum Arthropoda; class Arachnida; order Araneae; family Lycosidae; genus Pardosa; species Pardosa pseudoannulata. Next base: position 54,111,305 of record CM063504.1, on the reverse strand, counting down.
ATGCAATTCCACTGGTTATCCAATTGAGGGGCTAGCGTTGCAACAAGAATTTCGTTTTCCATGTGGGACTACAGATGCTCTATTGGATTAATGGTAGGTTAATTTGGAGTCCAAGGCGTGATTTGAAAGTCGTTAGAAAGTTTCTCGAACCATTCCCTGACGATTCCACTATTATGACATGGAGCCTTATCCTATTGATAAACACCATTCTGGCCGGAAATACTGTCGTCATAAATGGTGAACCTGTTCTGCAACGATATTTAAAAAGTGCATATGCGTCAGAAATTGCTCTATGGGAATTATGGATCGTAATGTGCTACAAAAAATACTGCCCACACCATAATTGTCACTGGCTAGTCTCGGTGCAACTGTGAGCCAGGGTTTCCTTTTGAAATCGGCATATTCACACACAGCCTGAGATGCGATGGACCAGAAAACGTAAATCGTCGGACCAAACAATTTTCTTCCATTCTTCTAATGTCCAATTCCATGTTTCGTGGCCCATTGCAGACACAGCTGGCGAAGACCTTCCGTCAGTGCAGGGACATGCTTCGGTCTCCGGCTACGTAGGCCCATACACAGTAAACTCCGCTGCACAGTGTGTTGAGAAACACTATCTGGGTCCCCACTATTGTAGCTGGTGGTGATTTCGGCTATTGTAGCTCTTCGGTAAAGGTGCAGAATGTGTAGCAATATCCACTCTCCTCTGGAATCAATGCTCCATGGAGGACACACCTCTGGCTGGCGACTTGTTTCACCATACTTTCTTACTCTCATCCCACATCCAGCCCTATAAAAGGGTTTATGAATGAAAATTCCAAGGTAGCATGAAATTCCGCTTCCACTGTTTGTGCAACCCAGCTCTGGAATGACATCGGGAAAATAAATGAAACCCCGTAAGAAAAACTGTTAACAAAATTACAATCTTCTCCGTCACTGCAGGTAACACGCATCATCTTTAAATACACATTTTTATATTTTAAGATATACAAAAATTTACTATGGTTGCTAAATATTTGCAGTAACATTCTATTTTTTACAATTTTTACAACTTGTGAGCAGTATTTTAATTCTGATTACTACCCTATCGATTGCTGTCATTTTTTTTCTTATCAAACTGTAGGCTTTTATTTAAACACATATTTCTAAATTGTATTAAAAATCTTGTCACATTCTGCCGAAAATATAAGGAAAATGTCATAGAATTTAATCTTTTTATTTTAATCTTTAGCTTCTTATGCTGAAGCTGTTCAGATTTCTGTATGTATATAAAAAGTATTATTTTAAAATAATAGGAAATTTGCATAAGACTTTATGAAACTTTCTTAAAATTGAATATTTTTTCACCGTAAGTAGCTTATTCAAGACACAAATAATTCCAGTTTTTTAATCTGAATAAATTCAGAAATGTGCATTCAAACCTACTACAGGGTAACGTGTGTTTAAATTAAAAATTTACTTAACTGATATTAAACATCCCTTTCCCCTTTAATTTAAAAATTCAATTTTTTTCAATTTCTGTGAAAGCCACGTTTTTTCTAATCACTTATTTCATAACTTCTTTAAGATTTGACACTAATCTTTTGCTACCTTCTTATATCTGAGAGTTTTGTAGAGAGATGTAGGTTGCTACAGTTGGTGAAGTGTTTGTTCGTGTAAAAAATGAAATTGTAAGCATTTTGATAGTTTTGAAATTTTATGTCTTTCACTTTACTACTTCAGATAAACTTACTAAAATTTTACATGTCTTTTTTTTTACTACGTGAGATAACGTTATTAAAATTTCGATCTATACATAAATATAGATTTTTTTTCATTACGAATAATTAAGTACATATTAAAATATTTAGATATTAAAATACTATTATAATCATTAAAATATTATTAAATTATTTAAATAATATCTTAAAATGTCCCAAGTAAGTTTTTATAAATGTTAATAGAAAATTTTCTAAATTAATATAACTGCTTCTTTTTCAATTTTTGTTTACTGAAGTTTTTATATTTAAAACACTTAACCTCTATTCAATTAAATTGGACAGATCTATTGAAAGTTAATTTTAAGTAGATATCAGAGAATATTGGAATTTCAGGAAAATATTTTTGTAATCACTTAAAATTCTATAATCTATTACAGAAGTACACGATAAATATGCCCCTAATTCTTTTACAAATCATGTAATAAATTATACACGGCATGTACATTTTTATAGGATTAATTTATATTTATTTGGTTTATATATGCTGAGTTATAGCACTGTACAGAAAAAAAATTTAAAGTTTTAAAAAAGTATTTTAAAAAATGGTTTACAACTTTAAAAATATGTAATTTTTTATGTAAAAAAATAATTATTTTAAATTTAATGCACCCTATTATCGCCACTATGCATTTTCTTCTTTCGTGGCATGACAGCCCATGATGGGCCCTGGCCTTCTAAATAAGTTTTTTCCAAGACATCTGTGCCTAACGATGGCCGATTGGTTAGGGTGCTGGCCTTTGGATCCGGAGTTCGTGGGTTCGAATCCCACTGTGTTCATAGCCGTTCAGAATCGGCAGTAGATCCCGGTGTCAATAGCCCTCGTGTTGCAAAAAGTAGACCGTAGCGCTCCAAACCAAACAACCAAGACATCCTTCTGGAGGCCAAATTCTTCCAATTTTTTACTTTAAGTACCTGAGTATCTCTTTCCAGGCAGTCTGTCCATCTCAGGTTGGGTCCACCTCGTCTTTGCGTTCCTGTAGGTTTTGCATCGAAGACCCTTTCTGTTGTTTAGTAATTATCCATTTTGATTAGATAGCCTGCCCACTTTTTTCTTTGCAATATGATGAAATATTATTATGTCAGTATCATTATCTAAATTATATAGTTCTAAACTTGATCTCTTGAGTCACATATTATTTTTTGTATTCCTCCAAATATGCTTCTAAGGATTTTTCTTTCAAAGGTCACCAATATCTTTTCATCTGACAAAATACATTTTATAAAACATAATAATAGGAATTTAATAATGAAATAGGTATGCACAAATAACGATGTATTTTGTACTTGCAATTTTTTACCTATTTTTATAGTTTATTATTTTATAAAATATTGTCTTTTATAGTTTATTATTGTATAACATGTTGTCTTTATAGTTTATCTATTTAATAATATATAGCATATATTCTGCTGAAATTTTCTTTAAACTTTCTATTTTTTCATTAAAAATCTTAATTATAAATTAAGACTTTATAATAATATTCTGAAACTGACAGTAATTTTTATCTATGCAGTTCCTGCTACCTGATTTTTTCTTATAAATAAGCAGTCCAGTTTTACTTGCTGTGCTCTAATAAAAGCCTTTGAGGAAGGCACAATCTGCAAAGTCTATTTGTAAATCCTGACTTGTCCTAGTTTGAGACAGTTGCTAATTTCGCTTGGACGCACATGGTGACTGTGTCGCTCCTTGTTTCTTTGATAAGCCCTATTGGTAACCCTATAAATCTAGAGAAGTAATGGATGAAAAGCAGTTGTTGCTTTCAGATATTGAGAGTTAACTTCCAAGGTTCTGTCTCCAACATAATTTTTTCATTCATTTTACTTTATTGCACATAAATAAAAAGAAGGTACGTAAAATTATTAAAAACTACCCTGGACTCTTAAAAATCTTTTAGCAAAACCTTTTATAAACTCCAATAAATATTTTTTCGTTTATGCTTTATACCAAAGTGTCCATAAAAAAAGATAATATGCGTGTAATATGCGTGTGCTTATTTCAGCAGAAAATATTTTTAGATGAATTAAATCTAATGTTCATCATTGTATATGATGTGACATACCAATGTTAAATATTAATCCTAAATCTATTCTAAATTAAGAATTTAACTATAAAGCCAATATGTGGCTAGTACTGAAATATTTTGCTTACAGAAATATTGTTGCAAAAGTTACTGAAACAGGACTAGTTATTTATGAACTTACCAAAGATATAATATTTTAATATCTTAATAACTAGTATTCTTAATATCTAAATTTTAAACTTAAATTATTTAATTTACAAGGTCTTTCAATATTTTTTATTAATTCTTTAAACAATATTTCCAAAATACTACTAATAATGTTATATAAAATAAATTACAGTTATTTTATTCTTATTGAAAATTATAAAAATTAAACTGCAAACATTGACTAACTCCATTTTTTAAAATTACAAATATATTAATAAAAGATCTTAAAAAGTGCCAATAGTAGCCTATTCACAGACCCACTCACTTAAAATATTTATCATTAATCCATGCTGATGACTAAAATTGATTAATATTGGTTTGAATGAGAACTACGTGGCATTTTTGTGCATTGACGTTCTAGTTTATCAATATCCAACAAAATGGAGTTAGGCAATGTGTGCACAGAACAGCTAAATTATACTTTTTGGGTATTTATAAACTCCCATAGTATCATTTAAAGAAATTTGTCATGTTTTGTACAATTTTATTGATCATTATACTGAACTACAGGTAGGGAACCCGAAATAAAATCTATGCTTTGGGCCCAGCTTTGGTTTTATAGAGTCCTGTTGACTTATGCATGTAATTATATATAGAAATGTATATATGAACAAAGAATAAGATAACTTTTTATGTGTACATATAATAATACATAATGTATAAAAAAGAAATTTATTTTCTGGGTGTATGAACAAACAAAGCAGGTCCGAAAGCTTGATCAGTAATTTAACAAATCTAGCAGAGTTTCGAATGTAAATCTTAAGACGAAAAATCAACATTTATATCACGAAATACATCAACCATTTTCTCAGGCTAAAAAAACTATTTTCACTCGAATTCCTTTAAGGCTTATTAGCAACGAGAACAAGCCAAAAGTAAAGAGTAAAAAAGAAAAAAAAAGATGAGAAAAAATTGGAACGAAAATAGGACGTAAGGTGAAAGAATTAAAAAAAAAGAAAAAGTAAAGAATATAAGAGTTCAAGGCTTTTTTTTTTCTTGAAGTCAGAGGAATCACACGGAAGGAATAGCGTAAAATATCGTCTCGCCATCTTGGAAAAAAAGAAAGCAAAAAAGATTCTCTCATCTTCCAATTTCTGACGGAGACAGATGCGTCGGTTCTGCCGTCATAAATCATGATGTATCTCTACCGTTTGAACTCTTTAGATTCGAAAACATTTCAAGAAATATCGCACTTCGAAGTGAAAGGAATGGAAATGTTGAATGTCACGAACTGATATTTTCCCCAATTTTTTTTATCTTCCCCTTTTTTTTACAATGTTTGGATTTCGCGAATGAAACCCCGTTTAAAAAAAATTTACATTGGGAATAAATTCTGTGGCGCTACTAATATTCCGACTTCAAATGTACATGCGCTACATTGCCAAAAGTAATCAAACACTTTCGGCTTTCTGTTACAAAATCTTTAAAAATATTTGTTGAATTAGCTTTAAACTTCTTTAATCAAAAAAGCGTGATAAATTTCAATGAAAGATTTTTTCAAAAACGCAAATAAGTAACAAACAAGAAATCTTACAAAAAAGACCAATTTTGAGAACTCCTTGTAAAAAGCATTGTTTGAAATATGTTGTAGCTCTAGCACAAGGATTACGAAACCACCGATCACGATATAATACTATATCGTGGGTAAGTTTTCAGTAACTCACAGAAACATTTTCAGTAGTTACTATCATCATTCTCATGAAATAATTTTTAAATTCCTTTGTGTTATTTTTTACATCATTAAAACAGGGGAAAAGCCTACAATGGAAGTGAAGAGAAAGCTACACCTACTGACTATCATCCTAATTATTTAAAAGTAGTCAGTCGGACAAAAGATAGCCAACAGATATGAGCTCTTGAAAGCTCACAATAAAATTTACTTACCATTGGATCTTATGATTTCACATGGTAGCTAAAAATGAATAAAATAACGACAGAAAATAACACCTTGACTTGAAAAATACACAATAACCGTACAGTGTACGGGATCACGGTTAGTCTGCATATCAAACGGATAGAAATAGCTTGAACAAATATTTACTCTAAATTTCTTTACATTTCCTGATAGTTACAGTTGTAGTCAACGGATGGTGCCTCGAGATATTTTATATAACAAGATATAGAAGCAAGATACTTAAATAAGATACATTAAGATATAGAAACATGTTAATTAGGTGTAAGGTACACGAACTTTAATAATGTCAATTTAGGTTTGGAATTTAAGTGGTCAAAATGGATACCTTAAATTTTTAGTCATTTTAATAAATACAACATGTTAACAACCAGAAGTTTTAAATTGCATATAACATAAGAAATTTTACGTTTTGCCACTTGGAGAGCACATTATATACAAGTTGATTCAATTTCTTTAGCTAATTATAAGTTTTATTAATTATAATTATTATTGTATGATTATAATTATTATAATTATTATTTAAGATATTTAATATAATTATTATTTTTTTCGATAATGATATTTTTTACAAAACGCAAATGTATAAAATAATATCAATATGTATTGCAGTTAATTTCCACAGTTAAAACTTTAACTCTTTAAATATAGAAATCATCAATAGCTTCTGAATTACTTGAAATAAAATAATGTTTTTAGTATGTTTTAAATTACATATAACATAAAAAATTTTACGTTTTGCCACTTTGAGAGCACATTATATACAAGTTGATTCAATTTCTTTTGATAATTATAATTTTTATTAATTATAATTATTATTATAAATATAATTATAATTATTATTATAAATATAATTATAATTATTATTATAAATATAATTATAATTACTA
>CM063504.1:54097018-54099518 GCA_032207245.1 Pardosa pseudoannulata | reverse complement strand
TTATAAAATACCATGAGATTTAGTTATTTCTTGAAGAATGATGTTATGCACTACAGTTAAAATTTTAACGTTAGAATCCAATGTATACAACTACACTGGTGCTGCATATGTAATAATTGGACAAATAAAGGAATTGTAAACGAGCATTTTATTATTAATATCCAATTTGCTACTCCGAGAAATTAGTGGGTAGAGAGCTCGCTTAGCTTTAAGATACTTATTTTTAATGTTATTAATATACTGATTCCAAGTAAGATTTTTATCTGAGATTACACTTAAGTATTTAATCAGAGTTTCCCAAGTGAATTTACAAGGGGTTATAACAGGCAAAAAACACAGAATCTTTTATCGTAGGGACAAGTGTCAACGTCAATAAATGAGAAACAGCAATTCAATACTGTCTGAGTTAACACGTGGAGAAATTAAGTGAAGCCTATAAATGGTTGAGGGACCAAACACTTCCACGTGGCTTCCATCAATAGCATTGAGCAATCCTCAGAAATTGCGCTTCATCCGAAAAACCATTATCTATACATGAACTAAACAAACCATTTGATTAGGTATTTTACCGATATAAGTGTGAGAGGAGTAGAGAATTTTTTATAAGCTGGAGATAATTGAAAATTTTGTATAATTTCATCATCTTTAGTATCTAATGTACTACAGGAATGGACACATATTTGCCAAGAGGGAAAAATTATCTCTCCAGATATGGTATACTGGAAGGAGTTCACATTTAATATGCCCTTTAGGGAAACCCGGTGTTGAATTTTGATGTTGTTGAATTTAATAGTAGTGTTATTCATGGAGGATGTAAGATAATCATGGCATTTCTCCGTTAAGCCGCAATAAACCTTTCACCGGTTCTTTAGTGGAACTATAAGGTGGCAGACACAATTCAGAGTATTCAAATGGTAGCTTTTACGTCGATATTAAAACACTGATAAATGAAAATTGAAGAATAGAAAAAAAGAGTTCCATTCCTAAGCTTAAAGGAACATTTATTATTCTTCAGTCACTTGCTGGCGTTATATAAAATTACTTGTTCCTCGACATCATGCCAAAAGCAAAATAGCTAAAAAAAGAGGATACTTTTTCTCCAAAAAATGCTAGTGACCTCTCCAAAAGAAATCGGCCAAATAATGTCCGCTCAAGACCGCGAATGGAGTGGTCAGTGGAAAATTCCCTCCAACGGGAACGCAAGACAATCGCCAAAACGTAGAGTAAGTAGGAAGCACAGCCTAGAAATTTTTGACGTCAAGCAACGCTCAAGCTGGACAAATGGTGGAAGACGGGAAGAACAAAACGGCAACTCACGGATGGTCAGCGTGGGAAAACTGAAGGTGACTTGGACATGGACAAGCCTCATTCCATAAAATAAGGGATCAGGAAGCCGGCAATTCCTGGTATTCGCTTTTAGATAGAATGTGGCTGTACCACACCTGGTAAGTCCCATAAAACCACACTATCAATTTTGCAGACGTTCACCCAGCTTGAAATTCAGTTTCTTAAAACAAATTGACTACGATTAATTCATTCAATTTCTATACACAAAATTCTGATCTTCAAAGTATATTTTAAAGATATTATATAATTATCAGGATTTTTATCCCATACCTTAATTAATAATATAAGATATTTCCCAAACAGTGTATAGTGAAAAAAACTCTTAATATCAAGAAAGCGAGTACAGAAATACTGGTTAGTGATTTCGCTACAGTGAAATTATAACTCTCAGAGTAAATTGTTTAATAATTATCATTATTTCACCTCTTTCTTACAAACTACAGGACATTTCCTCAATAATTATTTCGCCTATTTTAAGTCATTTCTTTGCTCTTTGAGATGTAATATTTGGGTGGAATACTTAAAGGGATTGCCATATTATTAACGACTCTCACACTGTTTTCTAGTTACTTGCGGTTTTGGTTTCGTGATTTCATATAAAAGAATAGAAAATGATGGTAGATAGAGAAAGAGGTTACATCCGCTAAAACTGAGCCCGGGGCAAGTAATATAAAGTAAATAAATAAATAAATAGAGAGATAGAGAAAGAAATAAATTTATCGGATCATGCGAGAACACTACTTCGGCACATTAAACACACGGGACATACTAAAAAACATCTCATTAAGCAGGGAAGAGACACCTTTGACGTGCCGGAGCTTGTTTCTGTGAACAAGGGATAAGTCTTAAAAGATAGTATGTGCGTCTGATTGAAATAAAGTTTCTGCATGTTACATACTTTTGAGTTTATTTTTAAAGAGAGACAAATCTTCTCTCAATAAAAGCGTTATTGAGATAAAAAGTTTTATTTAATAAAAGTTTTTAATATGGTGTAATATGATTTATGTATATATGTAATATATAAAAATTATTTTACTTTAATATTTTATTAAGAACTTCCTCTCTCCCATTCTAACTCGTTAAAATCTTTTTCCCAGCCTCAAAATACTTTAATCAAAGGAGTGTCCTCGACATAAAATTTTTCCAATACATT
>CM063504.1:54072018-54092018 GCA_032207245.1 Pardosa pseudoannulata | reverse complement strand
AAAAAAGATATGAATATTTATGCTAACTGTTGGATTTGAATTTACAAGCATTAGCACCAAAAAGAACTGCCCTAAAGTTTTATCTACCCTTCAGAACAGTTGTCTGACAAAAATCAAAGTATATCTCAACATAATATTTGAATTTCCTCCTAGTGTATCCTTGAGGTATATCTTTACAATCATTGATTTACTAAACAATGTGACTTTCCTCAATATTTTCTACTAATAACAATCCCACAGTAATGTTACAAATGAAAAATAAAACAAAAAAAATCCCCTGAATTTTACATGTTTTACGACAATTAAACGTGTCAATGTAGATGAAAAACACAGTCTTAAAGTTCTTGATTTCGATTGTACCATTGGATTTCAGATACTTCAAAATTACATATTTAAGTAAGTTGACTTTATAAATATATTTATTTTGATTTGCAACAATCTGTTTGAAAATTTAGAGTTATCTGCCACATATGTATGCAAAAATAGTTCAAATTTGTGGATTTCTTTATAATTGAAAGAGTTATTCACTATTAATTGGTTCAAAATGAGTATTATGGGTATTATTCAGTGTACACCACTTTTGCGTATAGTAATGTCATTTCTATGCCACAGGCCGTCTTTGTGCCCGCCCTCAAAACTTAGCTGCTAAGTATTCTATGAAAACACAAAATAATAATAGATAAAATATCGATTTTTTACTGTATAAAATATGGCTACGAATAAATTAGATTTCATAAAGTTATATTTATTTATGATCAAAATATATTTTAAATATAATTAATTTTTATACTTTTTAAATATATTGTACTCTAAAAGGTAATTTATCGGTTGTGTTCAAACGTATGGAGTGGTTGGAAATACATATAGAGTGTTCCAATAATTTGTTAAATTCCAAAAATTCTTGTTTAAAACTTTTTAATGGAGTTATTAGTAGTAAGTGAATTGTCTGTGATGGTAATAATTATATTAATTATAAGGTGATGGATATTAAAACACCCTTTTCCATCTCTCTTAGTTATACTTCCGAATTAAAAAGGATAAAAATATCCAGATATCATACAAATTTCTCTTAAATGAACGTCAACTGTAACTTTAAGACTTCTTGTAGTTTTTATAATTTTTAAAGTTTAGGTGAATTAAAAATCTATGAAACTAACTAAAGATTTATTAACCCGGCGTAATGATGTGATTTATATCTGTTCAAAAGTAATTAATATATTAATTAAATTACGAAAACTAAAATTTTGTAATCTAAATCGAACCTTATTAAATTTAAACATTTTAGGAGGATTTGATTTGAAATGAATAGGAGTATATTTTTTATTGAGACTTAAGATGTGATCCCAGACTGATAAGAGGAACGTCATCGATGTTGAAGTTAAAGAAGAAAGAGTCTTTGTGAATGTATTTATGGGTATTCAGGGGAAGTTTGCGGTGACCTAATGATATTATCAACCTACAGGGGTTAAGAACGGGGGAGGTGCAGAAGATGGTACCTCCAGAATATCTCAATCAAATCAAAAGTCAAGGGGTCTCAGTCAAGGAATAATTCAAGAGGTCCCTATTGATCAATTGTGGGAGACGTATAATGGCAAAGGAGATATTATAAAAATGTTAGACAAAGGGGATCTGGAGAACTTGGAGAGAGACTTGAAGAGAGTGCAGTGAGTCAGATCCCGCCAACCGATTTGAGAAATAATACTTAGTTACCAAGTAGCTCTCATCGTAAAAATAAACTCCTAGTTCCGTGTTGCCTCTTCAGACCATCTCGTCTTGCCTTCAAGATTCTATCAACATTCGTTATCGAGACCATCTACAATTAGGTCCGTTTTTGCATTTTGAATTATTTCAGGTCTTCACTAATATTTCAATTCATGTAACATGCATGGGTGGGTGTGTTTGATTTGCTTCCAAAACTAAATTTACATTAAGTTGAATCAGTTAAACAAAAGTCAAATTATTATTTTTCGTCATAAACTAACGTGTATATAAATTGTACATTTTTTAACAAATTAATTTTTTTTAATAAGTAATACATTTTTTTATAATTTTGTTAGTAGTACCTTCATATATGGGTGAAATTAAGCCTTAAACTAAATTTTTAATGCAATGCAGCCACTTAAAACCATTTTTGTACTTTCCAACTAAATAGCTTAAGATTTCTACAAACGAATAAAATGCTTAAGAGAGCTACACAACACCAGGCTTCCCTAAGGCGAGAAAAAAAATGGTTTACACGTGCATGATATTTCATACCCAGAGGTGCCTCTTTCTATTTTCTGCTATAAATTATATACATTAAAAATATAAAATGTATACATTATAGACAGTATGTAACATATTAAAAATAATATAGACAATAAGATACATATAAAACCTATACAGTAAAGACAAAAAAAGTGAGAAATAGAGCAAAATATATTCATAAGGATATTTAAAATGCTATTTGTATTCAACTTACACATTCTTTGCAAGTGCATACCATGTGTTCCATACACATATTTCTGTCACACGTTTTACTAATAAGCTTTTAGTTCTTCTACAATTCGAGTATTCAGCATATATTTTATATACAAATATACTATATTTTGCATGTATCTCTAAAAATAACCGTTCTTTAATTGAGCGAAGGAAAATTTTAGATTATTTTTTAAATCATGTATCTTTTCTAGAATCTTATACTATAACTGAAGCTTAGAATCAACTAATATGAGAAAGATATCATTACATTTCCAGCTACCAACAGAAATGTAACACTTTCTGAAACTATGCATTTCCAGGGAATTTCATAATATGTTTGGTTTGGAGTGCTACAGTCTACTTTTTGCAACATGAGAGGTAATGAGAACAGGACCTACAGTTTAAAGCTGATTTCGAACGTCTACGAACATCTATGCCACAGTGGAGTTCGAACCCATGAACTCCGGTACCGAAAGTTAGCGCCCTAACCACTCGGCCATCGTTCGGCTTTCGTAAGAGGGTTTTTACTTGTTTCACTTACATCTTAATATTAGAACTAGATTTTTTTTTGATAGTTTTCTCACAGTATCCCTTCATTAAAAAGTAATCATTTTTATTTGAATCAGCGCCTTTCACTTTTATCAATTTCGAATAAATATACGATTCATAATAGCTACTGTTTTCCTCATCATCTGGTTCTCATGTACTTCGTTGAAAATATCCTCACCTAAAGAAACAATATCCTATAAACTTCTTAAAAATTGAATTTCCTTATCATAAATGCATAAGGAGCATTGACAAAATAATAAACAGATAAATATAAAATAAATTTTAAAATTTTCTCCACATGTCATAAAATGTAACAGAATTGCTCACGCAAGGTATTCCAGGATTGTTCAAGGCTATTCCAAAACACACAAATTGTCCGTAATTAAACTCCCCTACTTTAATGCTATCTACTGTCGAAACTATTGTTTAGAAAGTTATGAAATGTTGTTTAGGACATAATAAAAAATAAAAAATTATCAGAGAGAATAAAAAGTATTTCAAAAATGTTTTTAAGAGTTACCCATTTAGCCATCAATTATTAGTTAAAAAAATTATCACAACGAGATTTATTCAACATGACGAAGATTATTTTTAGCTGCCATTTGAAATAAGATAAAATGTTCTTCATTTGACCCGAAGAAATACTGAGAACATGTCATGAAATTTTGTCTTTCTGATCAGGTATAGTTCTTGGTTTATCATGACTGAGTAGATATTCCTAATTCCACCAAAGAAGAAAACCGCATGTTTGAGGTCAGGGGATCGGTATAACCACACATTAGGTAAGTGGTCGCTGATGACACGTTCTTCTGTAAAGTGATTTTTGAGAACTTTCTTAACAGGAAGACTAATATGTGGAGGAAATCCATGTTGCTCAAGAATGATGCATAAAGGGCACTAACGTGGTTGTAGATGAGGAACAGTTTTACTGATTATCAATAATGCATATCGCTTCTCTGTAAGCATATTACTAAACCTCTAGTGCTTAAGTAGAACTTTTCACCAGCCTCCACATTTCTAATGTATTATTTTAATATTTTTTAACTAGAATAAATATTGACTAAATATATAATTCATCAAAAATAGCCCTCTGGTGTCAAAGTTTTTAACTTTTCTTTATTTGTCGCTCAAACAAATTTTCGTATCTCTAGTTTCGACTGCAGACAACTTTAAAATAAGGAAGTTTTATTATGAACACTCTGCATAAGTATACAATTTCTCAGTCGATCCTACATTTTAATGGTTATAAACATAAAGTCAGATACAAGAAGAATCATTCCTCTTTGAAAACAATTAAAGAAACTTTGGCGAAAAACATTACAGAAAGTGATGAGATGGGTACGTCATACCTTGTGAGAATATTCCCAGTTTTAAAACTTAGAAGCACTATCTTATTAACAACGATTTACATTGAGTTTTTGAGATAATTGCAGATTTCCATGCCATGAAATAATAACTCGAGTAAATTATTCTACAAAAAATTTAAAGTAATTCTTTTTTATCAATTTTATTCTTCGGGACTAACTACATGGCATCCCTTAAACACCTATTACGCTTCTGCCCAGCTCTCAGTGTTTCCTCTCTTTCATACTTACCTCAACTCATTAACATGATATTAACGATGCTCCTGCAGTTTCCTCGTTAAAGATTCCGTTATTACTTGAGTTTTTGGTTTCATCATTTCAGCTAAAAGAATAGAAAAGGGGGAGGAGGGAGGGGATATATCCGCTAAAATTGATGCCGTGCCGGCATATAAGAACAATAAAAGCATATTGATTAATCGAACTATGCATGAATCGGTACACGTCAGGACATAATTTTAAAATTCATCGTTTAGTTAGGAAGAACTTTTTCGATTTGTGATATTTCAGTGGATATTTTCTCTTGACTAAGACATCGGATCAGTAAAAATGTGAAAAGTGTGTCTCGATCCAATGATGTTTCTAGATGCGAGATAATTTCATATTTGTTCTTTGGAAATAAAGATGTCAAACTGTCAGTTTTAAGATAACAATTGACGCTTTGTGAAATTTTAAAATGACATCATATTAAAATATTTTATCTGGAATGTTATGCATTTAATATATTACAAAGTTTTTGTAGTCTTTAATGTATTTTAAGAAATGTAAATTAAAGGGATTTGATTAGTGACAAATTTATTTTCTTTTTAATTAAATCTCTAGAATATTTAGTATGTTATTATTAACTTATATATTATATATATATATATATATATATATATATATATATATGTATGTATATATATATATGTATGTATGTATGTATATATATGTATGTATATGTATATATATATATATATATATATATATATATATATATATATATATATATATATGTATATATATATATATATGTATGTATATATATATGTATATATATATATATATATATGTATATATATGTATATATATATATATATATATATATATATATATATATATATATATATATATATATATATATATATGTATATATATGTATATATATATACATATATGTATATATATGTATATATATATATATATATATATGTATATATATATATGTATATATATGTATATGTATATGTATATATATATATATATATATATATATATATATATATATATATATATATATGTACGTATGTGTGTGTGTCTATAAATGTATTTAACAGTTTGAAAAATTATTCTTTCGAATTAGTAATTATTTAAATGTAGCTATACTAAAACTACTTCATGTAATCCACTTCAAATCCTTTGTAGATCTACTTTATGTAACTTACATGAAAATGTCATTCTTTATTTGCATATTTCTTATAATTTACAATAAAGTTTGGATGTCATTATAATCATAGTTCGAAAATATTAAAAGAAAACAAAAGTAATAGTAAAGCATTTATTTTTTGGGGTACAAAACGGTATTAAAAGCTTTTTTCTGAACAGTCATAACAGATTTTACATTTCGAATCATGTTATAATTAATTGACTTTTATTCTATCAGAAATGAGATAAGTAGTCTATAAATTTCAGGTAGAAAAACACTTAGAAATTAGCCTAAACTGTATCAAGTATTTAAAATTAAGAAAAAATAAATTAAATTTTGAAAATAAAAATGCTATAATCTATAATTGTATTGATTTTTATATTATTCATTACTGAATTATAGATATTAAAATGTTCGTCTTCCATCTCATTGCCAGCTATATTTTTAAATTACTATGATACGCTTATTGAATTCTTGATCAAATGCCACCCAGCTAAAAGTTTATGGTTCTCTTACCTTTAAAAATATTTTTTGCAGTTCTTTAAAATACTATTATACATTTTAAACACATTAAAAACTAATATCTCTAAACATACAAAACGTATTCTTTGTAGTTTGTTTTTCTAAGACTATCAGCTTGGAATTTTTATCCTAAAGGATAATAAAGGTTTTATGCATTAGCCGAATGGGCAAAAATTTGTTTCTACGGTTGGACCAATGTTGCATTAATACGGTAGATCCGGAACTCTATTCAGGAAAGGAAAAAGGACTAGATGTCTGGCTACTGTCTTCGACGACTATGGGCGTTAAATGTCTCCAAAAATCTCGATGACAATGTTCGCAGGTTCTGCAGACTGTGGGGGCTTTATGTTAGAGAACTAAGTTGGAAGAGAGAGTCTATAACGTTTGTCAGTTATTAATAGGGTCTGGAGTAAGTAGAGTTCATGGAAACTTTCTGCAGGTGGAATGGAATTTAGTATTGTCTGGAAGTACTTTCATGCTATGGTTTATATGTACTTCTGCAGTTGGAAACGTCAGATTTCTAGGGCAATCAAGATCTGGTATCATTATGTTTCCAAAACTCTGAATAAGGATTTCCTTTTGGCAGTAGCATTTGCATTTTCAAGTGCGAGGTTGGAAGGTTGATCCAAATCTTGTGCCTACTTAACAAGGACATCTGCTTATTCATTCTCCTCAACACCGCTACAATGATTAATCCACTTGAGAATGCAAGATTTATTGATTAGACCAAGAAGGATATTAATTCCTTGTGTTAACACTGTTTTATAACATAGCCATTCTAATGGCTTAGAGTGCTCATTTTGAGTCTGAATAAAACACTAGTTCTTCAGTTGAATCGTGCGAATACTGAAACAGATAAAAAGTAAGAACTTCTTTAATAGTATTTATCTTACTAGTAAAGCTTGAGGCTGTTAGTCCAGTAAAAATTGGGAGTTTGATTTTACTGCTAGAAGGGTAAAGATGTCTGCGCTGCATCTAGTAAAGGTGTTATCAGAAGATTTTTAAAGGTAATTACATTGTTATTCTTGACAAGCGAACAAATTTTAAAGGCAAGTAGCTCACATTTGCGTTACACATAAGTAAAGCAGAATTATTCAGGTTATTCAATCGAAACAGAATCAAATTATCAATAATATTAAATTACTTAAGAACGAATGCCCATTTCAGGACATTTATTAGTTTTAATAATTTTTGCAATTTACCTTAATTATGAATCACCAATTTAATAAACACGTTGTATTTTCAAAATTTAGATATGATCAATTCAATTACGTTTCAGGGCAAAAGTAGAAATAAATAGTAAGCAAAATTTTAATAGGATTTGATGCTAAATAATGATAATTTGTCCAATTAATGCAAAGAATACAATATTTTGGCACTTGAAAGGCTTCCGTTTTTTAAAGTTATATAAATTTTAAAAAAATATCACACAACTTTACTATGTTGAAATTAATAAATTTACTCTATAAATCATAAAATTTAAGATAATTTACACTTACCTGATTTCCTGAACACATAAATAATATTTTGTTAATTTTACTTATTTTTATAGTGGTGTTTAACAAAAAAAAATAAAAATAGTTATTTCATATTAATTCAAAATAAAAATTGCAATACAACATTGAGATTTGAAATTATTAATTTAATTATATTCGAGGAAAAACTAAAATGAGAAAAATAACATTATTAAATCTGAAGATTTCTCTATAATTCAAGCAATTTCCTAGCATTTTAATTTTTATTTTATCTTTGAAATTTTGTATAATTCAACAGCAGAATTTAATCAGCCGTAGGCTAAAAAATATCACCGTAATCTAATTTGAAACTATCAAATATATTATTATTTTTTACTAAGCCAGGCATTAAAAATGGTTTAAATATTCCAAAAAATATAATTAAAGTTTATTTGTTTTTAGTCGGCTTTAATATGTATTAATATTTAAAACTATCATAAAAAGGAGCAAGAAAAATTATATCCCATTTCACAAATTACTTTCTTAAATACAAACCAAATACATTTAGTTTCTTTCAAATTCATATTCATTCGTAATTAAAAACTCAATTAGGAAAATGCATTGCAATTTACTGAAGTCAGGCCAAATTAAATTATTGATTTAAATATTTAAAATAATATTAAAACTTATTTAAAATTAATCAGTATCAGCAGTTAGATGCTTTCAGTCAAAATTTTTGATTCTAAGTAATCTTGCTGTAAAGTTTAAAAAATCATTCATTCGTATATTAAATTGAAAAACTTTTCCTTGGTTCAATTTCAGATACATTTAATTTTGCAAAATAAAGTTTTTTCAGAATTCATCGTTTCAATTGACTCTGCAGATTAAAGCAAAAATAAATGAATATTTTAAAGGAAGTTTAAAAAGTTTAACTCAAATAGTATAGAAATTATGATACTGCGCGTGTATGGTGTTTAGAAATTTAGAAAGCAGTAATTCGAATTGAGAAAGAAACCGTAATAAAAAGAAAGATTAATTTCACTGAAAACAAAGTTTTTCAACTCGATTCAAGCAATAGCATTTTATCTATTATATTTTTAATACTTCGTGCTTAATAAATTTTGAATATACGAAAAATTAGAAGGAGAAAGAAACTTGAGAGATCATTTTACAAAAGGATTTATTGTATTAACTGAGAAATACATAGTCTAGCCTTGCAAGATGCTATTTTATTATTAATTTTATTATAAAATAATAATATTTTACGATAACCAGAAAAACAATGACCCAATTAAACAGAGTGCTCCCAGTCGTTGCCAGAATTTGTTCGAATCTAATTAAATTCATGGATGTTTTTGGTCATTCGTTAGAATATTTTTGGTTTGGAGTTCTACTGTCTACTGTTTTGCAACATTAGGGCTATTGAGACCGGGATCTACAGCTTAAAGCCGATTCTGAACGGTTACGAACGTCCTTGCCACAGTGGGATTCGAACCCACGAACGCTGGTACCGAAGGCCAGCACGCTAACCAATCAGCCATCGTCCGGCGGTATAAGATTTTTAAAAAAAGTACTGATTTTATTCTTACTTAAATAGAAAAGTATTAATCCTATCACTCCAAACCAACATCAAATTTTATTTTATATTCAACTCGTTTAAGCATATAATTTGCAGTACTATATATATCTTTACATTTCTTTTTTTGTAGTGGCTGATAATAAAGACTTTGGTAAACTATATTTCACAATACCCTTATTTCAAACATTTATAGATTTTACACTTGGTTATTTGGAATGGTTGTGGTAATATTCGGTTTAAAGTGATAAGCACAATTGTTAGCAACACGTAGAGTAAGTAAAACTAACTATAAAACTAATAATACATATATAACCGTGATTATAATTATAGATATATTTCTCTCTTTGTAGTGTGCTTATAGAAGTGTTGGTGAAATATACATTTCACAATGCATTTATTTCAAACTTTTAAGTTTTAACCTTTGAGATATTTGGAATGATTGTGCTAAATATTCTGGTCGGTTTAAGCTCTAAGCATATTTCTAAAAAAATTTACATGAGGAATAATAAGGTCTATATACTATGTTTAAACCTTAAGGCACTGCTTTTCAAATGATTTACTAACGGTTGAATAAAAATATCTTAAATTATTTATGCATACCTAAAAATACAATATAAAATACAACAGGAGAAGTAAATTTAAAAAGATTTCAAAAAACCGTTCAAGTACTTACAAACACCATTTCAAAGTAACAAAATCAATGTGTAGTGCAGTTATTAGGCTGATAATATTTATGTTCTTTGGGTCTTTTTTTACTAACCAATATAGTTTACAAAAAATTATTAAAAGGAGGGGGAGAGGTTGTTGGACCTCCTTATTTAATTAATCCAGGAATGATCGATTTTGTCATTAATTTTTGTTTTCTAATTCAAAAATCTGCGACTTTCACTCAAGATGATTTTTTGTTTTTGTTTTTAGTTACTCTAATTTTCTGAATTATTTTTAGAAAAGTAAAAATCGAGAGTCTTATGTCTTTGATACATCTTTATATCAGAGACGTACAGCACCTTCTCAATATAAAGCTCAAAATAGAAGAAATGTACAAAGTATTCTTAGACAAAAAAATAGTAATCAAAGATTTTTAAGATAAACACTTTCTCGTAGAATTGAAAGCAAATTTCAAAATGTGAAACGAAAACCTCCTGTTAGCAGGAACAAAAAAGCAGTAATAAACTTGAAATGATAAATAAATAATTTCATTCTAACTATACAATAAAATTGATTTGAATTATTTACCAAACCTCCGCATCAGTGTCTATGGAAGAGATTCAGAATTGCTGGTTTAAGGGACAGTGAACGTAGCAACGCGGCTTTGTAAATAATCAGGTTAGTGTTATGAAAGTTTGTACTTATACATTGATATATAGCTAAATATATCACATTATTAAAATTTTTAAAAAAGAGATAACTTTTATTTCGGGTAAGCATTTAATTTGTGTAAATATGTTGTAATTTTTGAAAGGTTCTTTTCATATTAACAACAGAACTGCAGGATGCGTATATTTGATCTAAAACTTATTTTATGTCCAATTTTCTTAAAACATTATTACCGAAATTGAAGTAAATTTCTTGACTCTTCTTAATTTTATGCCCATAAAAATCTATGAAGATATAATATTGAAGAATCTGTGCCTATGCAAAAAATAATTCATTACTAAGCATCTAGGTGTGGAAACAAATCTATAGATATTTGATCTAACTGTAAAATATTGATATGTAGATAATGTACAAAATATATATAAAAGAATTGACTAATCTGCGCTTGAAATGTGTAAGAAACCTTAACTGGCAAGAAACTAAATAATTCCAATAAGGTTTTTAGCTACTTATCTGGTTCTTTTCCATTATACCGGTGCAAATTTCTCCAAGCAGACATTTTGGCAACTGCGGACAGTCGCTGGAACAAATCACCCGAAGCAGACTTCATTCGCCACATAGAATAACTTCATGCTTGAGGTTTGATTGAATTCTTTGCTTAAACGTGAACAAAGTCAACAAAAACCACACACACTTCAAAAATCTCAATTTCAATAACTGATGCAATACATGTACTAATACAAATGCCTAATCCATGTACACACTAATACATGTGCCTTTACGGATACTTCTTACGGAAATTTTTTTTCAGTGGCAAGATTCCCCCATGGATGCACCTTCTTTAGATGTGTACGGGTTTCAAGAACCCGGGGTACCTAAGTGATCTTCCTCTAGCGTTCTTCCTGGTAGTCTTGAGCTTACCTCTGTAGAGTTTGCTCCTTACTAGGTTGGACCACATTATTCTCCGAACCATGACGGACCTCTCATAGATGAGCTGCAGCCTTATAACTGTTGGGGCTGCTGTCATGGTGTACTGATTGTCTGTTTGCTGTTGTATGTCTTCGGATGGGTCAGCGTAAGAAGTTACAGTAACAAGATGAAAGGTTGCATCACCACTAAATTTCATCTCCAAAATACAATTTCGTTTCGTGATTCTTATCACAAGCTGCGAGTTCAGCCAAAACGCCTTTCTGTTTAAAGAATCTGATCGCTTCTTCCTCCGTTTTGGGCAAATCCCAAAATTTGCATTGCTTTTTGCGTTAATTTTTCGTATTAAAGAAAAAGACGTAAAAAAATGGCCGCGACTTACTTTAAAAATGTGGCAGCAAAAGTTTACTAGCAGTGATATTCCGTTTGGCGATGGCTGAATCATTATTGGCGACTTTATCGCCTGCGCCGGTATAATAAAAAAGTGTCATTTTTCTAAATATATATATATACTTTTCGATGCTGTAATATCTTATTTTTTTAATAGTTGTGATACTAATTTTATTTCTAAAAATGAATAACAGCCTTGTCGTAAAAATACAGTGTACTTTTAAAATAATAATAAAAATTCATACTAAATGGGAACCCCTCCCACGGTCCTAGTGTTAAAGTAGGATTTATAACTACAGAACACAAACAGTACCTGTACAGGCTTTATTAGCTTTACAAATATTTAATATTTCATTCAAGGATTTTAGATTTTGAAAGAATATATGTTTTTTATTTTAAAATATTCTTTATCTGTGTGCTATAATTTCCATTTTTCAGCAAAACTTTTTTTTTATTTGAAAGGGAGATATAAAAACTGTTCAAATCAATGTTTTTCATATTTCAATTATTAAAAAAAATTTAAATGGGACGTTTATGAGCACTGATGTCGAATATTTTTAAATAAAAGTAAATTTTCTTTCAAATTCCAAAATGCTACGATGATATAATAAATATGTCTAAAACTAATGAAATCAAAAACAGGTGCTGTTATGTGGTTTGTCACTTTGAATCCTGCTTTCAAACTTATATTCAAGACGAATAAAATAGTTTTTTAAAAGGAAATATAGACATTCTTGTTATCTCACATGTAAAATGATCTTTCGAAAATAAATTGATTTTTTTTTGTAGTAGTTGTTTAAAATTTTTAAAATTATACAACACAGTGAATTTCGGTAAAGTATTTCATTAAAAAAAGGCTATGGAGTGAATCTAGTTTTAAAATTGTGCAAGCCAATTTTGTATTTCATTTGATTATAACTGAAAGGGATATAAATGTAAAAATAGTGATACGTTGGCCGAATGTTTGAGAAAGAAGAAATTAAAACTCATTTAAAAACACATGGGCAAATATGTCTTGATTAAATGATTTTATATTGAATGTCTAAGGAATACAACTGGACAACAATTTAACATTTGTAGATATCGAAGACTCCTCTAGATTCGGTGTCGGCCCCGCCAAAACATTTCCTTTTTCTCGTGTCGCTCCAAAAATGTCTACCCCGGAAGCAGCGGATGCAGCAGCGTTTATCCTCTTCTTTCCTCTGTTAACAACCTTGTACTCTAAAACAATCAGACTGCACCCGAGGAGAAAAAAACAGGGACCTATTCAAGAACTGAAGTGTCAGAATCACGTCAAACCAACGGGCCCTTCTATTGGTTGGGAGAAGTCCGAAGTTTCTTTCTAGCTCAAACCGGTCCTGTTCTGTATGTCTTTGACGAAGGCTTACGAGAAGGGGTAAAAAAAGCTTAACCAAATGTAACTTATTGTTACAATAATATAGTTAGTTTTTATATCTTTATTTCAATCACACAAATTTATTTTTTTATGGGATGTTTAGATAAATCCACAATTAAATATTTTCAACGAAGTTATATATTCTCTGAAAGTCTAAATCACTAAAATGAATAAATAATTATCTATAAAACTAATGAATCTAAATACAGAAGCTGTTTTTGTGGTATGTAGAATTAAATCAGTCTTTAAAATTGTACGTTCAAGTTCATTGATGGTAATTATAAAGAGTAAATATAGATCTTCTAATTCCACGATTAAAATGGTTTTTGGAAAATGAATTAGCATATTTTTCTACTATTTTTTTTGTATCTTTAGAATTGTGCGAAACGTTTTATTTCATTAAAGTATTAGATAAAAAAATGGTTATTGGACGAATCGAGGTTAAGACTGGTGCAAGACAATATTGTCTCATTTTTATAATTGAAAAAGAGATAATATTGTCATACATAATTTTTATATCAGTTTTTAATTAATTATTTATCTTAAAAAATGGGAGTTTAAATAAATATCAAATATTTATAAATAAAAACGGTAAAGGGTGAACCTTGATTCGTTCTCTACAGAACTATGGACCAATTTCGATGTGCTTTTCACCACGTTAACCGAGCAGCACGGTTGGACTTTGTGACCAAAGGCTTATGGGCAGCAGCACGACCATGAAAATCATGCAGATGTGCTACCTTACGGATAGTATTCATTGAAACAATCCCCCCTGATGCCTGTTGAATCTCCTCGCGGATGAGGGCTATCGGTTGGATGCCCTTCTCACTAATATTAATATCAATTTTAACAGTAAATACCAATCATGTTATATCACATATACAACGATCTCACGAAACTGAATAGAAAATTTTCTTTCTTGTACTAGTGTTTGATATCTTTAGAATTATACGAAACACTAAATTTTGGCTAAATATTTGATAAAAGAAAATTAAAAACTTGTACAGGACAATGTTTTCTCCCATTTGTTTAATAATTGAAATGAAGATAATATTGTCTTGCATAGTTTTTTTTAAATGTACGCAAAAAAGAACATGAATATTAGTGACACAAAAATCGAATGATTTTAAATAAAAGACATGTCTTAGTTTAAAACATTCCAATGAAGTACAAAATATCACTAAAACTAATGACGTCGAATTCACGTGTTGTTTCGTGGTCTATAGTTTTGAATCTTGATTTAAAACTGTATATCTCTGTCAATTGAAATTATTTTTAAACACTAAATATAGACCTTGTTATTCCACATGTAAAAATCTCTCTCGAAAGTTAATTGAATATTTTATTTTTCTACTATTTTTCGGTATATTTACAATTAGAAACACTAAATATGAACACTTCATAACTTTCACGACATGTAGAGCATGGAAATAATCCACTTCATGACTTTCATTAGCAATTGGTTTATATCAACCATAGCTCCAGATTTGCTTTCAGTGAACAAATATAGCAGCGAGCCCGAAAATAAAACAACTAAACAAAAATAAGGGATAGATAACGAAGAACTAAATAAAAAATATAGACACTTATACAAAACACTAAATTTTAGTAAAATATTTATAAAAATAATTGGTATTAAATGAATTGAGGTTAAAAATTTATGCAAAGCAATTTTATCTCCCATTTTTGATAATTGAAGGGAGATAACACTGTCCTGCACATTGCAGTGCAAAAGCGTTTGATAATACCAGAAAATCCTCATACATGCTTACCCAAGAGTTTCTTTCTTCTTTTTTAAAAGGAAGCGTCTTTCAATTCTTCTACACTTTTCAATCGGAGGAAGCCGTTTATTAATTCTGGTAAGTGTGAATTGTGTTGCAAACCTGAAATAGGTGTCTTTTATTCGAAATTTGTACAGGACAATGTTATCTCCTATTTTTTTAAATAATTGAAATGAAGATAATATTGTCTTGCATAGTTTTTATTTAAAATGCAAGCTAAAATGAACGTGAAGATTAGTGTCACAAAAATCGAATGATTTTAAATAAAAGACATGTCTCAGTTTAAATCATTCCAATGAAGTACTAAATATCACTAAAACTAATGACGTCGAATGCAGGTGTTGTTTCGTGGTCTGTAGTTTTGAATCTTGATTTAAAACTGTCAATTTAAATTATTTTTAAACACTAAATATAGACCTTGTTATTCCACATGTAAAAATCTCTCTCGAAAATTAATTGAATATTTTATTTTTCTACTATTTTTCGGTATATTTACAATTAGAAACACTAAATATGAACACTTCATGACATTAACGACATAAAGAGCACGGAAATAATTCACTTCATGACTTTCATGAGCAAATGATTTATATGAACCCTAGCCCCTGATTTCCTTTCAGTGACCATGTATAGCAGTGAGTGAGAAAATAAAACAAACAAATAAAATAAAACTAAACAAAAAATAAGGGATAGATAACGAAGAACTAAATAAAAAAGTATAGACACTTATACAAAACACTAAATGAAAAAACAATTGAAAAAATAATTGGTATTAAATGAATTGAGATTAAAAACTCATGCAAAGCAATTTTATCTCCCATTTTTGATAATTGAAGGGAGATAACACTGTCCTGCACATTGCAGTGCAAAAGCGTTTGATAATACCAGAAAATCCTCATACATGCTTACCCAAGAGATTCTCTCTTTTTTTAAAAAGGAAACGTCTTTCAATTCTTCTACAGTTTCCAATCGGAGGAAGCCGTTTATTAATTCTGGTAAGTGTGAATTGTGTTGCAAACCTGAAATAGGTCTCTTTTATTCGAAACTTGTACAGGACAATGTTATCTCCTATTTTTTTAAATAATTGAAATGAAGATAATATTGTCTTGCATAGTTTTTATAAAAAATGTACGCTAAAATGAACGTGAAGATTAGTGTCACAAAAATCGAATGATTTTAAATAAAAGACGTATCTGTGTTTAAAACATTCCAATGAAATACTAAATATCACTAAAACTGATGAAGTCGAATACAGGTGTTGTTTCGTGGTCTGTAGTTTTGAATCGTGCTTTAAAACTGTATATCTATGTCAAATGAAATTATTTTTAAACACTAAATATAGACCTTGTTATTCCACATGTAAAAATCTCTCTCGAAAGTTAATTGAATATTTTATTTTTCTACTATTTTTTTGGTATATTTACAATTAGAAACACTAAATATGAACACTTCATAACTTTCACGACATGTAGAGCATGGAAATAATCCACTTCATGACTTTCATAAGCAATTGGTTTATATCGACCCTAGCCCCAGATTTGCTTTCAGTGAACAAGTATATCAGCGAGCCTGAAAATGAAACAACTAAACAAAAAATAAGGGATAGATAACGAAGAACTAAATAAAAAATATAGACACTTATACAAAACACTAAATGAAAAAACAATTGAAAAAAATTGGTATTAAATGAATTGAGATTAAAAACTCATGCAAAGCAATTTTATCTCCCATTTTTAATAATTGAAGGAGATAACATTGTCCTACACACTGCAGTGCAAAAGCGTTTGATAATACCAGAAAATCCTCATACATGCTTACCCAAGAGATTCTCTCTTTTTTGAAAAAGGAACCGTCTTTCAATTCTTCTACAGTTTCCAGTCGGAGAAAGCCGTTTATTAATTTTTTTAAGTGTGAATTGTGTTGCAAACCTGAAATAGGTCTCTTTTGTTCGAAACTTGTACAGGACAATGTTATGTTCTATTATTTTAATAATTTAAATGAAGATAATATTGTCTTGCATAGTTTTAATAAAAAAATGTACACTAAAAAGAACGTGAATATTAGTGACACAAAAATCGAATGATTTTAAATAGAAGACATGTCTTGCCTCAGAGACTAAAACCTTCCAATGAAGTACTAAGCATCACTAAAACTAATGTCGTCGAACGCAGGGTTGTTTCGTGGTCTGTAGTTTTGAATCTTGATATAAAACTGTATATATATGTCAATTGAAATTATTTTTAAAAACTAAATATAGACCTTGTTATTCCATATGTAAAAATCTCTCTCGAAAATTAATTGAATATTTTATTTTTCTACTATTTTTCAGTATATTTACAATTAGAAACACTAAGTATGAACACTTCATGACTTTCACGACATGGAAAAATAGGTTGATATGAAACCTAGCCCCTAATTTCCTTTCAATGAGTATGTTTAACATGGAATCAGAAAACAAACAACTAAACAAAAAATAAGAGATAAATAATGATGGATTAAATAAAAAATATAGACCCTAATACAAAACACTACATTTTAATAAAATATTTCATAAAATAATTCATATTAAATGAATTGAGATTAAAAACTCATGCAAAGCAATGTTATCTCCCATTTTTTATAATTGAAGGGAGGTAACATTGTCCTGCACATTCCAGTGCAAAAGCGCTTGATAATACCAGAAAATCCTAATACATGCTTACCCAAGGGATTCTCTCTCTTTTTTTTAAAGGAACCGTCTTTCAATTCTTCAACAGTTTCCAATCGTAGGAAGCCGTTTATTAATTCTGGTAAGTGTGAATTGTGTTTCAAACCTGAAATAGGTCTCTTTTATTCGATTTCTCCCGTTCTCTCTTTGGGGTATTAAGAAATAAGACTTCAGGGACGGACAGTACTAATCCATTATCGATTTCTAAGGGCGACGGCATCTGCAGGGAATTCAATTGACTTGGGGAGAGTCCAGTTGTTTTCTCTTCAAATACTTGGATTTCGGGGGTGAGGCAGGGTATTAGGGGATTTCCTTGTTTATGAAGAGAGAAAGAAAAGAATTTTGCGTGGGGGTTTAACAAAACGAAAATAAAAGCGGAATCCCCCCATGTTAGTTTTGAAATCAGGGTCTTATTATGGCATTAGCACAAGGTCCACGTCATGGATGGATTAAAGTTTTAGAAGAATTCAAGTAAATAGGAAATTCACTAAAAGAATTTGGGATACTCAACGCATGTCATGATAAAGGCAACATTTTATGAACAAAAGACTAGTGAATATCTTCATAGTTATTCATAAATCTACAGATTTTCGTAATTCCCTTTTATGAGAAATTATATTGGATCCTCGATCTATCGTTCCCTAATTGGTGGTTTAATTCCTGCGTTCCCACATTTACCATCAAATAAATGTTCCCTTTATATGCTATGATAAAGGCAACATTTTATGAACAAAAGACTAGTGAATATCTTCATAGTTATTCATAAATCTACAGATTTTCGTAATTCCCTTTTATGAGAAATTATATTGGATCCTCGATCTATCGTTCCCTAATTTATGGTTTAATTCCTTCGATTCCACATTTATCATCAAAGAAATGTTGCCTTTTTATGTTATGATAAAGGCAACATTTTATGAAAAGACTGATGGATATCTTCATAGTTATTCATAAATCTACAGATTTTCGTAATTCCCTTTTATGAGAAATTATATTGGATCCTCGATCTATCGTTCCCTAATTTATGGTTTAATTCCTTCGATTCCACATTTAT
Organism: Pardosa pseudoannulata; assembly: GCA_032207245.1. NCBI lineage: Eukaryota > Metazoa > Arthropoda > Arachnida > Araneae > Lycosidae > Pardosa > Pardosa pseudoannulata. The sequence goes on along the minus strand of CM063504.1, from coordinate 54,073,119 downwards.
CATCAAGGAATAAGTGTTTATTTTTGATTATTCATCTTTCCCAGATACTTAGTATTCCCTCGTTTATCGTAGAAATATTTCAGCCGTCTTTCAGCCTTTTCGAAAGAATTATATTTGTTCAATTTCAGAATTTGTAAAATAATTATTTTGTACCTATCAGAATACTTAATAGTTCAGTGGACAGTAAAAGGATTTTTGAATCATCATGAGCTTTCCTCCTAGTTTACCAAATAATTAGTAGTGTAATAACTAGTGGGATCACAGTAGTACAGGACCTATGCACAGATCAGAAGCAAAATCATCACGGAAGGGAGGAAGAAAACTAAAAGAAAACTAAATAAGCATTGAAGTTTTGTACTACACACGAATATTTCTCAAAATTAAAATCTTTTATATACTTGCAATTTCATTCTAATTGCTTTGCTACGTTTCATAGCATTTATTTTGCAGCTGCGTTTACACAGGTCTTCTATTTTTTAAATGAATCTATTAAGTATTATTTACTTTTTGTTCATTTCTTTGCAAGCTGTTAATTTGATATTTTTGTACAATTTTTATTACGACGTTATTGATATTTCTTGAGTTCTTTCATAATACGTTGCTGGTACACAATTAGTACAGGACAAAATCCTTTAACTTTCCACAGAAAGAATTTCCAAGAATAATGATTTCAAAGAATAAAGATATTTGGCTAAATTACAATAATAGTTAATTATATCAAAAAATAATTACACTTATTTCATTATAAAATGTTTCTTTTTTTAACTAATTTGCTCCATATACCCAAGTCAAACCATGATATAAAAATACAAGTGGAGGTGGTATTATGTAAAATATTATGGCAAAAGAACCTTTGGGTGTAAGAAATATGTAACATAAATAAAATTAAATTAAAACTGCATCTTTCTACCTGCCGAGAGGGTAAAAAGCATACATAGGATAACATTATAAATTACTTGTGCTTTACTAGAATCGGCGTCTCTGAAAAGATGCTTTACTAGTATATGATATTACTGTAACACAAGCGTATAAACTATTGGTCATATTAGGTATAAACATGTGGAAGTGACAAAGAGTTTTATTATGTATGAAATCAAATGT
>CM063504.1:54047018-54067018 GCA_032207245.1 Pardosa pseudoannulata | reverse complement strand
GCTTAAAGCCGATTCCGAACGGCTACGAACATCCATGCCATAGTGGGATTCGAACTCACGAACTCCGGTACCGACGATCAGCGCCGAAACCAATCGGCCAGCGTTCGGCTCATGACACAGTGAGAGAACTTCTTCTGAAGAAAATTATGAAGTTTCTCTCGTAACAGATCAGCAACAACCAACATCTTATTGTTACCGACACTGCAGTCGCTTATCTTCTCACTCACGTTTCTTGCCCGAATGGAAGTCAATGGCTTCTGGTTGCGGAGCACCCTCTGAAGTGACGGGGTACATTTTTATTGCAATAGAACGGTGAACAGCCAGAAGATTCATATTTGGACCATAGAAAATCCACGTGTTACACTCGTCCATTACACTCATTACACTCATCGAAAGTTACACTCTGGTATGATTTCGGACCTCAGTTTATCCTAGGATCATTCTTCTTCGAAGTAAAAGGAGATGATGTTCCAATAATATACTTTAAAACTACCCAGTGATGCATTGTGTCTATCACTTTCATAGAGGATAGTGTCCTTCCTCATAAAGGACTCCGTGTGAGGAGGTTGTTGCGGAAAAATTTTAAAGTGTCAGGGGAATAAGCCACTCATTTCCCTTACCATTTCTGACCCTATATCCTTATCTCACTTTTTGTAGTTTGGGTTATAAACCTATTTAAAGGACGTGGTTTAGCTTCATTTTGACTGACATGAAGGGGTGTATGACGTTGTATGTGGACAAATTACTGGCGATACCTACAATCAGTTGTCTGACACGCAGTCTCATCCATCGTCTACACATTTTATACCTAAATGGGGACAAAATATATAACAATATATATTACATTATTAAACATTCTGTAACAAATAAACGACTTTCCCATCAAAATTTGTAGCTTATTTAAATTATTTCGATGTATGCATTCTTTAACGGATTTTTATTTCAATAACTGAATACTACTCACGCTATCTTCTCCTCTTAATATCCGGACATGAGTGTATTATCATAATGATTAAAATTGTCAAAAGAAAGGTTTTAAATGCCTTTTAGTTGCCAACAGTTATTTAATAAATCATTCATCTGTACACCACTGTATAGAATTTTTTAATGCGAAATCTGTCAGCGCATTCTTTATTATGCCGCTCTACAAACTTTTGACTTAATACGCATATTAGTTACAGCTATTGACTGCTCTGGTTTATCATAAATTAATTGCTATCATTTGATATATATGGGTTTGAGTGTAAGTATGAATATGTTTATGACAAAACACTATATTTATCAATAAAAGATAGAAGAAAATACTAGAGAAGATGATTTCAATGTAATATGAAGACAAAATTTGATGTAGTCAAAGTTTTATCAAAAGAATATTTTAATGACTCAACCATAGTTAAAAAGTTTGAAGGGTTCATTTTCCATGACATGTTTTTAGTTGATCGAATCATTAGATCTGTGTGAAAATTTTCTAATTGCATACGAGTTTTGAAAATTAAATTTTAATCCCTCATCTCAATATCTTATTATATAGTAAATCTTATCATTTTCTAGTGCAAGACATATCGACGCTTATATCAAATCTTGTGCAACGCAAGTGTGTAAAACATACCTCGCTTAAGGCAATCTAGAGATAAATGCATTGATCCTCATACTAGTGATTTGTGAAAAATAATATTTTGTCCAATATATGTCATTTATTAAAGCAATATCTTTTTTTTCGGTTCATAGGGAATGCAAATCATGTTTGTCTATTAAAAGTAGACGTGTTATCTAAAAGAAAAGGAGCTTCATTTAATAAATCTATTTGAATTAATCTCACGGTAATTTTTTTCGATTTTCGGAAATTTACATATTCTAGCATAGAAAGAATTTTTCCCCAGTATAAATTAATCATATTTTTATTTTCGTCTGGCACTTAATTATCTAAAATCCTGCAGAGGGTTGCTTCCTTTCCTTTGATATTTATTAATTAAATTTATTATGGATCGCTCAATTTTTAACATCGTATTCTAATTTCAAGGAAAGTTTTTGCTAACCGCTTAACACCGGAAAAATATTTTCTCAGTATGTCACTGGTGGTTATCGCTGTTTGATGGATTTAACGTAATCGGCATAGTATAAATTTAGGTTTTTTTCATAATTTCCCTACATTGCATCTAGGATATCAAAAATGCTGTCTTAAGGAATTGCATCTGTTTAAGTGATCTTCTATCCTCAGGTTATGAATAAAATCCAGTAAACTATGTAGCAAACATCTTAGCAAAATTTTTTAAGAACCAAACATTAATTAGATTATTGCTAAGTAGTGTAATAAAAAATGACCTACTCTCTGTAACCAGAAAAGTTACGTATATTCTAGTTAATATTATTCGGTTTATATTTAGGCATTGTTTTATTAAATTTTATTATGCAAATTGTTAAAAAACAATCAGCTTTATGTAAATAAACTTTATTGAAAATTTTTGGAAATAAAAGTCAATTACATTCACTTTATAAGACTAATCAGTGAATAACTCCTGTAAGATTTTGTAGTCCGCTAACTGAGGATTAACTTTAATTGAACAGGGTATAAAAACGTTTTTTTCTGTTTTAATAGCTAATTATATAAAATTATTGTAGTTAATATTATTATTAACTACAGTAATTGTTATTATTGTAATGCTGAATGTTGATATTTGATACTATCGTAGCAAATGAATATTATTATAGTTAATATAATTCGTTTTAGATTTATGAGTTATTTTATTAAGTTTTATTATGCAAGTTATTGAAAAATAATCAACATTAAATAAATAACTTTTATTGAAAATTTTTGGAAATAAAATACAATTTCCAATCACTTTGTAGGACTAATTAGCGAATTACTGCTATAAAATTTTGTAGTCCGCTAACTGAGGATTAACTTTAATTGAACATTGTATAAGAAAGTTTTTTCATGTTTTAATAGCTAATTATATAAGATTATTGTAGTTCATATTATTATTAACGACAGTGATTGTTATTATTGTAATATTGAATGTTGATATTTGTTACTATTGAAGCAAATGAATATTATTATTGTTAATGTTATTCGTTTTAGATTTAGGCATTGGTGTATTAAATTTTATTATGCAAGTTATTAAAAAACAATCAACATTAAGTAAATAACTTTTATTGAATTATTTTGGAAATAAAATACAATTACCATTCACTTTGCAGGACTAATCCGCGAAAAACTGTTATAAAATTTTGTAGTCCGCTAACTGAGGATTAACTTTAATTGAACAGGGTATAAAAGAGCTTTTTCCTGTTTTAGTAGCTAATTAAATAAAATTATTATTGTTAATATTATTATTAACTACAGAAATTGTTATTATCGTAATATTGAATGTTAAATATTGTTACTATTGCATTAATGAATATTATTATAGTTAATATTATTCGTTTTAGATTTATGCATTGTTTTATTAAATTTTATTATGCAAGTTATTAAAAAACAATCAACTTTAAGTAAATAACTTTTATTGAAAATTTTTGGAAATAAAATACAATTACCAATCACTTTGTAGGACTAATTAGTAAATAACTGCAAAAAAATTTTGTAGTCCGCTAACTGAGGATTAACTTTAATTGAACAGCACATTAAAAAAAAATTTCTGATTTAATAGCTAATTGTATAAGATTATTGTAGTTCGTATTATTATTAACTACAGTAATTGTTATTAATGTAATATTGACTGTTTAATATTGATACTCTTGTAGTAATGAATATTATTATAGTTAATATTATTCGTTTTAGATTTATTCATTGTTTTATTAAATTTTATTATGCAGATTATCAAAAAACAATCCGCATTATTAAATAACTTTTATTATAATTTTTTGGAAATAAAATAATGCAAATTATCGAAAAACAATCCGCATTATTAAATAACTTTTAGTATATATTTTGGGAAATAAAATAAAATTACCATCACTTTTTAAGACTAACCATCGAATAAATGCTATATAACTTTGTAATCCACTTAAATGAGGATTAACTTTAATTGAACAGGGTATAAAAACGTTTTTTTCCTGTTTTAATAGCTAATTATATAAGATTATTGTAGGTCATATTATTATTAACTAAAGTAATTGTTATTATCGTAATATTGATGATTGTTACTATTGTATTATTGAATATTATTGTAGTTAATATTATTCATTTTAGATTTATGCATTGGTTTATTAAATTTTATTATGCAAGATATAAAAAAAACAATCAACATTAAGTAAATAACTTTTATTGAATTCTTTATAAATAAAATACAATTACCAATCACTTTGTAATACTAATCAGCGAATAAATGCTACATAACTTTGTAATCCGCTTAACTGAGGATTACGTTTAATTGAACAGGGTATAAAAAAGTTTTTTCCTGTTTTAAAAGCTAATTATATAAGATTATTGTAGTTCATATTATTATTAACTACAGTAATTGTTATTATCGTAATATTGAATGTTTATTATTGTTACTATTGTAGTAATTACCAATCACTTTGTAGGACTAATTAGCGAATTACTGCTATAAAATTTTGTAGTTCACTAACTGAGGATTAACTTTAATTCAACAGGGTATAAAAACGTTTTTTACCTGTTTTTATAGCTAATTATATAAGATTATTGTAGTTTATATCATTAACTACAGTCATTGTTATTATCGTAATATTGAATGTTTATTATTGTTACTATTGTAGTAATGAATATCATTGTAGTTAATATTATTCATTATAGATTTATACTTTGGTTTATTAAATTTATTATTTATATTAAAAAGCAATCAAAATTAAGTAAATAAATTTTATTGAAAATTTCTGGAAATAAAATACAATTACCAATCAACTTTGTTGGACTAATTAACGAATTACTGCTATAAAATTTTGTATTCCGCTAACTGAGGATTAACTTTAACTGAACAGGGTATAAAAAAGCTTTTTCCTGTTTAAATAGCTGATTATATAAGATTATTGTAGTTCTTATTATTATTAACTACAGTAACTGTTATTAATGTATTAGTGAATGCTGAGTATTGTTACTATTGTTGTAATGAATATTATTATAGTTAATATTATTCGTGTTAGATTTATGCATTATTTTATTAAATTTTATTATGCAAGTTATTAAGAAGCTATCGAAATTAAGTAAATAACTTTTATTGAAAATTTTGGAAATAAAATACAATTACTAACCACTTTATGGGACTAATTAGCGAATTATTGCTATAAAATTTTGTAGTCTGCTAACTGAGGATTAACTTTTATTGAACAGGATATAAAACGTTTTTTCATGTTTTAATAGCTATTTATATAAGATTATTGTATTTCTTATTATTATTAACTACAGTAATTGTTATTATTTTATTATTGAATGTTTAATATTGTTACTATTGTAGTAATGAATATTATTATAGTTAATATTATTCGTTTTAGATTTATGCATTGTTTTATGAAATTTTATTATGCAATTTATTAAAAACAATCAACATTAAGTAAACAACTTTTATTGAAAATTTTTGGGATTAAAATACATTTACCAATCACTTTGTAAGACTAATCAGCGAATAAATGCTACATAACTTTCTAATCCGCTAAACTGAGGATTAACTTTAATTGAACATGGTATAAAAGATTTTTTTGTTTTATTTGCTAATTAAATAAAATTATTGTAGTTATTTTTATTAATTACAATAATTGCTATTATTGTAATATTAAATACTGAATATTGTTACTATTGTAGAATTGAATATTATTGTAGTTGATATTATTCGTTTTAGATTTTTGCCTTTTTTTTAGATTTTATTATGAATCTTAATTTATAAACAATTAATAATAAGTAAATAATTATTTTAAAATTTTAGAATGAAATAAAATGCAGTTATCAATCGCTTTGTAAGATTAATTAGCTTATAACTTCTATAATTTTTTAGTCTGCTTAACTGGGGATTAACTTTAACTTACGTGCTACAAAATAACTTCATTCTTGTTTTAACAGATAATTAAATAAAATTTACAACTAACTGCCACAAACAGGCCTGATACGTTTTTGGTTGTTGACAGTAATTAACTTTGGTGTATGGTCTACAGGTAACTGTTTTACTTAAAATGGAGTTAATGAAATTGTATTGCATAGGTTTTTCAATTATCCTGTTTACGCATATACAGACTGATAGAGTTACATCCTCTATGAGTTGAAGATTAAATTTTGCAGAAATTTCTGCCAATGGATAACATATTATTAAATATTAAATAGATAGAGTATAATATTGTCCGCTTCTTACTAAACCTTTTCTTTGGGAATACATAATTAGGTTATATCAAGTGATCTGTTGACAACAGTTTTAAGGGCTTTTTTGATTTCAACTAAATTCGCTTATAGAAGCGATCTATTTGGCAATAAATAACACTCTATCTCTGTTATATCTTAACGGAAAAACGTATATAGTAATCACATTTAATTCCTGGTGAAGCTTCAATAAAATAAAAGCAAAAGTAAACTCAAGAGCAGTTTTAAGTTGCAGTAAGAAGTGGAAAAATAGAAGGGTTAGTACAAGGATAAGATAATTGAGCCGCTGTAGCTTAGTCCGAAAATGCAGGGTTCTCGTAACTGAAAAGGTTGCGGGCTTGGGGCTGGAGCAGGCTTAAGATACGCCGTGTTTGCTAAATGTGACTGTGGCACGTAAAATATATTTGTGGTAACAAAGTCCTGCAAGTCCTCAGACGATACCTCTAAGGATGGCAGTCCATATCTGGGGGTCTTCTGCTTGGTCCCTGTTTCTAAATTACGAGGACCCAGCGGGGGTACTGTTACTCGCGTCCGCAGCATACGTTAAGTTACACGTGCTCACCGAGTGGGGCTAAATGAGCAACAGGTTCGTATCCCTTGTTAAGGCGTTAGGATAATGTCTGTATCGCCTGCTGCATTGGAAAAGAAGGATAAGAAAATTTGATGTTAGTTAAGGAGAATTTAACTTGCTCATTAAACTTAAATTTAAGAAGTTTATTTTATTTAATTTTTATTATACTATTCATTTAAATAGCAATATGAATAATGAGCAATAGTCTATTTAACACTAAACATATTAACACTTAATACATACCTATTTCTACAATAGACGGTCAAATGACCGGACTTTATTTTTTCTGATTATAAATGTATGAAATATGAAAATTGGAAGGAATTAGACAAATAAACTTTATTATAATTAAACAAAATTGTATATTGTCAATTTTATGTATTGCAAACACAAAGAATAAGAATTTTTAATTCATTTATATTTTTTAATAAATTAATATTTGACAATATATTTTTATGTTAAATAAAATAATGAAATAAAATATTTTCTATGTTTCAGAATATATTATGTGACAAAAAAGAAACTAAATATTATTTAAATTATCTGACAAAACATAAATTATCTGACGTTTATTATATCAAAAATCATTTTATACTAACTTTATATATTTTAAGAAATAAGTTGTTTGCAAATATTCTTTAGGTATAGTGAAGCTGCAGCGAACATAATAGAATTCAAAATTTTTCGAATTTCAATATTTTAGCCGTTAGTTTTAAACTGTAGGTTTCTCATTATCGTTTAAAACAGTAAATTTAAAACTAAATAGTGAATTCTTGTAATGCTAGCTAAAAAAAGTTCTCAATATTTAGTTGCAGGATATAATTAATATAATAATAATTACAACTAAAATGAGAAATAAAATCTTTATATAAATCATACTAAATAACATAAAATATGAACCGAAGATATGTCTTGCCAAAACTATTCGTTAAAAAGGAGGAATTCAATACATTGTTATCAACATAAACAAAGACAATGCATCTAAACGTAATTTCCAGTTTAAGAATTAAATATTTAACTTCAACTGTACCCAACCTATTTCCTCGAAGATTAAAGTAATCAAGGTCTGACGAGTGAGGAAAAAGAAATTTTACTTCACTTCACTTCCGAACAATAATTTGAGCCTCAATAATTTGCTTATACATTACGTAACAGAGAAATTCCGATCTGAAGGTAATATTATCGAAGAAATACACGTTTTGCTACGTAAAATAGTTTTGTAAATCCGCTTTTCTGAATAAAATTCTTTCTTTAATAATTAAGTTGGTATAGAAACTATTTGGTACTAATGATGTTCATATAAAAAGTAGAATACGTGAGATGAGTTGCTTAACCACTTATTTAGTTATATATTACATTAATTTCCTACTGTCTCGGATATTTAAAAATATAACTAAATACGTAATAAAGTAGTATTACTAATGAACGGTACATTATTTAACATTATTATAGCAAAATCTAATATTTCCCAAGCTTATTATTTCTTAAAATAGTGAACGCGAGCATTAACTGAATTATTTTTTTATAAAATTACTGTTACTGTATCTTTTATTATTATACATTTTGGGGAAAAATCTTTTAGGGGAAAACCTTTGGATATAATGCCGGAAATATTAGTGACAAGAAAATTCCCTTAAAGGTAATTCGATTTATTAATGATGATATTATAAAATAATTCGGCAAAAATTCCTCGTTTCAAATATTAGACATAAGGTTATGAGGTTATTAGTCAATTACTTAATATTTGATTAAAATGAGCTTTAATAATATCCGTAAAAATCTTGTTAATGATATGGAATTCACTGTAATCAAATCTAAGTAGAGAAAATTGCTGTCACGCCAACTCGCAAAAAAATAATTAAATCTATTACAACATAGATAATATCCATTGAATAAGATGCATACAAGTAATTTCTCTTTCCGTCTACGAAGTAAATATTTTAATTCAAAAGTGTCCAGACCGTTTACTCGGAGATTAAAACAATCAGGTTATGTCAGACCTGACATAACCTGATTGCTTTAATTAAGATGTCAAACTTAACGTAACCTCAAGTTAGGAAAAAAATTTCCTTTTGTTGGAAATTAGATTTTGAGTCTCAATAATTTGCTTACACATTAGCCACAGATATTTATGCCCGAATACCCTACTAGAAGGAAGATATCTCGACGATGTAGGTGCTTTGATTCCTTTAAATACTAGTGGTCAACAAACACTGGCTTTTTATTTTATCTTAAATATAAAGTTAATATTTTAATAAAACACATGCTTGGGTAGATAAAAGTAAGGATACAATTTTTTATTTGGTTCTTATTTTTTGAATGAAATATATGTTTTTATGGATTATTGCAATATCAATTCCTGAAATTGTACAATAAAATGTTTAATTTTACAGCGTAGTACACACTTTAAGTGCACTAATTGCGTTATATTCATATTCATATTAGTACCGGTTTTTGTCTTTAAGTTTTTGTTAGAGACGTTCTGCGTTAAAAAACCAAAAGTAGTTGATATGTATTGTTTAATTCATTGCAAAGATAGCTAAATTCTCTAGTAACCTGGCGAAACCAATTGCCATACTTATATCTAATTGTTACTATGTTAAATAGATAGAAGTCCAGGTTAGAGTGTGATGAATGAGACTTTAATGACTTGAAACAAAATTTTTAAATTTTTCGGGCATATTTCAAACTATACCCTTAAATTTATATCTTTGTTATTCCTTACTATATTTTTGACAATGTCCTTGAATGAAAGCCATACATTTTTTTCTATCTCCGTAAGAACAACTTCAAACTTATCAATTTGCGGAGGTTTTAAATGTTTGGACCTATTAAATTCAAAGCGTTTTTGTATTTTAGTATCTGATATTAATTAGACAAATTCTTGTATATAGTAAAATGTCTTACCATCTCCAACAAGTGATTTTACGAAACATTTTTTTATTCCTAGTTTAATGTTGAGTGATGGAAAGTTGGTTGAGTTGATGAAAAGTTGGTTGTTCTATTACTTCCAATATAAAAGAGTACTGAATTTAAGCTCGTCTTAGGAACAGCGATAAAAATTCACCCTTTTTCTAGTTTATGACATAAATATAAAGACTCCGTGTGACCTGGAATGTCGTTGAAAAAGTATATTTTTTTTTCATAAAACCTTATAAAAAAATATATACTGTTTGTTTGTCACACTATATGTAGACAAATACAGCATTCACAAACATATTCTTTTTTGAATCCTCGATCCTAGCAATTCAGTGTTATTTATACTTAACATCTAATCAGCACAAGATTATTCAGCAATACTTGAGTTATCATATGAGGCTCTGAAAATGTTTCTATGATGGAATATAATCGCTGTCAGTCTCACTGCTACAAACTACAAGATAGCCTTCATTCTTCATCAGTTAAAGAATACTAAACAGTCTGACTCCTAAAGGGTTTTGAAACGAAAAACACGATCGAAGATACCCGAACATTGCAATCGCGCTTTATCTTCATGGATATGAAAAGACCCAAGTAGCGCAATAATACTTTTTTTCTTAATTTATGTCAATAAATCCCAAGCGATAGCACTTCTATTTTATATTCTAAACATATATGCTTCAATATTGCACTATCATTATAGTAATTTGCCTATTGTAAAATGTATTATTTACCTAAAAAGAGGAGCTGTGTGATGTATTTGCGTTAGTAAATCTGAGCACGCGTGACTTTGACAGCAATGGATGATGGATCAAGGGTCCACAACAATCGGAATATGCTGGGTTTTCTGGCATTAAAACTGAACAGCATGATAGTGCTGCTTGGGACTCAAACGGTTAAAGGATTGCTGTAGTACAAGAAGCTCAACACTTTGAGGTACTTACCTTACTGAAGAACATATGTTGGGATACTGAACATGTTTCTACTTCCTAATTTAATTCATTTTAAAGTTAGAATAATGCAAACAAAGCAATCTTCTAAATGATTTTCACGTTTTCACCAAATTTTTGATATGGTGAATTGAATTGAAGCCCATTTTCTTCTGATCCATTCTAGAAATCCCTTAATTTGACATGATGTTTTTTCAAATATTTTTTTTATTTCTGTTATTTTCCCATGTCTGTAAAGACATTAGGATCTCTTCAAAATAAACAAAATAAATATATCATTCTCCATTTTTGAGATAATGTCCTCTGTGGCGAACACTGACAATTATGTTATATAGTAGTTATAAGTATACATGGACGGTGTAGTGGCCAGACTTAGCCAAATTAAGGGTTAAATAACTTTTATAGACAATTTTAATGTATTGTCCTTTCTACTGTGAGCAATGTTAACAAAATTGCCACAAATATGACAATTAAAACATTCGAGGGGAATTTTGGGGTGGTATGCAAGTTTTGTTCATCAGCTTACTAAAGGTTAAAATGATCAAACATTTATTTCGAATGAAAGATAAAACTCCCACTCGTATTGTCTTACAATACGAGTGCAAAGCAAGACGAGTGCAAGACACCTAGATATATAACGTTCCCACGCCACTTTATTTTTCAGGGTCGCTTCTGCTAAAACAAATCCCTTAAAAAGAAGAAAAATAACGTCGTGTGATATATTGAAACAAAAATATCCATGAATTCAGAACAAACTTCATTTTTTATGAATAGTTTCTTATATTTCAAAGATGGGATTACATAAATTAGTTTAGCCGCGGTAGCTAAGTCGGCAAAGGCAACGATTTCGTAACTGAGAGGTTGCGGGTTCAGAACCCGAGCCGACCTAAGATCCTTCGTGTTCATTAAAGGTCATTGGGGCACGTAAAATATGTTCGTGGTCCCAATATCCTTCAAGTTCTCAAATAATACCTCTGAGGGGGAAGGCCAAGTCTATGGGTCTTCTTCTTCGTCCCAACTTCAAAATTACAAGGACTTACTTGAGCGAAGTCGGGCTTTCACTTTAATGGTGCTCATTAAAACGAAAGGCGCACCCCTTGGCCTTTACACGAGAGACTTCAGGCGCAATCGTGCTTGGTTTGTTCAAGTGGCAAAAGAAACAACAGCAACTTAAATTAGTAAAACCTTCTCAATAATTAAGTCATTTATCAGATTGATCATCATAGATATAAAAATCAAGTTCCACTTTCTTATTAAACTGATCGTTAATACGTTATTTAAATGTTAAAAGGTCAGCAAGAAAATTCGTCAATAACACTAGGTTACAAACACACCGAACCGAAAATCACTTCCATCAAAGCAACTCGTAAGAAAGAAGTAAATAAATACATTATTACCAAGATAAATATCCTTTAAGGAAAATGCATGCAAGTGATTTCTATTTCCGTTTCAGAAGTAAATATTTAACTTCAACTGTGTCCAGTTTGTTTGCTGTAAGATTAAAGTAATCAGGTTCTGTCGAGAGAGGAAAAAAAGAACTTTTGCCTCTTTTACGAATAGGTTTTTGAGTCTCAATAATTTGCGTACAAATTCCGTAACTCGGATTTCTCTCTAAAGGTTCAACATGAAGGAAGCATTACCGATAAAATATGCATTTTCATTCGTTAAATAATTTAACGGGGACTTACTTTCACCGATTACGAAGTATTTCTTCTGTTCTTTATTGGTCTTGATAAAGTGGGAGCGATTGGTTTTAATGGTTACCATAGTAAAAGTAGAAAGCGTGAGATGATCAGCATGTTATATTGCTTATTAAGTTATCGTGGAGACTGATTCAACAATTAAAAGATTAATTAGGAAATGAATGTCACCGACTTTATCTTTTGTATCCTCCATAAGCTCAACTGTTACCGGAAGGGTGGATTTAGAACAAACAGGACCCCTGTGCGGTATGGCAAATGCATAAGGGCAGAATTTCGTATGAATGTGTAAAGTATTTTATTTACTAGAAAAAAACAATGTTTTTAAACATTTTACAAAGAATAATTCTTTAATGCTTGGGAGCCTGGCACCTAACTAATTTAGACAATTTTTATCAGATATAATTGAAATACCTATTTGAACAAAATTTGTAATATACAATTAGATATTTAAGAAATATTTCTCCGTGTAGGGAGCCGAACGAGGGCATATTGATTAGGGCCTTCGGAACTGGAGTTCGTGGGTTCGAATCCCACTGTAGTATGAATGGTCGTAGCCGTTCGAAATCGGCTTTAAGTTGTAGGCCCCGGTCTCATTAGCCCTCGTGTTGCAAAAAGTAGACTGTAGCACTCCAAACCAAAACTAAATCTATCCTCCATAATCATACAATTAATTTTACCCTAATAGGCAACTCTTTTCCAGACATGTCTTTTATACACATTATATAAATATGATTGTTCATAATAAAAAAGTTAAAGAATTATGCCACGAACTGTTTAATATATTTGAAAAATCCTTTGCACATATCACGAACAAATTAAATACATATAATTTTCTCATTGTTGATAATTTTGTACGATAATAGCAATGATTATTGTCATAATTGCCCAATTTATGCATTAAAAAAGACCAATTTCTCATTGTAGTAATATTTAATGCGTGATCAAAATAAGAAAATTCATTCTGCATAATACTTATGAAGCTCCATAAACACTAATACGTAGATCATTTGAATCAAAACAGCCCGTAAAAGGGGAGTAATTGAATACATTATCCCTAACATAAATATCATTTGAAGGAGATGTTTGCTAGTAACCTTTATTTCTGTTAGCACATAGTGAAGTTCAACAGTGTCCAAGTTATTTACTTCGGATTAAAGTAATCATGTTTGAAGAATACAAAAAATAAACTGTATTCGTTTCTTAAAAATAGAGTTTTGAGTCTCAATTTACTCATGTATTTTGATAACTGAAATTTCTATCTGAAGGATTGGTTTGGTTCGGTTTGCAGTGCTACGGTCTATTTTTGTAACACGAGAGCTAATGAGACCGGTACCTACAGCTTAAAGCCGATTCCGAACGGCTACGAAAATTCATGCCACTGTGGGATTCGAACCCACAAACTCCGGAACCGAAGGCCAGCACCCTAACCAATCAGTCATCGTTCGGCGCTCTATCTGAAGGAAGACATTTCCACTAAATAGACGTTTATCATAGTGAAAAACACTCCTAATTATTAAGAACTATTGTTCTTATTAATTTAAAAAGAAAAAATAATGAAATGGCTTATTAAAAAATGAGAATGCATTCATCAAATTTGGGAAATTCCTACGAAATGTTTCCATTAGTTGAAGTGGAAATGTTTAACTTTAAACCTAGAAAACATAGTGTTGGTTAATTTAATAAAAAAAAATTTCGTTTTTCAGAAACCAATTACTCTGAGAATTTAAAAACATTTTTTGACTTTCCTTAGTATTAATATGACTATTTTCAGTCTGTTATTCACTATAAAAGTTCTGAGTTTAACAAATGGATGATTTTCACCAAAATAAACCCTACAAATAATATAAAACAGAATGTGGTAAAGTAATATTTTGAAGTTGAAATATCAGCATTTCTCCAATTATTAAACTAGTAAACTCTCTAATATATTTATCTTTACTATTTTGCCTTGGTTCGGAGTGCTGCATTTTACTTTTTTTTCCTACTGAAACCGGGATTAACAGTTTAAATTGGATTCCAACCGGCTACGATTATCTTTGCTTGTAGTGGAATTTAAGACACCAAACTCCGATAGAAAGAAGCATCACCTTATCCACTCAATCCCTGTTCAAACTCTTAATCATGTATATGTCGAGGAACTGGCTTCTTTAATTTTATTTATGACTTTCACTACTTTATGTATTCTTCTAACACATGGTTATATTCACTTTAGAGGTGAAAAACAAATTCAGTATTTCATTGCAACCAGTGGCCTTTAAACTTTCTGGTTGCATACTAGAAAATAGCAAATAGTTACTGACAAAACTTAGTAAATGACGATGAGGTACAGAGTAAAAAGTCTGTAAACTTAAAATGGCGTCACGTAAATGCGAGCTTACAAATGCAGATATTCAACAGGTGCTTTGAGTGACAAAAACAAAGTAGAAAGTGAAAAACAAGGGAAAATTGTTTATCATAGCAGGAAAATAAATTTAAGTACATATCAATCCTTAAAACTATTCTGACAAAGAGGCTTCCGATAGTGAACCGCAAAAATATACAGCAATTGACTCCGGGTTTTTACTATAGCCGGGATATACAGGTATTTGAACTGCATGGACAAAAACATACACGCATTCATCTGAAATGTGGTAAGTACCACTAAATTGTTGATAAATAATATAACTAAGAAACAGCTATAAATAAACCAAAAAAGAACAGTTTTACAGAGGACAAGCAAGTGTTATTTTTTATATACTTAACTATTTACAAATCCACTAAGAAGTAAAAGTAGATGTAAAGGAGTCTGTTATTGTAAAACTTAAATTGGATCTAGATAATAAACAAATAAATACAAATAAAAGAACATAAACGAGACAGGGGCAAAATTTGTGGTCGTAAATGAGATTAAAAATGTAAATATATCCTGCATGGTGTTATTTTCTTTGTCATCAATAGATAAAAGTGTACTGAGAAATCGGTATGCATTGAAAATGTTTAATTTTATTACCTGTTGGTACAATTAAAGTTTTATTTCAATTACATATAAAAAAAATATAAATATTATCTCACATATTTGAAGTTCTTGTGAGCAAAGTTTCGCAAATACTTAGATATTTACTATGAGTTAATACAATTAAAATGATTAACTTTAATTATATTACTAATACATTCCACTGAATACGTTCATAAATTAAATAAAAATGCGTTAGGATTAGTTTACGTAAGTATATTCTGTAAAACGAACAGGGATCAAATCAACCCGCTCAGGTTAGATGTCATTTTTTAAACGAAGGACGAAAATGGTTTAATATTAGAATAAATAAGGGAAAACTATAGTGAATTAAGTAGATTGTGATTATAATCTTAAGTAGAAATTAATCATTGTCTCATAGATTACAACACTTAGAAAGAACATCACAGGTAAATTATAAGAAAGGTTGATCAACAGTTTGGGGAGAGTTTAAAATTATAGTTATGTATTCTCATTTAATAATATTTAATATTTACAATATTTCAAAATATAAACCCTATAGACTGAAGCAAGATAATATTTTAAAATGAAATTCAAAATTGAATAATTATGTTTCCTATAGTATCCTACAATTACTTTGTGCAGCAGCAAATATCACCGCTAAAAATTTATGAATATAAATTTCTATTTACTTATCAGAATGCTTAATTCAAACTTCAAGATATGGGCAGAAATAGTTGTTACAAATAGTTTAAGTGTAACTCAAGATTTATTCTTTCTGTGTTTAAAAGAAAGAACCAGAACACTTAAAAATAAAATCAATTTTACATAAACTTTTATTATCCTATTGATTCTATCACTCACTGAGTGGGGAATTTAGCGATCACTGACGAAGAATATTTCATCAGCCAGGGTGAATTTCTTTACCTCGGCAAAACGCTGAATTAGTTCATAGTTGGGGAAAGCTTCCCAGCTGCAGAAAATCGTTTCAGCTCCAATGGTGGCAATCAGTTCAATCTCGTTGAAAGGTTTGCCTTCCAGCGTCAGGGTTACACAAAACTTGCTTAAATAAGCCAAGTACATGAAGAAATCCTCCGGTGTCTGCGAACCTAAAAATAGGTAATGCTTCCTCACACGGTAGTACACCCATCTCAACACTCGGGAAAATTCAAAGCCTTGCTCCGATTCTAGCATTTTTTTCGAGTATTTTCCTTGGCTGATGTCAACCGTTCTTAAAGTAGGATGAAACTTGAAAGCAACTACGTGTTTGTTGTTACGAAGATGCATCATGAGATTTCTGGTTAACACTCCAATATCTTCCGTAAAGTAAACTCCACGTGGTTCAATTTTTCTCCTTAATGATATTATTTCCCTAGAGAGGGAATCCAACCGCTCGTCATTTTGACTTATATAAAACAACAAATCTTTAAGAAAATGACGCAAATCATTATGTCCTGTTTCAAAACATTCGTTGTTTTGAAACACAGGAACAGCACATTTTCGGCGAACATCTTCTAAATTGGAACTACCAGCATGTTCTCTCTGAGAAAGAGTAATTTCATTCATGACAGCAATGTACTTTTAAAAAAACATAGAATAAAAATAGTTCCTCTTGGTGCAACGGTTATACGTTTCTATATATATTACTCTGTGTGGACTCGAATTTAAAATATAAGCGAGAGATTCTAATATATGCAATCGAAGATTATGACGTAGCATGATGTATTTTTTTTTGTTAACTTTTCATCTAAAACTGCTCAAGGAAATAAAAAAGAGCATCTAACAAGAGACAATAGACACATATATGAACTATGTAGAATTCTACTAGGTACATAATTAAGTTTTTGAAATACAAGGAAAAGTAAATGTTTGTTTTGAAGCGGTTATCTCACCATGACAAATTCAACATAAACGTAGGTTATAGGTCTGTCTCACCAAAGTCGTTTAACGACTAACATCGATTAACTAGTGGTGGGAAGCAATTCTCCGTTTAAACAGAGATTAATCTCGGTTAGCCGTTGAACGAATTTAGGGCCTTACTCTGGGAGTTGCGGTTCGTACCGAACGTTCGTTGTGACGTCACTTTGACGTCAGATTGCGGAAATTTTGACAGCAAACGATATTTCGGTACTCTGGGGGTTACATACGGAAAGTTACCGATAGTTTAGGTTTCGGTAAATTTCCACATGTAACCCCCAGAGTACCAAAGTATCGTTTGCTCTCAAAATTTTCGCAAGCTGACGTCAAGGTGACGTCACAACGAACGTTCGGTACGAACCGCAACTCCCAGAGTAAGGGCCTTTGTGAGATCAGCCCTTAAAAATGCGTAAATGTACTGTAGTTCATCATAGGTTAGCACTAACCAACCATGCAACCAAAGTAAAAAAAAGTATTTTCGTTTTATCAAAATGTGCTGTTAAATCCTTGCCCCACGTCAACCTGCACACGTTCGAAAAGCAACGAATTTAGTTTATGATCCCTTTTTCCTATCTATGATGTATTTTGATATCACCATAGATCACATAGTTATCACATTTGGATGCTTGCTTTTATTAATTATTTATTAGCATAGGTCAGAGTTGGATGTCGGTTTTCACAATAGATCTCGATGTTTTTTTTGGTAACTTATTACTAATCTTATAACTAAACGAGCATACATTTGGGATATATTGTGAAAAACGAAATAGAAGTAAACTGTTGAGTTAGAATATCAGGGGGCTGGTGTACTCAATTTTTGTACTTGACAGAGAAATAGTTTGTTGATTTCTAGAAGATATCCAGACTTCTGTGTGATAGCACTTCCTAAATAAACTACATAAGGAATGTAACACCATCTGGTTTATAAATCTGGTGTGTAATCAGCTTCATTATAGACCCAACAAGATGTTGTTAGGTTTATAGCAAATTTTAATCTAAAAGTTTCTTTAAATTCATTTAAAGTATACCAGCACAAGCTTTTTGGCTAACCTATGTGTTGTTTGCTTGAATTGCCGTTAAATTGGATTAAACGACTCGAAAAAGTAAATACAAAGATGATCTGGTTAAACCACAATAACGAAAATTAAGCGCTTTTTGTTTTTAGCTTTCTGACGAACACGTTTCGTTACTTCCACTAGAATCTGAAAGTGTTGACACAGAATTAAGATTTTGCACTTCATTTTCGTTCTAAACATTAACAATGGTAAGGTAACTGGTAAGAAACTACATGTCAGTACCCATAGTACGTGTGTTGCATATAGATACTTTTTATTTTATACTTTATATAGATTTTTATATAGATGTTTGTAGCGATTCAGAACCCGCTCTAATACTTACTAGCGTGCTTTGACCGCTCTAGGTAACTTGAGTACTTAAAAAAAAATCTGAAATGCATGCTTATAGAAAAACATAAATATATATATATATATATATATATATATATATATATATATATATATATATATATATATATATATATATATATATATATATATAAATTCCCTATTAAGGAAAAATCAGAACAAATGTATTGGTTTTGGAGGGTTGCAGTCTACTTTTCTACAATAAGAGGACTAATGAGACCACAACCTACAGTTTAAAGCTGATTCTAAAAGGCTACGGACATCCAGGCTACAGTGGGATTTGAATCCACAAACTCCGGTAACGAAGATTAGCTAACAGATGCTCTCCGATTGGCGACATTTTCATTCGAAGCAGCAAATGTCAACATACTCAATATTTTTATATCCCTTTAAATCAATGAAACACAATTTTTAGCTCAATGATGGAACATAATTTTTAACAATTTTTAAATTATGGTAAGTTGCATTTTATTTTTAATTCCTGCATAGCTGAACATCACGAGGACGCTGGAATTTAAAAATGCCATAAAATACAAATAGATGTTGTCTAGAAACTCCGCTTTTTTGCGATTAACACCAATCCCTGATGAGATTGGACCAGATTTCTTTCTTCAAAAACATCACTTCTATTTGTGAATCAGAAATATCTGTAATTAAAAATGCTGTAAATATTTAAGCTTGGAAATAAATTATAGTGAGTTTTGAATAACTAGTTGATAACTAGTTGAACTGCATTGGACTTTTAGTGTGATTCTTCGTTGTTGGAAAAAAAAGAACTTCGAAAGAAAAAAATATTTATTTGTGATTCAGACAGAAAGAAGGAAAAAATATTACCGTTACATACCGTTACGCTTTAAATAAACACAAAGAAAATGTATAAAAACATCACGAAAATAGTAAAAAGGTGCCAAACCAAAAAATCGTTCCAAGAATGAATAACACATCTTTAACAGTGTTTTATCAAAATTCGTATAAATTTTCTCTCTGAAAATATAGCAAAATAAAGTTGATAGCGAAAATATAAGGTAATTCAAGAAAAGCTTAATTAAGAAGAGGAATGAATGTATTTCGTTTAATGTAAACTTGTTGTATATTAAGACTTAATTTCCATTTATTTCTGGAAGAGTGGATTTTCTCACTCACGGAATAAACAATTCTATTGCTAGCCGCGGAAGCTCAGTCGGTGAAGGCAGAGATCTCATAACTGAAAGGTTGGGGATGGAACCTCCGTGTTAGAGGTTCGTTAAAGGTGATTGGGACAC
>CM063504.1:53897018-54039518 GCA_032207245.1 Pardosa pseudoannulata | reverse complement strand
AAAAAACGGTGTCGTGGCAATATAAGAAATAGCATATAGCCCGTCATATGACGGGAACAGTAAAATTTTTAATTTTCCAGAATTGTAAAGTACCTCATAAGGGAGGTAAAAAATGGTTTGTTTTTTGGCTGAGAATTATTTGGTACACGCTCAATAATTTGCTTATCTTCATACATCATCTCATCTAAAATTTCCAATAATGTGAATGTAGTTTAGAACTCCGTATGAAGGAAAACTCTCCAAAATTTTTTTACACTACGAGTAACCATTTGCATCAAAATAATAGAAAATTAAACAGATGCTTTCTTGATATCCTTCCTTTCTCAGTGGCATGACAGCCCAGGATGGGCCTTAGCCTTCTCTAGAATTCCATACCAGGCAATCCTATCTTTGGATCTGGATTTCCAATTTGAAATTTTCAATGATCTTATGTCTTTCTCAGTGCAGTCTAAGTTTTGGTCATCCTCTCATTCGGGTTCCTATTGGTTTAGCTGTAAAAGTTTTTTTTGTGGATGTATTGTCATTAAGTCGAACTAGGTGTCCGGCCCCTTTTAATCTTTTTAAGCTAATAAAATTAATTATATCTGGGTTTTTATATGTTCTGTATAATTCAATATTTGTTCTTCTTCTCCATATACCAATTACATTAATTCCCTCAAAAATACTTCTCAATATTTTTCTCTCAAAAACTACTAATGTTTCCTTGTCTCTTTCTGTGAATTCCCAGGTTTCAGCTGAGTAAGTCAAAACAGGTCTTATATTAGGCATTTATACAATATTATTTTAGTCAATCTTTTAATGTTCTTAGACTTTAAATATTTCTTTAATCCAAAATAACATCGATTAGCAGCAGTAATTCTGCTATGAATTTCAACCGATATATTATTTTGTGTATTAATTTCCGATTTTAAACAATGCATATATTTGGTTTTAGTTTCATTAATGCTCAAATTCAACTTTTGGCCTCAGTTTCCAGAGAAATAAATGCTTGTTTTTAGTGCATCTAATGTTCGGGCTATACTATCAGTATCATCTGCATATGTAAGCAATTGTACAGATTTGTTGGCTTTCTTGATATACCTAAGTAAATAATAAGATACATAATAATTTGTTCAGGATTATCTTCCTCTATATTATCTAAAAAGTTTAGAATTATCTCGAAAAGTTTTGGACATGGTAAAATATAACATTAGCATTTAAAAATACTTTACTGACCTTATGTTAGTTACCAACTTTAATTTATCGTGTCATATTACATGATAGGATGGACAGCAGAGGTTTTAATATTTACAGTGATTATTTGGCGGTATATATGAATGATATCCAAAATTTAGGGAATCTATTACAAACCGTGTGGTTATGTATAAAAAACAAACGCACAAACGAACGAAATTCTTAACTTTCAAATATATATAACTTAAACGCTAGATATTTATTAGTCCTTGAAATAGACTCCTTGACTTTTATGAAAAGAATTCGTTGTTAATGCCGGTGATAAAATTAATTGCAACAAAAAGTAATCGATGATTAAATTTAAAATTATCACGTATGTGCCTAATATATTATTTAAGACAAATATAAAATAAAATTATTTACATAGTATATAAGTTCAGTGATAAAATGTATGAAAATTATGCAAACGATATTTAAATAATTTAAAATAAGAAATGATTCAATGAGATTGTTAAAGGAATGACGTCATAATGCTAGAAAAAATGTTATTTCTATCTATTTATTATGTGATAAATTGATAATTTAATCGCCTGCTCTTAACTGGGAAAATAAGGCTGGAAATAATGGCATAAAATGCTCGGAAAAGGTTGGAGAGATGGATTTCGAACGATAAACTTTACGCGCTTTGAATTTTGCTAAACCTAACTCATCAAGAGTCCAATATGGATGCCATTATCCATTCCAGGTCCAACCGCTTCATAAATTCGAGGCCAGATGGACAGATAACTTGGGCTGTTATTATATAATTGATTAATTCAAGTACAGCGAGACAGGCAGTTACAACAATATTACATTTTACATTCTCATGGATAAGATCTCCATGCCATTATTCGATTGAGTTTAAAAGGGTAATCTTCACGTTTATCTTATATATTTTAAAATAAATAGGTTTAAATTCATGGATTTTAATTTTTAAATCTAAAATATTCAAAGCACAATATTCATCTTTAGGAGTGGGAATAAGTGTTAAATAGTTAGGATAAAAATCAAAATCAAATCGATGATGGTTATTAGTATAAGTTTCCATACATATGAAGATCTCATCTGCATACCTAAGATATATAAGTTCATTATTGAAGTATATCATTTACGAAAAATGATTAATTCCTGCTATATTATACGAGAATATTTTATTTTCTGCAGGATTTTTATTTTTATTTGTTAAAGCTATTGAAGTGTTTCTGCTTAATATAACCCAGGGGTCAATTTATTCTTTATTTGAATAATTACATTCTTCATAAAAGTAACCGAACCGTAAACAGAGAATAGAGATATATATTCTTATTAGGCATCTTGAAACAGATTTCTGTCTTATCCGTGAACCATTGCATTAATCATGAATCTTTCACTGCTCCAGAAATGGTCTTTTAAGTGAAAAAAAAACTTTATTCTGATGGACACGAGATGCTAATCTAAGGGAGAAATAAAACAGAAAGAAAGGGATAAATGAATGCTGAATCTCTTGGGCACAGGCGGAAAGAAGCAGATAGGGACTTTGATAGGATTAGGTCTTTTCAATGTATTTACTTTTTCATGAGTTTTTTCTTACCTTTTCTTGGCGAGAGTGGTTCAATTAATAAATAAGATTCATTAATTCTATTGCTGGTACATAATGATAGTAATGGAATATTTTTTAACGGCTTAAATAAGGTGAATGCCTCAAAATGCGGCAAAATCATTCTTTATTTTCAATTTTCTATAGTTCCAAAAACAAATTAGTTACAAAATTAAAGTTTTTTCTAAAGATTAACTGAGATTTCAAATCATCAAAAGTTTTTATTAGATTAAATAGAAATTTTTCAAGGATCAAAATTTCAGATAATGGGGTTTTAGAGTTATTTGATTGATAACAACATTCAACGCTTATTTTTACAAACATTTTTAGTTTCACTACATTTTTAGTTGAAATTAAAGGAACATAGCACGTTTAAAGACTTTACTTTAATTTTCAATATAACAGCTATTCTTATTCATTATAATGTTCACAAAATGTTCTGCTCCTTTTGAATAGAATTTTTGCAAGTTTTTTAGAACACTGCAATATAAAAATACTAAGTTTTAAAGTTTCAAGTAGTATATTTTTAAAATAACATAAATATAAATGAAATTTATTTACACGCAATATAACTTTTGACATAACTATATGAAAAATGAAAAATTTTACTTCATATTGAAGATAAAAAATGTTCAGCCTGTAAACTCAAAACTTTAAAGGCACCTGATATTTAAATACTTTAAAAAAACTCAAAACTGTTCAGAAGCTGAAAAGCTTTTTATAACACTCTAATATGAAAATACTAAGTTTTGACGTTTCAAGTAGTATATTTTTAAAATAACATAAATATAAATGAAATTTATTTACACGCAATATAACTTTTGAAATAATTATTATAGCAATGAAAAATTTTATGTCATTTTGAAGACAAAAAAAATTTCAGCCTGTAATCTCAAAACTTTAAAGACACCTGATATTTAAATCCTTTAAAAAAAAAAACAAAATTAAAAAAAAAAAAAATAAATAAAATATAAAATATAATAAATTATTAAAAATAAAATAAAAAAATTGAAAAATTATAAAATAAAATTAATAAAAAATAAAAATATAAAAAAAAAATTTAAATAAAATTTAAATACTTTAAAAAAAATTCAAAAAATAAAATAAAAAAAATTAAAAAAAAAAATTTAAAAATAATAAAATAAAAATAAAAAAATTAAAAAAATTTCAAGTTAAAGAAAACAAAAAATAAAAATAATTAAAAAAATAAAATTACTATATAGCTCTAATATTTTCAACAACAAAATAATATTAAAAATAAAATATAAACAAAAAGCAAAAACATCATTTAAAATACAACTCAAAGTCCCTTGAATCTAATATTCAAAAAAGATTTTTTTATTTCTCATACTTGAAATTTAATATTTATTACAAAAAATATTTTCATAAATTTAGATTTAATCCATTAAAAAACTTCTAAAAAAATATAATAAA
This sequence comes from Pardosa pseudoannulata, assembly GCA_032207245.1. NCBI lineage: Eukaryota > Metazoa > Arthropoda > Arachnida > Araneae > Lycosidae > Pardosa > Pardosa pseudoannulata. The sequence goes on along the minus strand of CM063504.1, from coordinate 54,035,296 downwards.
AACTTCTCAAATCCTTCCAAAACCACAATTCAATAAACCCAAACTCTACTTCTCTTTTTTCTTAATCAAAAAACTACACAACACTTTCAAAAGTCCACAAAACTAATCTCAATCCAGTTTAAAAACACAAATCAAACTTTCAAATCATATTTTTCTGTCTCTTCGAAACCCAAAAACAATTAATAAAATCAAACAAAACATCCATACATCATTTTATATATCAAATAAAAAAACTAACTAACAAATATATTTATATATTTTAAACAAACAAAACATTAATAAATTAAAAAATCACAATAAAACAAAAATTAACAAAAAAATAAAATTATAGAAAAAATAATCCAGTAAATTAGCCTAAACAAAACAAAATAATAAAATAAAAATATTTTATTTTAATAATTTTACTAAATAGATAAAAATAAAAAAAATAACAAAAAAATAAATTAAATTAAAAAAAATTTAAAACACAAAAAATATTAATGTATTTAATAATAGTCAATTAAATTTAATAATTTAATTTTAAATATAAAACGATCAAAAAATAAAAAATACAAAATTTAAATAATTTTAATTGCTATAAATAAAATCAACACCAAATTCTATTATCTTAATAAATAGAGATTTCAAATCTCTGAAGATTTCTACAATTTACCAAACCAAATAAGTACCAAAATTAACAGTTTGTCAAGACCAATAAATAACTTGCCAACGGCAAGACATATATGTTCAGTGACCACAACCGCCACAAGAGTACGTGTCTCAGACAAATTATTTACTGTAGACTCAATCGTGTTGGTCTGTGTGCCAGACGAACAGCGGTTTCTCCTCCCCTCGCTCCAACGCATAAACGCACTTGTTTAAACCGGAGTTTAGAATATGAGCACAGCAGTTTGTCATGGACTAAAGTGGTATTCAATGACATCTCTTCAGTCTCACAGTCTGTTAATGATAATATATGAAGAAGTTTCCAAAAAAAAAATAAAATTCTTGGGTACCATCACATCACGCTGAAGCGTTGAATAGACAACAACAGGTTATAGGGTAGAGACAAAGTACTTGAGCCTTACGTTTTCTTGTTTCAAAGTTCTGTCGGTACTGTATTCATATTCAGATATAATAACATGCCTAATCACCATGCTGTAATAATTGCGGATATCTTTGAAAAGGAAATCCCTCGCATGCAGTTCTGTGGGATATGTTCGTGAGGCAACTTGCACCTCTCTTCTACCTACCAAACTACATTCCAGAAAAGAAACGAGCTCTTCAAAGCACACGAAAATCTCTGAGGTCCTAATTCGTTTTCAGTGTCATAGAAAATATTGGATATAATTGTTCTACTTTCGTAGCTGCCAAAGGTGACCACACATATTCTCAAACTGCCAAATCACCTTTTTATTTTAATTTATCAACTAAAGTGTAAGTTATTTGCTGTGCATTTTTCTTTCAAACCTTTTCTTTGGTTGAAAATTATCTTTCTTTTTCATTTTATTTTGGAATAACCTTATTACACTTATCGCCGTAAGTGTAATAAGGTTACACTTAAGTAGCACGTTTACCGCCAACTTGACCTAATATCAGTAACACTAAACTTTTGGACATGAGTGTAGAAATCTCGGAGAACTGTTTTCTAGTTGTGAACAAGCTGCACCATTAAAGAAAGCAAACTGACTGAAATGAAACAGATTAAGCAAGAAAACAAAAATCAAAGCCTTATACAGATCATGCACTAATTCCAAAGATAACACAGCATTTGGTTTGGTGCATAGCCTATATAAGTTCGTTTTTCTGTTAGTGTAATATAACCTTAATACACTCACATACTACGTTTGCCGCCATTCTGACTTGGATTTCCTTAAATATTTACCTAAATATCAGTAACACTTAACTTTTGTACACGACTGTAAGAAACTTTGAGAACTGTTTTCCAATTATAAACGAGCTGCACCATTAAAGAAAGAAAACTGAGTGAATGGAAGGAGATTAAGCAAGAAAACAAAAAGCATAGCTTTATATAGATCATGCACTAATTCCAAAGATAACACAGTATTTGGTTTGGTACATAGCCTATATAAGTTCGTTTTTCTGTTTCCAGGACCAGTTGCTTTTTCGCATATTCACTCAGATTGATAATGAAGCTCCTTCATATAAGCAAAGCAGCTGATTGCTTGTACACTTCTTTTTATTACTACTTTACTAATTTTAGCTTTGTTTCTATTTATACATTGCAGTACAAGGGCTGTACTTCCTCATATATAATATTATTAATTATTAATTCCTGAAATATTCGAACCAGGTACTGCATGCCCAAAAGGATGTAAAGAGTTGGCGTGCCAAGTGATAGGATCTTTCGTTGTTTAAAACTTTATTCACCTTAAATCTAATGATTACATCTAATTATGAAATTTTAAAAACATGTTTACAAACGGCGAATTCAAATCAATAATACTGGTTCGGCCATATATCCAGTTTAATTTGTAAACCTCAAGATTCATTAAATAAATGTAGTTTAAGATAATAAGATATCTCAATTAACAACCATCAACCTCAGGGAATCAATATATTTCACAATAAAATTTAATCCAACTTACTGGATAATATTATAATAGTATTTATCGAACATACCTATTCATTTGAGAACAACATTTCAAATGGTGAATAAGAGCTTAATTATAATGTGGATTTCAAGAATTATTTGATTTCTGTATCATTTCTAATAATACTTAGCTAAAATCGTTAAAGGAAAATGTGTTATATAAAGTAATTAATATCACAAATAAACCGTGGAGTGGCGGGTGAAAGCAGAATTTAATGTGTGTTTGCGCAATACAAGAGCTTTCATTTTCCGAGTCATTTGGTGAGTACGCAGACATAAGATGTTTATTCATGTACTTAGTCCTTATAAGTAGATTAAGACCCATTTCTGCTTCATACCAGGTGAGGATTACGATAAGGGATTTCCCCTCAGATTTTCAGACCTAAGATGTAATCTTTAAAAGAGTATGGATGCTAAAACAAAATATGGATTATTTCGAACTCTTGTCTTAAAGCGAAGTACTGGGGTCTGTTTAGTCACTTTGAAAGGAATTATAAGATCAAGTGCATTTTATTTTTAAATTTAATGCTACAATGGATTTTTAGCTGAGTGAAATTTAGATAAAACTGCTTAAATTTATATCACTTTTGAAACAGAATAAGAAACAAACTAGATATCTTGAATTAAATATCGAATATAACTATTACCATTTTATACGATAAAATTATTACTAGTAACATTTTTAGGAATTGAATTTTTTTAAAATTAAAACCATTTTAGAATTTTAAGACTAATTCGACAAGTCCATGCATACTTTTGTCATTTCTCTAATAAGATTATTAATTATTTGCATTGTAGCTTAAAAATAAGTTCAATAATTTTATAATAATTTGCCAATTCTGATAATAATAGCTGAGTATTATTTTAGGATATACAAATTACCCTATGAATAAAAATTATAATAATATGTGTAAATAAATACGCATTGACCATTTTAAACGAAAACTTTCTTTAAGCAATTAATAATTAATATTTTTTAAAATGCGTTAATTTTTCTCTTAATTTTGGCCACTTTTACTGATTATTGCATATTGAACTTTTACTGATTATTGCTTATTGCATATTGAAATTTCATTCAAATCCTTTAAAATCACTGAAAAGGACTTTTGAGATATCAATGTCCCTTAACTTCCATTAATCCCTCAACTTCCATTTAAAGTACATAGTACAATCATTTGTATTATATTAAATTTTAATTACCCAAGAAATTTGAGAATCCTTAAGGCAGATTAAGTTGACAGGAGAATCCAATTATATTAATATCTAGGTAGACCAATGAGAGGGGAGATACCTTATTTCTTATGCTGTTGAGTCAAAAGTAGAGTTGTCCATCTTATCTATATCTTAAGTAATGCATAATATTCAATATATCGAAATTGAAAAGATAATTTAAATGTCCGAAAGAAAAATGACAGAAATATATAGATAATATTGAATTTTGAATCCTTGAAGGTGTAAAACGGGAGTTGGTGAAACAAAAAGGTAATCAGCATTTAAACCGAACCTCCGCTGATTCAAAGCTAACTGGAGATGTGTCTTTTAAAGCCTTTACAGTAAGTTTTTATGAAAAAAGTTTCCAGCCAGGCTTTCACAGAAAACCTAAATTCCAATTGAAGTCCAATGCTCTTCGTTCACTTCACTTTCGATGATTCTGGCTAAAGCTATTCCTAAAAAATTTAGCATGTTAGCTTCTCTGCAAGCAAAAACTCACTGCACTAATATTATCATCTTGATATTGTAGTGAGCATTTTAAGAGAATGAAAGATTATAACCAACTGTGAATAGTTGCTACGGTATACTAAAGTATATATCATGTTTTTTCCTCTCCTGGATCTTGTAGTATTTATAAATGTTTGCTTTGATAGTAATAACAATGCAATTTAGCCTTTCCTAATATTTTTATATTTAATAAAATTGTTATTTTAATATGAAATTAAATTTTAGTGATTATTCTGTTATATTCAAGTAAAATATAGTCAGCAGATTATTTAGAAAACTGAAGTCACAATTGATTTTTACAAAATCAATAACGGAAAGAAAGTGAAACCCAATGAATGGATGAGGCCACCAGAAGAGAAATTAAGTAATGTATATACTGAAAATAAAAAGGTCAATGAAACAGTTTCTGACATGACAGAACAGTGTACATAAAGAGTTTTCCAAATCGTGAATATCCTGAAAAATTCGTAGTAAAATAGGGTACATCACGATGTGAAGGTCCAGTAACACCAAGAGAGATAACTAAAAATAAGGAAAAATTTTGAAAGTATCACAGTTCTATCCAAAAAGCTATTTTTTTACCTACGCACTAGAAATGGTCTAGATGCTGTAAATGCTCTATCCGAGGTTCCTTGTCCATATGCAAGGATTGGAACTTTAATAGTGGCAACTATTTATTTACATGACATAGAAAGTGATTCATGTCACCCTGTTTTGCAGTACTTATATAGTCATCAGCATTATGCATAACCTGTTTCCAACCATGTAGAAGTCACAGAACACCTGTAGCAGCGCCTGTTCTGTTGATAGTTCGAATGGGCCGGTTTATTGGCTCAAAAAACTCTGGAACAGTTCTGAAGCGAATGCCACGAAGTGGTTTCTTCATCATAGGAATTAAGTCACAAGGGCTTAGATCTGAGGAGTATGTTGGAGGGTAAAGCACTTCCCAGTCACATTGATGGAACAAATCAGTCACCGCTTGCGCTGTATGTGGCCGAGCATTATCATGCAGAATAATAGGCACGTTCTGCAGAAAGTGCAGAATTTTTCTCATTCAGACGCTCTTTCAGAATTTGAAAATACAGTCGTATGCGCAAATCCTGTCTTTCGGACTAGTTCACGAATCGTTTGGCATCGATCATTGTCCATTAGTGCGGCAACAGTATGCACTTCTGCATCTCTGACAATAGAACGACCTGGCAGATGCATGTCTGCCACATTTTGGCGTCCTTCATATAAGGCCTTTACCCATCTTACCGCAGTTCTGTAAGTCAATGTAAGTTCCCCGCAAGTCTCTTGAAGCTCTAGATGACGTAGTCTTGATCTACGACTTTTGGCACATTGAATTTTTATCCATTTTCGTTGTTCTTGTTTTGAAAATATCCTAACAACACTTGCTTTATATAGCAAGCTAATACAAGGATCAGTTTTTCACGTCATTCCGCATCTGTATGACGTAGAAAGGACGAATCTTTTTTCTGAGAGGTAAAGTAGGTATGTAGCATACGTGTGGTATACGCGACGTTCTTTGGTTGTATTACGTGACGTTTTTACAGCAGTGTTGCCACTATTAAAGTTCCAACTCTCGTACCTTAAATCTTAAAGAGAAAATCTTCGGTAGTCCCAAACCTCTAATGCCTAAGTTGCAAGTGTATCTGCAAGACACCTTCTGACACTTCTACTAATTTACATAAATTAATAACAAATGTTGTCATTCTTAAAACCATATATATCCCTACATCTGTATAAATAAGTAACTATGATTCCCTTAGACTTTCATTGAAAAACCGAGAAAATTGGGGTTTTTTTCCTTAATAATTTCCTTGATTGTATATGTGAACAACTAAAATTTATTTTAAAGTCTGAAAGTTTTAATATAAAGAAAAATATTCATGTATGCCAAAAAGAATATACTTGGTGCATTTTTAGTCAGTTTCATTATAAACAATTCATTATAATGATTATATTTCATGATAAAATAATTATATTTTATCATGAAATTTTAACGATTTTTACAACCCAAATATATAACAAAATATGAGTCTGTCAAGCAGAAATAAATTTATAGTTTTGAAAGCCCACTATAGTAATAATGACTTATTTTGTACAAAAACAAATAACCACTCAAAAAATATTTCAAATTATTCTTCAGGTTATGTTAGATAATATGTCTGAAGTACCTTATTTTAGATTATTTTAATATTTTGTAGCTACTATACAATATGCATAATGTCTTTCCCTTGGATCTTCATTAAATACTACATAAGTCTGGTTTATTCATATATAGAGAGCTAATTTATTTCATACTCAAATAATAATCTCACAGAAATCGCGTTACATATTAATAAATGTCCCCAAGATGAACCGCAAATGTGTCTGGATATAACTTTATCTAAATCTAAGAATTCAATATCTTTAAATCGTTAAGATAATTATTGCATTATTATATGTGTTGCAAAGCTCGAAGCTATTTTACTTATTTCATAATAAGTCTTCTTAAAGAAGAATTGTATTCATTAGGGTTGAAAAGTTGGATAAGTATACTATTAGTACCTAGGAAAAATTTATTATGCTGAAGGCAGAAAGAATATTATACTTAAAGATTTCATAAGGAGATTAAAAACTTTAAATCTTATCAAACCAATCAATTTTAAAATGTATTCTTAATATGGGAAAAAATGTTGTTATTAAGTGAACTCTTTAATACTCTAGATAATACATAAGAAGATATTTTGTATAAAATAAAAACTTTTGATTCATATTAACCTTATTCTTTATACATACTTTTAGGGCATTGCATCTTTATTGCCTTATTTTATTACTTTAAGTTTCAGCAATTATTAGTGGAGACCGGGGCACCTTGGGACACTTTTCAGTTAAATATTTTTGCTTGTCTTCTGCTTGGTCTCTACTTTTAAATTCAGAAGACCAAATTGAGATGAGGCGTCTTTTCAACCTAGCGGTGCTGTCAAACGGAAGCCGCACACTTTAGCCTTAATTTGTGTGGCCTGAGCCCCAATGACTTGAATTAGCCAAGTGGTATTGGAAACAGCAACAGTATCTCGATGTGAATAAAACGCAGAATTAAAACATTTCTTTCCACATTCAGGTAATGTGTTGCTCTGAATGTCGTGAGATATTATTTCATGTCAGAATGTAATATTTCTTTTTACGAATGTCGATAGATATCACTGAATATTACTAAATTATATCATCAGGACATCAAATGACGTTATTAGCAACATTAAGAAAAAATACATTCAAAAAATAAATTTCATAAAAACTAGCAGATTTATTAAATTTCCTATTTTGTATTAATATTTCTCTTAAAAGGAATGAAAACGACTCTATTAAATTCTTTCTTTTAAACAATTTTGCATTTTAATTTTGAACTTGCTGCTTCTCAAGCAGCCTTCTGACTCGATTATACATATTCCCAAATAAAGTTGCAGATCATTGATGAATATGATAGTTTATTAACAACAGATAATTCCTGTAATATTTTTTGTATACGCTCACTGTTATCCGTGAATAGTAACACTGTACATATACATACGGTTAAGAATGCTGTAATCATGAAATTTCTTTGGTATCTCGCCACATTGGGGAGATATTGGCTTCTTGGCGAAGTTTTGGGAGACTCATTTTTGGCTCCAAGTTTGGCGATATATCGCCAAATTTGGAGACTTGGCAACTTGTTGACGACCCCCTCTCTCTGGATTTTACTAGAGGCTTGTGGAAATTTCCAGAAACATGAAAGCTATATAAAGGGGACGAGAGTTCTCGTAAACAGTCAGTTCACGTTCAGGTCTGGTGAATTCCTCTGAAAAAGTTCGTCAAAAGCCTGCCAAGTTTTATCGCCATCCTTTGTAATTGTGATGCATTTGGCGTGTTGATAAACTTTTATTGTTTTAGTCTTAGCCAAAGTCTATTCAATCAACGAACTTTACCCGAGAGTTTCGCAAAAATATTATTATAAAGAGTTATGATGACAATTCCTAGGCTTTCTCTTAACTACGTGACGCAACCGTGTATAAAAATTGATTCTGATGGATGCAGGTAGGTTTATTTCTATAACTCAGAAATATTTTCAGAAATTTTAATATTATATAATAGACGCTTAGTCTGGCTTCAAGTGAACTATCTCTTGAATTATGCATCGTTCTGACAATAAGAAATAAAATCATACAACACAACTCAGTTTTGCTCTCCTGCATTGCACGGAGAAAAGGTAACTTTAAAGTAAAATATTCCAATCTGCCCATACTGAGTACTTTTGCATAGCTAATGCTCTCATAGATAGTTTCCAATAAGTAAATGTTTTAAAGACAGAAAATTGGAAATAGAATAAATAATCACGAAAAAAGGGAAAATAAAAGAAGAAATGTTAAAACAAGTAGTAATTGAGACACACTGTAAGAGTAAGGTAGAAATATGCACTCATTTCCCAGTCCACCACAGAGGTAGAGTGCATTGGACTCGTTACCCCTTTAAAAAAAATAAAATGCTGAATAAGGCGGGTTCCCCTGGAGGCCTATTTCCTTATTCAGCAAGCATACACTGTCTACCAATAAGTATTTGGACACCTATGCAAATGACGATATCTACGATCCTGAGGTACGTCATGGCCTCCGACGGTATACATCATGTAGGAAACACCATCGTCATTACTCGAATGCAAGATGCCGCTCACTTCGGAGCTCTCTGATTTCGAGAAAGGTATAATTATTGGGTATCACAAATATGGCCGATCCTTAAGAGACATATCTAGAGATCTGAAGTACCCAAAATCGACAGTGGCCTATGTGATTAAGAAGTGGAAGGTGAGCAGTGATTGTCGGAATGTGCCCCGAGTCCGCAGACCAAAGAAACTGGGAGATAGAGACCAACGAGCGCTGTCCAGAGAAATTCGGAAGAACCACACCCAACCGACGGCCCTCATCCGCGAAGGGTTTCAACAAGCATCCGGAAGTATTGTTTCAATGAATACCATCCGTAAGGAAGCACATCTGCTTGGTTTTCAAGGTCGTGCTGCTGCCCATAAGCCTTTGATCACAAAGTCCAACCACACTGTTCCGTTAATGTGGTGCAAAACACATCGAAATTGGACCGTAGATCAGTGGAAACGGGTTCTTTGGAGCGACAAATCTAGGTTAACCTTTTACCGTTTGGATGGCAGGGATTTGAGTCTGGCGTCTGCCTGAAGGAAGGTCTCCTGCCAGAATGCATTGTGCCAACAGTCAAATTCGGCGGAAGTGGAATTATGGTCTGGGGGTATTTCTCCTCGTATAGACTGTGCCACTTGGTCCCCATTCATGGTAAGCTCAACGCCAATGCCTACTGCACTATTTTGGATGACAAAGTGTTTCCTACGTTGTGGCAGTTTTACGTGTTGGACCCCTGTTACTTCCAGGATGACAATGCCAGTTGTTGTATTTCTAAACTAACCAAGGCTTGGTATGGTGCCAATGGAGTTCATGGAATGGATTGACCTGCCCATAGCCCAGACCTGAACCCTATGGAGAACCTCTGGGACAAGTTGGATAGCCAAATTAAGGGGTGCGTTACCAGTCCAAAATCTGTGAAGAAACTTGTATGACTACTCCAAGCCGAGTGGAAGACAATACCACTGGCTGTAATACAAAGACTTGTGGAAAGTATGCCCCGGAGGGTTCACGCTGTAATTGCCTCTCGTAGAAGTTCTACCAACTACTGATTTTGAATAAAGTTAGTTTTTCTTTTCTATCACAGGTGTCCAAATACTTATTGGTAGACAGTGTATAACAGTAAAAAATTAAAATAAATATAAATATACACACTTATAAGAAGTAAAGACTAACATTTCTGTTTAGTGGTGGAAAAATTTATACAGGCCTACGATGAAAAAAATACAAGGGATGTGACAACTTAACTTCACGTATTTTTAGTACTGATTTTGAAAAAAAATCGTTAGCAATGTCTTTACTTCACATGTTTTTGAAAAATTCAAATTTATATGGTTTTTATGAATATTTCTCACTTATTATGCTTTGATATTTTCCTTCGTGTTTTGATATTTTACCGTGGTGAAACCCTCAAAATACCCTTCTGTGGTAAACTATAAAAGCGCAGTTAGTATTTTAGGGCTTTTTTAAAGCTTCAATGTTGATCCAGATCACCGATTAGACAGATTCCTGGAAGCGAGCGAGCTTGGGAAAGAGCCTGGGAACGCGCAATGTCCATTGTCATCATCCCTCCCTTCCGTCGCAATAGCTGTCAACTGTCGTGTAGTCCTCGTTTATATTTGAGTATCAACCTGTGATCAAATGTATAGTGGCGATTTATTTATAATTGCGTTCTGTTAAGTATTTTTCTATTAAATTTAACCACAGGTTCTGAGAAACTACAGACATAAATATAAAAATAAACTAACAGCTAAATTGACAGCAACCGAGACAAGTTTAATATTAAAAAATAAATTTATTAACGTATATATACATATATGTACAAATAATGCTAATGCTAATTTAATTATGCTAATTTTCATAAGTAAGCTTTTTCAAACTCCTCTAATTTCGTTCTGACAAATTTTATATATTTAAGAAATTTTGTAAATAGATAGAGGACCTAATCTCGATTTCAAAGTTGTATGCAAAATGAGGGTATCTTTGTGGGTCTAAAATGTTGGGCCCGGAACACTTCTGGTTGAAGAGTATCTATGGCTGATCAGGAGAGGGAATCTATATCATCCGTTGGTCTCGTCAGTGGCTTCTTCCTGAGTCTCTGGGGTGCGGCCGTACTATTTGGTGCAGGAACACTTCCTGTCGGACTTGGCTGGACTCCCCTAGTCTGGACTATCGATCACCTTCTCCTCTGAACTCACGAATCTCTTCCGTCGGACCCGACTGGACTCCCGACTTTTAAACACCTTCTTTTGGGACCTCGGAACCTCTTCTCTGGGTCCTCCGAACTAAATCTCTGGGACCTCCGAATCAATCTCTCTGGGACCTCCGCATCAATCTCTCATCTTTTTAGATTTTTGATATTTTATTATTTCAACCTTGTCCCCTCCTCCTTCTTGTCTTCCAATCGGGATAGTTGTAAGGATTTCATAGGTCTGACCAAACCCCGCCCTGAGACCGCCAACGTGAAAAACCTTATCCCTTCTAATTGGGCACTGTCCCTTAGGGACTCATAAATACTCCACAAAGGTACATTCTTATTTAATGTCAAGTACGGAGACGGGATTCTAATCTGGGACTGGAATCAGAACCCCGCCCGAGACCACCGTACAAGACAACAATATCCGTTGAAAAGAAATTTATGATCCTCTATCTGTTTACAACGATGTGATGAGGTCAGATTTAGATCCCGATTATTTTACTTCATGTATGAATGAATCAATTATATAACAGATCTAAATCGCTTCATCACATCAACCTATAGCGACGCTCGAATCGTTATCAGTGACCTCATGTAAACACCAGTACTTACTCTGTGAATATGGATTCAAGTTCGAGACGCTGTGAAAATATTCCTAATAAACTTTTGCTACATTTGCGGTGAATATAGTGTCATCAAAAATCACAAGAGGAACATCACAGGGTACGTAAAAGGGCTTTATTTTGCGTATTTTGGCATGAAACTTAGAGACCAAGACAAATCTTGGACTCCTCATACAGTTTGTCTGAAGTGTGTCAAGGATTTAAGTTCATGGTTCAAAGGAAAGAAGACTGCCTTACGATTTGGAATTCCAATGGTATGGAGGGAGCCCAAATACCACTTTGATGACTGTTACTTTTGTTCTTGCCATACCCGTGGATATAATAGAAAAAATTTCAAGTTAATATCGTACAATACAAACATTCCTTCGGCCATACGCCCCGTTCCTCATGGACCTGATGTGCCAGTGCCTTTGCCTCCGACCGAATTACCAGTTTCTTCTTCCGAAACTTCTGACTCTGAACATCCCGAAGTTGCAAAATCCGATACAGAATATAACCCCTTTGGAGACGACTCCCATAGGCTTTTCTTTCAGGTTGAACTTAATGATTTGATTAGAGATCGGGGCCTTTCTAAAGAGACAGCTCAATTATTAGGCTCCAGATTGAAAGAAAAAACTTATTGGCCAAGGGAACCAATTTTTATTGGTACAGGAATCGTGAAAAGGAATTTATTCAGTATTTTGACGAAGACGAGAACCTCGTTTATTGCTTAGATGTGCCTGGATTGATGAGAAAATTTAATATTCCCTACAATAAAGATGAATGGAGGCTTTTTATAGATTTGTCAAAAAGGAGCTTTAAAGCTGTCCTACTTCATCAAGGAAACCAATTGGCATCTGTACTAGTTGGACACTCGATGCATTTAAAAGAAATGTATGAAAATCTAGCTCTCGTTCACAACAAAATAAAACATGACAACCACGGCTGGAACATTTTCAGGGATTTAAAAATCATCACCATGCTTCTCGGTCAACAACACAGGTATACAAAATTTCCGTGTTTTATTTGTGAGTGGAACAGCTGTGACAAAACATAACAGTGAGTAGGAAAAGTTTGGCCCAAAAGGCAAAATCTTGTACCAGGCACCAAGAATGTAATTCGAGAAATCTTGGTTGATTAAAAAAAATATATTATACCCCCCCCTTGCACATAAAACTAGGTGTTATGAAGCAGTTTGTTAAGGCTCTTCCAAAAGATGATGATTGCTTTAAATATATGTGTAAAAAGTTTCCTGGATTATCTGAAGCCAGATTGAAAGAGAGAGTCTTCGTACTACCAGACATTAGGGATAACAAATTTTAGACAACTATGACATTAAACGAAAGAGAAGCTTGGGTTGCCTTCAAAGATGTTGTGGGAAACTTTCTGGGCAATCACAAAGATCCCAAATTTAAAACAATTGTTGCCAATATGCTAGACAAATTTCAAGTGTTGGGCTGCTTCATGAGTGTAAAATTGTATATCCTCCAATCGCATTTGGACTTTTTCCCCGAAAATTTAGGATCCGTCAGCGAAGAACAGGGAGAGAGGTTCCACCTAGACATCAAGGATATTTAGAGAAAATATCAAGGTAGGTGGAATAAGAATATGCTTGTCGACTATTGTTGGATGTTAGCAAGAGATGAAGATAAGATTGAATTTAAAAGAACGTCAAAAAGAAATTTTAAAGGAAAATAATATACGTAACTAAATTTAAATGTCTTTGTTTCATATTGAGTTTCAAATATATTTCAAACTTGCATTTATTTCATGTATAAACCTTAATAAAACGTAAAAACATGTCTTTGAGGTTTTTCTAGGAGTGTTTTTCGTATAAAATTAATGTAAAAAATTTAATAACGAGGGAACTTTTTGTCTCACCCTGGTGCGGCTCATGTGTTCTGGTTGCGATGGTTTTCATTCTTTATATACAAAATCTATACATTTTTAGTTTTAATTGTTGTTTAAAAATTAATATGCCTCATCATAAATAGATTAAATAAACTGACATGACTAGATAAAACCCACTGTTGCCAGTCAGTACAAGCAAACTGTTCGAGAGCATTTTTTCCATATAAGCATTACCAGTAACATGTATATCAGTTTTAAAAAAAAAACCTGATGAGATGGAAAAATGGAGGTCATTTTCGAAATCAGCATACCAAATAACTTAAAAATAGGGAAAAAAAATTCTCTTGTACATTTCAAAAATTTCAATTTCGTAGGCCTGTGTTATAAATCCACTTGAAAATATTATATAATTAAAAAACAAAAGGTCAGACATGTATGAAATTTCATACTTATATATAACAGCTACAAGGAACTGAAGGAAGAAATAAATCCATTAATAACTATCTTTAAAACCTTTCAACTGAACAATGAGAAATACTTAAAACATTTCTTACCGTTCCGCTTGAAAATAGTAAATGTATTTGTTCTTGAATTTGGGCAGAGGACATTTTTTGTCCACAGGCTTCCGTATTTGCCTTGCTTTTCTTACGGTTAATGATTTCAGTCTTCCTGTAGGCTACTTACTGCCGTAATATTGATTAACTTTAGTAGTTCTTTATCAGATTCCCAAACCTTCAGTGAGCCTAAATAGGTGTAAGTGAGAACCATAGAAAAATGCAATAATGCCATTCAAAAACATAAATTATCAACTAGTGTATAAATGAAAAAATTGTAAATGCAAGAAATACATACGAAAAAAGAAAATACACCAAAGAGCCATTACATCATGACCACCCTCCACTTATAACAATGGGATCGCCAAGGAACAAAACCACTGTGGTGCGCTGCTGATGTTGGAATACATAAAGCTGCTAAGCATTAATTTTTTCCAAAAATAGCACTATTAGTGACATAATGGGTAAAACAACTGATTTATCAGACTTCCATAAAGGTCAAATCGTTATGGCTCAGTGACTGGGAACATCCCTATCCGAAACGGTGAATTTAATGGGCTGTCTAAGTGCAGTCCTTGTGAGCACATATAACCTCTAAGCGTGCAGTACAATTCCTTGTCACGTACAATTTTCGACCTCCAAAAATGTTCCGAAATGGATGTATTGTTCATTTCTGCAGGCTTCCATAGTTTTAAGGTAAGGGTCAGGTCGATTGTTTAGGAACTGCACCCATGACTGACATGGGATGCACCCTAGTCCTGAGACACAAAGACGCTGATAGCTTTCATGGCTTTGTAAATCTCTATTTCGAAGTAACAGATGCGGTAACAGATATCTCTAATTACACCACTAAATATCTTGGATGACTTTCGTAAAAAATATAAATATTCCTCTTAAAAAAAAATTTTTTACTCGTGCTTTTAGAATCCATTATTTCTTATGGGGTGATGTTCGAGACTTGATGATGATGTGTATTAAAATTAACAATCTATAATGAGTATTTATATATTATTTATCGAAGTAAAGGACAATAACGAGATGGGTTTCCCGTATTCCAATCTAGTCGACAAAGGGTGAAGTATTCATAGAACACTTTGGTCACTGACACAATAAAAGTTTAGCTTAGGAGATTTTTTTCTCGGTATGTTCCACTCGGAGGGTTAAAAATGGTGTAAAAATAAAACAACGTTCTATGTGAAAACGATCCAAAAAATATAAATTCCTTTAAGATTTAAAATAAATTCTGCATAATTTAATGTAGAATCAATAACTAGTTCTGATGCAAATACAAAGTTATAATAATCAAAGGTTATTTAAAAGACAAACAAATATGTAAAGATGTTACCTTATTATATTTTCTTGTAATAGCAACATTTTATTTTGCAAATGTAGCTCATTCTTTTTATTATAATTAATTTTTTATAAATTTTAAGCAAAACTAAATTTTAGACAAAAATTGAAACTTGGTCTAACTAGCTATCATATAGTAAAATATTCACCTTAGAACTAAAATTAAATACACATTATAAAAAATTGTATAATGTTTTCTATTTTTAAAAAATTAAATAAAAATTAATCTTATTTAAATTCTTTTAATTTTTGTAAAATGTTTATTTATTATTTTTTGAATAATAAAAGATAATCATTTTATTTAAATAAACTAATTTTGGAATGTACCATATTTTTTATTATAATTTAATTTTTTAATAAATTTATAATAATTTTTAGAAAACTATTAACAATTAACTAGATCATATAGTAATATATTTTAGAACTAAAAAATACAACTAACTTTCACCTTCAAAACAACATGTATAAAGTATAGGAGCTGTTCTTCCTTGATGGAGCTTCTGGAATTCAGTACAGGAGTTCCAGGAATAGAATCCTACTGCCAACATGGATGTTTGTACCTATTCTGAAAAGATTTTACGTATTCAAGATATACAACCTTGAAAACGTTATTAGTTTACTGGTAGAGCTCAAATCTATCAAACTGCTATTCATGGATATTAAATTATACTTTGCTTGAGGATATAAAGTTTCCGTCACGGTGGTAGTCGAAAGAATGTGAAGCTGATCTTCCCTCATTGAGTTTCTGAAATTCGGTACAGGAGTTCCTGGCATCGAATACCACTGATGACTTGTCTACTATTCAGGGATATTAAATTGCAATCGGCATATGAATAGTAAATTTCTGTCTGCAATTTGATGTTCGAAAGACGAGAAAGTTGGTCAAGTTGCTTCTGGATATCGGTACAGAAGCACCTGGAATAGAACAACACTGAAGACTTGGATGTTCCTAGCAGTTAGGAATTTACTTCTTAAATGCAGTATGTAGAATCTTGAATATGTTAATGTCTCACTTTTAGACCTCAAATCAATCAATTTACACTCCATGGATATTATGGTATAATACTCGTGGGGATATTAATTTTCCATCTGAAAGGGCATATTCGAAAGGACAGGAAGCTGTTTTTATGTTATTGAGTTTCTGAAATTCGGTAAAGATGTTCTTGGAATTGAATCCGACATCTGAGTAGCATGTTTCCAGCTTTTAACTTCATGAATTCAAGATGTAGAACTTTAAATATGTTATTGGTTCACTGGTAGAGCTCAATTCAATCAAGCTACTATTCATAAATATTAAGTTAAAATCCTCGTTTGGATACAAAGTTGGAGTCTGCAAAGCGATGTTCGAAAGAGTAGGTAGTTGTTCTTCCGTCAAATTTGGGACAAGTGTCTTGTAACTGAATCCCACTGCTGACATGTTTGTTCCAGGCTGTTCGGACATGACTTCCAGTTTGAAGATAAAGATCCTTGCATATGTGAAGGTTCATTGGAAGAGCTCAAACTGATTAAACAATTCCTCATACATATAAAGTTACAAATCTAATTTCGAGACTAAATTTACGTCTTACAAGGCGATGTTAGATAGGATAGGAACCTGTTCTTCCATCATGGAGATTCCGAAATTTTGTACAGATGTTCCTGGAACCAAATCCGATTTTTGGATTTGCATGTTCCTAGTTGTAAACTAGAATATATATCAAGTAGAAACTTAAATACGTTATTGGTTCACTGGTAGAGGTCAATTCATTTTGACTAATACTCCTGGATATTAAATTACAATCCTCGTTTGGATTGTAAATTTTCGTCTTCAAGGCGATAGTCTTCAGCCGTAGACCTTCTGGAAGTTCGTACTGGCACACCTGGGATCGAATAACACTGTTAACTTGCATAATCCTACCTGTTTCGAATTCCTGTTGTAGAATCTTGGATAATTTATTCGTTCACTGGTAGAGCTTAAAACAATCAAGCTACTATTAAAAGCTTTCAATGACTTCGTGAATTTAAAATGTAGAACCTTGAATGTGTTATTGGTTAACTGATAGAGCTCAAATCAATTAAGCTAATATTCATGGATATTAAGTTACAACCCTCGCTTGGATAGTAAGTTTCCGTCTGCAAGCCGATGTTTGAAAGGATACGGCATTGTTCTTCCAAAATGGAGCTTCTGAAATCCCATACAAGTGTTCCTGAAATTGAATCCAACTTCTTACTTGCATATTCCTAACTGATACGAATTGACTTTACAAATTAAAGAAGTGGCACTTTTAATATCGTAGTGATTCATTAGTAGAGATTTAATAAATTACGCTAATATCCATGTATAATACATTATGATCCACTCCTTTGTACGTATTCGAAATGAAGAACCATGAATAAGTCTTTGGTTCATTAGCAGGGCTCAAATCATTCAAAATATTTCTTATGCTATAAAATTACAATTATTATTTGGATAGTAAATTTCCGTCTGCAATGAAATAATTGGAATAAGAGAAAGCTAATCTTCCGTCATGGTGATTCTAGATATTGGTACAGGAGCACCTGGAATCGAATGACACTGATGATTCGGATGTTAAAACGTCTTCAGAATTGGCATCATGAATTCAAGATGTAGGACCTTGAAAATGTGATTGGTTTACTGGTAGAGCTCAAATCTATCAAGCTACTATTCATGGATTTTGAGTTACCATCCTCGTAAGGATATTTCTTGTCCATCCTTAAGAGGCTGGTCGAAAAGATAGGAGGAAGTTCTTCCGTTATGGAGTTTCCGATACTGAGTACAGGAGTTCCTGGATTCGAATACATCTGATAACTTGGATGTTCCTAGATATTCGGAATTGGCTTATCGAACTCAAGATGTAGAGACTTGAATAAGATATTCGTTCACTATAGAGCTTAATTCAATCAAATTACTATTCATGGATATTAAGTTACAATTTTCGTTTTGATAGTAAATTTCCGTCTGCAAGGCGATATTCAAAAGGATAGGAAGCTAATCATTCGTCATTGAGCTTCTAAAAGTCGGTATAGAAGTTCCTGGAATCAAATCCCACTGCTGATTTGTATGTCCCTACTGTTAGGACGTTACTTAACCTATTTAAAATGGAGAACCTCTCATACTTTATTGATTCATTGGTAGTGTTCAAATCAAACGAGCTATATCTTATGGATATGAAGTTTCAATCCTCATATGGATAGTATATTTCAGTCTGCAATTCGATGTTCAAATGGAGAAGAAGCTGGTCTTCCGTCATGGTGCATCAGGATATCGGTAGAGGAACGCGTAGAATCAAACAGCAATGATGAATTGTTCCTAGCATGAATTGTTTCTCCGAAATTAACTTCTCGCATTCAAGATGTAGAACCTTTAAAACGTTATTGGTTTACTTGTAGAGCTGGAATCAATCAAGCTGTTATTCACGGAATTTATGTTACAATCCTCGTGTGGATATTAAGTTTCCGTTTTTAAGCAAATACTTAGAAGTATAGAAAGCTTTTCTTCCGTCACTGACCTTTTTAAATTCAGTATAGCAGTTCCTAGAATCAAATACGAGTTCTGACTTTCATGTTCTTAGCTGTTTAGAATTGACTTCTGTATTTAAAGATGTAGGAACTTCAATTCGTTATATTTTTAGTGGTAGAGATCAAATAAATCAAACAAATATTCGCTGATACTAAGTTATAATCTCAGCTTGAATAGAAAGTTTCCGTCTTCAACGCTATATTCGGGAGTATCGGAAGCTGTCCTTTAATCATAGAGCTTCCGAAATTTAGTACAGGTTTTATTGGAATCGAATCCCACTGCGTACTTGGTTGTACCTAGTTATTCGGAGATGACTTCGCGTATTCAAGATGGAGAACCATGCGTGCTTCTTCGGATTATTGGTAGAGCTCAAATCAATCAAGCTATTTCTTTTCGATATGAAATTACAATTTTCATTTGGATGGTAAATTTTAGTCTTCAACGGGATGTTCAAAACGAGAGGAAGCTGGCAGGTCTTCGTCTTTGTGCATCTGGATATTGGTAGAGGAACACCTGTAATCGAAAAACACTAATGACTTGGATGTTCCCTGCTCTTCGGAATTGACTTCAAGAATTCAAGATATACAAAATTGAAAATATTATTGGTTTACTGATAGAGCTCAAATCTATCAAGCTGCTTTTCATGGATATTAAGTTACAATTCTCTAAAGGCTATTATTTTTCTATCTTCAACGCAAAGTTCGAAAGGTTAGGAAATAGTTCTTTCGTTAGGGAGTTTCCGATATTCGGTACAGGAGTTCCTGGAATAGAATCCCACTGTTGACGGGGTTGTTCCTATCTACTCGTAAATGACTTCAAGTATTCAAGATGGAGAACCAAGCATACGTCTTGGGTTTAGTAAGCTGGTCTTCTGCCATGGTATTTCTGTTTTTCTGTAGTGCAGCAATTGGGATCGATTAACACTGGTGAATTAGTTGTTCCTATCTCTTCGGAAGACTTCACGAATTCCAGATGCTAAAAGGTGAAAATGTTATTGTTTCATTGGTAGAGCTAATATCAGTCAAGGTGCTATTTAGGGATATTAAGTTGCAAGCCTCGTTTAGATATTAAATTTTCGTCTTTAAGGCTATAATCAAAAGGAAAGGAAGCTTTTCTTTCGCCATTGGCCTTCATAATGTCGGTACAAACTTTCCTGGAATTCAATCCGACTTGTGACTTCAATGTTCCCAGTTTTTCCGAATTAACATCACGAATTCAAGATGTAAAACCTTCAATATGTTATTGATTTACTGATAGAGTTCAGATCAAACAAGCTACTACTCATAGATATTAAGTTATAATCCTAATTTTGATTGTAAATTTTCTTCTTCAAGGTGTTGTTTGAAAGTACAGGAAGTTTTTTCTTAATGCAACTAACTAAATTTGGTACACGAGTGAGTGGAATCGAACCCCACTGCTAAGTTCAATGTTCCTAGCTATTCGGGAGTGACTTCATGTATTCAAGATGCAGAACTATGATTGCTTCTTTAGATCATTCTTGTAACTCAAATCAGTCAAGCTATTTCTTTTGGATATGAAATTACAATCCTCATTTGGACAGCAAATTTAAGTGAATAATGCGATGGTGAAATCAGAGGAAGCGGGTCTTCCATCATTGTGCTTCTGGATATCATTACAGAAGCACCTGGAATTGAATAACACTGACGATTTGGATGTTCTCAGCTGTTTAGAACTGAAGATGTAGACCTTGAATACTTTATTGGTTCACAGGTAGAGCTCAAATAATTCAAGTTGATATTCAGAGATATTAAGTTACAATTCTCGTGTCGATATTAAATTTCCTTCTTCAAGGAGATAGTCGAAAGGATAGGAAGCTTTTTTTCCATCATTGACCTTCTTATATTCGGTACATCAATTCCTGGAAACGAATCCGAGTTCTCACTTTTTCATGTTTGTAGTCGTATGGAATCATCTTAAATAATGAAGGCCCTTTTTCACTATTTTTTGCATGATAGGCGATCTTAAAAATAAACTGTAATTATTACTCAAGTTTTTAAAAAGAGTGTGATTTGCTTCATTAAAGAGGCAGTCTATTCAAAAAAGCACCAGGAGAGACAATCATCTTGAAAAAGAAAACAAATTCTATATTAGTTATGGTAGTTCATTTATTATGTGAGTGAATATGTTCCATAAGTAATAATTAAGAAATTAAGAAATTAAAACGTTCAAAACAAGGATTCTTAAAACATCAAGTATAGAATAAATCTACGAAAATCTATAATACATATTGTAAAAATAAATAAATAATGGTTTATTCTTTAAAAAGGTAACATAAAAGTCTGAGAACTTTTTTAACGATTTTATTGAAGTCACTGTTAAAAAAACAGCAAGAAATTTCCGTGACATATATATATATATATATATATATATATATATATATTGGTAATTTAAATGCACCTCAAATGTAAACATAGGCTTTATACCGTCTACCGAGAAATCAGAACCGAAAAGTGTAAACTCGAAAATTCGTTATTAAAAATGTGAGTTTATTTCAGAATATCATCAGCTGGACAGGGTACAGAAAAGCAGGTACAAGCCTTTATATAGTAGTGTGAGCCATCAAATTAAGTGTTAATACTCATTTGATGACAAGGGTCTATGGCAAACTAGTTATTCAAAGAAATTATGTAAGGACAATGTCCACCAAAATTTGTTTTAAAATATAATTATAATTATACTGATTAGTTTTATGTAAACAAAATATCATTACATATATATATATATATATATATATATATATATATATATATATATATATATATATATATGTAAAACACCTAAAAACTTGGAAGTTTCACTTCTATCTTATCAAAGTTACGAGTCAAAAATAGAGATTTTGAAAACGCCATTTTTGTTTTAGAGTTTAAATATCTAAAAAAATCCATTATTTAGATAGAAATATAATAAAAGAAAGTGAAATTTCTTCACGGTTGATCCTTATACCGATGTGAGGATGTATCCAATTTACAACTCAGTATTACATGTCTGGTGTTAAGCGCTTAAACGAAATAAGTGGCTCCTATAGCTCTCTGAGTTCTATTTCTAGATTTGGAATAAATTTAATACTCCGTTCAGGTAAAAATCTGATTTGAATATAATTATTAAAATTAAGCTAGTTTCTGAATTTTCCCATGTACTTATATACATATCTATATATATGTATGAAGACGTATATATGTACATATATATGTATATATATTTATAGATATACATGTAATAATATATATATATATGTGTGTGTGTGTATGTATGTGTGTGTGTAATCCAATAGTTATAAAACTACTGGACAAGGAACTAGCAGTAATAACGATGCAGTCGTTCCATTGAAAAAGAGCGGTAAAAATCTAATTAAAAATTTATTTTAGAGGTGATAAAAAAGACACCTTTACTGGTCAACGACAGACAAGAGAAAAACATCCAAAAATTACTCTGCTCGAACAGAGTTGCACCCAAGTGAAGACAGAAAGAATTTCCCCAAGGGACAAGAAACTTACTCAGCGAATTTAAGTGTTAAGATCAGAAAAAATTATTTTAAAAATACTTGACGCCACCACTCGGACATTCACCAGAAACGTAAATTAAACTAAGCTTCCCATATCGCCTGTACGGGGATTTAACTCTAAGTTTTACCGTACTGAATCCCGTTGCGCTGACCGTTGTGCCACAGATTCGTTGGAAGTGAAGGATTTCAAGCGATATTATAAAAATCTCAATAAGGTCGTAATTCTGGATTTTTAATAAAAAACATTTTTTGTCGGATCAAAGTGTGAGTCTAAACTATTCTCGAATCAACATAATTACACGCACAAAATTTCATCAAAATCAGTCGAACCGTTAGGAAGGGCTCTATGAGAATCTCACAAATAGAAGAATTTTATATATAAAGATATATATATTTGCATTTAACCTACGTTTATCTAATAAAAAACCATAAAAAGTGTAATGTGTTTTTCTTATTTTCAAAGCCAGAAATGACTACTATTCATGATAATTTTTTCTCTTATAAAAAACTATCCTTTTCCCCGATATACAATACTATTATATTCATACCAAAATTAAAAATTTTGCCGTTAGTTTTCCACCAACCAAGTTTCCCACACTTAAAATACTATACACCAGAAAGAAAGTCCGCAACAAATAAGATTAAAACTCCTATTCACTTAGAGATTCGAGTTCTTAAAAATTAGACTTTATTGCTAATAGAAAAGGCAGAGGGTAATTTGCTCTTAATGCAAACCTTAACAATTGGTTAATAAAATAAACGGTGCCGTGATTATAAGAACTAATTCAAAAATAGCGAGACAAGATAAAAACTTTCTAATTATTTGAAACTTATTCCCACTCCTAAAGATAGTAGTTTGATGTTTTTAGATTTAAAGATTAAATTTCATGAATTTAAACTTATTTCATTTAAAATATATGACAAACGTGATGATTACTTTTTAAAACTCAATTGAATAATGACATGGAGTTCTTGTATTCCTAAGAATGCTAAACGTAATATTGTTGCAAACTACCTGTCTCTCTGTGCTCGAATTAATTCCTATAATCTCGACAGCATTTTCTTCACAAACCAAATTTCAAGGTTTAAATTTAAAGGCAAATCATCCTCTACCTTTTTCTATTAGCAATAAAATTTATTTTTTTAATAAATCTAATCTCTAAATGAATTTTAATTTTAATCGTATGTGCTGCGGACTTACTTTCCGGTGTATGGAATTTTAAACGTGGAAACTGTGGTTGTGTGTATATGTGAGCAAATTTTGTATTTTTAGTGTGTATGAATATAATAGTATGGTGATTGTATTTATATGTTATTGTTTTTAGTGAGTTTTATGCTATTTACTCGTATAATAGTATATACACTTCGTGTAGGTATGTTCTTCATTTATGACAATTTGTCAAGGTGTTGGTAAGGTATAGGTCTCCGAGAATGTTCTCGAACTTAAAAACTAGTTTTATCGGATTATTTTTTTGGGGGGGAGGGGTCACAACTTTCTCCAGTCCACTTAATTTCACCAGTTTCCTTTTTTTTTGTCTTTTCTTCATAATTTAATTTAATTTATATTTTTTCAATTTTTATTTTATGCTATATATATATATATATATATATATATATATATATATATATATATATATATACGTATGTATGTATGTATGTAATATTAAAATGTCCTATTTACATACTTTAATATTAATATTATAACTTCTGTTCATAAATTGCGTTGGGGTTTGCGCGGTAATTCTGATTTTTCCCTCCCAATACGCTATAGACTTAATCCAGCCTCTGTCTGTACTTCTCTGACCAATAGTAAACGCGTTCTTTTTAGACATGGATATATGTTATCACGTGATCAAATGTACTTAGGGAATATTCGTAGTCTTTCTACCTGAGAAATCCCTACTTAAAAAGTGTGGTGCACGATATTCCTGAAGTTTTTGGACTGTTGTATTGATTTGATGTATCGTAACCAGAAATAAAATGTTTTGTGCTTTTGATGAATCTCGCCCATATTTCATATATATGTATATATATATATATATATATATATATATATATATATATATATATATATATATATATATATATATATATATATATATATATATATATATATATATATATATATATATATATATATATATATATATATATATATATATATATATATATATATATATATACATACACATATATATATATATATATATATATATATATATATAATACATTTTACTCTAAAAAAATTATGTATGAGTGATAGTTTAGCTTGTAGAATATACGATATATATTAAAAATGTTCTAATTTTACGGAATTATTTAAACTAATATATTTTAATATGATATCTACTGAAAAATTATTCTAAAATAACAAACTACTTCACTTACTGCTTAGTGACTGCTGAGCGAACTTCGAACTATAAAAGAAGAAAGTAATCCATTGCTACAAGGAAATGTCAGGTTAAATTTGATGTGCATCACAAGAATAATTCAGGTAAATAAATTCAATCAATTAGGAGATCCTATTTATAACTATGTGCAATCTATGTTTAAAAAAAGATGGGGACTTATATAACGATGTTGCAGGATAATTTTTAACATTTTGTTGACACCATTGTTTTGCATATTTTCATCAATCCGCATTCAGAAGTAATATATGAACTCATATACACATATATATTTACACAGTAAATACAAAATATATAATAATCATGCAATATATAATAATGTTTTTAATTGAGCATATCTTTGATATGGAAAAAAAAGTATATTTTACTTTTGCTGAAAGCCAAATTCTTTCTAATAACTACCAAACATCAATTCTCATATAGAAATAATTTATACAAATAATACTCAAACATATATGTGGGAGTGAGTGTGAACGAGTGTATGTATACACACACACACACACACACATATATATATATATATATATATATATATATACATTCTATGTACACACACATACATACACACAAATACATACACACGTATGTATGTGTGTGTATGTACACACACATACATACACACACACACACACATATATATATATATATATATATATATATATATATATATATATATATATATATATATATATATATATATATATATATATATATATATATATATATATATACTAAAGGAAAAAAAGGCAGTACAGAAGAAATTGAACTGTAGGTTTTTTCTATTTTTAATAATTTAAAAATGATACAATGACCCCAAAACTAAAATACCTTTGCATAAGGGTGCCCTGTGCTCATAAGATTTAATAACTTTTTTGTTAATTAATTTGCATGTAAATGTGAAAAAATAAAAAAATATATTCGTATATTCACCTGCTGTTTTGTAATTATCTTTCTTATTTTTTAATAAATACTCAGTACTAATTTAAATAAAATATTCTTTATAAAAACTTTTCTTTCTTAAATTATTGAGAACAGGATTGTTCTACTTTATTCTTTTTTACAGATTTAAAAGGTTATGCTACAGTAATTTGCAGTTTTATTACTCAGGCATTTTCTTGTGTCAAACAATGGGAACATTTTTTTAATCTTTCAAAGCTATAAGTTTCAAAATTTGAATTATTTTCTAATACAAACCATATGTTTTGGATTAATATGTGGTCTATTTATTGTCCAAGATAATGAAATATATATGTATGCATATGTATATATATATATATATATATATATATATATATATATATGTATGTATGCATATACATATATATATATATATATATATGTGTGTGTGTGTGTATGTATATATATATGTATATATGTAATATTGGGCGAGACTCATCCAAAATCACGACACAGTTTATTTCTGGTGAGATACATGAAATCCATACAACAGTCAAGCACTTTTACAACATTGTGCATATAGACAATGTAATCCCGCACATACGCTTTTCAAGTAGGGATTCCTCATGTAAAGACTACGAATAATCAATAAGCACAATTGATCACGTGATAAAAAGTACCCATGTTCAAAGAGAACGCGCTAACTATTGGCTAAAGTAGTACAGACAGAAGCTGAATTAAGTCTATAGCGTGTCTGGAGGGAAAATCAGAATTACCGAGCAAACCTGGAACTTACTTTATGAACAAAAGTTATTAAATTAATATTAAAATAAGGAAATAAGGGATATTAATATTACATATATATATATATATATATATATATATATATATATATATATATATATATATATATATATATATAATATATATATATATATATATAGAGAGAGAGAGAGAGAGAGAAATACTTTAGTTAGTAAAACTGTTTACATTCTGCTACTTTTCGGCACTTTTTATGACTGCAATAGCAGGTTTTTCTCCCCTTGTGTTTTACAAGTTAAAAATATCTTACTAACATAATCAGCAGCAATTTTATTTCATACTCGAGACTAAACAATCCAGATTTATTTGTATTTCTTTGAAGTCCTAGCATCAAAGAAATATGTAACGAATGTATGTGGACACCACGCTAAGATGTAAATAATATTTGGTAAGTTTTTGAATACCATTTTACAATTATGTCTACCAGTTTGAGAGATTTAAACTGAAAAAGGGCTGATATATTTTAAAGAACAGAACTGATTATGTAAACAAAAGAATTAATTCACATATGCATATTAAATAACTAATCTTAAATTTTTTTTAATTCCAAGTAGTTGATGTTATTTGGGGCCTCTTGACTATGAGTCGTATTCCCAGTGGTGAGCGATGATTTAGTCTTTATTGGTGTGCTTCTTAAATTATGGGGGAGTTATGAAAATGCGAACAAAAATTTTTAAGTTAAATTCATGAACTAATAAAAATACAATAAAAAAGGCACAGTCCCTAGTAATTAAGATGAAAAAAATAAAAGTAAATAAAAAGAAAAAAAAAATTTTAATAGTTATTAAGAAATAAAAAAAAACGATAAAGGTTAAGATTAAAGTTAAAAGAAGATGAATATTTATTATTGTGAAGGTAACCGATGTAATTTAAAAAGAGTTTAAATATAATAAAAGTTATAGAGAAAAATTTAAATTTTACTACGATACATTATGTTATAGGAATACTACGAGTCATCGTGGCGAATTTATTGGTGCAGATGGAGCTATGTTCATGTTAGGAATTTGGAAAAAATAACAGAGGAAGTATTATTTACTTGTGTTCTATTTTCAAAATACTTTCTGACGTACTTTTTAGGAAGCTGAATATAGTATAAAATTAAAGTAAAAGTACATGTAGAGTTTGTATTCTGTCATAAGTTTTTATAAAATAATAACTCATACACTTTCAAGTAATTTTTCCCCTACTGCAATTGGTCAGTGAATCACAGAAAATTCTGCTATTGGCGGACTTTTTAGGAAGCTGAATATATTATTAAATTAAAGTAAAAGTGCATGTATAGCTACTCGTATTCTATCGTAAGTTTTTATAAAATAATAACTTATACACTTTGATGTATTTTTTTTTGCCCTATTGCACTTGGTCAGTGAATCACAGAAAATTCTGCTATTGGAGTACTTTTTAGGAAGTTGAATATATTAATAAATTAAAGTAAAAGTGCATGTATAGCTACTCGTATTCTATCGTAAGTTTTTATAAAATAATAACTTATACACTTTCATGTAATTTTTTCCCTATTGCACTTGGTCAGTGAATCAATGAAAACGTATTGGGAGCGTGATGAGAAAGTTGGTGAACCTTGGAAGAGAAATATTGTGAAGCACTGATCTACAAAAGGAATTTCGAAATTGTAAGGGCTTGAGGACCACTGGGGGAAACCTGATGCATAAGTGCGGGTCGAACTTTCGTAATTAATAAGTTTTTGTAAAATTTTGCAAGTAGGACATAGTTTTCACTATGAAATAAAATGTGTAGTTTAGTTATAACAAAGATTTATTTTTTATATGCTTAAAAGTATGTAACACGTGTAATTCAAAATAAATATATTGTTACTCAATCATACCTGAAAACTGGCGGCCTAGGGTTTCTGATAAAAGTATAATGTTAAAATGCTGCTACTAAAGTTTTTTTTAAATAGGGAATTTATAAAAACAATTAAACATAAAATCTGTTATTTTACTATTGTTCCTTTATTTAACCCTTAAGAGTAACCTCTGTCAAATTTATAACGTACATTGAAAAAAATCTTTATCATAATTTCTTAGTATCATTCTACTAATGAGAATGTTTCTGACCACTTCATTTATATTAGATTTTTTTCAGATTTTTTTCAAAAGCCAAACATATGACATTTATTTAAGAATGTCAGTAAGCCCTGAAATTCTTAATTGCCTAGGAGTATTAGTAATTATAAAAGAACAGTAAATAAATTTTGAATTTTCTGATATTTTGATGAACTGGTAAATAAGAAATGACATTTCAAATATTATTGATACATTTTGTTACAGCTTTCAAACCATGCAAAATTTCATGAATAATCATCCAGTTATATCTGAAAGGATAGCTAACAAATAGACAAGCATACAATACTTTCTATCTAAATAGAAGTGATAAAGATAGATTTAACTGCTTTCATTTATCCGAAAATTGACTTGACTGCCGAATAGAATAAACAAAGAATGGAGGTGTGTTTGGTTTCTGTAAAATAGTAAGTAATTTCTTTTTGTACAGTTTTATCAAGGTAAACTTTAATCCTTGTCAAATTCAGAGAATGCAATATCATGTTAAAAACATAAATTGATCATATCTGATCAATTTGAAAAAATATTAATCGATCATAATAAAGGAGCGGTTTATGTCCCGAGGAGAACATTTAGTTCTGAAATATCATCGTATAATAACTTATATTTGATTCAATACATAAAAAAAGTTCTGCTCTTTTAAAATATTTTCTAAATAATTAAAAGAGTCTAATTTTCTAAACAATTATTTAATTTATTTATATAAAGCAAAAAATTTTTAAAACAGATAAGTATATACAGCAAGTGATAAAATAAGAAATCATTTAATCTGAAATATAAAATGTGTAATGCATAATTTAGAATCCTATATTGTATGTCCAATAGATGTTATGTATGCTTTTCCTTCTGTGAACCCCGACTATATTAATACGATCAATAATATTTATTTAGAAAATTATAAAAGAAAAGATTTTTTATATTTTTAATACTTTAAGAACTTTTAGCTTTTTTTTTTAATATTAAAACGTCAGATAAGTTTAAAGTTTTACACTTTCAGAAAAGAACTGATACTTTACAGATTTGACTGATACCAATATATACAGATTTAATTAAAACATTAGTTTCCAATATAAAAAATGTTGAAATTTCTAAATTTAATTTGAGAGATAGTAAATTTAATTTATTCCTTGGTCATATTTCGTAAGGAATTATAATATATATATATATATTACTTTAAATCACATATAAATAAGTATTTATTTTAATTTAAGTGTTAATAAAAAAATCCTAAATCTACATTCGTCTCTTCCTTTTGACGATAATCGCTACACTTCGTCTTAAAATGATGTAGCCTCACAAGTTTGGTGTTAGAAACAACTAACTCCAAGTAGCATGAAATGTCAACATCGAATTTTCTAATTTTCTCGTCCTCACTTTTTTATCATAGAACCAAATATAAATTTTTAAATTAGTTTGTATATTTGAGAAAAAAATATTTTCATGTAAAAAAATGTTATAAAAGTTCAGAAACCTGAGCACATAAATAAAGATGTGAAGCCCAATAAATCATAGCAAGCCGAACGTGGCTGATTGCTTAGGGTGCTGGCCTTAGGTACCGGAGTTCGTGTGTTCGAATCCTTTTGTGGCATGGATGTTTGTAGCCGTTCGGAATAGGCTTTAAGCTGTAGTTCGAGGTCTTATTAGCTATCGTGTTGCAAAAAAGTAGACCGTAGCACTCCAAACCAAAACATAGCAAACACTGAAAAAGCTGAATTTAATTTTTCCAGTATTAACCAATTTGCTTCAAAATATAATATATTTTTAGTAAGAATTTTTATAAAAGTATCCGGGAAAATTATTAAACATTTAATAAATTATTAATAATTACTTTTTCTTAAAGTATCTATTTTTAAAATTTTTGTGCATATCATCCTAACGTATCATAACCATTATTAAATATAAGATACCTTTTAGATCTTCAGAGCAATATTATCTGTTAATGCGTCACAAGCATTAGTAAATAGCATTAAAAGAAAGCAATAATAATAGTCAAAATATCTCTGTCAAATGCATAAATTTTCTATGTCATTTCATTAAGTAAAGTATTGACAAATTTTGTCTCTTGCATCCTATTTAATTTAACTAGTTTTTATGTTATGTAAATGTGAAAAAAACGAATGTTTACAATTTACATAGATATAAATGTTATAAATACACCAGGAATGCTTTTAATCATAAAATAGAAATTTATAACATAGAATTAGTCTTGTTTTGAAAATGTATTTAAGGTAATTATTAGTAAAATATGTACTAAAAGTACTGATTATTATTATACACATTAAAGTATAATAAAAAATAAGAAAATAAATCTTCTTTCCCAATAAGATAAATATGTATAACATTTATAAAAATATTTACAACGAAATTTCGGAATATGATCGTTAATGATTACTTTAAAATACGATGCTAAACAAGCAATAAATTAATCACTATTTAGATAAATGTATGTAGATAACACGCAAAAGAGAGTTTATTATTTTAATTGGCAAATATTTTTATTCTATAAAATATCATAATTCATTCTAAATGTTCTCCAGACCGACATATAATGAAATACACTGAATTAGAATAATAACTTATGCTGATGTAGATTGATGTTTTAGGTAAAATTGTTTTTGTCTTATAAAGATATTACAATCTAACCAAAATATGTTTAAACTAAAATATTGTTTATATTAATCAGGCTTATTCATATAGATGTATAGATTTGACATCCCCGATGATGTCAGATTTTCTCAATGTAAACCTAATTTAATATTTTCTGCTTTTTTATTTTATTATTTCTTATATTGTTTTATTAATTTTAATGCTTTTTTATTATTTTTAATTTCAATTCTTTTATTTTATTTTATTTTATTTCATTTATCACCTAATTTTGTTTGGATGTCCCTGACCACTTAATTATATTTTTTGTCTTCTATCCTTAATCTTTCTTCTAGTTATTTTTATGCGTTTCTTTCCCCTATTACTTGTTTATTTCTCTGCTCGCTTCATTTTTGTGCTCACTATTATAATTCTCTAGATTAGAGGGTTCGGCCCAGAGAATCCAGTTGAACTTACATCTTGTAGGTCATATAAGTGTACAGAGAGAAGACGTATCAAATTAGAATTATTTTGTTAATAATAAGAGCCGTAAGTAGTGTTTTGATTTCAAAATGCACAATCCATACATATGGGTTATATAAGCGATTAAAACATTTATATCTCTAAATAACTTACTAAGCAAGCTGTGTTTATGTAATTTTAATTTTTTAATTCTTAAAGATAATAGCCATATATTACTCCTCAGTAAATCATGTATTTAAGATTACATAGATAATATCAAATACTTTAAATTTTAACTTAAGTTTAAGTGATAAAATTATTTTTTATTGGATGAAAATGTAGAAAAATTTTCATTCCATAAGAAGTTGAAAAGATGCCAATTTGAAATATAACATTTCAAACCCGAAAATATATCTTTATTCAATAGTCAAGATATATGTAAAGGTTTACCACACGTCAACTTGTACACGTCGAAAACACAACGTATTCAATTTACGATTTCTTTTTTTCAATAAAAATGTGTAAACTTATTCGCCAAAATCAGGATTTTTTTTAATCAGGTCTGTCCCCGGCGAAGACAAAAATTCTAATTCTTAATCAAAATTAATAAAAATTGTGTTTTGCGAGTATTTATCATTATTTAGGCCCTTTTTAGATTTTTAGTGTAATTTATTTATTTTTAAAACATATATTTTTATTTTTTCAAAATTTTTTAACTTTATCGTTTTTGATCATTATTATTCAATAAACAAAAATCTATAACACCTAAACTAAGTTAATAAAAATTATTGTTATATTTAAAAATTATTATTTAGGCCCTTTTCGGATTTTTAATACAGCTTATTTATTTTTAAAACTTATATTTTATTTTTTCCAAAAATTTTCACATTTTTTCGATCTTGTTCAATATTATTCTAATTTTTCGGCTTTTTTCGTACGGATGTCACTGGCCACAAAAATATTTTTATGTTTTTCTATCCCTAAACCCTCTACTCTCTAGTTTTGTGTTATGAACTCACGAATCCACCCTTCTATCTTTTTGCTTTTTTATGTGTTTATTTTTCGCTCGTTATCATTTTGTGCTTACTGACAAAAGCCTCTGGATTGAAGGGCTCGGCCCATATGGTCCAGTTGCATCACCACCTTTGATGCCTTTGATGCTTTTTAATCAGGAAAAGAAATCGAAGACTAAATTTGTTGCTTTTTCAACGGATACAGGATGACGTGCAATAACGCCTTAGGAAGTTGCTACTACAGAAATATTTTATCTTATTTTAGTCGTATTATTTTCTTATAACTTTGGCCCACAACAAATTTACTTTTATATTTCTAAACTATTTATTAATAGTTATTAAATTTTACATTAAAAATTATTTATGAGAGTTAGTTTAGCTTTTTAAACAAACGATATGTATTAAAAAGTTATAATTTTATGGAATTATATGAACTAATATATTTGAATATAAGTACTGAAAAATTATTTCCAACATAAACGAACTTACTTACCGCTTGATGAGGGCAGAGCAAACTTCAAACTATAGAAGAAAATAATCCATTGCTAAGATGAAATGACACGTTAAATTTTGATGTGTATCACAAGAATAATTCAGAAAAAATATGCTCAATCGATCTACAGCTCCTATTTATACCTATGCGGATCCTGCATTTTCCAAGAAACGGTGACGACCTGAAATAAGTGAAAATGTTTTCATTTTCGGCAACACGTCCACCTAGGACGCTTCTGATTGGATAAAAAAAAATACGCCTCTACATTTGCTCCGTTTTCCGAGAAAGAGTGACGACCTGTTGAAAATGCAAAAATTTTTCGTTTTAGGCAACACGTCCACAGGGGACGCTTTTGATTGGATAAAAAAATTACGCCTCTACATTTGTTCCTTTTCGGAGAAAAAGTGACGACTTGTTGAAAGTGCAAAAATTATTCGGTTTAGGCAACACGTCCACCTAGACCCTTTCCGATTGGCTGAAACTTATGTCGATGTTGCAGGAAAAACTTTAACTTTCGGTATGTACCATTTTTTGCGTATATTCATCAATCCACATTATGAAATAATTCATGAATTTATATAGATGTATTATTATATTTAGTAAATACAAAATATATTATGTGTTTTTAATTGAACAAAACGTCGATGGGGCAAAAAAAAAACTATTTTAATTTTGATGAAAATCAAATTCTTGCTAATAACTATCACACATGAGTCTGCATTAAAAAGTAATTTATATATATATATATATATATATATATATATATATATATATATATATATATATATATATATATATATATATATATATATATATATATGCTTGTGTGCATGTGTGTGTGTGTATATATGTTACGGTGAAAGACCGACATCTAGAGAATGTCGACTTTCACCGGTGAATGTCAACATTAACGCAGTCATTTAGTGTATTTCTGCAATATTTGCTAAATACCCTTACTTCTGACTTACATCAGTAAATGTAGACATTCACCATGTACTAATGGTGAATGTTGAACAAGTTGTATATTTATATTTTCTTCTTAATTCAGTCAAATCTATGGTACCAGCACATGTAACTGTTGAACTTAAAATAAACCGAACACTCTCAGAACAGATAGTAATACCAATAATTAACTTCATTATGTGATTGACGTCATATTATCTTATTCGTTGCAACAATTTAAACTGTTATAGCAATTTGAATTACACAAGAGTTCCTTACATTTACAATGGCATTTAGTAATGAAACATTTCTTTTTGCAATGATAACGTTTATAGCCATGCCCATCACTTCTCGAATTAGCTGCAGTGGCTTCTCTCAGCGACATTTCTGAGAGGAAGTTTTATCTATGAAAAGTAAATACAAAATATGAGTTTTTAATTGAACAAAAGGGACAAATTGGCAAGAAAACTATTTTAACTTTGCTGAAAATCAATTTGTTTCTAATACCTATCACACATCAATCTGCATTGAGAAGTAATTTATACAAATATTACTTATATATATATATATATATATATATATATATATATATATATATATATATATATATAAATATATGTGTGTGTGTGTGTGTGTGTGTGTGTGTGTATATAGATAGATAGATAGATAGATAGATAGATAGATAGATAGATAGATAGATAGATAGATAGATAGATAGATAGATAGATAGATAGATAGATAGATAGATAGATAGATAGATAGATAGATAGATAGATAGATAGATAGATATGTATATATGTGTGTGTGTTACGGTGAAAGATCGAAATCTAGAGAATGTCGACTTTCAAAGGTGAATGTCAACTTTCACGTAGTCGTTTGGTGTATGTCCAAATATTTGCTATATACCCTTATTTCTGACTTACACCGGTAAGTGTAGACATTCACCATGCACTAATGGTGAATGTTGAACATGTCGGATATTTAAATTTTCTTCTCCGTAATTGAATCAAATCTATAGTACTATCATATGTATCTGTTGAACTTAAAATAATTCGAACACTCTTAGAACATATAGTAATACCAATAATTAACTTCATTATGTGATTGACGTTATACTATCTTATTCGTTGCAACAATTTAAATTGTTATAGCAATTTGAATTGCACAAGAGTCCCTTACATTTACAATAGCATTTAGTAATGAAATATTTCTGTTTTCAATGACAGCGTTTATAGCCATGCCCCTCACTTCTCGAATTAGCTGCAGTGGCTTCACTCAGCGACATTTCTGAGAAGAAATCGTATCTATGGAGAGTAACTTTTCATTACAAAATATAAACTGATTATGGGTATAGAGCTGCTTGAGCGTACCATATTTGTTTACTAATTTATAAAAATTGGAGTGTTCAATTCCAACAACAACCGCCAATACGTTTCGGGCATCTGTACGGCCACGGTCGACATCAAGGACTTGTATATAGTCCGTGTCATCAGTTTGAGAAGGTGAACATTTTCTTTTTGAGGTTTGTAACGTTTTCGTTGCATGCATTAGAAGACTATCTTTTGCAGCAGCTCTTTTAATAGAAATAAACTCAGGGCTTGATAGAAGGAGTAGTAGGATGAAGCTTCTCTTCGATATTTTCCTTTGGAATGGAAGAAGGGACTTTTCAGGAGTATTCCTTCATGGCATGTGCCATTTTGACATACATTATTATATGCTTCAAATATAAAGTATAATTTAAAAATGTAACAAAAATATTTTTTCAACATTCACCATCCGTGCATAAGGATTGCCGACATACACCGGTGATAGTCCGAATATATAAGAATATAATCAAATATTCAGTCTTTCACAAAGGTATTTGGTGTATGTCGACACTCACCGGTGAATGGCAACATTCTTCAATTTCGGACATTCGCAGTAACATATACACTAAAGGGAAAATACACACTATAGAAGAAACTGAACTAAATCTTTATTTTTTATTAATTTCAGAATAATACATTGCACCAAAAACGATCTTTACATGAGAGTGCCCTATACTCATACTAAAATTTAGTAAGTGTTCAGTTAATTAATTTTGAACCATTTCCAAGGCAGAAGAAATTCGTTAAAAATAGTAAATATCAGCTCATTAATCATACTATTGTCAATAAATGCTGCCTCTCGTTTTAAAATGTATTTTCGTATTTTGTAATGGTGACACTTTTATCGCCTGAAAAAACACAGTATCATTAATGTAGTATCCATAACAAAATAAAAATTATTTTAAAAAATATAATTTTAAAATTAATATTACAATAAAGAACATAGACGTAGTAATCTTCCTGATCAGGCTTTCAGCAGAAGGTACTGGTATTTCTATATAACCCTAGGGAAAGAAAAAGAAGACCGCAATGCTTCAAATAAACCAATGAAATTATCTCAGACACTTTCATAAGTACGTTTATCATACGAGAAAGAAAGAATCAGTCATTAGAAGTTAATTTGAATGTTAGAAACGTTTGAAATAATTCCTCTACAAAAATTTGCGTTTTTTATATATATTAAAAAACTTGTTATAAATTGATGTAACGATGATTTCATTGCTATCTGTTGATTATGTTTTAAGTTACGACTTACGTATATATATATATATATATATATATATATATATATATATATATATGTGTGTGTGTGTGTGTGTGTGTGTAATAAATATATCAGAATTATTTAACATTAATATTTCCTTAAAAACCTGATCTCTCCTATTTTAATTCCTTATAATCTTTTTCCCAGCCTCTAAATGTCTTAATCAAAGGACTGTCTTTTACTTAAAATTCTCCCCAAAGCTTTCTATCCAAAAGATGTAAATTTCCCACCTGTCGTCAGCAAATGGCTCCACGTTTTTGCTGATCTTGCACTTAAATTCCCTGAGTAAGTGGGAAAATTCTTTGTCTTCGCTCTTGGGTGCATCTCTGTTCGAGCAGAGTGATTTTTTTTTGCCTTTCTCTTGTCCGTCGTTAAATAATAAAGATGTCCGATTTAGCAGCTCTGAAACAAAGTTTTAATTCAATTTGTGCCGTTCTCTTCAATATGACCAGACTGCTTCGTTCGTAATTACTGATACCTGATTAGGATTCTCCTTGCCCAGTAGACTTGGCAAGTAAAACCAATAGGGACTACATAATTATGGTGACTATGGTGATTATATATATATATATATATATATATATTATATATATATATATATATATATATATATATATATAAACATATATATGTGTATATACATATATATATATATATATGTATATATATATATATACATATATATGTGTGTATGTACATATATATGTATATATATTATATATATATATATATATATATATATAATATATATATATATATATATATAATATATATATGTATATATATGCATATATATATATAATATATACATATATATATATATATATATATGAATATGTATATATATGTATATATATATATATATGTATATATATATATATATATGTATATATATATATATATGTATATATATATATAAATTATATCAGTTCACTATTTTCTTAAAAGACCTCATCTCTCCCATTCTAATTCCTTAAAATCTTTTTCCCAGTCTCAAAATGTCTTAATCAATGGAGTGTCCTCGACTTAAAGTTCTTTTAATACATTTTCCAAAGCTTTCTGTCCAATAGATGTAAATTTTCCGTCCACTCAACACGTTTTCCAGCTTTCGCCGGCAAATGGCTCGGATTTCTCTTGATCTTAACACTTCAATTCGCTGACTAAGTTTCTTGTCCCTTAGGAAATTTCTATCTGTCTTCGTTTTTGGGTTTACCTCTGTTCGAGCAGGGTGATTTTTGTGTCTTTCTCTTGTCTGTCGTTGGCTTGTAAACCTTTTTTAGCAGCTCTAAAATAAAGTTTTAATTAGACTTAAGATGTTCTCTTGAATGTAGGCCGACTGCATCGTTATTACTGCTAGGTGATTAGGCTTCTTCTTGCCAAGTAGCCCGGGCAAGTAGAAACAATAGGGGCTACATAATTACTGTGACTAGAGGAAATAAATTTTACACACACACACACACACACACACACACATATATATATATATATATATATATATATATATATATATATATATATATATATATATATATATATATATATATATATATATATATATATATATATATATATATATATATATATATATATATATATATATACATAATTCTGGGAGTACATAGCAAATATTGTTTTCTACATCCGTATATTTTAAACTGCACCAAGAGAAAGTCACAAAATATATAGTTTGTTCTTCATTTTAATTTTCTCATGTGACTTGTTTGATTCATGTTTTAACCAGCAAGTATTTAAATTTACTGGCCCTACATTCAGGACATAACTATCTCAGCAGATGACTATCTGAGCAGAAATTACAAATATTCGGGCAATCTACTTCTTGCACCTCAAACCGCCATATTGTTTTATATTGCTCTTAAAATTAATGTGCAGCAACTTTGTTCCAAGGTGCAATAGTTTCCATACTGATTTATTTCTTCATTTTATAAGATATATCAAATTTTCAAGTTGTCATTATGATTTTATAACTAATATATCTTTTTTATTAAGCACATTTCACAAATATTCGTACAATCTACTTCTTGCACCTCGATCTGCCACGTGTTTTATGTTGCTCTTAGAACTAGTGTGCAGCAATTTTGTTCTAAGGTGCAATAATTTCCATACTGCTTTATTTCTTTCTTTCATAAGATAAATCAAATTTTCAAGAAGGCATTATAATTTTATAACTAATATGTTTTTTTTTTATTATGCACATTTCACAAATATTCGTACAATCTACCGCTTGCACCTCGAACTGCCACATGTTTTATATTGCTCTTAGAACTAATGTGCAGACACTTTATCCTAAGGTGAAATAATTTCCATACTGATTTATTCTTTCTTTTATAAGATAAATCAGATTTTCAAGTTGGCATTATAATTTTATAACTAATATGCCTTTTTTATTATACAAATTTCACAAATATTCGTACAATCTACCTCTTGCACCTCGAACTGCCACATGTTTTATATTGCTCTTAGAACTAATGTGCAGACACTTTGTCCTAAGGTAAAATAATTTCCATACTGATTTATTCCTTTCTTTTATAAGATAAATCAAATTTTCAAGTTGGCATTATAATTTTATGTCTCTTTTATTATACACATTTCGCAAATATTCGTACAATCTACCTCTTGCGCCTCGAACTGCCACATGTTTTATATTGCTCTTAGAACTAATGTGCAGCAATTTAGTTCCAAAGTGCAATAGTTTCCATGCTGATTTTTTCTTTCTTTTTTAAGATAAATCAGATTATCAAGTTGGCATTATAATTTTGTAACTAATATGTCTTTTTTTATTATGCATATTTCACAAATATTCGTACAATCTACCTCTTGCACCTCGAACTGCCACATTTTTATATTGCTCTTAGAACTAATGTGCATCAACTTTGTTCTAAGGGGCAATAATTTCCATACTGATTTATTTCTTTCTTTTATAAGATAAATCAGATTTTCAAGATGGCATTATAATTTTATAACTAATATATCTTTTTTATTATACACATTTCACAAATATTCGTACAATCTACCTCTTGCACCTCGAAATGCCACATTTTTATATTGCTCTTAGAACTAATGTGCAGCAACTTTGTTCCAAAGTGCAATAGTTTCCATACTTATTGTTTTTTTTTTCTTTTATAAGATAAATCAGATTTTCAAGCTGGCAGTATAACTAATGTGTTTTTTTATTATTCGAATTTCATAGACATCAATCTTCGGATTATTATTAGCATATATATCGTAATTTTTCTTTGTATTGCTATAAAATATAATCCCTTTTCCAAATTCTAATTTTTAAATATCATATTTCATCCTAATATTAGAGAGAAGTGCCTATGCTTTTACAAGTTGAATACTGCAAAAAAAAAGTGAATAGACCCAATAAACATCGATATCGTTGTACATCGATTCTAACTGAACTTTAATAGTTAATACTCAAGAAAAAAACAGTAGTTTATATCAAAATTATAATAAAATTACATGTATTCACTAACAACTTGAAATAACGCATTGAGATTTATTTTCTTTTTTGGTAAAAAAAATGAAACAATGCAATTAAACCTGATAATAGCTTCAAGGTACAACAGTTTACCCTCTTAGTATCAAATTAAAAGGTGTGCAATCAATGCAAATTAGAAAAAAAAATTGTCACTGAATTTGCACTGTAATTATTTTTCTAATATTTTATAAGGTTTATTATTTTACAGTGAGTATGTTTTGAAAATAATCTGATCATTTTTTAATGCTATACAAAATATCTAATTAACGATCACAATACATACCATACATCTCTTATCTTTTATCAGCCGGTTTCCTATTTAAAAAAAACACTCCATTTCTCTTTGTATTCCAATTCAAATTAAATACTGTGAAGTCACGATTGGATATGCAATAAGAAAAAGTTTCTGTAAGGCACATAGCTGCAGAGAAAGTTGGAGATAGGGAGAGGGGGAGTTAACTAAAAGCGGCTTAGGAAAAAAAAAAGGAAGATAATTTGAAAAGTTTTTCTTCAGCTTTAGAAGGAGAGGGAAAAGTGCAATTACGAAGAGTGTTTGAGCAGCAAATATCCACTTTAAAATATTGTTCAGAACCACTTCAAAAACGCCACTTATTTTTCAAGGACGTTTCGAGATTTTTAGAGTGTTTGGAGCCCCGCAGTTAAATTAATTATGATAAATCGGTTGTAGGAGTTAAAGACGTTTGCAGCTGTTTTTCACTGTCACGCGCGTTCTGGTTGCTTTCGTGGTAGTTTGTTTGAGGCGGGAAAAACGCCTATTATTGTTTGAAATTAAATTTTTAAATAAATATTTAATAATTCAACACAGTTTGAACGATAATCATTATAAGACTTTAGTAGCTGCCAACTGATACGTATCTTCATTTTTATGAAAACACTATGCCACTGAATCCCCTATATAACAATAGGTTTTATAATAAGTATAATATTATACTTATTATACAATCTATTAATACTTATTATACTTATTATATAGTAAATATAATAAGTGTAATAAGTATAGGTTATATAATAAGTAATATATAACAAGTTCAGTGACATTCAGTCTGTCCTCGAATTTATGAAGCGGTTGGACTTAGGATGGATAGAGGCATACATGTTGGATTCTTGATGAGTTAGAGTTAGCAAAATCCAAAGCGAGAAAACTATCTGATTCTAAAATAAATTGGTATATATATGTTTCATATCACATGAAAAAATACTGTAGTCTTTAAAACGTTCGGAATCCACACCTTCCCCCCATTTTCGATAATTTAACGCCATTATTTCAAGCCCTATTTTCCCCGGTTAAAAGCGGCGATTAAATTTATCAATTTATTACATAATATATGTATATCTATTTATCACATAATGAATAGATAAAAATAACACTTCTTCTAACATTATGACGTTATTCCTATAAAGATTTCATTTAATCATTTCTCATTTTAAATCATTTAAATATAATCTGCATTATTTTCAAGTAAAAATTTTCTTTTATATTTGGCTTAAATAATATATTAGGTTCATATGTGATAATTTTAAATTTAATCCTCGATTAATTTTTGTTGCAGTGAAACTTTTATCTAGGGTATTAGCAATAAATTCTTTTCATAAAAGTCTAGGTGTCTATTTCACGGACTAATAAATATCTAGCGTTTAAATTATAAATTTTAGAAAATTAAGAAGTTTGTTCGTTTGTATTTTATACATTTTTTTCTTTTTGGTTTTGGAGTGCTACGGTCTACTTTTTTTGCAACACGAGGGCTAATGAGACCGGGACCTACTGCTTAAAGCCGATTCCGGACGGCTACGAACATCCATGCCATAGTGGGATTCGAACCCATGAACTCCGGTTCCAAAGGGCAGCAACCTAAACATTCGGCCATCGTTCGGCATATTTTATACATCAAAACACAGCTTGACTACATGAGTTCAAGGTGATTCTGAACTGCTTTCACAGTATCGAGAGACCTTAGAGGAGTATGAAGACAAACCAATTAAGCGTCCACCACATAATTCTCAGCCAAAAAACAAGCCTGCCTCATAATGTACTTTAATTCTGGAAAATAAAAAATTTTACTGATCCCATCATTTGACTGGCTATATGCTAGTAGAAAGATAATGTACTTGCGTTACGTAAACGACATATTAATAGTGTTTCGAAGTACTGAAAATAGTTTTGATTTTAACTTTTATTCCTCTTATTTAAAGATCACTGAAATCAAACAGGATAGTAATAGTAGTATAAATTTCTAGACCTTAGATTACATTGTGGAGAAAGAACAGTGATATTCGAGATGTATGATAAACGAGATTATTTTAAATTTGACATAAACCGCATAACTAACTGGCGATATTTTTTGACAATTTTTCACAATATTTTGATTAACCCATATTGGACAGCTGTCCTATAAATAGGACAGCAAATAAAACTCCATTTATTAATAAAGTTATAAATATTTTTTGAGTGTATTTTATTTTAACACCTATAAAATAAACTCACTTTAGTATAGAAACAAAAAAAAATGAGAAATCAAATTATATTGTATTGTAAAATTTATTTTCAGCAACCCTTTAAAAATTGTCATTTTATAATCTTTAATTTCACATTTATTATTATTATCTTTTTTAAACATTGTGGAGGTTACTTGTAGTTTAAATATAGAGCTAATAATGTAGCTCAAAATGTTTGTCCAAAAAAATATTTTGCAAATGTATTTTGTAAGTATAAACAAGGTGTCCCAAAATTAGGACAAGCTTAACCCCTTCCGGTAAAATGACGAGTCTAGCTCGTCATTAGTTTTTCATTCCATACCACACAATGACAAGCTACACTCGTCATGCGATTAAAGTTACTGTTAAATATGATAATTAATTTAGTTTAAAATTTCTAGTGTACTGAATTTGACAACACTTTTATCACTTGTGAAAATCACAAGTCACTATTGCATATTGATTACTTAGAATTTCTTGATACAAGTCATTGCCAAATTAATGAGTCAGAATAAAAGAAAACCTACTAAGAAATACCGTGTGTGTTACAAGAATCAAATTAAAAGTGAGACTACTTGGCGGTGTAAACGATTAAGAATTCCTTTGCACTTTGTTTTGAAAAGTACCACTAGCTTGAAGACTATTATCTGTATACCTTATTAATGTTTTGCTTTGATATTTTCTTAATTTTACTGTTTCTGATATTATTTAACACTATGTAAAAAGTGGATTTTAATT
Organism: Pardosa pseudoannulata; assembly: GCA_032207245.1. Classification (NCBI taxonomy): domain Eukaryota; kingdom Metazoa; phylum Arthropoda; class Arachnida; order Araneae; family Lycosidae; genus Pardosa; species Pardosa pseudoannulata. The sequence goes on along the minus strand of CM063504.1, from coordinate 53,991,658 downwards.
AAGAATATGTAAGAATTGTAAAATGAAACAAGTTTTTTAAATAAAAATTAAATGGTTATTTCATGCACAGTTTTTCATTATTAAATCATACCGGAAGGGGTTAATGAAATGTAAGTGATATTTGTTAAATTTTAGTAGTGCATTGGACCGTTGTCCTATTTATAGAACAGCTAATTTCTTTAACAATTAAAAATATTTTTTTTAAGTTTAGGTTTAATATGCTTTTTTACTCCATATTAATGATAAGAATAAAGTTTTAATAGCTTTCAGAAATATTTAGTTGATATGGTCCAATATGGGTTAACTTATTCTTAGGATCCGATTATTTATTCGGTAATTACTTATGTAAAATGAAGTATCGGTCTCTTTACTTAGATCTTGTTCATGAGAAGAATATTTCATTTAATTTTATAAAAAGTTTGTATGTAATCTTTATTATTTAACTCTGGGGGACAGCTTCTCTCGGGTCCCTGCCACGAGCTTCAAGCCGTATGTGTCCTCTGGGTAGTGCTAAAGGAGAAACAACTTCAGGGGTATACCTCCTTTAGATATATACGGGCAGTGTTGCCAACCATACGATAATTATCGTATATGTGCGATAATTTAGGACTCTGTGCAATGAAAACTGTCAAAATTATGTGACATAATTCTGAAAAACTCTACGATAATTTCTTGATTTGTACTATAAAACAGCAGTAGACTACTGGAGAATTAAAAGAACAGGGAATTTAACTGTAACTCTATGAAGAGCAACAACAAAAAATTGAGAATGTCTTTATTTTTTATCACTTTTTCCCATGAAATAATTATTGTTGTAGATTTCAGAGCAGCTTAAGGAGTATGTTTTGAGGTGTTTCTTTATCGAATGAAAGTAAATAATCCTGACACAGAGGTTGAGAAAGGCTATCTGTACTGTGTAATAAAAGAAGGGAAAGTGTCAATTACAAAAAAAATGTATATTTGTGAAATTGTATATGACCTAGGTACTAATGTTTGATATTATTTGAAAAGAATATAAAATACAGGATTTTAAAAACTGTTATGTCCAGTGTTTTTATCTGTTAGTTATTTAAAATTATTTAAATCAGTCTTATCCTTAAATGCATAAAATACAAAATTGTTAGATGCAAAATTACTGAATATTCACAATTATACTGGAGGTATTTCTTTAATGATTACATAATTATGTATAATTAAAAGTAATTTTGCATTTTGCTTGTTCTATTGCAGTTTTCACTAAAATATGTTATTTTTAGTAATCAAACCGATTATTAAATAATAATCGGTTTTATTACTGAATATTTCATATTTTAAAAAACCACAGTAAATAATGAATTATAACATTATTAAAAAGTACATACATATATATATATATATATATATATACATAAAATGCCTGAATAGTTTTATTGAGGGCAAATAGAATAGAGAAAACTAATTAAACTTTTTATTGTATAGAAATATATTTATAAATAGTCCAAGATTTCAGTAAAATGCATAAAAATATATAAATAAAAATAATTAAAAATCTCTTGATTTCATTATCATTAACCCTTGTACTTTCTTTTCTAAATTAAAAGTAAATTATATGGTTTTTTAAACAATTATTTGGCTGTAAATTGCTTAAGAACTTAATCAGTATCTATATTGAAACTTTATATATATATATGAAAATGCTTAGATCAGTAAAGAAAAATCGTATGTCTGGTGTTTCATTTAAAGTAAAATACGGGGTGATAGAAAAATATTTAATGAATCATATTAAAATATTTACATATTTTTTGCCACCCTCCCCCCCAAAAAAAAAGTGGGAGGAGGGGAGGAACGTATAACGAGAAAATATTTCGTACAAGCGCCATCTATTAACACTATTTTAAACTATTACAAAAAAGTACGATAATTTATAAGCCAATGCCATAATTTTAGAACCTAGAATCCATAATTTTGACTTTGAAGGTTGGCAATACTGACGGGTGTCACGAGACCGGGGTTCACCTAAGTGAACACCGGGCACGTGACACCCGTATGTACCCAATATACCCCCCGGGCCTAATATACCCGTATATATCCCGGGCTCGTGATCTTTTTCTAGTGTCTTCTCTGGTAGACCAGAACTTGGCCCTGTAGCGCTTGTTCCTTACCAGAGTTGACCAAATTAATTCTCGAGCCATGACGGGCCTCGCGTAGGTCAGCTGCAGTTTTATAGCTGTCGTGGCGACTGGTTTATCAGTTGCTGTATGTCTGAGAACTGGTCAGTGTGAGAATTCTCCTTACTATTTAACTTTTAATAAATTTGTAAAAAGGGAGTGCTACCATATTGAAGTCGAGATATGTCACAGGTGATATACACGTCATAATGATGTCAGAAGTAGTTATTATGACTGGAAGGAAAGGGGAATTTATGGTACAAAATTCCGATCTCTGGGTACTTCGATGTCATCATGACACAAAGGTCGCTGAATATCATTGGCAGCTGGAAGTGTCTTTCCAGGCTTTGAAACATGTTTAATTAGGATCGAGGGGTCACAATCCCCCTTCGGGCATTATTGGGGATATCGCTCCAAAAGTATAATTATTACTTTTTCTATCTACTAAATTTTATTCATATTATTATAATGGTTTTCTGATATTGTACGACGAGCAAATTAGTATTATTATTTAATTCCCATTTTTTTATTTTCAACTTTAAGCCTCGTAGACTGTAATATACATGTATATATTTATATATTATATATGGGGTCCGTAACTGCAAATTTTCATCTTTTGTTGGGAGGGTGCCATATGTCCCTCTGATTGAATAAGTGAGTAGTGTGTGTTACGGCACGATACGATGATGTGCTGAAGACGTAACAAATGTTGCTTATTATTTGTATCTTATTGTTCTTTTGTGCAAAATGTGCTTCATCCAAGTAATAAATAATCCAAGCAATGTACGTGAACTGTTGAGTTCGTCTTGTCAAAGACTATATATACAAGCACATATGTGTAGGTGACAGAGAGATGAAACATTCATAAATTTAATCTACCACTGTCACTATTCAGCAAACTCCTTAAAAAAAAAACTTATTATGAATAAACTTAAATCCAATATGTCATGTAACCAAGCGATAAAAAATGTCTCAAAAGTAGCAAGGATTATTCCACAGTTAAAATTTTAGCGTCATTTTCCTACTCCCTTCCCACGATACCAACTTTTAAAAGCTCTGATTGATGACACAGCAATTTTATTCTTATGTTCCAATACACATGTTAACCACAAGACAAGGTGAAATATCAAAAGTGTTCGTCTATTTCGTTACCTCTATACCGAAATATTTTTTTTTGTCTGTTAAAAGAACAGGGAATTTGAAATTTAATTAATAATGTCATATAATATCCCTAACACCTCTCTGATTTCATTGAGTATCTATTCGTTATCCATACTTAATTTGAACAACCCCAACAGAACAGTGTGGTTGTCGGAGAGATGTTAAATGACATGTGAGTACTTTAAGACATCTTTTTATAACACGGAATGAATCAGTTTTCTATTTTTAATTAAATCTGGAATACATGTATCAAAATAATAAAGTAAAAGATGGTCTTAAATGTTGGAAGATGTAGATTCAATCGTCTTACACCTCTGTTAGATAGTTCATTTAGTTACTATCATATAATCAAGCTTTATTTCTATGCAGTTTTTTATAAAACAAAACTAAAATTACAACAAAAGCCAATATTAAACCGCAAGAAGCTGTGAAAGAATAAAAGAAACAAAATTTGGTTATAAATACCAAAAGTTTAGCCTGTTTACTTAATTTCCATTTCAATTTATAATAGTTTTACTATATCTGACTATATTTTATATCAGCACTATTCTAAACGGTTGAAATTGTCCTTTCTCTAAAACAAGAAGCGATATTGGCGTAAGTGGTCATATGGCTTATATTTATTTATTAAATACTCTCTACACTTTTATTTTCTATACAATTTATTTATATATCAATGCAAGTGGTTAAAAGCCGTTGTTTTTATCTCATAAATTACTGCTCCTTAAATAAGGAATGACTAACAGGTTTTATATTTTTGGTAAAAAATGAAAATGAAACTCATATGCTGCCATCTATCGTCATCAAGTAAGATTAATAATTTTGTCAGTATGATGGCGTGCGGGAGAGAATTTAACATTTTTTTATTTAGCGGTAAAGAATAAATGTGGAAACTTTCGAAAGCCTATATCAAACTGTGTTAACTTGCATGAATCAGAGAAATATAACTAAGCTAATTCGATTAAAGTAAAAAAAAAAATTTTTAAATAAAAAAAAACATCTGATGTGGATATCACAGGACTTTCTTCTAGTAACGATGTATAATTTTCTTTTATTTTGATTGTTTAATCATCAGAAATATCACTTTCACTTTCTTTTAAGATTCAAAATTATATTAGCTTCTAAAGGTGTCTGAGTAGAGCTCATATACAGCCATTTGATAGGGATTAGCAGCTTTAATACCAGTTATATTGAACTTTTTTTGTTTTACAGATATTTCATTAACATCAGACATACGACTAGATGTTACAACCGTTTTACATATAAAGAAAACTAAAAGATATTTACAATATAATAAACCAAAATTACTCGTTTATGCAATTCAGATTCTAAATGTATTTATAGAGTACTAAATTTTCCATTCATTATAAAAATGATATTTCCTTCTACTTAAATATGATATAAATTATATTACTTTTGATTGTAATTATGTAAATATTATTGCATATGAAATTAACTATAATGTAATAAAATTACTGTGTTCAATTGCATATAAATTTAGGTGTAAAATTGCATATAATGTAAAAGCAGTGTACGTAATTTTGCAAACGAATATGGAAATATAAAGGTTTATACAAAATAAAATTTATATAATATAGTATCTATAAATATGTAAACATAAAAAGTTATGATTAGTAAAAGATTGAAAGCAAATGTTTGAGTTCCGATACAATGTGATTTGTAACATGAATCCTCTGTAAATGTGTTTACAAATATGTAGATTGAAACTCTCTGCACCCGCTTTAGTTTCGGAAACCATGATATGCAATTAAGGGCAGTTGAAGTTGTGAGTCGTCAGAGTCTTACATATAGAATTTCTTCATTTTACGGCTCATCGTTTTTGAGTCATGCGAATGGGTATACACAAATAAGTACATATGTAAAGACGTCCCAATGAAGCTCGAAAAAATACATTCAGTAATTATCAAAATGGATATTTAAAGTTTCAAAGTTAATATTTCCTTGTACATACTCACAGACGTAACGCTTAATTTTTTTTTTCAAAATAGAGTGAGGATTGGTCAAAATTAGTACTTTTGTTGGAATCATTAAAAAACGAATCCTCTGTAAATGTGTTTACCTATATGTAGATTGAGACTCTCTCCACCGACTTTAGTTTCGGCAACCATGACCTGTAATTAGAGATGTAAAAACCCCGGAATTTTAAAGAGGTGGGAATAAACCCGGGAATTTTGGGGAACAAACCCGGAATTTTGGGAACTTTGGGAAGAAATCATTTCAACAATGTTTACATTTATTTTTTCAACAGTAGCTATTTAAGAACTAGCTTATTATTTCTAAGAGTGTTTTTTTTATTACTTTTGGCAATATATATATATATATATATATATATATATATATATATATATATATATATATATATATATATATATATATATATATATATATATATATATATATATATATATATATATATATATATATATATATATATATATATATATATATATATATATATATATATATATATATATATATTCAAGAAATACAAGGAATGAGCATTTAAATGATTTTATAGTACTACTTATGTAATTAATTACCCTATTAGTCTTATCAAACACATAACTGGTTGCTTCAATTTTAATTGCTAATTTATTAATTTTAATTAATATAATAATTATAACATTATTTTTTATCATTATTTATTATGAAAATTGCTTTTCCCCCTCCTTTTATAATATAAAAATAAATATCTTTAAATTTAAAATAACAGTTTATTATTTTTTATAATGCATATATTATTTAAAGTTGTCATGAAATGACACTGTTGCATTTTGTGTCCAATTTCTACTCACACATACATTATATATATATATATATATATATATATATATATATATATATATATATATATATATATATATATAGAGAGAGAGAGAGAGAGAGAGAGAGGGGGGAGAGAGAAAGAGAGAGAGAGTGAGAGAGAGAGAGATATCAAAGAAAAATAATGATATATGGGTTTTCTGACACTACAGAGTATTGCCTAATATTTATGTAATAATAAAAATATTGGATATTTTTCAAAGGAACATTATACTCATACTTTCATCCTAAACATGATACCTTGCCAAATAGAGTTAGTTAATCACAATTATTCAATTTTTTTTCATAGCATATAATAGTTAAATTTTGTGAAAATATCAACTTTTGTGGTCTACAACAAAGACAGAAAAATATGGTGGTTCTCATTGTGTCTTAGGAATTAGTGACTTCAACATACTTCAAAATTTTCAAAATTCCCTTCCCAAAAAACCCGGTTTTTTCACGGGTTTAAACAGGGTTTTTTCCACTGCTCACAACTCTACCTGTAATTAAAGGCGGTTGAAATTGTGAGTCGTCAGAGTCTTACATATAGAATTTCTTCATTTTACGGCTCATCGTTTTTGAGTCATGCGAATGGGTACATAAATAAGTACATATGGAAAGACGTCCCAATGAAGCTCTGAAAAATACATTCAGAAATGGTCAAAATGGATATTTAATGTTTCAAAGTTAATATTTCCTTATACATACTTACAGACGTAATGCTTAATAGTTTTTCAAAATAGAATCAGGTTTGGTCAAAATGAGTATTTTTGTTGGAATCATTAAATAGGAAGTTTTCACGATTACAGTTCGTAATAAAGGTTTCCTTGTATGTACTCATAGGCATTCTCGCATCGACTCTTAGATTAATATTCTACCAAATAATCGACTTTTCTTTTATTTTTTGTAACGAACAAGTTTTGAGCAAAAATATTCTTGAGTAAGTGAGATGAAAATGGATCTTGAGATACGTTTCATGTTTTTGAGAAATTAATATTATTTACACCATAAATTCTTCTGTGTGAAATTTTGTGTTTTAAAACGAGTTTGCAAACTAGAACTTTTAATAAACTGTGTTCGAGTTAGGTGTATTATTCTGAGCAACTAAGTCGTTGAGAACAAATAACAGTTCTGATTTCGAAACCCAAAACGGAACAGGCGTAATGCTTAAAATAATTCAAAATAGATTCAGTCTTGGTCAAAATAAGTATACTTATTAAAATCAGATTATCAGAAATTTTCGCGATTCATGTTTTCTTGTACTTTTTCATAGACCTAACCCTTAAAATAGTTCAAAATGAAATTCAGGCTTGATCAAAATGAGAGTTTTTGTTTGCATACTAGAACTTTAATAAACTGTGTTCGAGTTAGATGATGTATTATTTTGAGCCACTAAGTCGTTGAGAACAAATAATACTTCTGATTTCGAAAGCCAAAACGAAACAGGCGTAATGATTAAAATAATTCAAAATAGATTCAGGCTTGGTCAAAATAAGTATATTAAAATCAGATTATCCGAACTTTTCTCAATTAATGTTTTTTTTTTCGTACATACTTATAGACGTAATGCTTAAAATGGTTCAAAATGAGATTCAAGTTCGGTCAAAAATGAGTATTTTTGTTGGAATATGATTAATGTTGGCAATTAATGTTTCCTTGTACTTTCTCACAAACCTAACCCTTAATATAGTTCAAAATGAAATTCAGGCTTGGTCAAAATGAGAATTTTTGTTTGAATTATATGATCGCGATTACTGTTTTCTTGTACGTTCTCACGGATGTAACGCTATAAATAGTTCAAAATTAAATTCAAGCTCTGTGAAAATTAATATTTTTTTTTAATCATATAATCGGAAGTTTTCGTCATTAATGTTTCTCTGTATGTTTTCACAGACGTAATGTTTAAAATCGTTCAAAATGAGATTCAAGCTTGGTCAAAATGAGTATTTTTGTTTGAATCATATGTTTGGAAGTTTTCGTGATTAACCCCTTCCGGTAAAATGACGAGTCTAGCTCGTCATTAGTTTTTCATTCCATACCGCACAATGACGAGCTACACTCGTCATGCGATTAAAGTTACTGTTAAATATGATAATTAATTTAGTTTAAAATTTCTAGTGTACTGAATTTGGCAACACTTTTATCACTTGTGAAAATCACAAGTCACTATTGCATATTGTTTACTTAAAATTTCCTGGTACAAGTCATTGCCAAATTAATAAGTCAGAATAAAAGAAAACCTACTAAAAAATGCCGTGTGTGTTACAAGAATCAAATTAAAAGTGAGACTACTTGGCGGTGTAAACATTTAAGAATTCCTTTGCACTTTGTTTTGAAAAGTACCACTAGCTTGAAGACTATTATCTGTATACCTTATTAATGTTTTGCTTTGATATTTTCTTAATTTTACTGTTTCTGATATTATTTAACACTATGTAAAAAGTGGATTTTAATTAAGAATATGTAAGAATTGTAAAATGAAACAAGTTTTTTAAATAAAAATTAAATGGTTATTTCATGCAGTTTTTCATTATTAAATCATACCGGAAGGGGTTAATGTTCCCTTGTACTTTCACACTAATCTAACCCTTAGGCTCGGTGAAAATGTATAACAATGTTAGAATCGGATAATTGGAAATTTTTGTCAATATTGTTTCCTTGTATGTTCTCGGAGAGGTAATACTTAAAAATGGTTCAAAAGGAGTTCAAGCTCGGTCGAAATGAAAGTTTTTGTTGTAATTATATGCTCGGAAGTTGTCGTGATTAATATTTCTTTGTACTTTCTCGCAGACGTAATCCTTAAAATAGTTCAAAATGTGTTCTCGCAGACGAAATGTTTAAAATAGTTCAAAATGAGATTCAGGCTTGGTCTAATTGAGAATTTTTGTTTGAATCATATGATCGGAAGTTTTCTCGATTAATGTTTTCTTGAATATTCTCGCAGACGAAAAGATTAAAATAGTTTAAATTGAAATTTAGTCTCGGTCATAATGCATAATAATGTTGGAATCATATGACGGAAATTTTCGTCATTAATGTATTTTTGTCCGTATTCAATACGTAATGCTTAAAATAACTCCAAAAAGATTCAAATCAAAATGAGTATTTTCGTTGCAATCAAATAACTGAAAGTTTTCGCAATTAAAGCACTTTACTACATAAAAGGGAGTAAAATGACAGAGCTACTAAAGCCGTAAATTAATTGGGCATATCCAAATTTTTAGTTAAATTTCAAAATCTTTAAAAACACATTTTTAAGAGTCAGGAAACTAAAGGTGTTTCATCAAAAATATTTTTTTTCTTAAGGATAAATTATGAATTTTCATTATTTAGCTCAATCTAATTATATTTATTAAAATTACAAAATTTGCTAGTGATAATACATCACTCATAATAGACAGAATTCTTTTTAAGGTTCAGTCTAGAATTTAGTCAAAATTAGCCATGCTGAATATTTATTTTAACGTCATGTTTCACGTATGTAAGTTTCGGCGATTATTTTTTTCTGCCACTTTCATTCATTTTTGGCCTTTGATAGTTTCATACATGTACTAAAATTAGTTCAGCATGTAAGAGATTTATATGATTTTATCAAACACTTAAAATTGTTGGATGTTTTCCTTTTTTTTAATGGAATTAACACTGTACGTAATATTTTAAAACTTTTAATTCCTTTTTATTTTATATAATTTTTTTTTTCAATTTAGTATAAAATATTAATTTTTGATACACAGTCCTTCAAAAATTAAGATTGTTTTACTCAAATCGTTAAAATAATTACTATAAAATAAATAACTAATAAATGTATATAATGAACACAATTCTTTCTGATTTTTAATTCTTTTTATTTTATGTTAAAAAAATTTCTGTTCAGTATAAAATATTAATTTTTGATCAAATATCTTTCAAAATTAAAGGTCACTTTACTGAGACTGTAGGAAATAAATAATGTTAAATAATTATTTAATAAATGAATATAATGAACACAGTTGTTTCCAACTTTTAATAAGTTTTTATTTTATTTAAAATATTTTTCGGTTCAGTATAAAATATCAATTTTTGATAAAAAGTCCTTCAAAATTTAAGGTCGTTTTGCTGAAATCGTAGAAAAATAAATACTGTAAAATAATTAACTAATAAATGTATATAATGAACAGAGTTGCATCCAAATTTTAATTCTTTTTTATTTTATTTTACATTTTTTTCTATTCAGTAGAAACTATTAATTTTTGATAAAAAGTCCTCAAATTTCAGGGTCATTTACTGAAATTGTAGAAAATATAGTGAAATGATTAACTAATAAATGTATATAATCAAATTGTTTCCAATTTTAATTCCTTTTTATTTATTTAAAAAAAATTTTTCCTTGATTCAGTATAAAATATTAATTTTTGATCAAATATCTTTCAAAATTAAAGGTCACTTTACTGAGACTGTAGGAAATAAATATTGTTAAATAATTATTTAATAAATGTATATAATGAACACAGTTGTTTCCAACTTTTAATAATTTTTTATTTTATTTAAAATATTTTTCGGTTCAGTATAAAATATCAATTTTTGATAAAAAGTCCTTCAAAATTTAAGGTCGTTTTGCTGAAATCGTAGAAAAAATACTGTAAAATAATTAACTAATAAATGTATATAATATTTTAAAATTTTAATTCCTTTTTTATTTTATTTTACATTTTTTTCTATTTAGTAGAAATATTAATTTTTGATACACAGTCCTTCAAAAATTAAGTCATTTTACTGAAAATCGTTAAAATAATTACTATAAATGATTAACTAATAAATGTATATAATCAACACAGTTCTTTCTAACTTTTAATTCTTTTTATTTTATGTTAAAAAAATTTCTATTCAGTATAAAATATTAATTTTTGATCAAATATCTTTCAAAATTAAAGGTCACTTTACTGAGACTGTAGGAAATAAATAATGTTAAATAATTATTTAATAAATGAATATAATGAACACAGTTGTTTCCAACTTTTAATAAGTTTTTATTTTATTTAAAATATTTTTCGGTTCAGTATAAAATATCAATTTTTGATAAAAAGTCCTTCAAAATTTAAGGTCGTTTTGCTGAAATCGTAGAAAAATAAATACTGTAAAATAATTAACTAATAAATGTATATAATGAACAGAGTTGCATCCAAATTTTAATTCTTTTTTATTTTATTTTACATTTTTTTCTATTCAGTAGAAACTATTAATTTTTGATAAAAAGTCCTCAAATTTCAGGGTCATTTTACTGAAATTGTAGAAAAATATAGTGAAATGATTAACTAATAAATGTATATAATCAACACAGTTGTTTCCAACTTTTAATTCCTTTTTTATTTTATTTAAAAAAAATTTTTCCTTGATTCAGTGTAAAATATTAATTTTTGATAAAAAGTCTTTCAAAATTAAAGGTCATTTTACTGAGACTGTAGGAAATAAATATTGTTAAATAATTATTTAATAAATGTATATAATGAACACAGTTGTTTCCAACTTTTAATATTTTTTTATTTTATTTAAAATATTTTTCAGTTCAGTATAAAATATCAATTTTTGATAAAAAGTCCTTCAAAATTTAAGGTCGTTTTGCTGAAATCGTAGAAAAATAAATACTGTAAAATAATTAACTAATAAATGTATATAATGAACAGAGTTGCATCCAAATTTTAATTCTTTTTTATTTTATTTTACATTTTTTTCTATTCAGTAGAAACTATTAATTTTTGATAAACAGTCCTTCAAATTTCAGGGTCATTTTACTGAAATTGTAGAAAAATATAGTGAAATGATTAACTAATAAATGTATATAATCAACACAGTTGTTTCTAACTTTTAATTCCTTTTTTATTTTATTTAAAAAAAAATTTTCCTTGATTCAGTGTAAAATATTAATTTTTGATAAAAAGTCTTTCAAAATTAAAGGTCATTTTACTGAGACTGTAGGAAATAAATATTGTTAAATAATTATTTAATAAATGTATATAATGAACAGAGTTGTTTCCAACTTTTAATATTTTTTTATTTTATTTAAAATATTTTTCAGTTCAGTATAAAATATCAATTTTTGATAAAAAGTCCTTCAAAATTTAAGGTCGTTTTGCTGAAATCGTAATAATTGTTAAATAATTAACTAATAAATGTTATTTTTTTTTTAATTTTTTTTTTTATTATTACATTTTTTTTATTCAGTAAACTATTTTTTTTGATAAGTCTTAATTTCAGGGTCATTTTACTGAAATTGTAGAAAAATATAGTTTTTTTTTTTTATTGTTGTTTTTTTTTTTCCTTTTTTATTTTTTTTTTATTATTTTATTTAAAAATATTTTTTATAATTAAATTTTTTTTTTTTTTATTATTTTTATTTAATTTTATGTTAATAATATTTTAAAAAATTGTTATTTTTTTTTTTTTTTTTTTTTTTTTTTTATTTTTCAGTTCAGTTTTTTTTTTTAAATTTTAAATTTTTTGTTTTTAAATTTTAATAATTTATATTAGTTGTTTTCTTTTTTTCTTTTTTTATTTTATTTTTTTTTTTTTTTTTTATTCATAATTTTTTTTTTAATAAAATTTCATTTCAGGGTCATTTTACTGAAATTTGTTTTAATTTGTTTAATTTCTTTTATTTTTTAATTTTTTTTTTATTTTATTTTTTTTTTTCAGTGTAAAATTTTTTTTGATGTTTTTTTTGTCATTTTTTTAATATATTTTATTTTTTAATATTGTTAATATTTTTTTTTAAATTTTTATTTTTTTTTTTTTTTATTTTATTTATTTTTATCAATTTTTGATAAAAAGTTCTTTTTAAGGTCGTTTTGCTGAAATCGTAGAAAAATAAATACTGTAAAATAATTAACTAATAAATGTATATAATGAACAGAGTTGCATCCAAATTTTAATTCTTTTTTGTTTTATTTTACATTTTTTTTCTATTCAGTAGAAACTATTAATTTTTGATAAAAAGTCCTTCAAATTTCAGGGTCATTTTACTGAAATTGTAGAAAAATATAGTGAAATGATTAACTAATAAATGTATATAATCAACACAGTTGTTTCCAACTTTTAATTCCTTTTTTATTTTATTTAAAAAAAAATTTTCCTTGATTCAGTGTAAAATATTAATTTTTGATAAAAAGTCTTTCAAAATTAAAGGTCATTTTACTGAGACTGTAGGAAATAAATATTGTTAAATAATTATTTAATAAATGTATATAATGAACACAGTTGTTTCCAACTTTTAATATTTTTTTATTTTATTTAAAATATTTTTCAGTTCAGTATAAAATATCAATTTTTGATAAAAAGTCCTTCAAAATTTAAGGTCGTTTTGCTGAAATCGTAGAAAAATAAATACTGTAAAATAATTAACTAATAAATGTATATAATGAACAGAGTTGCTTCCAAATTTTAATTCTTTTTTATTTTATTTTACATTTTTTTTTATTCAGTAGAAACTATTAATTTTTGATAAAATGTCCTTCAAATTTCAGGGTCATTTTACTGAAATTGTAGAAAAATATAGTGAAATGATTAACTAATAAATGTATATAATCAACACAGTTATTTCCAACTTTTAATTCCTTTTTTTTATTTCAAATTTTTTTTCCTCGATACAGTATAAAATATTAATTTTTGATAAAAAAGTCTTTCAAAATTCAAGGTCGTTTTACTGAGACTGTAGGAAAATAAATATTGTGCAATGATTAACTAATAAATGTATACAATCAACACAGTTGTTTCTAATTTTTAATTCCTTTTTTTTATTTAAACATTTTTTCCTCGATTCAGCATAAAATATTTATTTTTGATAAAAAGTCTTTCAAAATTCAAGGTCGTTTTAATGAAATAGTAGAAAATTAATTGCTGTAAAATAATTAACTAATAAATGTATATAATGAACACAGTTGTTTCCAACTTTTAATACCTTTTTATTTTATTTAACATATTTTTCGGTTCAGTATAAAATATCAATTTTTGATAAAAAGTCCTTCAAAATTTAAGGTCGTTTTACTGAAATCGTAGAAAAATAAATACTATAAAATAATTAACTAATAAATGTATATAAAGAGCACAATTTTTACTGTATCCATCAGACTAATATGTCTTAAGGGAACACATCGTCTTTAAACTTTTAAAAATTCTATTTTTATCATTTTTTAACATTTAGAAAAAATTTAAATCGTTTAAAACAAACACAATTAATAAATATTCAAATTAGAAACATTAAAACTATAAAATACTTAATATTTACATTTAATATCAACTTTAAAGGCTGTAAATGTATTTTACTGAAAATGATTCTTTCAACTTACGTGCACTGTAAATAAAAAAAAAGTATTGGACATATTAATTTCAAATTTTTCATTATAGACCTGAAGGGAAATTCTACTTACTTTTTTGCTGTTGCTTACTTCCTTTAGTATTTATAGTATTTGAAGTAGAACTTTTAAACATTTTTAGATTCTCTAAAAATTTAATCCCAGGGTGTAATAGTTTTGATACCTTTTAAAAACATAAATAGATAGAGAATTATAAATATATTATTAATATTATTCCGAATTATAAATGATAAATAGTAAATATTGTTTACAAAAAGGCAAAAATTATTATTGAAACTAACTTTGTGTTGCAAGTCTGGGCACAGTACGTCAGAATTTTTTTTTATTATTATTTATGAAACAAGCTCGCATTTTTCATTTAAAAAAAAAGTTCTTTATTTTTAGAAATAAAGCAAATTCGGCAAAACTAAATAAATAAAAACAAAATAAACAACTAAATAAAAAACTAAATAAATAAAGAAATTCTAAAAATTTTATATATTTATGATAATAATTAAAAAAAAGATATGATAAGGCTAAAAACAAAAAAAAAATCTTCAATTTAAATTTACTTGAAGTTATGTACTTCCTTAAATTTTGATCATTAGAATTATATGTATCATAATCGAAAGGCATCTTTGATTTTAAAGCTCAAATATATAAGAATAAATCTCTCGAGCTAAATCTAGGAGAAATATATTTAGCTCTTTATTTTAGATTTTGACTTCTCATGCATTTTTTGACATAAGTTAAAATTTCTAATATTGGACGGACTTTTCTGAATTCCATTTTATAGCACTCGAAAAGAAGCAGAACATGGAATAAAATTTTCGAAAGAACAGATGATACGATTTCCTGGATGCGTATTTTGCAGTTTTTAGTTCCCTTTCTATTGTTTTGGAAATGAAAAAGTCTTTATTACTTTTCCATTGTTATGCACTTTTTCTGTCAACCAGAATATTTAAAATTGGAGTTTATCCGGAATACAGAGAATTCCTCCCGCACTATTGTAGACAGACATTTCCCTGCGTAAAAGGTGATGCCAAAAACTAACAGAAATGTATGTTGTTGGTGCTTTTTAAATATCCTTGTAGTAATTTAGCCAATAAAATGCTTTAATATCGTAGAATGGTATTGCTTATATTTTTAACTAGCTGTGACGGGCCACGCGGTGCTGTGTCTCAGTGTAGTTAATGAAAGAAAAAAATTAAAGACAAAAGCCCATGCTTTTAATATGTTTAATTTAATAACACTGCGTATCGTGGGATTCGAACCACTGCACTTGTAACTAAAAGGTTGCGGGTTCGTTTCTCGAGCGGACCTATGATCCGCCATGTTAGTTAAAGGTGAATGGGGCACGTAAAATATGTTCGTGTCACAATGTCCACCAAGTTCTTAAATGAAACCTCTGGGGGGAGGCAAGCCTAGGGGGTCTTCTGCTTGGTCCCGGTCTCTAAATTACGACGACTCAGAGGAGGTAATATTATTCGCTTCCGTAGCATACCTTCAGCTACACATGCTCTCCGGTTGGAGCTATATGGTTGACAGCTTGACAGCATTCTATTGGAATAAAGATATATGTAACTGCATTGGAATAATAATAAATATAATTATAGATTTCACAAAAAAAATACTTTTACCTATGCAGAATATTATTAAGATAAGAAAACCTGTAATTTTACTGAAGTGTCATATACATAGTTTTCACTAAATGGATGGAAATGAAGCCAGTTTGTGATACAAGTAAAAAGTCATTTTCATTTATGTTTTTATATGAAATTTAAAAAGACTTTTGTTGAATATTTCAAGTGCTTTTTCGTTTTCAAATTATTTAAAGTTTTCAGCACTAACTTGTGTTGATAATTGCTTGTAAAGCAGGTGAGGATTTTAAAGAGCATCTGAGTTAGACAATAGGGATTGAACTTCTATACCTAAAAATGCTTTCCTTACTGGTAAAAACGTTCTTAGTCAGACAAAAAAGAGTCAGTCTTACACAGAACCCCCAGTGTTTAGTTCCCAAGCAAGGCCCTAGGCAAGGAGGTAATTTAGGGGCCCTATCCTCCCCACAAAAAAAGAAATTTTAAAAGACTATTTCGTGGAAAGAAAATGGACAACATGCCTGGTTGTGTCATCTGCCTAGCTGTTCGTAGAAAACAGTATTCTTAGAAATATAACGTTCTGGCTATAAATGTGTGGGAGGGGGCCACAGACTTTCTATATCCTTCCCCATATTCAATTGCCTCAAGATAAGGGTTCCTCTCATTTTCAGTAATCTATTGTATATTGTCTTCCTGTCTCCATGGTATCACCATGGAGCAGTTTCTACCTTTTTAAATAGCTTCAGCTTATTCCGTTAGACTAGATTTTGGTATATAGCTAAATGAGAACGAAATTAAAACGAATAAAAGTAAAATGTTTTCGGAGTTTTTATAATATAAATATAATTATAGATTTCACAAAAAACATTTCTACATATGAAGGATATTATTAAGACAAGAAAACATGTAATTTTACTGGAGTGTCATTCACAGAAATCAATGTCTTTCCCATTGGTCCCCCTCCGAAAATAATTTCTGCCTCCGGTCCTGTTCCCAAGAATGCTTTGTCTTCAATTTGTCGACTCACTGAAAAGATGAAACCTGTCTGAAGGTAACCCCAACGTCACTGTGCTTCTTAAGTAACTACACAATTATTATTTTATGTAGTTTGGTTTTCTTCTCTCCTAAACGTTTTGTTATAGATGAATTTAGGCAACATACTCATTCTTCAAGCGTTGCTGAAGGAATCTGCTGTACTTTTAATTTGTTATCGAAAAAATCCATAGCCAAGTTCCTTCACTATTCACCTAACTTCCACCACGTGTTCATTCGGTAGTAATTAGAGTACAAATTAGGAACTTCAGGCAGATAGATAAAAGAAATACTCCATAGAAACTTGGAAGTATTTGAGAAAATGGGAAAAGGATTAAGTATACAGTAACGACGCCAGGTGTCGCTCATTAAAACATTTCTCCTTATTAAAATGCATTCATATTCCCGGGTGTCAATAAATCGATAAAATTACTTCAGCGAAGCCATTCATTGATGTTCCTGAGAGGCGTGATTTATTTTCACCTGGTGAGATCAGGCTCTTTTGTTGATGTCAGGGAGTTGTGTTAATTACAAGTTTTATTTGCTTTCAGAAACTTACTTCAAGTGGAACTTGAATGAAGTCAAATTCAACGGAGAGAAAAAAAGATGCACTGAAGATCAAATCACGCACGTTAATGAAAGTCTGTGAGTAGAAAGGGGCATGCCAAAGTCTTAAATTCAAAATATGGGCTTTAGACTATTCAGCTGTAAATTGTGATATTTATGCAGATTAAATTAATATACGTAGATGAGGGTTAACGCTGATGTAGGCTTTCAGATTTGTTAAGCATGCTTAGTATATGATAAAGGATTTTATCTTTCATTCTCTAACACAATTATAGATTTTAATG
The DNA here is from genome assembly GCA_032207245.1 of Pardosa pseudoannulata. Taxonomy (NCBI): domain Eukaryota; kingdom Metazoa; phylum Arthropoda; class Arachnida; order Araneae; family Lycosidae; genus Pardosa; species Pardosa pseudoannulata. The sequence continues at coordinate 53,973,719 of CM063504.1, read as the reverse complement.
TTTGTTGTTTTAATCATAAAATTATCCCAATATTTCAATGTGTATTGTTTCATTCGAAACAGTAATGTAAAGAAAAAAATTTCATTTTTTTCTCGAATTTCAGAGGTAGTATCTGAAATTGCTTAATTTTTAGGCCATAGGTTTACTAATTCTTTAAAATAGCCATTGATTTTTAATTTTTTTATTTTTCTGTGGTATAATAGTTTATTATTTATAGGCTAACCAAACTTAATATTATGTCCAATATATGAACCATAGACTGACTATTCAGCTGTAAATTAGGATATTTATGCAGATTAAATTAATATATGTAGATGAGGTTTAAACACTTATGTAGACTTTCAGGATTATTATCAGTATAAGAAAGTATTTTTACTTTGATTCTCTAATATTTTTTTTCTCGAATTTTAGAGGTAGTATCTGAAATTGCTTAATTTTTAGGCCATAGGTTTACAAAATTCTTTAAAACATCCATTGATTTTTAATTTTTTTTTTGTTTTTTTCTGTGGTATAATAGACGGTTTATTATTTATAGGCTAACCAAACTTAATATTACGTCCAAAATATGAGCTAGAGGCTGAATATTCACCTGTAAATTAGGATATTTATGCAAATTAAATTAATATATGTAGATGAGGTTTAAACATTTAAACACTGATGTAGATGTTCAAAATTATTATGCAATATCAATATCAGAAGGTACTTTACCTTTGATTCTTTAATACAGTTATAGATTTTAATGTTTATTTTTTTATCATAAAACCATGAAAATCTCTCGGTGTAGACTATTTTATTTCGAAATATCAATGTAAATAAAAAAACTTTCAGTTTATTTTTGAATTAAATATTGAAGTCAATATCTTAAAATACTTAAATTTTGGAACACATGTTTATTAATTATTCAATACAGCTATCAAATTTTATAACTATGCTTTCTTACAGCATATCAATAGACGACTATATGTTTATGTCAAATTTAATACTATGCTTAAAATATTGAATTTTAAGGGAAAGTTAATACATCTTTTTATTTCAATAATTGTTGATAATTATATTATTTTAAGCATATTAAACGATACAAATTACAGCCAAGTATACTATAAAAAGTTTTTTATATTATTGAATATTGTGATAAATATTCGTTTCGCATAACGATTTAGAATTTTTAAGATCAAGATTGTGAAATATGTTGATTTGGATATGACTTAATAGAACTTAAGGAATAGAAAATATATTTTTTTGCTTTTTCAGTGGTATAATAGACTGTTCATTATTTATAGGCTGAACAAACTTAATATTTCGTCCAAAATATAAACCATAGACTGACTATTCAGCTGTAAATTAGGATATTTATGCAGATTAAATTAATATATGCAGATGAGGTTTAAACATTTAAACACTGATGTAGACGTTCAAAATTTCTATACATTAAAGTATTTTACCTTTGATTCTTTAATACAGTTATAGATTTTAATGTTTATTTTTTTATCACAAAACCATGAAAATCTCTTGGTGTAGACTATTTTATTTCCAAATATTAATGTAAAAAAAAAAATTTCAGTTTATTTTTGAATTAAATATTGAAGTCAGTATCTCAAAATGCTTAATTTTTGAAATACATGTTTATTAATTATTCAACACAGCCATCAAATTTTTATAACCATGCTTTTATACAGCATATCAATAGACGACTAGATGTTTATGTCATATTTAATACTATGCTTAAAATATTGAATTTTAAGGGAAAGTTAATACATCTTTTTATTTCAATAATTGTTGATAATTATATTATTTTAAGCATATTAAATGGTACAAATTACAGGCAAGTATACTATAAAAAGTATTAATATTAATAAATATTGTGATAAATATTCGTTTCACATAATGATTTACAATTTTTAATATCAAGATTGTGAAATATTTCGATTTGGATATTATAAAACTTAACGAATAGAAAATATCCTTTATTTTTCTTTTTCTGTGGTTTACTAGACAGTTTATTATTTATAGGCTAATCAAACTTAATATTACGTCCAAAATACGAATCATAGACCGACTATTCAGATGTAAATTAGGATAGCTATGCAGATTAAATTATTATATGTAGATGAGGTTTAAATACTGATGCAGACGTACAGCATTATTATGCGTGATCAGTATAAGAAAGTATTTTACTTTTGATTCTTTAATACAGTTATAGATTTTAATGTTCATTTTTTATCATATAACTATTTCATTCGAAATATTTATGTAAATAAAAAAAATTCAGTTTATTTTTGAATAGAATGTTAAAGTCAGTATCTTAAAATGCTTAAATTTTTTAACATATTTTTATTAATTATTCAATACAGCCATTAATTTTTTATAACTATTATTTGTTACAGCATATCAATAGATGACTAAATGTTTATGTTAAATTTAATATTATGATAAAATATTGGATTTTAAGGCAAAGTTAGTACATCTCTTTATTTCAATAACTGTTAATAATCATTTTATGTTTTAAGCCTATTAAACGATACAAATCACAGCTTAGTATTATATTTTTATATCAGTAAATATTGTGATAAATATTCCATTCGTATAAGGACTTCGAATTTTTAATATCAAGATTAGGAAATATTCGGATATGATAGAGCTTAAAGAATGGAAAATATCGGTAATTTTGTTTGATCGAAACACAAAGTTTTGTTTTCAGATCGTGTTAAGGCAATGTATGATTGGTGTTTATGCAAGATGATGTGAACTATTTTACTAATTCGTATTGATGTTGATAGTGACATTTTATAAGTTAGTACAAACCTATATTTTATAATAGAAATACAATAAAAGTAACTTTGATAAATTTTCAATAACACAAGCAATATCAATTTAAATATTGAACAATTCTTGTATTATTCTATTGTTAATTAAGTCCGAAACACAATTTTTGTGAACATTTTATAAGATTTTCCCTCCAATGTGTGCTTATGTACAAATGACATTTAATGAAAATAGTTTTTGAAAACTTACGCACATGTGGGGATATATGTGAGAATGATTTTGCTTCTCAGTTCATTAGTATTCATAATTCAGAACTTTTTCAGGGGTGTGAAACAACTGACCGAGTACAATTGTTTTTTCCTACTTACGTTGGTTTTGTATTTATCACTATGTTTTATTAACACATTGTGTGCGGGTACATTTCGCAGCGGAATTCTACCGGGAGCAGACATTTTGCGAGTAAATTTAGTTACTCAGTTAAATCTCAGTAGACCGAAAATGATTTAATTTTTAACCAACATTTCGTATTTTATATTAAAATATATAAAAATATATATAAATAACCATAATATTTTTGTAAACAAAAAATATATTTTTTAGTGGATAAATTTATAATAGTATCGTAAATATGAAAAATCAAATAGAAATAGTAGTATATAGTTTTAATTTTTTTCCCGTTCTGTGGTTCCGCATCGACTGATGTAAAAACTAGTTTTTATTTGTCTAAATTTTTCCAGAATCTATGTAGTGGACTAGAACATTCGGCTTCGTTTTCCTGTATGTACCGTTATTTTTGTACCCACATACAAACCATGTTGTTGCTCTAACCCGTACTAGTACGTGACCCGCGCTCAAGTATCAATCGTCAGAAAAAGTATTATCTCACAGGCTCTCACAGGATGAGTTCGCAACAGTACTCCCTGGGCCAATCCCTCTAGTACTAGAGTAACTATTAATGGTTACTCAAAAACTGTAAAAATGAGTTGGCATGACATAAAAACGTATTAGTACGTGTCCCCAGCTTAAGTATCAATCGTCAGAAAACGTATTAGCACGTGACCGGCACCCCAAGTATCAATCATTAGAAAACGTACTAGTACGTCTCTCGCATACAATGTGTTACATGCCATAAATTTCTTAATACAGTGCTTTGGAAATTTTAAAGATGCTTTTCTTTAATAGTGTTATTGTGAGTATGAAAGGAAGAGAAGAATCAGTTCCTATGCCAATAATTCTCTTTTTTTATTCGAATGTGCAGAGATTCTTTTGGACATAAGACTGCCAGGTTTTTAATTTTAAGATGAATAAAGTAAATGCTTTCTCCATAGAACACAAGAGACAATAAATGACAGAATATGTCAAATTGAAGTATAATATAAATCGAACAGTTTAGATCTAATATTAGAAGTTCTAACTCTATACATTATATGGAACGAGCAGTAGCGTATTTTCCGAAGAAAAACATTCGGCTTCGTTTTCCTGTATATACCCTTATTTTTTGCACCCACAAACAAACCATGTTGTTACACTAACCCGTACTAGTACGTGACCCGCGCTCAAGTACCAATAGTCAGAAAACGTACTATACGTGACCCGCACTCCAGTATCAATCGTCAGAAAACGTACTAGTACGTGACCCGCGCTCAGGTACCAATCGGCAAAAAGCGTACTAGTACGTGTTTCGCATGAAAATCTGTTGAATGTCATAAAGTTTGTACCATTTTAAAGCTACACTCTTTCTTTAATAGTTTTATTGTGTGTATGAATGGAAGAATCAGCTCCTATGCCAATAATTCACTTTTCCTATTCGAATGTACAGAGATTCTTTTGAACATACGACTGCCGGGTGGTAATTTTAAGACGAATAAAGTAAATGCGTTCTCCAACATAGAACACAAGAGCCAATAAATGACAGAATATGTCAAATTGAAGTATAATATAAATCGAACAGTTTAGATCTAATATTAGGAGTTCTGACTCTATACATGATATAAAACGAGCAGTAGCGTATTTTCCAAAGAAAAACATCCGGCTTCGTTTTCCTGTATGTACCGTTATTTTTGCACCCACAAAAAAAACCATGTTGTTACACTAACCCGTACTAGTACGTGACCCGCGCTCAAGTATCAATCGTCAGAAAACGTACTAGTCCGTGTCTCGCATACAATGTGTTAAATGCCATAAAGTTCTTAATACAGAGTTTTGGACCATTATAAAGCTTCACTCTTTTTTAATAGTGTTATTGTGAGTATGAATGAAAGAGAAGAATCAGTTCCTATGCCAATAATTCACTTTTCCTATTGAATGTGCAGAGATTCTTTTGGACATACAACTGCCGGGTTGGTAATTTTAAAATGAATAAAGTAAATGCGTTCTTCTACATAGAACACAAGAGCTAATAAATGACAGAATATGTCAAATTGAAGTATAATAGAAATCGAACAGTTTAGACCTAATATTAGGAGTTCTGATTCTATACATTATATGGAGAGAGCAGTAGCATATTATCCGAAGAAAAAAATTCGGCTTCGTTTTCCTGTATATACCGTTATTTTAGTACCCACAAACAAACCATGTTTTTTCACTAACCCGTACTAGTACGTGACCCACGCTCAAGTATCAATCGTCAGAAAACGTACTAGTAAGTATCCCGCGCTCAAGTATCAATCGTCAGAAAACGTACTAGTACGTGACCCGCGCTCAAGTATCAATCGTGTTAAATGCAATAAATTTCTTAATACACAGTTTTGGACCATTTTACAGCTGTACTCTTTCTTTAGTAGTGTTATTGTGATTATGAAATTAAGAGAAGAATCAGTTCCTATGCCAATAGTTCACTTTTCCTATTCGAATGTTCAGAGATTCTTTTGGACATAAGACTACCGGGGTGGTAATTTTAAGACGAATAAAGTAAATGCGTTCTCCAACATAGAGCACAAGAGCCAATAAATGACAGAATATGTCAAATTGAAGTATAATATAAATCGAACAGTTTAGATCTAATATTAGGAGTTCTGACTCCATACATGATATGGAACGAGCAGTAGCGTATTTTCCGAAGAAAAACAATCAATCGGCTTCGTTTGCTCCTTATTCGTTTTTATTTTTTACCACAAAAAAACCATGTTGTTTCACTAACCCGTACTAGTACGTGGATCAAGTATCAATCGTCAGAAAACGTAACTTTGTAACTTCCGCGTAAAATATTCAAAAATAACTTTAGTACGTGTCTCGCATGCAATCTTTTGTTTCTGCAAAATCGTGGGTATTTTAAATCTCTTTCTTTAAAGTTTTTATGAGAAAAAAAATAGTATATTCACTTTTCCTATTGAATGAAAAATTTACATACGACTGCCGTAATTTTAAGACGAATAAAGTTGCGTTCTCCAATAGAAACACAAGAGAATAAATGACAGAATATGTCAAATTATACGAAAAAAATTCTGCTTTGATCTTTTAAGGTTTACTCTCTGAACATGGAACGAGCAGTAGCGTATTTTCCGAAGAAAAACAAAGCAAAATGCTCAATCAGAAAATGGCACAAAGCCTTATCTTTGCTGCCATTCTGTTTCTATTTCGTTTTACGGATCCATTTTTGTTTCGCATCAGTCGATAAAACTTCAGAGTTTCTCCTCTCTAATCTCGTGGAAAATCTTTCTTGGCAAAATAAAACGTAACTTTGTAGCTTCTCTTTTAGCCTATTGATTCGAATTCTAATAAAATAACTTTTGATGGTCCCCATCTTTGTGTGTTTCTGCAAAATCGTGGGTATTTCAACAAAATTCCTTTCTTCCAACAGCAACGAAAAAAAAAAACATATAATTTATATTTTATTGGAATGAAAACATACAACGTCTAACGTATTGGATCTGATAATACAAACACGAAAATAAAATGTTATAGTGAAAAGTTCCTTGCGCAAATTATACGAAAAAAATTCTGCTTTGATCTTTTAAGGTTTACTCTCTTGGAAACATGGATATTCAATGCCCTGATTTTGTTTGAATAAACTATAAAGCAAATGCCTATTCTGCTAAAGATTTCCAGAATATTGTAAGAAAATTCTTTTTTATTCGTAACAGGGTATACAGGGTTATCAAGAAAGAATAATCTGATTACAAACTTTAATTTTTCCTAACTACAAATTAAAAATTATATGTCAAGATCAAGGTAGTTGGATTTTACGGAGTACCTAGTAGTGGAGGAAAGCACCACTTCAACCGCCGAACGAATAAAGATCAAAAACATAATTTAATGAATCAAGAAACAAGTTGCCAAACAAGAGTTTAGTACGCTTACAGCAGCTTCCGAAAACGAAATCAAAAAGAAGCTGTAAAGTGATTAAATTATACGAAAAAAATTCTGCTTTGATCTTTTAAGGTTTACTCTCTTCGAAACACGGATATTCAATGTAATGATTTTGTTGAATAAACTATAAAGCAAATGCCTAGTTTTTTAAAGATTTCCAGAATATTGTAAGAGAATTCCTTTTGATTCATAACAAGGCATACAGGGTTATCAAGAAAGAATAATTTGATTACAAACTCAATAAGGTCAAGGTGGTTGGTTTTTACGGAGTCCCAACTAGTGAAGGAAAGCACCGCTTCAACCTCCGAACGAATAAAGATCAAAAACATAATTTAATGAATCAAAAAACAAGTTGCCAAACAAGAATTTGGTACGCTTACAGCAGCTACCGTAAACGAAATCAAAAAGAAGCTGTAAAGTGATTAAATTATACGAAAAAAATTCTGCTTTGATCTTTTAAGGATTACTCTCTTGGAAACACGGATATTCAATGCCCTGATTTTGTTTGAATAAACTATAAAGCGAATGCCTAGTTTTTTAAAGATTTCCAGAATATTGTAAGAAAATTCCATTTGATTGGTAACAAGGTATACATGGTTATCGAGAAAGAATAATCTGATTACAAACTCAATAAGGTCAAAGTGGTTGGTTTTTACGGAGTACCTAGTAGTGAAGGAAAGCACAACTTCAATATCCGAACGAATAAAGATCAAAATCATAATTTAATGAATCAAGAAACAAGTTGCCAAACAAGAATTTGGTATGCTTACAGCAGCTACCGAAAACGAAATCAAAAAGAAGCTGTAAGGGGATAAAATTATACGTAAAAAATTCTGCTTTGATCTTTTAAGGTTTACTCTCTTGGAAACATGGATATTCAATGCCCTGATTTTGTTTGAATAAACTATAAAGCAAATGCCTATTTTGCTAAAGATTTCCAGAATGTTGTAAGAAAATTTCTTTTGATTCGTAACAAGGTATACAGGGTTATCGAGAAAGAATAATCTGATTACAAACTCAATAAGGTCAAAGGTAGTTGCTTTTTACGGAGTACCTAGTAGTGAAGGAAAGCTCTACTTCAACCACCGAACGAATAAAGATCAAAATCATAATTTAATGAATCAAGAAACAAGTTGCCAAACAAGAATTTGGTATGCTTACAGCAGCTACCGAAAACGAAATCAAAAAGAAGCTGTTAGGTGATTAAATTATATGAAAAAAAATTCTGCTTTGATCTTTTAAGGTTTACTCTCTTGAAAAAATGGATATTCAATGCCCTGATTTTGTTTGAATAAACTATGAAGCAAATGCCTATTATGCTAAAGATTTCTAGAATGTTGTAAGAAAATTCCTTTTGATTCGTAACAAGGTATACAGGGTTATCAAGAAAGAATAATCTGATTACAAACTTTAAATTTTCCTAACTACAAATTAAAAATTATAGGTCAATAAGGTCAAGGTAGTTGGTTTTTACGGAGTACCTAGTAGGAAAGGAGAGCACCACTTGAACCTCCGAACAAATAGAGATCAAAAACATAATTTAATGAATCAAGTAACCAGTTTCCAAACAAGAGTTTAATAGGCTTACAGCAGCTTCCGAACACGAAAGCAAAAAGAAGCTGTAAGGTGAGGAAATTATAACGTAAAAAATTCTGCTTTGATCTTTTAAGTTTACTCTCTTGAAAAAATGGATATTCAATGCCCTGATTTTGTTTGAATAAACTATGAAGCAAATGCCTATTCTGCTAAAGATTTCTAGAATGTTGTAAGAAAATTCCATTTGATTCGTAACAAAGTATACAGGGTTATCAAGAAATAATAATCTGATTACAAACTTTAATTTTTCCTAAATACAAATTAAAAATTATAGGTAAATAAGGTCTAGGTAGTTGGTTTTTACGGAGTACCTAGTAGGAAAGGAGAGCACCACTTGAACCTCCGAACAAATAGAGATCAAAAACATAATTTAATGAATCAAGTAACCAGTTTCCAAACAAGAGTTTAATAGGCTTACAGCAGCTTCCGAACACGAAAGCAAAAAGAAGCTGTAAGGTGAGGAAATCGTTCACATAACAATGTGAAAAACAATGCGTTGATTAGTTAAAAGTAATTAATCTGTACCTTGACAATGAACCTCCGAACAAATAAAGATCAAAAACATAATTTACTGAATCAAGTAACAAGTTACCAAACAAGAATTTAGTACGCTTGCAGCAGCTTCCGAAAAAGAAAGCAAAAAGAATCTGTAAGGTGAGGAAATTGTTCACATAGCAATGAACATGTGAAACTCAAGGCTTTGATTAATTATAAGTAATTATTCTATACCTTGACAATGAACAAACACAACATAAGTAATCAAAACTGCACTCGGCCATAGTACAGAAAGGTAGATGGGAAAAGAAACTCATTGCGCCATCTGTTGAGCACGGAATGACTTAAAGACATGTGTTAATTAAAAATTATAATAAATAAATCATTCTAAAGAAAAACTGTAAAATTTTCTTTCACACTTGTTCAAATATGACTTCCGTTAGCAGTCACTTGTATAATGTCCAGGGCCGTTCCTTTGCCACAGGCGCATCAGTCATAGGGGTGCAGCAGCGGGATTAAAATAGGGTCCGAAAGAAGATGATTCACCCCGAGGAGAAATAAAGAAAATTTCAAAAATATTTTTTTATTATAAAATCCGATTTTATTTATAAAAATCGGATGTGATTAAAAAAATCTTTTTATGAATTTTCCTACTTTTATAAAGTATATGGACACTAAACTTGTTATAAGTTCTTAAAAAATGCTTAACAAACACTCCTAATATGCCTTAATATAAATCATGGTATTCGTTGTAAATTTTTAATTTATTAAAGTTATTAAAATTAAGTTTAAATTTAAAAAATCTTCAATATTTTATGAAAATTTAACGTACAAATAAAAATATTTCCCTCAAATAAACTAGCAAAATATCAGCAAAATAATACCCCCAGAGTGTTCAAAATATTTTAAGAAATATTTAATAATATAAATAAGGTAAAAATAGAAGGAAATTAATTAAATTTAATGCATAAGAAACAATCTAAGAATTTACAAAATATTTTGTGAGTTCATTTTGAATATATGATACAGAAATAAAAGCATGTTTATATATTTTTTCACTTTATTTGGAGACAAAGAGCAGTGCAATGGACGAACGAATAAATCCCCCTTCCATAAAAAGATGGTTTTAAAAACATTCACTTAGATTTGAACTTTTACTAAAATTTTATTTAAGGATTGTTATAAAAATAAAATGCAGCATATAAAAATAGGCAGCATTTGGAAGTATAAAATAAAGACTATTATGCTTGAGACAATTATCCAAACAAAAGGGGATGGAAGGTCAGGATATAAGCATGTGATGTGATCACCTTCAAGCTCTTTTACTTTAGCTTCAGCAAGAACTGAAGCTAAAGTAAAAGAGCATTGAAGTTGATCACATCACATGCTTAAATAGTACAAATAGCTACATACAGCCTTCGGTTAACAGTCACTATCAAATGTATCCGTGATTAAAGTTAGCATATCAGATGAATTTAATCGTACATTGCCATCGACTTTCTATGACGTCAAAAAGATGTTGTAGGGAAGAATTTTAAATTTTAGTTACAAACAATCCCCAAAGGAAGAAGTTGCATAGAGTTAAGTCAGGTGATCAAGGAGGGTAGCTGTGTATGACCAAATAATCGGCTGCTCGGCAAGCAATGCAACTGGAAGTTCTCTATTTAACAATTTGCGGATCTCTAAATCTCAATATAGTGGTGAACTATCTTGTTGAAAACTGAAATTTTTGCATATCTGCCTTCATATGAGGTAAAATCCAAATTTTTGATATATCCAAATAGGTAGTATCAGTCAGGGATATTTCTTCAAAAAGGATAGAAACTATATAAACTCTCATCAGTTGAGAAAAGGATTTTTTAAAAAAACTAAAATTATAATTGCTTTTAATTACAAAGACATACGATTTATAGTTTCCTGCTTGTAATTATGGTAAATATTAAAGTTTGTAATTATATGATTCTTTTTTCATAACGTTGTGTAAATAAAAAGTGAGATATTTGATATTTTAGACATGATATCATTATGAAAATTTAAATCTCGTAAATCGAACAAAACAGTTTTAGTTTTGTTTTAAGTTTTATTCCTGTATTTTATGTTTATATCAGTTTTCTCGTAGTTATATAAATTGCATTTGAAAGGTCACAAAAAAAAGGTTTACGACTAAAGATTACGTTTTTTGCTTATGAAAATATTTTGTACCAATGACTTATACCAGGCCTGTTGAGATAACACAAAGAATTAAGACACCAGATACAAAAGAGCGAAGACTTTTGCAGACTCTTTATTTACAATTCTATTTTTAAATAATCTGGTGACGCAGATAAAATATATTAAATCTCAATATGGAGACGCCATAAACTGCTGGAATGCTGGAGCAACTCCCTGCTGCTCATGACGCTGTATTCAGATGAAAAAATGGTTGTGCACTCCCTGCCTCTACTGAAGTTATCATTTCTCTCCGTCTTGGCCTGCTTTTCCTCTGAAGAGGCCTTCAAATCTGCCGATCAAAATCCAATGACTTCTGTTGCCAGGGCCAAAGACGACTGATCCGCTTTAGCAACCCCTCTTGTCCAATGGGATCGAAGAAGGGGGGTCACTGACATCATTTTGGTTCTTCGGTCAGTCATGAATTGTTACTTTAATGCATGGATATTTAATTATATCTGTACAAGTATGTTTTTTAAGAATGTCTTATTTAAAGATAATTTAGGAGACTAAACAAACGCATGAGTGAGGATAAGTCTATACAGTTACTAAACCCACAAATTCAGAGGAATCTACCATCTGTAGTATTACAGAAGAATTTATCGTCTCACGGATTTATGAGTCCTACATTTTCAGATAGCATGAAAGTTTTCATTCCCGCCATAAACGACTACACGAACAAAATAGAGTAAAATTTGCTGTCAAAAACTTGGTTGTATTATTAATTTAAACCAAGTCTAGACACATTTCAATGCTACCCTCAAAACAAATTCTCAAGAAAATTTTACGTGATTCAAGTGCATCAGAAGGAAACTCGATCTAACAGAAGAAGATCCTCTAGTACTTTAATGGACTCTTTTTTCTTTAGCAATGTGGAGATGAGACTGGAGATTTACAAACTGTGGACTGATTGTATCAAGAGATGAGAAATAATTCACAAGCTTGGATCATTTCCAAATAATTGGTATAATTCGAAGTAGAGTGGGAACTTACTCTCCAGACAAAGGAAAAGTAAATCTCCTACTCTCCAACCATTTATTAACAGATTTAAATAGCATCCGATTTATTGAATTGCGCTTATATCTTTTCAACAGATATATAATACAGCTACGGAACTACTTGAAAATTTATATCCTGCTCTCATTTATGGGATAAAAAAATGTTATATTCCTAAGCTATTGACACAAAAATCATGTAAAAAGAAGTTTCTTCTGAAATGGTGGAAAACAATAATAAAGTGTCTGGTTTTCCTCAATTTAAGAATGAAAACTAAAATCCCCCAAATTTAACGGCATTTGAGGGGATTTTGTACAGGACTTATGAAAGGATAAAAAAACAACATAAAAAATTAGGATTTTCTAAATCCTTCCTCCTAGTAAATCTCTGTTTGCAGTTTTTCCCCCAAATGTTTCAGCTCAAGTGGTTTTGTACTTACTCATGCTTAAGGCTTCAAAAAAATCAGTAAATATAAAATATTTTGTTAAATTTGCCATTTATAATTTAGAATTTTTGGAATACAGTATGAGTATTAAAAATTTAATTAGTATATCATTTACTAAATCTTTTGGCTTTTTAAAGGCTTCAAAATTCAAATTACTTAAAGAGTGTTTCATACTCAATGTAACTTAAATTATGCATTAGTAAATTTTACATAAATAAATTTCTGTGCTTTGATTGCAACTGTAGCTCTCTTGATGGAGTATAATTTTGAGGTACTCAGTAAAAACTTTCTGAAAATTTGACATTTTAAATATTCTATATACTTTATTTATTATATTGTTTCTGCAAGCTAAATTCTATGATGTTGTCGACAGATTGTGAGAAAAATCCATTAAATAAAATTTATTTAATTTCCCTCTAGAGATGTTTTAGGTTCATAATATAAACAACAATTCTGAAAATGCCTCATTAGTCTATTAAACAGAAATATGCTAATTTTATAATACACACGAATAAAATCGCAGATAGATGTACCTATGCATACGTATAGGTATTTACAAATATGAGTGCTTAGTAACATATAAGTAGTAAATACATAAACATGTAAAATATCTATTTATATATATACAGTGGGCTCCACTTAATGTGATCAGTTTGGGTCACCGTGATTTTGATAAGAACAACCGACTGATAACAATAAACGATATACAAAATTAGATAAATTCACCCCGCCCCCTTTAATTTACACTTACTACATTTCTAAATAAAATGAAAATACTCACCTTATATTTATGTACTGTGTATTATCCTTTAAGACATAAGAATTGTTTAAACAATAAAAATAATTGACCAATTGTTGACTGTCTACAATTCTAAGCAGCTCATTGATAGATCATAGTTTTGTAAAGTCATTGGAGCGGTGTTGTACTACCCGTCTCAACTCTTTCAATGCAATTCAGAAGCTGAGAAATGTTTAACTGAGCTGCAGCATGGCCCGGACTCATATTTGGTAACCTGTCATAACGATTTAAAATTTCGATATTTAGTTTTAATGTTAAATCATTTCTCTCTCTGACTTCCATATTGACAAACTGCATGTAAACGAGCAAGGCATAAAATGTGAATAAGTTCCTCCTCAGTTACGAATAGAATTTGTTGCCTTCTGCTTATCCGACAACTATTGACCACCAGCAGGGTGTGTGTATTTCTGAAAAATTCCAGGAACGGGTAAAATTCCAGTCCTTTATTTTTTTTCTCATTTTCCCTAGGTGGAAGAGGATGAATTCTCTGAAATTAAAACAAGAAAGTAGGGAAAGAAAAGAATGGGTTCCTTCTGAATACATTGTGAATATTTCTTTGCCAGTTAAAATGAGGTTTGTAATGCGGTGTAACGATCACATAAAGCGATAATTTTAACATACAAATGAATAGAGAAAATCGGAACCAAGGGATTTCGATAACAATAAGCGATTGATAACATTAACCGCGATCACATTAAGCGGAGTCCACTGTATATATATATTATATCTGTGTATCTCTGTGTTTTTCAATGAATTATTGAGCTATAGTAAAGTACTTATCACTTTTTTTTAATCATATATATTCTGAACTCAATGAAAACATTATTTTTATCACGGTGTGGGTAGATCTTTTTCCTGAATTAAGGTTTAATACATTTCAAAATTTGAATTATAATTTATATTCAATATTGAATAATTCTGGTTTTATCTGATAATATCTTATTCTTGGTTCAAATAATTATGAACGCACAATACATTTGTTTTTAATTTTTTGTGCCATTTGATGAAACCAAGCACGATTTTAACGCAAAGGAGTGAGCCTGAGCTTCGTTTTGACTAGCACTCACTAGGGTGAAAGTACGACTTCTTGCCCAAGTGGGTCCTCGAAATTTAGAAGCAGAGTCAAAGCAGAAGACCCATAGGCTTGTACTGTCATTCCCACAGGTATTGATTGAAAATTTGGAGGACATTCTGACCACGAAAATATTTTACGTGCCCCAGTCACCTTTATCGAACACTACTGCCCGAGGTCTCCGAACCCGCAACCGTCCAATTACGACAACATTACCTTTGCCGACTGAGCTACCGCGGATCTTCACAAAGCGTTTAAAGTTACAGATAAAATATCATTGTAATCTTGCGTAAAAGGTATTAAAACACTTGTTTTGTGAAAAAGATCTTGAAAATGGTGTTTCAACAAAATACAATTTTAAAAAATAATTATATTTTAGAATTTTTCACAAACAGAAACCATAAATGAGTACACTAAAGGCAACTAAATACAAACCCTATATTTACTACCCACATTTAACCAATTAAAAACTACAATGGACTTTCAGCTGGACAAAACAAGATATTTCTATAGAGTTGCAGACTTAACCCATTAACGCCCAAATTATTTTTTTTTCAACATAATGACATATAATTCATAAATTGGGTGTCTTTTACTATCAACATGAATATTATTATCGAATTTTATCAATACGTACCATAGTTATTAAAAAATATGCTGATCTAAAAATAGATCACTGGGCGTTCGGGGGATATATTTTAGCAAATACACAACAATCAGTAGTACTTCAATAACGTGGTAGAAACGAACCAAATAGATAAAAACTAATGTGTTTCCTTTTAAAAAACGTTTATTTATCCAGAATTTCACAATATTGCAGAATGTACTTAGTAACGTTCAGTTATTTTAAAAGACAAAATTTTAATGTTTCTACAGTTTAGTGTGTAATTTGATGAAATATTTCTTGCATAAAGTGGCATCGCACTTCACAAAATATGTTAGGGACCTTCCTTGGCACGCTACAAGTCGACAGCGTCTTTGGCCCTTTCTTTGTCCCATCTTGTGATCCATTCTATCAAAGCGAACATCATCACTGACATTAGATGTTAATGATGAAGGAAAGCTGTAAGGTCTATATTTCAAAACCTTTTTTCCGATTCCCAATTTTAGATATTCATCTACATCAGGTAGTATGACAATAATATCCTCTTCAATTTGTTCAGAAAACAGATAATCAACTGTATCCTGAACGTTATTAAATACTTTTCGACTCATATTTTCATCTAAGGTTAAAAACACAATATTACCAGATAGGTAGGGAAAAACACCCAAACGCCCAGTGATCTATTTCTAGATCAGCAAAATTTCGACACTAATTTTTACTATTTATATTTATTTTAATATATCATAGTTTTATATTCTAATAGCTACATCTATGAAGATATTAAAATACCAAAAAAAGTTTAATTTACCGGCATCGCTTAGCTGTTTTCAGGGTTTATGTTAAGAAACGTCGAAAAACTATGGGACGAAATAGCGATTCAAACTATCTCTTATCGCTTTGGATCAATGACCAAACCAAACAAAAAAAAAACACCTATTGGTAAACAGGTGCATGCCTTGTCTTGCCCCATGTGCAGTGTGGAATGTGTGGGGTGGGTTGAAGGTCATCTAAAAGTGAATTTCAAACCCTATGTTTACCGATCTAAAAATAGATCACTGGGCGCTAATGGGTTAATGGGTAAAACAGGAAGTCAAGAAATCGTTTTTATATCTCATTATGTAATTCAATAAATAATGTTTACATTAAAAGTTTTGATATCGTATTGTTATAACAATATTTCTATCTAATAATATAAAGTTCCAAAATTTGAAATTTTAAACTAAAATTCGAAACTATTTTCAGCTGTCCATATATGGACAATATACTTCTAATTGACCGAAATCTTAAGGAAAATTATCTATCCCGTTGGATTATGAAATATTACTTAGCATACTATGCAAAAAGATGTTTTTCAATATTTATTATTTTATTATAAATACAATTATTGAAACAACATACATATACACATATTCAATTATTACTAAGAATAGTTTTGAATGTTTTTCTGTAAGAAAAAGAAAATTGTATTTTAGAAATAAACGTCACAGCTCTAACAAAAATGTATTAGTTATTTATGTTACAGTTTATATAAAAAGTTAGAATTAATGTGTTTCAAAGAATATTATCTATGCATTTTATGCTTAAAAAACTATTATAAACATTTTGTACAGGAAAAAATGAACATCATCTCGATTTTTTACGTCTTTATATTTTCGCCCAAATCTATTGATAAGAAATAATATTTGGAAGGGCTAAAGTGTAAATTAAATTAAAAATGGCCATATAATGGTTATCACATGGGTGAAATATATATATATATATATATATATATATATATATGTGTGTGTGTGTGTGTGTGTGTGTGTTTAACAGGTGTTATAAACCCAACACAAATTAAAAATGGTATCGATATTAGATAAGGTGCAGTCATAAAAGAAGACACAAAATTTGGAAATTAAAAAGTTTATTTTATTTTGACAACTTGTCTATCGAGATTTTGCTTTTAAAATGTGCATATTAAGATATATCGTGGTGACGCCAGCCAATCAGAATGTTGATAATTAGTCACATGAAAAAAAGTTTTATAAGAATAATTGAGCTAAACAGGAATTACTTTTAGTGTATGCAAAGTCGTCAAGGTTACCACAATGAGAAGTAATAAAAGGGCTTTCGCCAAAGGCTGCAATTTTAGGGGTGAAATCTGCCAAAATGTATATGTAGCATTAAGGCTATTACCAAAAATGTCACGTAGGTGGATTAAGGTGCAACACAACAATACACACCAGAAGTATAGTTAAAATTATTTATTAACTCAACTCAAAGAGCTAAGTAGAACTGCAAGATGCTCTGCACAACTCTAAACTCTTTGTTACTGAGCTTTTACAGCACCAGGGAAAGTTCCAGAAACCTGTCTGAGAAGACGATGAATGTTTTACTGCGCAACGCAGAGAAATGACGAATATTCCAGAGTACTTTTCTGACAAACTAAAGAAAGGTCCATAATCTACTGGAACACAAAATAAAGTAGAACATGAATGAATTAATAAATATTTACATAAATCCTGCCGTCGTTAACAAGGTTCCAAATCAAGACCTCTTGATTACGAGACTAGTGTGAGGACCATTCGGCTATGGACACTTTAAAGCTTCTATTCAATATGGTAATATATATATATATATATTATATATATATATATATATATATATATATATATATATATATATATATATATATATATATATATATATATATATAATATATATATACATATATATATACATATATATATTTATTTATATTTATATATATATATATATATATATATATATATATATATATATATATATATACATATATATACATATACATATATATACATATATATATAATCATATATATATATATCATTAAATTAATAAAATTTCATAACACTGTTTATATTTATAAAACATTACATAAACTGTTTTTTTATAATTGTGACTACAGTTTAATCCTAAATCAAGTACACAATTCCTAACCAATTTTGTTGTCTACGTCTTTAAGCGAATGTGCAAAGGGCAGTTCAGTTTAATGTTTATTTTTCGGCACAGATTTTCTTCGTGTTTTCCCGCTGTTTCTTTCGAACAATTTTTTGTTAAAAAAGAAAACCTTCTATCACTGTGTATTTTTGCAGCGTTTCTGTCAACGACGGTCGTAGAAACAGGGAAGACTCTTTCAACTGATAAATTGAACCTATCCCCTGCAAACAGGAGACTGCACTTTTTTAACTCTCTTAAAAATGAGTTAATGGAACTCGTATAGAAAACAATTGCTTTTCTTTACTTCTTTGTAGATATCTGGCATTTATTCGATAAACTGTTTTCTACCCTTGTTTTTCTGGTCTAATATAAGAACTCTATTTTTTTTTTACCCTTTATCGATTTTCGACCTTCAATTCCCTCTGAATAAAACTATTCGGACGTAACTCTTTTAGATTTGTCATTTTATTCGGACTCATCGAGGAAACAGAATTGATAGGATATGTTTTATGAAATCTGTTTTTGCTTGTGCGTCACAATGAATAAAAGAATCAAATGGATTGTGCATTTTATTTATTTTCACAATCATTACATTTGTATCAAAAAGATAAAAAAGTTTATAATTTCCTCGGAAGAAGTGATGTTTTTATCCTGTCTTTGGTTCTTATTAGATAGGTTTTACTTCGTGTATATTCTATTGTAAATAAGTCAAAATCTATTAAATACGACTTACTTATCTAAACTTTTTTATAACATTTACGTTACTTTTGATGATATCCAGTTCAAGTAAATATATCATATATATACATACATATATATATATATATATAGACATACATATATATATATATACACACACACATATATATATATATATATATATATATATATATATATATATATATATATATATATATATATATGTGTGTGTGTGTGTGTATATGTGTATATATATATATATACATATATATACATATATATGCATATATATATATACATATATATATATATATATATATATATATATATACATGTATATGTATATATATACATATATATACACATATATATATATGCATATATATATATATATATATACATATATATATATATACATATATATATGTGTGTGTGTGTGTATATATACATCTATATAAGCATATATACATATATATATGCATATATATATACATACGTATATACATATATATATATATATATATATATATATATATATATATATATATATATATATATGTGTGTGTGTGTGTGTGTGTGTGTGTGTGTGTGTGTGTAATAAATCAAATTTATTTCACTTTAATATCTCTTTATAAATCCCCTCTCTCCCATTCTAATTCCTTAAAATCTATTTTCTCAGCCAGAAAATGTCTTAATCAAAGGAGTATTCTCGACTTAAAATTCTTCCAACACAATTTCCAAAGCTTTCCGTGCAATAGTGTAAATTTTCCTTCCATTCAACACGCCTCCCAACTGTCACCGTCAAATGGCTCAGTTTTTCTCCTGATATAACAGCTAATTTTGCTGACTAAGTTTCTTGTCCCTTGGGAAAGGAAAACTCTATTTGGTACACCACTTTGTGAGCAAAGTGTTTTCCGTATCATTCTCTTGTCTGCTGTCGACTGGTAAAGATGTATTTTCAGAAGCTCCTCAACGAAGATTCAAGTTGTTCTGAATATTGTACTTCTCTTCAATCTGGCTCGACTGCAACATTATTTATTACTGCTTGCAGTTTATGCTTCTCCTTGCCCAGTAGCCCGAGCAAGTAAAAAGAATAGGGGCAATAATCACACACACACACACACACACACATATATATATATATATATATATATATATATATGCGTGTGTTTGTATGTGTGTTATGGGCAATTTAGCCCATCACCAAGGTAACAGTATCAGCATTAACTTGGGTGTAGTTATATGTAAGGTGGTCGGGAGAACAAAGAATTTGAAAAAAAGTCGAAGATTTATTTAGCAAGTACATCCGAAAGCTTCTGGGGAGAAGAACCCGTATATGACAGTTTATATGTGTCAGCCGACCGATCAGGATTTTAGTGGTTAGTCATGTGATAACGCGGAAAGAAGTGTCACTAAATTACTTAAGAAAGGCTGAAATCAGCAGAAGTTAATTTTGATATTTTCGTACTCGCCAAAGCTAAAAAAGGTACACCGTATAGTCGATAAGTTTTGCCATAAACGAATACAATAGCTTGAAATTTATTTTAAGATGCACTTATAATTATTTTGGTTAGTGTACTAAGGCTAAAAATGTTATTACACACACACACACACACACACACACATATATATATATATATATATATATATATATATATATATATATATATATATATATATATATATATATATATATATATATATATATATATATATATATATATATATATATTTGTGTGTGTGTGTGTGTGAGTGTGTCAAGCATATGCTTGGGGGATATGAGTCCGAGAAGTATAATTCTTAAAACATTATTTATTCACATATTAATAAAACATGGCGTCAGTCATTTGGAGGGCATAGGAGAACAAAGCAATCCTAATCAGCCAGAGTTCATGCATTAACCCTTTCTCAGGACACTCTCTCTCAATCCTTACTCGTCAAGAGCTTTTATAATGGGTTATTAAATATTCATGCATCTACATTGAAAGAGGGCGCTGTGTTTCTGCTCTCAAACCCCTAAATTATAAATTTTTCTTTTTCAAACCTGACATATAGGTATATATGTATACACATACATGTGTACATGCCTGTAAAATTTACTGTCACAGATCTAACAGAAATAAAATCAAATAATTTTTTACTAACCACAGCTACCAGGAAAATATAACAGTCATGACGAGAAAAGTTCTCCCACGGGACTCAAAACTAGGCGATTACTTTAAAAAATCCTTTATTTTCATCTTTAATTTGGTAAAACTCCAGACACGTCTTACATAATGTGACGTCACTAGGCATCTGTTGCTATAAAAAAGGCCGTGTTTGAGGAGTATACAATCAGTTGGATTATCCAATCCCGAAAGAGAGGCTAAGATAGCGTTTCTGCTGGGGCTTGTAAATACAATCGTAGTGGCAAAATAGTTCTCATAACACTTGAGTAAAATTCAAAAAGTAATCAGATTATGGTGAGAGATAATTGACATGTGATTCAGAAAAGGTGTAGAAAGTCGTTAAAAATGAATTTATTTGTGTTTACTGACACCTATGTTATATTTCGAAATTATTTTCTGCATTTAAAAAGGTATGTGTAGATACAAGGTACTAGTAGCAATCGCATTATGTGAAAATTTAAATTTCTTTAAGATTTTGAATTTTCCTACACATGGAAATACATGTTAGAACTGACACTAAAATCAATATATAATATTTCCAATATGCATAACGATTTTTTTTCTCTCTTAAAAATTAAAAAATGATCTTTTAATGATTAAAGGTCTAAGGGATAAGATAGTCTTAAAGTGGTTTTTAAGTAAAAGTAAAGTGCTTAAATATTACTCAAAAATAAGAAATCATTTACAGTATTTTAATTTATAGCTGATCATAATTTGATTAATTTCTTCTTTTTCAATTTGGGGATGATTTTCTATCAGCAGAAGTCACAAAACTTTCGCTGTAGATTGTAAGCTCTACCACATTAGTTGTACAGAATATAATACAAAAGGATTGAACGATTAATCTTTTAGATACCTGATAAATGTGTAAAAACCACGTTTTCCAATGTTTTTTGCATATTTCTTTCCTTTTAATACAATTTCGTTGAAATTTTCTCCTATTGATAGCATTTCTGATGAGAGTTATTTTTTGGCTGATAATTATCTGGTACTCACTCAATAATTTGTTTATCTTTATATTCCTGTAAAGGGTCCCAATACTGGGCATGCAGTATAGAATCACGTTGAATAAAATTTTCATTGCGATAAAAAATTATCGAAGATTAAGTTTAAAATTATCACATATGTACCTAATCTATTATTTAATCCAAATATAAAACAAAATTATTTACGTAATATCTAAGTTCAGTGATAAAACGTATGAAAATAATGCAGACGATATTTAAGTAATTTAAAATAAGAAATGATTAACAGAGGTGGTTAACCTTTTGAGGACGGGTGTATCATATATTCACCATCCTTTAATTGGAAGCAGATGATTCTCTAGTAGACAAGTTCACCTATATCAAACATAGGGATACCTCCAGTGGCAATAAGAAATACTAATTAAATGTTTACTTAAAATATCATTAATGATATACTCGTTCTGAAGTCAATCTGAAAGACGTTGCATATATGATGCACCTGTCCTCAAAGGGTTAAAGGAATGCTAGAAAATGCTAGAAAAAATGTGATTTTTGAAGGGTTGGATTTCTCCCGTTTTAAAGACGACAGTATTTTCCGTTGTTATATAAAGGCATATTTATACCAATTTATTTTAGAATCGGATCGATAAGAGAAGGTAAACTGTATTCTCTTTGAATTCTGCTAATCCTAACTCATCAAGAATCCAATATCCATTCCAGGTCTAACCGCTTCCTAAATTCCAGTACAGACGGACAGTTAACATAGGCTGTTATTATATATGGTATCCCCTTTTAGTGTCCTTTTATTACATTTCACATTTTTCTAAATGTTTAATACATTTTTATAGTTCAGCATGTTGGCATCTGGAAAAACACTTTTTTCATATTTTGCCAAATTTTAACAAAAACAAATAGTTATATTTATTTAAACAATAGTTATATTTATTTAATTATTATAGACCTCATTTATCAATGTTTTACAAATAAATGTTGCATTAAGAAAAATTTTCAAAAAACCTCATTTAAAATTCGGGCCCTGTCAGGTTGCTTTAAATCTCTCTAGACAGTTTTTATTTATATAGAAGGCCATAAAAACAGTACACATTTAAATTTGACCTAACTTGGTTGAAATAACATTAAATATTGCTTTTTTTTAACTGGCTCCAAGACAACAGAGGTATCTATAATACATCACTGAAATTAATTATGCAATGTTTTCAGACCTTAAATAAAATCTAACTTTATATCTCTAGATATTGTGTTTCTATGCAATAATTATTCTCTGTTAAATCAAATTTTAAAATATTTTCTTCGTTGGGGACTCTCTTATGTCAAGGAGAACTTCTTAAATATTTTAATCAGACAAAGAGCATTCAAAACAGCAGAATTTAATTATTGTAATGAATTACGAAAGGAGATACTCAGAACCATTTCTCAAAAATTGTTTATCAAAGATTTAGTGCTTGAACTTTGAAATTTAATTCTATTTGTTCGAACTTGATTGTATAGGATAGATACGAACTTGTTAAAAGATGCTGACGTAGTACAATAAGTTCTTGACTTTATTGAACCTTTCTTTCTGAAAACAAATCTCAGATATTTCAGTTGTCTTATTATTCCCTAAGAATTACCACGAAAAGGATTTTGATTTTTATTACACTATTTCGACAAAGTAAATCGGAAATCTTTTATCATATCTTTGCTATCAAAGTTGGGCCTATTGTTAAATAATATACCTTGATTAAATCATCAATTTAACAAACAAAATATCCAGTGCCATGATTTGTACATATTAATTTTATTCCCTCAGAAATTAATACTTCCCATTGCTTTAACTCCCTCCAGAAAATTGTTACTTATACATAGGGCCATAAAAACAATACAGATTTTACTTTGACCTAACTTGGTTGAAACAACATTAAATATTGCTTTTTTTACCGGCTACATGATAACAGAGGCATCCATAATACATCGCTTTAATTAATTATGCAAAATTTTCAGACCTTAAATAAAATCTAACTTTATATCTCTCGATATTGAGTTCCTATGCAATAATTATTCTCTGTTAAATTAAATTTAAAAATATTTTCTTCTTTGGGAACTATTTTATGTCAAGGAGAAATTCTTAAGTATTTTAATCAGACAAATAGCATTCAAAACAGCAGACTTTAATTATTGTAATGAATTACGAAAGGAGATACTCAATAGCATTAATCAAAAATTATTTATCAAAGATTTAGTGCTTGAACTTTGAAATTTAATTCTATTTGTTCGAACTTGATTGTATAGGATAGATACGAACTTGTTAAAAGATGATGACGTAGTACAATAAGTTCTTGACTTTATTGAACTTTTCTTTCTTAAAACAAATCTCAGATATTTCTGTTATTGTCTTATTATTCCCTATGAATCACCATGAAAAGGAGTTTAGATTTTTATTACACTATTTCGACAAAGTAAATCGGAAATCGTTTATCATATCTTTGCTATCAAAGGTGGGCCTATTGTTAAATAATATAAGTTGATTAAATGCTAAAATGTAACAAACAAAATATTCAGTGCCATGATTTGAGCATATTATCTTCATTCCCTCAAACCTTAATACTTCCTTTTGCTTTAATTCCCTTCAGACAGTTTTTATTTATATAGAGAGCCATAAAAACAATACACGTGACGTAAACAATGAAAATATGCTTTATATTTCATCTTGACATATAATTTATCAATATTTCTCTACCTAATACATTTTATTTTCTAAATTCTTAATAAGATCTTCATTTAATAGAACAGGCTACTTTCATATTGACAAACACATATGAGTATTTGCAGTAAACAGGAATATTCTAGAATCGCCTCTACACATTTAATAAAAAAGCAAAAATGCAAATTTTCTTACTTTCCTGCTTAGAAGAGTAAACATGCTAAAGTTTTCTGCATTAAGTATGCTTGACTTTTAGAAAATTTCATTTTGCATTGCACTAAAAATAAACCGACTATGTTCTTGCCGGTTTTAATGAAACGCAAGGAACTGAAAGTGAAAAATAAAGCTATATCTTTTGAAGACACTAGTAAAAAGTTATATTGCAGTAGTAGTTGACTTTTATGCAATCATACCAATGCTACATGGTTGAATATATTATAATAAACGTAAGATTTTAATATACAACATTTTATCTTCTTTTCCTTTAATTTTAAGGCGACAGATAACATATACAGCCATGCTATGATTTTTATTCCCTTGTACATAGTGCAGAAGGCAAATAAAATTAGGTAAATTAAAAGTTTTCAAAATTTAACAATTTTGCAGTAAAACTTTGTATTACGTATCAATGACTTATACCAGATCATGCTGAGATAACACAAGACACCAGATACAAATAAGCGAAGACTTACAATTTTGAATACTTTTTCTTATTTACAAATTTACTCTAGCACAATCTGGTGACACAAATAAAATATATTCAATCTCAATAGGGAGACGCCGTAAACCGCTGAAATACAGAAGCAACTCCCGCTGATGACGCTATCTTCAGATGGACAAAAAAAAAAAAAGTTGACCGTTCAATGCCTCTGTTGAAGTTCTCTTCGCTTCGTATTTCCTCCGAATTGACCTTCTAATCTGGAGAAAAAAATCTAAAAGCTGCTGTTGCCATTACCAAAGACGACTGGCCCGCGTTAGCCACCCCTCTTGTCCAATGGGGTCGAAGGGGGGTCATTGACATCGCACTCGATCATCGGTCAGTCTCCCGCACTGACGTTGTCCAGCAGTGTAACACTTTGTTTTTAATTTTGCATAAAAACGCATATGTGAAATATAATCCTTTCTCTAATCATTATCTCCATTTCTGAAGCAAGAAAAATTCAAGCAGATACATCGTACATTTATGCTGAATGTACTTAAGATAAATTTGATTTTTAAATGAATGAATAAACAGTTTTTGATAAAATATACATTTATTAATTAAAACAGAGAATGCATCCGAGAATTAACAAAATAACAACCTTAAAAGAAAAACATTTCTAGATTCCAATGACTTGAATCCCATTGATGTAGCATCAGTAATTGTAACTTTTCGGAATCATTTTTAAATGTCTGATCTGGATCAAATAAGCTCTTCCGTAACAGAAAGATGATCTTAGCTGATTCAACGATAAAAAAGGGAAAAACACTTTCTTACAGTTCCACTCACCAATAATTTGACTCCCACTGATGTACCATCCATCCTTGTAAGCTTTTAAAAACAACATTAAGCAGTTCTGGAGATCAAATGAACTCTCTTGTAACAGAAAGTTAATATTAGCTGATTTAACAGCCTTGAAACAAAAATCCTTTCAGTTCCAGACTCCGGGATTTTAATCCCGCTGATGACATATCCTTTACTTTCGAAATCAACTTTAAGTAGTTGGTCTAGGTCAAATGAACTCTCTTGTAACAGATAGTTGATCTTTACTAATTTAAGGATTACTAAGGAATAACACACTTTCTTTCAATACCAGAGCCGAATATCTCGAATCTCATTGATGTGAAATCCATGATTGTAAATCCTCGAAATCAGTTTTAAACAGTTTGTCCATATAAAATGGCCGAACGATGACTGAATGGTTAGAGCACTCATTTACAGAGACGGAGTTCATGGTTTGGAGTCCCACTATGTCATGGATGTTCGTAGCTGTTTGGAATCGACTTTAAACAGTAGGTCTCTGTCTCATCAGTACGTGTATTGCAAAATAGTAGACCGTAGTGTTCCAAACCCTATCAAATAACCTCTCTTGTAGGAGAAAATTGATCGTAGCTTATTTAACGATCAAAAAGGAAGAACACTCCCTTTCTGTTGATGACTCCATTAATTTGAATCTCACTGATGATGCTACATGATTGTAACTCCTCGAAATGAACTTTAAACAGTTGGTCCATATCAAATGACCGAACGATGGCTGAATGGTTAGAGCACTGATCTTCTGTTCCGGAGTTCTGGGTTTGGAATCCCACTGTGGCATGGATGTTCGTAGCTGTTCGGAATCGGGTTTAAACAGTAGGTGTCTGTCTCATTAGCCCTCGTGTTGCAAAATAATAGACCTTAGTGCTCCAAACCCTATCAAATAAACTCTCTTGTAGGAGAAAGCTGATCTTATTTGATTTAACTATCTAAAAGAAAAAAACTCCATTTCTGTTCCTGACACCATTAATTTCAATGTCACTGATGTGGAATTTATACTCGTAACTTTTCAAAATCCACTTTAAGCAGCTGGTGTAGATCAAGTCCAGAATCTCTTGAAACAGAGAGGTGATCATAGCTGGTTTGAGCCTAACTCAGATATACGAAACTAGAAATGAGATATACAGTAGAACCTCGATTTTCAAAACCATGATTAACCTAAACTCTCCGTTAACCGAAGTCGGTTTATTCTTTACTTTATTTTGATTTTCTACTATCATCCAAAATTTTCTCTTTACAAAAATATGCATTTTTAAAGTTTTCTTTTTGTTCTATGTTTCTTTTGTATGCAAGAAATCCTTTCTAAACTACGAGCTCAGATAAATATTTTGGAATTCCCATTTTTATAATTCTTCTCTTAACCACAATTCTCGGTATGAGTGTACTCTTCACTTCTTTTTAATATCCCTGTTCCAAACAAAAACACACTCCATTTCGAAATTTGGAAGGTCATACTGCAGAGTGCCAGAACAATCGAATGGTATTGCACCAATGACGATAATACATATTGAACTAGATGATTATTTATGAATTCTCGATTATCCGAAGTAACTTCGGATAATCGAGGTTCTACTGTACTCCTTTAATTTTTTCTTATCATGTATATTAACGTGATCTCGATACCAAACCGCATGAATATAACCAAAAGTAAAATAAATTAATAAACAGATTTTTAATCCTTTTGTAATAAAAAAGAAACCCATTTATAACGTTTCATGAAGTTTATTTTACAATAGGATTATCCCATTGCTATTTATTATGCCGCCATCCAATACGTAATAGTAAAATCGCCGGTGAACTTTACTAAGTAGTCAAGGCTTAACATTTGTGCATAATTTCAGTGAAACGGCTGTAATATGTTTTGTGCATACTGTATCAGTATTCAGAAGAAGAACATTTTATGTAAATTACAAATGCTTTTTAGGGATTAACTGAATTTTAATGTTAATTTAATCTTTAAACTGGTATAAAATGAACTTAGTGAGATATAAATTGCATTAATAACGTGTATATATGGAATTTGTAATATATGTTCTAGTTTTAGGCAGATACTTAAAAAATCGAAATTCTCCATGTACTTTACGTTAAACATTTTTTTAAATCATTACCAATTCTTAACTAGTATTACATTGATGCATCAGAAAAAATTAAGCAGTTAGAAATTAAATAATTCCAATGCTGAAATACTTTAAATGTAAAATTTTAATATTGAGAATTCATATATTTTTTATCAAATTTTATGTGCACATTTTGGAATTTTCAAAAATTTAGAATCATCTGTACTAAAAAATTTTAAGTTGTAACGTAAATCTTAAACTTCGGCCCGCTTGCTGCGAATAAAAAAAATCACCTAATTTAGCCTAACATCTTCAACCCCTGAAAATCTTTTATCTGCAGAAATAAAAACTGTTATATTTATAAAAATAGTAATGGTCTTTTCTCCATAAATAAAATTATTGGTCCATAGCAAATCTCTCTAACATCACAAAGAAAACCAGAATTGTTTAGTGGTTGCAAAATTATACTGTTCGCTTACACTTATGATGAAGTTTCCATTAGCTTTTACTAGAACGCTTTCTCCTGAAATTAATGTTCTTCAGAAAGCAAAAATTTAAAGTAGCAATGTTAAGAAATATGTTGCAGCTTTCATAGCTGTTCATTTTTTATTTATAGTAAAATAATTCTTTTGGAGTTAATTCAGAAAAAATACATTATCCAAAGTAAAAAAGCACTAGATAAAAATTTTATCTTTTTAACTGAAACAGAATAAAAAAATTCCTTTTTCAAAAACTCCTTTTAAACTGTATCACTTTTTATAGATGCCAGTCTTTTGTGGGTGTCTACAAAGCATCTAGAGAGTAAACTTGAATATTTTTTTTTAATTTTCTTTAAAATATAAAAGTAATGAATATTAAGGCTAATAATAATTTTCTTCTTTAAACCAAGGATTATTACTATAAACGTATGTTATTGATATTATTAGTCATACTGATCTGAAATGTATGCCATATGCATAATTATTTATGCCTTGTTTCAATACCAATATGGTATGTTGTGTGAATCTTAATAGCTATCTTTAATGCCTTTGTTAATATCTGTTAGACAGGCTTTTTCTTGAATATATGCCGAAAAATATTCATTTTTGATATTCTATTTCTATTGTATAGGTAAGTTTCTTTTAATGTTCAAAATAGGGTTATAGCAGGGAAAACATTTCAGATAGGGGTCAAAATTTTATGTTTCTGTATATTAAATTTTTAATATATCATAGATATATCGTCTTTTGAATAAACAATTTATAAATTCATAATAGGAACACATGAGCTGTTTTCAAAAGGATGTAGCAGAGGATATTGGGACGTAGATATCAAATAGAAATGCAGATAAAAATAAAAGTATTTTCATCTGCAGGATACAGGGGTAGTATATATATATATATATATATATATATATATATATATATATATATATATATATATATATATATATATATATATATATATATATATATATATATATATATATATATATATATATATATATATATATATATATATTACCCCTGTATATCTACCACAAAAAGTTACGATGTAAGAAATCCGAATCATATCTCTTTCATTCGTTTGTTCCATGTACATGAATGAATAATTTAGTTTAAAAATACATTTAAACTAAAAGAATTAACAATTTAGGTGGGTTTCAACTGATATCTACATTAATCATGGTCCTTTCAAAGATGAAAATAGTCAAAATGAATTCCCCTGAATCAGAACATTCCGGCGAGTTTCGAGGAATAAAGGTTACGTACGGACATGAGGAGATTTTAAAAGCATTTTTATGATAGATAGTCATAGCTAAAATCATACGGGTTTGCTTTCAATAGAAACTCTCAAAATGAATAGGAATTATTGTAATAGAAATAAAAATTAGGTGCATAATGTAATAAAATTAATGTAATAAAATTATGGAATTAAGATATTTTTTAACGTGGAAACAAATTGAAAATACATAGTCTATTTAGAAAATAATAGTAATTTAGAACAATATCATTAAAATAGGGAAATATTTTTAAAAATAATAGTTTGATAATATAACACAGAAAACACATATTAAAAATACGAGATAAAAAATGAATTAAATTTAACAGAAGATAAAGTATTTTAATACGAATATTAAATTTTAGACATTAAAATGCTTAAAAACTTATTTATATAGTAGAGCAATACTATTAAATTGTAGACATCAATAGATTATACATTAGACAATAGATAGGCAATAAATTAGACATTAAAATACATAAGAACTTAGTTATATAGTTCAGCTCATTGGAATAGTTCTCGGAAATTTTCAAACTTTTTCAAACTTATTGAATTTTTAAAACTAATATCAGTTTGTAGTTGAAATAGAAGAATATTAAAAAAATCGTATATTAAAAATTAAACTTGAATTAAAATCTGAATATAAAAAAAATTGTATAATTTTCATGACGCAAATTGTGGGTATAATAGAAAATTTAAATATCCGTAAGTTCACTCAATAAGAGAATCTTCCGTAAAATTCAAAAATTAATAATTTTTAAATAACTTGATCAGAATTTAAAAAGAAATTTAATTTGAACTTTAGCACGATTGAAGGATAATATACACCAAAATTAATAAAACTATAAATTAACGGATACTTACAGAGAAAATATTTTAAAATTATACATTTGTAGGCGATCAATCAAATATGTGTTCTCCTGAAAAAAATCTAAATATTTATAAACTATTAACTATTTCTTTGATTTTCATGAATTATGTAATAATTTAAGTTTTTAATAACTTCATGTATTTGTAAAAATTTTATATTTAAGATTATTTTCCGGGTTCTTAAGTAGTGCCGTCTGTTGACAGTCGGTAAGTGTAATATCTATTATAATGAGATTTTACGTTATGTAGAGTATAGAAACGGTTTTAATATCGACAGTGGCATTTAAGGTGTTAAAGAATGCGTATAACAAATTTGTGAACAAATTTGGATTTACATAAAGATAAAATATACATACACACATACTCTCAACTTTGTATATAGTGAAATGAGCCTTTAATAGATAACAATTTAATTTCATTAACATTTCTACTTAAGGGGCTTCCACATATCTTAAGTTAATTTTGTATTGAGGTTTTGAAAAACCTTACAAACTAACATTTAAAACATGTGTATATCTCTGAAATATTGTAGTTAGAATAGCACTTTAAGTGGTTTAAAACACTGCTGTTACTTTTTTGTTACTCAAATACTAGTTACACCATGATCTACAGCTTACATTTCGAACGACTATAAACATTAATGTCAGTTTTGCGGTTCAAATCCATTAACGCTAGAGAACTAAAGCAGCGAACTAGCTACATCACCCATAACCTTACAGTTTTGAATTATGGATACTTCCAAAAATAAAGAAAAAACAGTGAGAAATTTCATTAAAAATTCTTAAGGCTTAAATTTTATTTTTATATTTCATTTCGATTGCAGATAAATTTAGTTCTTGTCTTAATTATTGTTTGTTATTTCATAAAATGGGTTATTCCCATTCCATAATACAAGTGAATTATTTTAAGACAGTAAATCTTCATTAAGCATGCTTAAAATCAAGATGTGGAGAACAGGGAATAAATAAATTAGTACCAGTAATGAAAATTAAAAGATAGCATCTTGTTTAAATCTAATTAATATACTTTTACCAGATCGAGATGCGTAATTGTTATAGTCAACTATCCAAAAATCTACTTCTCTTCGTAAAAGAGCTGGGAAATGGGCAATTGAAAGACGTGAATGATCCTTACGCTTGAGAATTACCCGTGACGAAAATCCTACTTTATACCCCTCTGCAGACTAAAGAGGTAGGAACTTTAAATTAGTTTCCGTACTTCAAGTCTTGTTGCTAATAACGGAAATCCTTGTGTTATTGAACCTACCTAACCTTTTTTGCAACATTCTATGGAGGAGGCGTTATAAAATATTTTTCCTTGTAATAAAATCCTTTCTCAATTCCACTTCTAAAGGATTCTTAAAATAAGTTACAATTTATTCTCTTCAAAGCAAACTGAAGTTATATCTTTTCAGTTTTTTTAATTCATTTTATAGGTACATCATGACACATTCTAATCTTTAAAATTGTTTATTATATCATTTCACATTGTTATTGTAAACCTGCATTTGTATTATGGTACTCATTAAGCCCATACAGTTACTGAAATATCATTCACAAGTAACAATGTATATCTTCCTTGGTCCTCTCCCTCCTCGGAAAATAATCTCTTGCTAAGGCCCTGTCTCAAGGAAATGTTTCCGAACACAAACTTGAAAATTCGACTTGTTCTCAAATTCGACACTTACTGGTATTATAAATAATGTAGTGTAATATTATAGCCCAATTTGAATTAGTAGATACAGAATATCAAAGCACTTTAAGTATTTTGAAACTTATAGTTGTATGGAGTTTTACTGATACATTAGAAATGATTCCCCTTGCTTTAAGATTATTTTCAATACTGCATGCATCTACACTCAAGACCCAAAACATTATGACCACCTGCCAATAACGAGTTGGCCCACCTTTCGAGCGCAACACAGATTAAACCCGCCTTGGCATGGGTGCCACAAGTCCTTGGTAGATGGCCGGAGACAGATTGTACCAGATGTTTAGGCAACGATTACGCAAATCCGAGTGTCGTGTAGTCCTCCTTTATATTTGAGTATCAACCTGTGATCAAATGTATAGTGGGGATTTATTTTTAATTGCGTTGTGTTAAGTATTTTTGTACTAAATTTAACCACAGGTTCTGAGAAACTACAGACATAAATATGAAGATAAACTAACAGCTAAATTGACAGCAACCGAGACAAGCTTAATGTTAAAAAATAATTTTATTAACATATATATACATCTATGTACAAATAATGCTAATGCTAATTTAATGATGCTAATTTTCATAAGTAAGCTTTTTCAAACTCTTCTAATTTCGTTCTGACAAATTTTATATATTTAAGAAATTTTGTAAATAGATAGAGGACCTAATCTCGATTTCAAAAATGTATGCAAAATGGGGGTACCTTTGTGGGTCTAAAATGTTGGTCCCGGAAAACTTCTGGTTGAAGGGTATCTGTGGCTAATCAGGAGAGGGAATCTATATCATCCGTTGGTCTCGTCAGGGGCTTCCTCCTGAGTCTCTGGGGTGCGGCCGTACTATTTGATGCAGGAACACTTCCTGTCGGACTTGGCTGGACTCTCCTAGTCCGGACTATCGAGCACCTTCTCCTCTGGACTCACGAACAACTTCCGTCGGACCCAACTGGACTCCCGACTTACGAACACCTTCTTTTGGGACCTCCGAACCAATCTCTCTGGGACCTCCCAACCAATCTCTCTGGGACCTCCGCATCAAACTCTCATCTTTTTAGATTTTTGATATTTTATTATTTCAACCTTGTCCCCTCCTCCTTCTTGTCTTCCAATCGGGATAGTTGTAAGGATTTCATTGGTCTGACCAAACCCCACCCTGAGACCGCCAACGTGAAAAACCTTATCCCTTCTAATTGGGCACTGTCCTTAGGGACTCATAAATACTCCACAAAGGTACATTCTTATTTAATGTCAAGTACGGAGACGGGATTCTAATCTGGGACTGGAATCAAAACCCCGCCCGAGACCACCGTACAAGACAACAATATCCGTTGAAAAGAAATTTATGATCCTCTATCTGTTTACAACGATGTGATGAGGTCAAATTTAGATCCCAAACATTTTACTTCATGTATGAATGAATCAATTACATAACAGATCTAAATCGCCTCATCACACCGAGATATTGCGAATTGGTGATCTTTGAACTCTAAGCTGCCGCCCCATGACATCCCAAATGTATTCTATCTGATAGAGATCCGGTGATTTAGGCTGCCATGACATTAACTGGAATTCAGCTTCATGTTCCTGGAACCACTCCAACACAATTTTAGCTTTGTGACACGGGGCGTTGTCCTGTTGGAACAATCCATTTCCAGCTGGAAAAACAGAGGCCATGTTAGTATGCAACTGTTCCGCAATGATGTTCAGATACCGTGTAGCATTCATGGTCTTCTTTAACTCAACCACGGGTCTCAGAGACGCCCAAGAGAACACATAATATCACCACCACCGGCCTGTGTATGACCTACTGTACAT
Source organism: Pardosa pseudoannulata (assembly GCA_032207245.1). Lineage (NCBI taxonomy): Eukaryota > Metazoa > Arthropoda > Arachnida > Araneae > Lycosidae > Pardosa > Pardosa pseudoannulata. The sequence goes on along the minus strand of CM063504.1, from coordinate 53,939,226 downwards.
TGAGGGAGCAACTGTTCGCCTGGAAGACGGCTTATTCTGACACTGCCATCTGCGTGTTGAATGACAAACCATGATTCATCTGACCAGACAACTCTCTCCCACTGATCTATGGACCAGTCGCGATATTGCGTAGGCGCAGTTGGCGATGACGCTGGGTCAGCAAAGGCACACGAGTGGGACGTTTGCTGAGTAGCCCCCTATCCAATAATGTCCTCTGAACAGTGTGCTCCGATAGTATTCTACTTGGCCCTGCATTGAATTGGGTTGTCAGCTAAGCCACTGCCTGTCTCCGGTTTTTCCATGCGAGACAGTCTCCGACGATCTTTTTCTTTGATAGCGTGTGGACGCTGAACACCATGTAGTTTACTGCTGGTTTCACAGTCATTCATCCACTTTGCATAAGTATCAAAACTGTAGGTCGCGAACAACCCACGAGTAGTGCAGTTTCGGAAATACTTGTTTCGAGCCATTACAATCTGCCATCTATCAAAATCGCTTAGATCCTCAGCCTTTCCCATCACAGACAGATGTAAGTGAAATAATGATTCTTCAGACTCTACAGCAGCAGTTAAATACCATTTCCATCTGATCACGTGCCTTTCACGTCATCCAGGAGAGAATTTATTGCAAAATGTAGGGTGATCATAATGTTTTGGCTCTTGAATGTATAGTTTCATGTAAACATTCATACCCTAAATTCAAACTTCTTGAGAAAATAATGTCAACAAGTGAACCTTCTAGACTAATGAAATTAGCAAAATTAATCAATGCAAAATGAATCTGTAGATAAAAGAAGGTAAAATAATAAATTTGCAATTTTAAAATGCAATTTAAGACTAGATATTTGACATAACGAATATCTGATAAATTTTGACATATCTCATCCAGGTTCTGCCGATTTTTTGATGGAAATTCCTTAAGTTTGTAAAAGTGGTATGCAGATTACAGATTTTCTCTAAATGTAACATTCGTAAACAACAATTTCCAACTTCAACAAGATAAAAACCTGAAATTTACATTTCTCGGAAAATTCAGATTCTTAGATCTTTATTCATAGATATTTTCAAATACTAACGTAAGATGAGAAAAATTCTTATTACTTCGCTCTCCTCCCCATTCAAATATATTTTCTTATCGAGAAGCACAATTTTAAAAAAACGTCCAGAAGAACACGCTAGCAAATCAATTCCAGTTCCAGGAACATAAAGTGTAATATCTTAATTGGATTTTTCCTCTACCATTGACGGAATTTCTAAAGATTATTTCAACACTTTGGAAAAAATTTTACGTTTTTTGCAAACATTTATAAATTGAAGAAAATGTTTGTTCGTTCAAATTGAAAAGAATTTTTTGTGTTTGTCTGGGGATGCTTTGACAGATACAACAGCTCCTATATTTCTAATAAGTAAATATTTAAAATATATATAATTTTTTTAACATTAATTTTTAATTTGGCATAGCAGGTGAATGCTGTAGCGAACCAACATATTTTACAATTTAATATGAAACTATGTAGATGAATGCTATACCATAATATATAATGTAACAGTTTTTTTTAAGCGTTAGAAAAACACGAGTTATATGAATATGGAATCCATTGATTTACAGATAACAAACAGTTAAATTTTAAATTCAAAACAACTCTTATGTATTCAGCTTGGTATGTATGGGACTCAGATCTAACTTCATTTTAACACATTGTGTGTGGTTCACGTACTAATACGTTTTTTGACGATTGATACTAGAGCGCGGGTCACATACTAGTACGATTGATAGCGCGGGCCATACTAGTACGTTTTCTGACGATTGGTACTTGAGCGTATTGATACTCACGTACTAGTACGGGTTAGTGTAACAACATGGTTTGTTTGTGGGTACAAAAATAACTGTATATACAGGGAAATGAAGCCGAATGTTCTTGTCTACTACATAGATGCTGGAAAAATTTAGACAAATAAGAAAAACTAGTTTTTACATCAGTTGATGCGGAACTACAGGACGAGAAAAAAATAAAATATAATTTTAATTTTTACTACTATTTCTATTTGATTTTTCATATTTACGAAACTATTATAAATTTATCCACTAACAATATATATTTTTTGTTTACAAAAATCTTATAGCTGTTATTTATATATTTCTATTTATATATTTGTCCATATATATTTCAATATAAAATACGAAAAGTTGGTTAAAAGTTAAATAATTTTCGATCTATTCAGATTTAAAGGAATAACTAAATTAACGCTCAAAATGCTCACTTCCGGTACAATTCCGCTGCGAAATGTACCCTCGCACAATGTGTTAAAAACTAAATAATACATTGAAAAAGTGCAAGACCTCAGAGTAAAATTATTTTTTGAAAGCGAAACACAGAATTCCAGATCTTTCATAGAGACAGCGTATAATTATTTTGGAGTAAGCTGTTTTCTTTAATAGAAGAAAGAGTTATGTGATTATGATCCATTGATCAACAGATCACAAACAAATTCTAAGCACAAAATAACAACTATTTAATGTGGTCTTTCTTGAACTCAACAAGAGTAACTCATCGTAGGTCGTCTCCATTTCACAATCTTTATTTAATATATTGAAAGAGTGAAAAACACAAAGTGAACTGTTCTTCTTACATCGACAGCAAAACTCAGAATCCATATCCTTCAGTGAGTGATCGTGTAATTATTTTTAATTTATCAGTTAGAAATACTCTCTACTGCTAATAGAGAGTATCTTTATGAAGAGAACATATTATTAAATGATATGCTAGGAGGATAAAACCATAATTCGTGCGTAAATGCTACAAAGAAAGCCATATAAAAAACTGAAAATGTACTATTAGTATAGACTTTTAGCCATTTAGTTCCTACAATAGCCCTCGATAGCCAAGACTTCTAGGTCCCAGAAAAGCCAAAGCCATATGAAAAAATGTCCATCTCCCCTTAGAGGCTTGACTACTCATAGCCGAGGGTAATGCTGATAGCGTTGAAAAGTTCACTCATTGAAAACATCCGATATTTGAAGGTATTTTCCCTTCAGGTTTTTACAAAACATTGAAAAACACTAGTTGTTGCTGGATAGCATGAAACATTTCATTGCTACTCTAGTCTATTTTTTTTCTTGTTTACTTAGTTTGTCAAGTGAAAAAAAAGCTTGGGGGTGGAGAGCATGAAAGCTTTGGGCTGAAAACCCGAGGGCATTTAATACTGTAGTATGTGGTCTTAAAGAGTTAAAAAGGAATGAATTACACATCGGAGAAAATTGGAGAAAGTATTTTATGTAGTGTTAAGGTAGTATTTTAGATTATATATGCATATATATATATATATATATATATATATATATATATATATATATAATAGATATTATATGTGTGTGCGTCTGCCAAGTTTTGAAGCATAATTTTAAATTTTAAGGTCAGTCTGACTATAATTCAGCGCATTCCATAACGCGAATAATGTGTGGAGAAGTAATCTGCTTAAACACTAGTTCATACCATATTCGTTGACACTCTTATTAGTTGTTAGTTATTTTGCTTATTGTCATTAATTGTGCAATCTGATATAAAAAATTAAGGATTAGAAAGATTGGTCATGATGATCCTGTCTACCGATCATCAGGACGATACATTCATTGAAAAACTGTTTCTTCAATAAGGATTGGACTTCATTGTCAAAATGTGACCTTTGTTAACGTTTTGGCTACCCAATTTTCTGAAATAAGTTGATATCGTATTCTAATCTGAATAACTCTTAATAAACAAGTTTTAAACATGCTGGTTTTCCGTCTTCTTTCCATATGCAAGCTATAAGCCTGATATATATGTATGTATTATATATATATATATATATATATATATATATATATATATATATATATATATATATATATATATATATATATATATATATATATATATATATATATATATATATATATATATATATATATATATATATATATATATATATATATATATATATATATATATATATATATATATATATATATATATATATATATATATATATATATATATATATATATATATATATATATATATATATGTATATATATATGTATATGTATATATATATATATATATATATATATATATATATATATATATATATATATATATATATATATATATATATATATATATATATATATATATATATATATATGTATGTATATATATATACATATATATATATATATGTATGTATATATATATATATAATATATATATATATATATATATATATATATATATATATATATATATATATATATATATATATATATATATATATATATATATATATATATATATATATATAAGTAATAGGTCAAAATATCGTTCACCTATGGCGTTCATGATTATCCCATATTATTTGAATTCCCTTGCTGGGCAATTAAAACTCCTAATCATAGTGCAGTCGATGCTCATCAAATAAACAAGTCCAGTATAGGGAAACTTTACATTTATTAGAAACTTAAAGGCATGGGTTTAAGCAACTGTCATAACAATGCAAGAGCTATGCACTGAATGCCTAAGAATATACATTTCTTTCAAAAATGTAAAACCCAAGAGAGAGTGATCACGGGATTTTGTTCTTAAGATTGTAAGATTATTCAGCATTTTTTGGAGTCAAACATGAACCTTCATCATTTAATCTAGCTTACAACCCACATAGACAGAAATTTAATTACTGGGGAAGTGAAACCCTTTTCTTAGAACAGCTAAATAATGTGGCTTGTGGACAGAAAATTTGCATTTAAGCCTTAGTTTTGAGAGACGGGTAAAAAAAATTTAAATCGGAGAACACTCCCTTATACCTGATTCTTTATGGTTAGAAAATAAGGTATTAAAAAATGAGAAGTGGAAAAGGGAGGATTTTAAATAGATATTTTCTTCTATAGCGCTACAGCTTTCTACAGGTCAAGGCTGTCTCTAAAAGTTTCTTCCATCTGGAACCATCCTCTGCCACAGTTCTCCACTGGTTGACTCCAATTTGGCAGCGTTTTCTCAATCACATCAATCCGCATGGTGTTTGGTTTATCTCTTCTCCTTTTTCCATCAACTTTTTGAAATGTAACTTTTTTTGTTAGGTTTACATCATTGCATCTATAGATGTGTCCCAACCAACTTAATTGATAGATCTTTATAGTTTTCACAATATTTGGTTGTCCGAATTTAGAGTATAGTTCATGATTATAACGGATTCTCCATACATTATTTTCTTTAACAACTCCAAATATTTTTCTTAGAATTTTTCGTTCAAATATTAACAGCTTATTTTCCTCAGATTTGTTCATATTCCTACACTCGCTTCCAAACATAATTATTGGCTTTACTAAAGTTTTATAGAGATTAATTTTGGTTTTATGCCTAAATGTTTTGATTTAAAGTGATTTCTCAGTCCGTAAAAACGTAATTCGCCATATTTTATGTTCCTAATTTCAGTTTCAATATCATTATTTTTTGTTATGATTGAACCTAGATATTTGAACTGTTCAAAGCTGTAATCTACAATTGTCATTTGTTGTACATCAAGTCTGTTATGTGCTACTGCCATAAACTTGTTTTTTGTATGTTTATTGTTAGTCCAATATTTTTAGCTAACGGTTCGAGCTCGGAAAAAGCTTCACTTACTGATTTCCAGGTTCAGCCAATTATGTCAATATCATCTGCATATGGTAAAATTTGTATAGATTAAATAGATATTTTAGGTGTTATAATTTTGATATATTACATATAAATATATAATATGACTAAAATGTATTAGATTTTTACAGTAAAATTAGCCATTAGGGCAAATGTATTATGTAAATGTATAATCGGTATTGATTTTCTTTTTCTTGCATTGTGGTAACTGAGATGATTAAACTTTTTAATAAACGAAGATAAATTAAGAATATTTGATTATCAATCAGTTTATTACCTTAATGACCTCAAAGAAGGGTGAAACCGAACTTTCGTAGAAAAGCTGAAGGGGGCGTTAGACATGTTCTAAGACGAGTTCCAAAATTAGATTTGAGATAGAACCCGAATAAGACCGGTATGGAATTTTCCCGGAACCCCCGAAACAGTTACCTTTGTTAGACCATTTTCAGACCAATGCGTAGTTTATTGCTTTACGATCTTTCCAAGACTTTTCTGATTACGCCCACAAAGGTACATTTCTTTTCTTTTATTATCTGAAATCCGATGCTGTCACAATTTCTACAGTTAGAATTACAACTGCTAGAAGAAATTCAGTATCAGTTTAATGTTTCGTATTATTTGTAATAAAATATTAAAGGGATATTTAGACATGCACTCCTTTTTTTTACATTTAGGTTTGGTTTGGTTTGGTTTGGAGTGCTACGGTCTACTTTTTGTAACACCAGTGCTAATGAGACCGGGAACTACAGCTTAAATCCGATTCCGAAAGGGTTACGAACATCCATGCCACTGTGGGATTCGAACCCATGAACTCTGGTAACGAAGGCCAGCACCCTAATTAATCGGCCACCGTTCCGCTTTTACTAAATAAGAATACAAATCTAAGAAATGGAAAGGTAAGAAGTGCATTATTTCTAATTATTTCTGAATAATGTTTAGTTTTAACAAGTGTGCGGGTACATTTCGCAGCGGAATTGTACCGGGAGTGGGCGTTTTGCTCGTAAATTTAGTTATTCGGTTAAATCTCAATATATCGAAAATTATTTAATTTTTTAACCAACTTTTCGTACTTTATATTGAAATGTATAAACAAATATATAAATAGAAATATATAAACAACAACCATAAAATTTTTGTAAACAATAAATATATGTTTTAGTGGATAAATTTATAATAGTATAGTAAATATGAAAAATAAAAATAGAAATAGTAGTATATAGTTTTAATAGTTTCGAATTATGTTATATATAAACAGTTTTGCATTATAAAAAATGAAATGAGCAATCAGAAAACTAATAATATAAAAACTAACTTTTATTTGTCTAAATATTTCCAGCATCTATGTAGTACACAAGAACATTCGGCTTCATTTTCCTGTATACACCGTTATTTTTGTACCCACAAATAAACCATGTTGTTACACTAACCCGCACTAGTACGTGACCTGCGCTCAAGTATTGATCTTCAGAAAACGTACTACTACGTCTCCCGCGCTCAAGTATCAATCATCCAAAAGCGTATTAGCATGTGTCCCGCGCCCAAGTATCAATCGTCAGAAAACGTACTAGTACGTGTCTAGCATACAATGTGTTAAATGCCATAAATTTCTTAATACAGAGTTTTGAACCATTTTAAAGCTGCACTCTTTCTTTAATAGTGTTATTGTGAGTATGAATAGAATGTGTTAATAACAAATAATTTACGAAAATTGATATACAATATCATAATCATTATTTTGTTTTTGCACCAATGTAAAAACTATCAAACCAAAAGATGCATAACATGGGTATTTTGTACGGTTTGTTAGCAATAAATGTATTAATAATTAATTAAATAATTCTTAATAAAACAGTACTCTAGAAATATATTTGAATAATTAAGGAATTAACAATAACTAATACATAACAATGAGTGGTCTGCTATTATCTAATTTTATCATAATAGCAAACAGCGCTAATTTTACAAATTTATTTAATTATTTATTTATTTTACATTTAACAAGCACATTGTTAACAATTCGGATAAATCAGTTACATGTTGAATATCTAACAATCTTTATTATAATCAAAAACTTTCATCAAAAAATGTGCTTCTATCCTTTTAATTTTCCTATTCTAGCTGAACTATTTTGCGTATGACAACAATTAAATTTTTCACATAAGAATAGGGTACCTCCGCCAAATTGGCAATAAATCTCTAATCATGGCAACCTCTGATTTTACAGTCTGCAAAGAATTCGTGTCTATATTTCATTATTTATATTATTTTGGTATCTAGCTATTTATGTGCAAACCATTTGTTACATATTAAAACCGCCAAATTCTTATTTGTTATTAATTTTGTGAAATTTAATTAATTGGCTAAAAGCATGGTAAACAACGGCGAGTTTACCTAAAATTTCCAGCCATTTTAACTAATATTCAACAATTTCTGTTTCAATATGGTTTCTTACTGGTTTGCGGTTCAATTCCATTACGATTAGTAGTCTTAATTACAAATGAATTTAGTTTATGAATTCATGTTTTGTAAACATCGCCAGTAATTTCGCCAAGGGGTACCCTCTTCTTAAGTAACACCCAATTAAAGGTATAGTTATTTGTAGTGTCGTTCTATGTTTCTCCTCTGCATCATCACTTCACGAAGTTACGGCATGTAATTTAACAAATATTTCTCTAGATAATTGACAAGAGCCTCGACTAAAAGTGCAGAACAACCTATACATGTTATGACTATTTTTTTCTTATGATGAACATAAAAAAGTAGTAAATCCTGAAAAGAAATCAAATTTTATAAGTACCTGTTTTTTGTGCCTTTGTAGTAGAGTTATTCACTACGAGGAATCGAGTATAGTGCTTTAGATTTCACAAACTTTTTGCTCTCTCGAGGTTTGAAAATTCCTGAATCAGTAATTAGTGGATTTCTTGAGACCTGAGAATCCCCTTTGGTATTTGTTAAGGGTCTCGTGATTCTAAAAAAAGATTGTTTCGGAAAACTTGTTTTAATAAGGAAGAAAAAAATGGAGAGAAAAAATATGTAAAACGAAAACAGAAAATATTTAGTTTCTACCTAACATCTGACATTTTTAATCTGGTTTTTTATTTTGGTAGATAGTATTTTCGAAGTTCGTTTACATTGTAATTTCCGTTTTTAGTTAGCTCAAATATTAATTGTGAAAATAGCTAAACATTATCATTAACGATATCAAAAGGATTATAATAATATCATAATTATATAATTTATATATGAATTTATAACGTTTATAATATTTATTGCTTTATTTAAAATATTAAAGATATTTCAATATTATAAGAATGACAGAAAACAACTTTTATTGCATAATAAATATATTCTTAATATGTTTATTAAAAAGTAATATTTCAGTATACATCGGTATTCTTATCTTAAGGTGACTTAGTACTTTTTGAAATTTAAAATCTTCATTATTACGATTTAAACTGCTCTTCCCTTTTATATACTGAATTATTTATAAATATTTAATAACATCCTAAATTTAAAAAAAAACATTTAGTTTTGCCATTTAAAGCAGTATATTTTTATATACAGCATTTATGCTGTATATAAAAATATACTGCTTGAAAATGCAAGAAATGAAAAATATTAAATTTAGGTACCTGTAAGATAATTGTTGAAATATTAGAAATATTATTGAATATTAGAAACTAAATTTTTATATCAAATTGAAGTAAAATATTTGTTTTATTCTTTAAATTGAAACAAATTTGTATAAAATTTATTTTGTAATTTACAAATTTCAAAAGTTACTTTTCCTGTTAAGTGGATATTATTTTTTTCACGTTGTGTTTATATTTTGTTTTGTTTTTAATTCTATTGTTTCATTTAAGACAACTGAAAAGTTTTGTAAAGTTAGTAGCTCTTAGAATCTTAGAACAAAAAATTCTAACCAGTTCAGAACATTTCATTTTATCATGAATCTAAAATAGACTGTTTCACACAATACTTTTAAACTCAAAAGATTGTATAACTCCTTAAAATGAGTGTATATGTGTCCTATGGATTATTTTGCTTCAATGCTAACCTATAAAAAATTATTTCTACCAATGGGCGGATTGCATTTAAAAACTTTTATAATTTTTTCCATGTAACAAAGTAAAAAATTATCTACATCAATAGGTTTTCTTATTTAAAGAGTTATGGTAATTAAATACTTAAATATCTTTAATATGAACATTTTTTATAAATAAATGCTACTTTTTTGGAACACGAATTCATATAAGCATTATACATACATATGTTTACCAAGGACAGTTCTAGAAATTTTGCCGTTCCTTATTCAATTGTAAAATGCTGGTCCCTGAACATCTCCAATAATAAAGATTACTGTGTAATTTTTCCATAGGTTGCAGACTTTGAAAAAACTGCCTGAATATAACACAGATACATATTTTACTCATCTAAAAAAATTCTAACAATTGGTTATCCTTAGGACCAGTCTCACCAAAGTCGTTTAACGGCTAACAGCAATTAATCTTTGTTTAAACGGAGAACTGCGTCTCACCATTGGTTGGTATTAATTGCAATAGGCCATTAAACAAATTTGGTAAGATCGGCCCTTATCATCGTGAATTGCATAAACGAAACACTTAGTTATATATTAGCCACGTCTAACATAGGAATGGTACAGATAAAACAATAGAATCGGCTTTTTCCCTTTTACAATAAGACAGTTAAATTCAGTCAACACAAGCACACCTATGTATACGCCGTTATATACTTATCACAACAAAACGCTACACGGTTGAGTTTGGTTTGGAGTCTACTTTTTGTAACACGGGGGCTAATGAGACGGAACTACAGCTTAAATCCAATTCCGAACGGCTACGAACATCCATACCACTGTAGGATTCGAACACACAAACTCCGGTTCCGAAGGCCAGCATCCTAACCAATCGGCCCTCGTTCGGCCCCCTACACGGAGAAATCTTTCTTTAAAAAGATCTAATTGTATACTACAATTTTTTTTCAAATAGTTATTTCAATTATATCTGATAAAAATTGTCTAAATTAGTTAGGTGACAGGCTCCCAAGCATTAAAGAATTATTCTTTGTAAAATGTTTAAAAACATTGTTTTTTTTTCTAGTAAATAAAATACTTTACACGTTCATGCGAAATTCTGTCCTTATGCATTTGCGATACAGAACAGGGGTCTGTTTGTTCTAAAGCCACTCTCCGGTAACAGTTGAGTGATACAAGTATTTGTAGAAATGTAGACGTAACCTCACTATTTTGAACTTTTACCAAAAGGAAAACTTCGCCGCTTTCAAAAGTTCTGAATATTTATTATCAACTAAAAGAGAATCTTTTCCGAACGAGAAACTCTTCCTTATTTTGGGATTAAATTTCCCGCAAAATGCGCGTGAAAGTACGTTGCCTTGGGTAGCCGCGAATCTATCACATTTTGATGGATGAGTCTCGTGGGAATTTTCCGAAAGTTGCGTCCTAATCGCAGAAATATAAATAATTATGATACAGAGAAGGCGAAGGAGGAAATTTGGCTCGCTTGTCATCGTTTACCATTCATCCGTGAAGTGATTGATAGATTGTGCCCCAAGGCTCAAGATGATGTCTGATCCGTCAGAAAATGTTTATTTCCCTTCCTCAAAACTATGAACTTGCTATTCTGGCCGCGTAGTATCGAAACCATTTCCTTTTTTATGCTTTATTCTTGTAATAAATGGGAAAGTTAAAAAAACCTATTTTATGGTAGATTTATTGATCATACTACATGTTGGGTATTAATAGTCACATAACTTACTTGGTTAAGATGCCATATTTAAAAGAAATTTCTTGAGGAATCGATGGAACACATGTTGAAGATAATGACACCTCATATTTCAAGTTCAATACGTTGTAGTTAATATGCATGAAACAGTACGAGAATAGTAAACAGGTTTTTTAACTATTAATTGAATCTTTATATGCATTACAGTTAGTGAATAAAAAAGACAAGCGAGTAGCATATATTTAATATCATTAATGGAATCATGGTCTTCATAAATTTTATGGGCATTTGTATGTATGTTTACACAAAATATAAATATGTGTTTGTCTGTGTGTATAAATGAAATAATCAAATACTTCATAAGTTCTTGTCTGGAGTTATAACTGCAGAATATTGTGTACAACAGATTCTATTAGCTTAGTCTGTAAACAATGAACAACAGATGATCTCAACACATGTTGAGTGGTATCGAAGTAGATTGAGATATCTCGAAGCGCCTACAAGTTAAGATTGTAAAACCACAAACGTTTGAATTTCCTTCTACACGTAACTTCGCTATTAGAATTGAAAGAATTAACAGTTTAATAGAGCCCTGAGCTAATAGAACAGCTGCATGGCATATCATATAACCCTGTAAAAATGCTGAGTTTACACCTGTTGTGGAAGCGAAGAGAGCATTTTTACTAAACATACTACGTACTATGTTTCCAAACCACCTACACACAGAACATAGCTTTGGAGACATTTCATTTTTATGAATCGATGAAGTTTCTTCACCCATGTCTTTTCATCCTGCTGATAGATCTAGAAATGTAGTTGCTCAGAACATGCTACTCGTCTCCAATGACAGTGGTGAAATAACAATTTTGTCATGTCCAGGAAGAGCATTAGGTTGTCAGTCTGGCAGTTACAGTGATCATTTGCTTGAGAAATATACAGAATCCTTCTAGAATGAAAATGCTGATAATTAAAAAGGTGTAAGCCCAAAAAATCAAATTTTTCTCTCAATGAAAAAATTGGGGAGAAGAACATATAAATTTAAGGATTAATAGTAGTTTAGAAACAAATACTCAAAAAGTAGTACTTTATTTTGGTAAACTGAAAGTACAGAACTATTATTAAACAGCAGTACATAGTAAGTCAAATTAGACCTCAATTTTCTGCAAATTTGTATTTTCTGCTCTATTTTTCAACACTGGAACCAAACTACATGCTCTATCATTAGCTTACGTTCTTTTTCACGCTATTGGACCAGGAGCTTCAATTATTTTGACTTAAAGAGTAATTTTTCAACATTTTGGGGAACTTAGGTCCTTTTTAATGTTAGTGCCACCAATTATTTTGTCTGTTTTGTAAAAATATTGAATTGTCTTACAGTAGCTATTTTATAAAAATACATTAAATTGATACGAAAATTCATGTAAAATTATCCAATCATTGCTTGATCACGATAGACTTAATACCATAGAGATGATTATTACAATGATCATAATATTCTAAAAAACATTTACAGTCATAGTGGAATAGGAAATTTGTTATTTATCAATTTTATAATATCATTGTCCCTTTAAGTGGTAATTTAAGTGGTGACAGTCCTAATTATTCACAATTAAAATCATAATAGACTGTCTCTGACTGTCACATCAAAAACATTTTTATCAACTATCTTTGAACTACTTTTATATACGCACTAGATTCCAGGAGCAATTAATTTTATCTTTAAAATTGCTGTTCTTCAAAATTTTGCAAAACAGCGTTGGTTTCAGCTTTTAATTTCTTCGTTGTGTATTTTGTAGATTATGTACAGTAAAATTATTTCGTCTTAAAAATATTTTCCCCCTTCTTCTTTAAGGGGTTTATATTTAGTTCTCAAATTTCTTTCAATCCTATGGTACTTCCTGTAAATTTATTTTTAATAATATCTTTATGCTGCCATTTTAATAATCTTTTGCTGATGCAGACCATAAAAAAATAAACACCATTCCTCTCTTCATTTAAGAATTTAACACTTGATAAAATATAAATTTTATATATTTGTTGATTGCTATAAACATTTTATATGGCTATACACAAATACACATGAAAACATTTCTCTCTCGTTTTATAGAAAGCTTAAAATATTTTAAAAGGGTAATGCAATATTAAATTCAAAAGATTCTAGAATTTATTTTATACATTAAGTCCTCTAAGGAAAATTTCTATATTTAAAGGCCTGAGATAATTCAGTTCTTTTATGATCCACTAGTTAAAAATCCTATAAAAGCAGGCTGATATATTTGTGCAATAACCAAAAAAGAAATGAATAAAATGAATAGTAAAGAATTCATAAATTTTTTACTTTATACAGATTTCAAAGTGGTATTATTGATAGCCATTCCAAAGTCACATATTTATTTTAGAGCTAAAGCTTCATAGAAACAAACATAACTGTTAGTTTTTATAGATGTTTTATAAAATAGGGAAGATACTCTAACTCTATTTATTTCAAAATATTATGGACTGTTTCAAAATCGCAATTTTATAAAGTAATTTTTGTGAACTAAAAGGTGACTGCTACTTAAATTTTTTAATATCGTCTCAGATAGCAAATTTAGTTTGCAGCAAACTTGCAACAGTCTTGTTTTGCAAGCCTGCAAACTTACAGCAAGTTCAGCATGACAAATCTGCAAGTTTGAAACAAGATTGCAAGTCTAAGAATTTTCTTTTGCATGAAGGTTGTCATGACAAGGTTGCTACAGTTTTGCAGCAAAATAACGTTGCAAGAGTGGTTGCTTTATGTTCCGTTTAACTTGCAGGAGTTTTGCTGCAAGTTTGTAGCGTCAAATTTGTAATGACAACATATTATCCTGAAAAACTCAAACTTGCTGCTAGTATGCATGCTATCTAAGGTAGATGTATTTTACAAATTTTCAAAATTTTCATCTGAAAAGAAGAGGACTTACATATCGGGATCGTATCACCACAGGCTCGATGCATGCAGACAAAGACTGTGAAGTTCATTTCTGTTAGTAGATTTCAGAATCAAAAGATGTGTTGCTTTACTCCGTCAGTTTGTTGTTAATTAGTGCTCGTTGTATGTTAGTGCTTTTGTGTGAGCCGTGCATTGAATTGTGCCAGAGCGTACTAGATTATTCTACGCTATCTGTTCTGAACTAGATTTTTCTGGACTGTTCTTTGTGGAATGTGTTGTACTCAGTTTAGATTTTTTTGTTAATAAATCGGTTTTTCTTGTGAAGCCTTATCCTAAATCCATTCAATAAGTGGATTCAAGTGAGAAATAAGCAACAAAACTAAAGTAATATATTAAAATAAACATATAAAAAATGGTTTAAACCTAAAAATTAACTTAAATTTTTAAAATTATTTCATTTTATAAAATAAATTTATAAATTTAAGTTATTTTATAAAACAGGGATGATATTCTAACTCTATTTATTGCAAAATATTATTATGAACTATTTCAAAATCAAGATTTTATAAAAGAATGTTTGTCAACCAAAAGGTGACTGTTATTTAGAATATTTTTAATATAGCAGATGTGTTTTATAAATTTTCAAAATTTTCATCTGAAAAGAAGAGGATTTATATGTACTTTTATGGACTTTTGACAATCTGCATTGAACTTTGCCAGAGTGTACTGTATTATTCTACGCTTTCTGTTCTGAACTAGATTTTTCAGTACTGTTCTTTATGGAATGTGTTGCACTCAGTTTAGATTTTTTTGCTAATAAATCGGTTTTTCTTGAGTCGCCTTATCCAGACAATAAGTGGACTCACGACAGTAGTAAGCAACAAGACTAAAGTAATATATTAAAATAAACACATGAAAAATGGCTTAAACCTAAATTTGAGTTATTTTATAAAATAGGTAAGATACTCTAACTCTGTTTATTTCAAAATATTATTATGGACTATTTCAAAATCACAATTTTATAAAGTACTTTTTGTGCACTAAAAGGTGACTGCTATTTAATTTTTTTTAATATCGTAGATGTATATTACAAATTTTCAAAATTTTCATCTGAAAAGAAGGGGACTTACATATCTGGATCTTATCACCCCTCGCTCTATGCATGCAGACAAAGATTGTAAAGTTCATTTCTGTTACTAAATTTCAGAATCAAAAGATGTGTTCCTTTACTCCGTCAGTCTGGAGTCAATTAGTGCTCATTGTATATTAGTATTTTTGTGTGAGCGGTGCATTGAATTATGCCAGAGCGTACTGGATTATTCTACGCTATCTGTTCTGAACTAGATTTTCCTGGACTGTTCTTCGTGGAATGTGTTGTACTCAGTTCAGATTTTGTGTGTTAATAAATCGGTTTTTCTCTTATCCGAAATCCATTCAATATGTGAACTCACATGAGAAGTAAACAACAAAACTAAAGTAATATTAAAATAGCATATGAAAAATGGCTTAACCTAAAAATTAACTTAAATTTATAAAATTGTTTTATTTTATAAAATAATTTTATAAATTTAAGTTACTTTATAAAATAGGGAAGGTACTCTATTTATTGCAAAATATTATTATGAACTGTTTCAAATTCACAATTTTATAAAGGAATTTTTCTGAACTAAAAGGTGACTGTTATTTAAAAATTATTTAATATCGTAGATGTATTTTACAAATTTTCATCTGAAAAGAAGAGGACTTACATATCGGGATCGTATCACCATTTACTCTATGCATGCAGGCAAAGATTGTGAAGTTTATTTCTGTTAGTAGATTTCAGAATCAAAAGATGTGTTGCTTTACTCCATCAGTCTGTATTTAATTAGTGCTCATTGTATATTAGTGTTTTTTCGGTACATTGAATTGTGCCAGGGCGTACTGGATTATTCTACGCTATCTGTTCTGAAATAGATTTTTCTGGACTGTTCTTCGTCAAATGTGTTGTAGTCAGTTTAGATTTTTTGTTAATAAATCAATTTTTCTCTTATCCGAAATCCATTCAATAAATAAACTCACGAGAGAATTAAACAACAAAACTAAAGTAATATATTAAAAATTGGCTTAAACCTAAAAAGTAACTTAAATTTTTAAAACTATTTTATTTTATAAAATAAATTTATCAATTTAAATTATTTTATTAAACAGGGGTGATACTCTAACTCTATTTATTGCAAAATATTATTATTAACTGTTTCAAAATCACAATTTTATAAAGGAATTTTTGTGAACCCCTAAGGTGACTGCTATTTAGAATTTTTTTTAATATAGTAGATGTATTTTATAAATTTTCAAAATTTTCATCTGAGATGAAGAGGACTTATATGGATTTATATGTACTCTGGACATTCTGCATTGAATTGTACCAGAGCGTACTAGATTATTCTAGGCTATCTGTTCTGAAATAGATTTTTCTGGACTGTTCTTTGTGGAATGTGTTATACTCAGTTTAGATTTTTTGTTAATAAATTGGTATTTCTTGCTTCGCCCTATCTAAAATCCATTCAATAGGTGGACTCACGTGAGAAGTAAGCAACAAAACTGAAATAATATATTAAAATAAACATATAAAAATGGCTTAAACCTAAAAATTAACTTAAATTTTTAAAACTATTTTATTTTATAAAATAATTTTATAAATTTAAGTTATTTTATAAAATAGGGGAGGAACTCTAACTCTATTTATTGCAAAATATTATTATGAACTGTTTCAAAATCACAATTTTATAAAGGAAATTTTGTAAACCAAAAGATGACTGCTATTTAGAATTTTTTAATATAGTAGATGTATTTTGTAGATTTTCAAAATTTTCATCTGAAAAGAAGAGAATTTATATGGACTCTGGACAATCTGCACTGAATTGTACCAGAGGAATTGAAAGATTGGATTATTCTACGCTATCCTTTCTGAACTAGATTTTTCTAGACTGTTCTTTGTGGAACGTGCCGTACTGAGTTGGAAAATTTTTGCTAATAAATCAGTGTTTCTTTCGTCGCCCTATCGAAAATTCATTGTAATTGTCTATTAAGAATTTTTTAATATAGCATATGTATTTTATAAATTTTCATCTGAAAAAAGAGGACTTATATGGACTTATATGGACTTTGGACAATCTGCATTGAATTGTACCAAAGAGTACTGTATTATTCTACTCTATCGGTTCTGAACTAGATTTTTCTGGACTGTTCTTTGTGGAATGTGCAGTACAGAGTTGGGAAATTTTTGCCAATAAATCGGTGATTCTTGCTTTGCTTTATCCAAAATCTATTCAATCAGTGGACTCACGTGAGAAGTTGGCAACAAAACTGAAATAATATATTAAAATGAACATGTGAAAAATGGTTTTAAACCTAAAAGAAATGAAAGTACTAATTCGAATTTTGAAAAGAGAACTTCTAAGAGAGCTTCAGAAAGTTTTTCGTATGTCCACAAAAAAATGTATCAAACTTCCATCCACGTGTGTCACATCATTCCTCCTCAATCTTTCTACATACATCACACTAAACGTTTTATGTCTAAGATTAATCTACTTTTCTCTTTTACTCAGTCCATATTAATATATTTCTAATTTCCACTTAAAATTTCAGTGGAATATAAGAAAAACTACTTATAAAAATCTTTATGCAAAAAAATTGCCAAATTCTATTACACTCTTTCGATGTAGAAATCAATAATGACTATTGTTTAGTTTCGGGTAGTTATTTTTTATTCTGTAATAGTATTTGAATTAGTAAATTGAAACTTCATACTGTATTTTTCTTAAGCTGTTTGGCCATACTATTTATTATTTATTCATTTTTTCATACTTATTCAATTTTTCCTTTTATAAATTTATTCCAAGTTATCATGCTTGCATAATATTTAACTTCTCTTCCTATAAAATCATATCTTTTTATTGCAGAGATTTTCTCATGGGCATTGTTTTACTGCAAATGATAAGTATTTATAGATATACTTTACTTTTATCTTTTAATCTTTTATTATAGATTTTTCTTTTTAGTCTTAAAAATATATCCACTGTTCACTCTTTCACAATATTCTTTTCCGGTACTAGTAGTTCAGTCGGAAAATTCTTTTCTTGCTATACATGTATATGAAATTTAAATGCATTTTTTTACTTCTCTGTTATCATATTTTGAAGCTTTAAACCTCAACTAAAAGTTTATAAATAGTTTACTACATAAAACTCTATTGAATTACATATAATGTTATTCACTGAGCGGATTTGTTACCTCTTAAATCTCATTTAAGCGTATATAACAGCTTTTAAATCATCATACTTATTCAACAAAATTTATTCCAAGTGCATGTATAAATTTAATTCCTCATACATTGTGTGGGCATTGTTTTGCAAATGATAAGTATAACAGATATACTTTACTTTTATCTTTTGCATCTATAAATAAAGACACCTTAAAAATATATTCATTAAATTCTTTTCGTACTAGTAGTTCACGGAAAATTCTTTTCTTGGAAAGTGAATGAAATTTAAAATTACTTCTGCTGAAATGAGCTTAAACCTCCTAAAAGTTATAAATAGTTTACTTCATAAACTTCCGTATTGAATTCAATAAAGCCTTTTCAATGACGGATTATAACCCTTAAATCTCATTTAAGCGTATATAACAGCTTTTAAATCATCTGCATTTCAGCAACAAAGGCATGTCAATTTGGTGAATTCGCATACATTTGGGATATGATTTTAATGCAACGTATAACTGTTTTATCTTTTGACATAGTAAATAACCACCACCTTTACTCTGTGTCTCTCTGCAGTTTCTCGTTTACGGAATTCCCTTTGTTGGAAAAGTGATTTAGAAATGAAAATCTCTTCTTGCTGCTGAAATGAGCTTAACTCCTGAGGAATCAAAAATTCAATGACTTGAATTTAAAGCCTTTTCAATGCGGATTATAAATGATTATTTAACGAGTTAATAATAAAGAAAATTCTCCATCTTTCTGTTATTTTCAGATATTTCAGTAAACAATGGAAAAGAATTTGCTATTTAGCTTCTTATCTGTTCATTTATACACTAATAATATCTCCTCTAAATCTCCAACTAATTGGGGTGGAGATGTCGGAATTAACGAGCGTGACCGCATTATACAGCATTTTAGCCAATTATGAATGTATATAGGTTTTAAATGAATAAGAGATCGCATCTGTTGGAGATTTTAATTCCTATTTTTCTTTAAACAAAAATATCTTTCAAGGGCGAAAGTAAAATGTATATTTCAAATTGTTTAACCTATTAATTCTTGAGTCATATCTGTCGAATATATATTGAGGAATACTTTTAATTTAAGTTATTAGAGATTGCTTTATACAGCATTTTATCCAATTATGAATCTATACAGGTTTCAAATGAATAAAAGACCGCATCTGCGGGAGATTTAATTCCTATTTTCTTTCAGTAAAATAATTTTCAAACAAGGATATATAAATATATATTTTGAATTGTTTAACCTATTAATTCTTGAGTCATATCTGTCGAATATATATTGAAGAATATTTTTAATTTAAGTTATTAGGAATTGTATTTTACAACATTTTAAATAATTACGAATGTTTACAGGTTTTAAAGGAATAAAAAATCGCATCTTCTGCAGATTTAATTCCTATTTTTCTTTCAACAAAATAATATTTCAAAAAGGAAATTTATATGCATATTTTGAATTGTTTAACCTATTAACTCTTGAGCCATATATAATATATATTGAGGAATCTTTTAAATTTAAGTTATTATGGATTGCTTATTTAGTATATAACCCAATTATCAATGTATGCTGGTTTTAAATCAATACAAGATCTCATCTGCTGGAGATTTAATTCCTATTTTTCTTTCAACAAAATAATCTTTGAAGAAGGAAATTTAAATGCATATTTTGAATTGTTTAACATATTAATTCATGAGTTATATCGGTCGAATATATATTGAATATTTTTAATTTAAGTTATTAACGATTGCATTATACAGCATTTTAAACAATTATGAATGTATACAGGTTTCAAATGAATGAAAGATCGCATCTACTGGAGATTTAGTTCCTATTTTTCTTTAAACAAAAATATCTTTCAAGGGCGAAAGTTAAATGTATATTTTAAATTGTTTAACCTATTAACTCTTGAGCCATATCTCTATAATATATATTGAGGAATCTTTTAAATTTAAGTTATTATGGATTGCTTATTTAGTATGCTATCCAATTATCAATGTATACTGGTTTTAAATGAATAAAAGATCTCATCTGTTGGAGATTTAATTCCTAATTTTTTTTCAGCAAAATAATTTTCGAAGAAAAAAATGTAAATGCATATTTAAAATTGTTTAACCTATTAATTCATGAGTCATATCTGTCGAATATACATTGGGGAATAGTTTTAATTTAAGTTATTAGGGATTGCATTATACAGCAATTTAGCCAATTATGAATATGTAAGGTTTTAAATGAATAAAAGTTTTCCATTGTCTTAGATTTAATTCCTATTTTTTCAATTAGTAAAACAATCTTCGAAGAAGTGAAAGTACAAATTTTGATTTGTGCCTATTTAAATACATATTTTGAGTTGTTTACCGTATTAATCCCCGAGTCATTTCTGTAAATATATATTGCTGAATATCTTAAATCTGATTATTATGGGTTGCACAGAGCAAAACAAATATTAAATTTAAACAACTTTTAATATTGTAAACCTATTATCATTAAGAACCCACTGTTATTTTAAACGTCATAGAGAATGAATAAGAGATCGCATCTGTTGGAGATTTAATTCCTATTTTCTTTCAGTAAAATAATTTTCAAACAAGGATATATATATACATATTTTGAATTGTTTAACCTATTAATTCATGAGTTATATCTGTCAAATATATATTGAATTATATTTTAATAATTATACAAATTAATATATATTCAATATAATTGATAATAAATATATAATTCATATAAATATATATTCGAATTTTAATTCAAATTTTACCATTTATAAAAATATAAAACTTTAATAGAAGACGTTTGTTTAATGTCACATATAAATACAACACAATAAATCTCTGTAATAGATAAAGTTTATTATTATGATTTTTAGTATTTGTACTTGCGGAAAAAGAAATTTATGTGCAGAGTTAGAAAAATAAAATGTTAATCCAAATGACGAAATTATAAAGAAATGCAGACACTCGAAAAGTTGCCCTCTATTTTCCCTGGAAAGGAAAACTTATTGCTAGAAAAAAATATATACAAACAGTTTTAGATTTTTCTAGTGAATGCTAGGCTTTAAAAGTTTAAAGGGAGACATTGCCTTTAAACAATTTTAAATGGAAGATTTTTTTCCATATTTTTTGCTTACCATATATTTTTTAATTATTATTTTATATAAATAGGAATATCAGCATTTGTTGGAATTAGTTTTGCTGAATCTACTTTGTTTATAAAAATAACTTTTTTATATAAAGGGAAAAGAGAGAGCTTGTTTAAATAGGAATAAATAGAAATATCAGCATTTGTTGGAATTAGTTTTGCTGATCTACTTTTGTTTATAAAAAATAACTTTTTTTATATAAAGGGAAAAAAGAGAGCTTGTGTAAAGGATTTTTAAATTTTTCTGACAAATTGAGCGTAAATTTACCAAACAAACAAAGGGAGTTTCATTAATTATTTTTCCTTTTTTTAAGTAATAATTATTAGGTATAAATCTCCACCAATTTGATTTTTAGAGAATCAAAAATCTCACATAAGATTGAATTTTCAAAAATCTAAAATAATGCAATAAAAAATCCATTTCAAAGAACTATAAATACTAAATGAAATAAACAGCAGAGAAAAAAGTAGGTAAAGCTTCATCGTAGGTTTATTATGTATTTACTGCGAAATTTTGAAACCAATAGTGAAACAGTTTTTTTTAATTTATAAGGCATGCAAGTTGAAAAAAAAAACATTTTCAGTACATTGCATATAAAGTTTTTATACTTTATTTAAAATCTTTAATATTAAATGCAAATATTGTATTGCAGGTTCTTATTTAAATATTTCAATGGGGTTTTTTTAAACGATTCAGAAATATCCAGAGATTTTAAAAATGTATAAAATCAAAAATTTTGGGTATAAAGATGATGTCTCTCCTTAACACATTGCGTGCGGGTATATTTGGCAGCGTAATTGTAACGGAAGTGGGCGTTTTGCGTGTAAATTTAGTTATTCAATAGATCGAAAATCATTTAAGTTTTTAACCAACTTTTAGTATATTATACTGAAATACATAAGCAAATATATAAAATAGAAATATATAAATAGAAACTATAAGATATTTGTAAGAAAAAAATATATATTTTAGTGGATAAATTTGTGATAGTATCGTAAATATGAAAAATCATATAGAAATAGTAGTATATAGTTTAAATTTTTTCCCGTTCTGTGGTTCCGCATCGACTGATGTAAAAAATAGATTTTATTTGTCTAAATTTTTTTTCAGAATGTGTGTAGTAGACAAGAACATCCAGCTTCACTTTCCTGTATATACCGTTATTTTTGTACTCACAAACAAACCATGTTGTTACACTAACCCGTACTAGTATGTGACCCGCTCTAAAGTATCAAACGTCAGAAAACGTACTAGTACGTGATTCGCATGCAATATGTTAATATGCAATTTTAGTAATGACTGAACTTAAATATGCAATTCTTTCATAAAATTTTTATTTCACTGAAAAAAAATTAAATGCTTTTGCTTTTTATTTACGTCTATCTTTGCATTTATCTCCAGAATCTCGTCAGATTTCCATAGATTACTCAGTGCTTATAAACTCCATGCAACTCACCTCGGTGCAGGCATATTTCGAACTGAATAATATTGACCCTGTTTTAACTTTTTTATATATTCTAAAACTCCTCTTTCTTCTCCATCCATCATATTTACCATATTTGACCAAATAAAACAAAAAGCAAAACATAAAAAATATAATTCCATTTTACCACATCTTTTCCAGTTTGTCCTATTTTTCACACTTCTTCGAATTTAATATGTAAACACAGCGAGGCTTGGATATTTTTATTGTGTGAAATTATTTCTTTAGCTGTCAAAAAAAACTTAACACTATAGGTCCGGATATCATATTTTTCCTCAATTTATAATGCTCCAATTTATAAATCCAGTCACGATTTATCACAATTCTGCTCATTATTCGTAGTCTCTATCATTTTCTATATTTAAGTAACAATGGTTTTTGGCTGTTTTTTTAAACCCACGGTGGTAAACAGCCTTCCCTAAGGATTAGGCTTTGAGATATTTACCACGAAACAGTTCACTCCACAACAGTAAAACAAACAAAAAACAAGAGAGAGAAGATAACATGAGTCATCCCTCAGAAATGTCCAGTGTTTAAATAATTAAAACTAAATCCTGGAAGAAGGTAGTATTAAGCTTGCCGCTATTGTTAAAGCTAGCGAAAAAAGTTTAAAATGATAACCAAATATAAAACGTAGCCCTGTTGTTTCTCATGCCACTCGGACAAACCAAGCATGACTTAGCTAGCAGGCTCTCGTATTAAGACCAATGGGTACGCCTTCCGTTTTAATGAGCACCATTAAGGTGAAAGAACGACTTCGCTTAAGTAGGTCCTCGTAATTTTGAAGTAGGGACCACACAGAAGACCCTCAGTTTTGGATTGCCACCCCTAGAGGTATCAATTGAGAACTTGAACATTGTGACTATGAACACATTTTAAGTACCCCAGTCACCTTTAATGAACACGGAGATCTTAGTCCGGTTCGGGTTCCGAATCCGCAGCCTTTCAGTTACGAGATCGTTGCCTTTGCCGACTGATCTGCTGATCGTTGCCTTTGCCGCAACCTTTCAGTTGACCGATCGTTGCCTTTGCCTATTGGGGCTTACTTTCAGGTAATAGACGTAAACAGACCTATCCTTCTCCGCTTTGGCGCTCTCGAAGTTTGCCCCTGAATAGGTTTGGTTTGGAGTTAGAGTGCTACGGTCTTCTTTTTGCAACACGAGGGCTAATGAGACCGAGACTTACAGCTTAAAGCCGATTTCGAACGGCTATGAATATCCATGCCACTGTGGGATTCGAACCCACGAACTCTTTAACCAAAGGCCAACACCTTAATCAATCGACCGTCGTTCGGCTGGCCCTGAAGAGAAAGTTCCATATCAGTGTTGACTTGTTCGGCTCCGGACTTGGCCAGGACGTCCGCTTGATTATTGCCGTTTGCATTTGCTTCTGCTTTCACAAAGTTAATGGTTACTTTTCTTGTTTCGGAGATCTGCACCATTAGGAGTTGGATTCGTTGAGCCTGGTTGTTCTAGGAAGAATTCGGTAATTGCATTTATGCTGGCCTGGCTGTGTGAGAAGATTGAAGATAGTATTATGCCCAAGATTGAATATAACCACTTTAGAACCTGTGTGCTGTGTTTGCTTAAGTATATTTTATGTTTATTTAGAAGTTTTTCATGTAAAAAGTGTGATCCAACTCCTTGTTTCATTTTGAACTTTGATCATTTACATTAGTTCAAAAAACCACATTTACAGAAAATTATCATTTATTCTAGCGTCAGTTTAGGGAGACGGGTAAAATGAATTTAAGACGGCAAACACTCCCTTAAATCTGACATTTTACTGCACGGGTATTAGGTATTAAAGAATGAGAAGGGGTTAAAAGGGAATTTTAAATAGATTTATTTAGATCTAATAATTTTGATATATTACATATATATATATATATATATATATATATATATATATATTTGTGTGTGTGTGTCTGTCGTTTGGTACTGGAATTTGTGGGTTTGAATCGCGATGCTGGCATGGATGTTCGTAGCCATTCGGTATCGGCTTTAAGCAGTAGATCTTGGTCGCATAGCTCTCATGAGTAAAATAGTTAACCGTAGCTCTCAAAATCAAACCATATATATATATATATATATATATATATATATATATATATATATATATATATATATATATATATATATATATGCCAAGTTTGAAAACGTGAAAATTAATGATTTAAAGCAGAAACGCAAAGCATTGTTCTAATGCAGGAGCATGAATCTTTAATAACCCATTGTAAAAGGAGTTAACGTGTAAATATTGAGAGAGAGTATCTTGAGATAGGGTTGCTGCATGAACCCTAGCTGATTGTAGCTTTTTTGTTAGAGTGTGGACGATAGTCACTGTTTGATGGTTAACTGTTAAAATGTGCAATATTCATAATAAAGATATTATCAAGACATCATTAGCTCTTTAACTTGTTACATGCGTGACATATATATAAATGTGTGTGCATATAAATCTTTTTGTTTTCATATATAAATATATCAATATTATTATACTCGAGGTATACAAATGGAATAATAGGAATATCTACCGTATCTGAGTTTCGAGTATTTATTTTCCAGTAGAACAGTTGCTTCAATATTATTTTGATCAGTTCCCTCCCACGTAAATTGTTTGTTGGAGTTTCGATCTATTGGGGCAGAAGAAAAATGTCGAACACATTTTAGAGAAACTACGCCTTCCATAAAAGAGATTTTGAGGGTGTATTGAAATAATTAATCGTTACCGGATGGAACGCAACTTCATTAACTTATCACTAATGAGACAAAATGCATCTCATTAAAACTTTGTTATAGTCGGTGCCCGGAAATTTCTCATTGTATTCTTCTTTACGGTAAACCGATGGGTATTGATTTTGGATTCTTATGGTTGCCGAGTTTGGATGGGTGTTCCAGGGGGTGGCAGGGAGGGATCTCATGTGTAATACTCGGTTAAGAATGCAGTGGAATTCGTTCATTTGCGAACAAGGTTGTCAAGTAATTAATTTCGCAAAGACGAGTTCTCGTCTGCAAGGGGTCCTCGGTTGTTTGCTTGTAGTAATTGTTTGGAATCCCACTCTAGAGAGGTGTTTTGTTCGACCATATTTTTAAATCCTTCACGGAAGGAGGAAATGGGAAAATTCTCCAAAATTTCGATTGATTCACAGCTGGATGTAGAGTGCTATGAAATCAGATATGGAATAGAAATATTTGAAGAGATTCTTGTTTGATGGTCGCAACATATTAGAGAATTTTTAAAATGTTAAATTTAACTTACATTTTTTTTATCCTTAGCTAGTTATTTAATGACTCTCAGACACTGGAGTCAAACAATTAGACATTTTTCATGCAACAGATTTTAAGACTCAATTATCCTAGCCTTATTATGCTTAAATCCTTCATAAAGGGAACGGAAAATTCTCAAAATTTCGATTGATTCACAGCTGGATATAGAGTGCTATGAAATCAGATATGGAACAGAAATATTTGAAGAGATTTTCTACGGTCGCAACATATTAGAATTTTTAATATGCGGAAATATAACTTATATTTTTTTTATCCTTAGCTAGTTGTTTAATGTGTCTCAGACACTGGATCACACAATTAGACATTATTTTACATGTATGAGATTTTAAGATAAGATTCAAGGATCATGGCTTTATTATGTTTAACCCCTTGCCTGCTTTGCACGGGCTCGGTTACCATGCCTTTAATTATTTGCCCATACGCCATACGGGTAGACTGATTTCTTTGTCATTCTCACTCCTTTCACCTAATCTTTTGTATTTTTAATGTCAAATAAGTCGTTTAGATGTCCACAAGTGAGGGCTTTCTGATAGGTTTTGCATTACACTGCGAGTTTTTATCTTTGAGTTTTCAGCTTGATTGTTGCTTGAGTTTTTGGGAGACTGGCAAGAGAGACAATTTAGAGGTAATTCTATCTACAGACAAAAGCCTAAGACCTGCAAACTAGTTCTATATGTGCTCACTGATGAAAAATGACAACTTTAAAAGAATTAGAAAAGAGACCAGGTATATTTGTCCTGTGGCATTGGACTATGCCTCTTGCCCTCGTTCCAGATTTATCGTTCTAAATATGATCTTTGAAAAAACTGGTTAAATAAATGTACTTGTAGTATTTGTATTCTAAAATAATTGTGTATTAATTGAGATCGAAAATATTTGTATTTTTATATGCCCATCTGTAAATGTGACTTCCCTGTCTGGCGAACATGAGTGAGAAAGCATTATTTCCTGTTCCAATTTTCCCTGGAAAACATTATTCCCTGAAATAATGTTTTCCAAGAAAAACATTATTTCCCGTAAAACAGCTGTTATACATCTCAAAATAATTATAATATTAGTTTTAATAACATTTTCCAGATTAAAAATGTAAAATAAACAAAAACATACAATAAAAAAATGTGTATTTTGAATTTTTTTGTATCGAATTCGAGGAAAAAATAAAATTGTTAAGGAGTCAAATACTTCATAAGAGCAAAAGAAAAATTTCAAAATTTCGATTGATTCACAGCTTTATATAGAGTGCTATGAACAGAACATTTGAAGAGATTCTTGTTTCTATGGTCACAACATATTAGAATTTTTAATATGCTGAATTTAAATTATAGTTTTTTTTTATTCTTAGCTAGTTATTTAATGACTCTCAGACACTGGTTTGGTTTGGTTTGGTTTGGAGCGTTACGGTCTACTATTTTGCACACGAGGGCTAATGAGACCTGGATCTACAGTCTCAGACACTGGAGACAAGCAATTAGGCATTATTTTTCATGTATGAGATTTTAAAATAAGATTCAATGATCATAGTTTTATTATACTTAAATACTTGATAAGTGAAACAGGACAATTTTCAAAATTTCGATTGTGCTACAGTTGGATATGAGCATTTATGAAATCAGACAGGAAATAGAAATATTTGAAGAGGTTTTGGCTTTTACAATAATTATGTATTAGAATTTTTAGAGGTGCGGTAGCTCAGTCGGCAAAGATAACAATCTCGTAACTGAGAAGTGGTGGGTTCGGAACCCGAACCAGCCTGAGATCCGCCGTGTTAGCTAAAGGTGACTGGGGCACTTAAAATATGTTTGTGGTCACAATGTCCTCCATGTTCTCAATCAATACCTCTGGGGTTAGCAGGCCAAGGGTATGGGTTTTCTGCTTGGTCACTGCTTCAAAATTACGAGGGCCCACTTGAACATAAATCATACTTTCTCCTTTGTAGTGCTCGTTATAAACGAAATACGCACCTCATTACCTTAATACGAGTAGCCTCCAGCTCACGTGCTTGGTTTCACCAAGTGGCATAAGTCAACAACAACAACGCAATTATGTACTGCCACTAATACCAATCACACTTTTTGTTAATTAGTTAATTTCTTCATTGAGGTATGACTATATAATCCAGTATTTAAAGTTTTTCATAGTTCCAACTAGAGGTGAAGCATCATTAGAAGCTATGGCAGCTCCGCTTTCCTAACAATTTAACAAATTTAAGATTTTTATTTACTTATTTTTTTATTTTATTTAGTTATTTTTTAATTTGTACTCTCTATCTCTCCACAGCGCTTGCAATCCAAACTCACCGTCACTCTCTTGTTAAAGGGACGCACATTCCATCTGTCAGCCATATTGGCTGCTAGTGTGAACCGCGCATGAGTATTGTAACTACCTTATGCAATGCCCATTTCTTTTAAAAAATTTAAAATCCTTCCCTTACCTATAAATATTTTAAACAAAAAACGTTATTACCCTGTTTTATTTCTCCCGCTATTGCTAAAAATTATTTATCATCCAGATTATCAAAATCCAATAATCGGCAAGTTTGCACACAAGACAAAAATCATGTCAAAATACAGTAGATGCCAAAAGAGGGTATAGTATATCTATTCTGAAATATTTCATTTATTTAAAGCCAAGCGAAAGTTTACAATATATATTCTAAGATATATTATTAATTAAACTGCTTTCTAATACATTGAAAACTGTTATAAGTTTACAACTATATTAGTTTAGTGATTGGTAATTTAATTCGTCGGTAATTTAATAATGTTTTTTTTCAGTTGGTAATTAATTGAAAAGAACAATATAGTGAGGGGGAAAAAACAAACCCTCCTTTTTCCGCTCAGAAAAGAAATATTCAGCCCCTCTCTCTTGAGCCTGAAAAAAAGGTTTTCGGCTTTTGATTGAACCAAACTCCCTAAAGTGTTGCCTCATCCTCCATTTTGGTGCTTTTTTCACCTCACAAAAGAGACTTTAAACGATAGAGGCAATCAGGGCGAGTTAAAAAGGTAGAGATGAAAGAGTTAGTGGTTAACCAAGACAAATTATCTTTCTTTGAAAACCGTTTTTAAAAATTTAAAGGGTAATCTCGACCGCTGCCAGTTCCTAGCCGAGAAAAAGAAGAATGACAAGATTAATTTTGTGCGAAATTTCTTTTTTTTCTTTTCACTTCAACAGACTTCGATTGGTGTGTCGCTTCGGACTTTCTGTTAGCTTCATTTGATCATTACTAACTTGTCTGGTAAATTTATTACTAACGCGTTTGTTTGATTAAGAGCGTAATTTATAGGAAATGCAGTTAAGCGTTTATAAATTGAGTAATCTGAATTAAAGTCTACGTCTTTGGGGACTAATTGAAGAAGAAGCGAGCGATGTAAAAGAGCCAGTGAGAGAATTTACTGCACATACATTGCAGAAAATTAAAAAAGGGTCACTTTAGTAGCTAAAAGATAATGATAATTTATTTCTTTAAACCTTATATATTGATAACATAAATTCATAACACAATATTAATTTACTAACCGTATTCCTGTGTTTTGATATTATGATTCTGTGATTGTTAAAAAATTAGAAAATATCACAATAACGGTACGAATGCAATATATATATATATATATATATATATATATATCCTCATTGGTACATTTTGAAATTTTCTAGCCTTTTTGCTATTTTTGTAAAATTATTGCATTTTTTAAATTGAGTAATCTGAATTAAAGTTTACGACTTTGGGGACTAATTGAAGAAGAAGCGAGCAATGTAAAAGAGTTAGTGAGAGAATTTAGTGCATATACATTGCAGAAAATTAGAAAAGGGTTATTTTAGTCGATAAAATATAATAATTTATTGCTTTAGACCTTATAGATTTATAACATAAATTTATAATATTAATTTATTAGCCGTATTCCTGTGCTTTGCTATGATTATGTGATTGTTAAGAAATTGGAAATCATCACCATAACGGTACGAATGCAGTATATATAAATCCTCATTGGTACATTTTGAAATTTTCTTGCCTTTTTGTAATTTTTGTTAAAATTATTGACTTTTTCTAGTTGAGTAATGAGTTAAATTCTACGTCTTTGAGGACTAATTGAAGAAAAAGCGAGAGATGTAAAAGAGTCAGTGAGAGAATTTAGTGCACATACATTGCAGAAAATTAGCAAAGGGTTACTACTTCCGGTATGATTTAATAATGAAAAACTGTGCATGAAATAACCATTTAATTTTTATTTAAAAAACTTGTTTCATTTTACAATTCTTCCATATTTTTAATTAAAATCCACATTTTACATAGTGTTAAATAATATCAGAAACAGTAAAATTAAGAAAATATCAAAGCAAAACATTAATAAGGTATACAGATAATAGTCTTCAAGCTAGTGGTACTTTTCAAAACAAAGTGCAAAGGAATTCTTAATTGTTTACACCGCCAAGTAGTCTCACTTTTAATTGGATTCTTGTAATACACACGGCATTTCTTAGTAGGTTTTCTTTTATTCTGACTCATTAATTTTGCAATGACTTATACCAAGAAATTCTAAGTAAATAATATGCAATAGTGACTTGTGATTTTCACAAGTGATAAAAGTGTAGCCAAATTCAGTACATTAGAAATTTTAAACTAAATTAATTATCATATTTAACTTTAGCTTTAATCGCATGACGAGTGTAGCTCGTCATTGTGCTGTATAGAATGAAAAACTAATGACGAGCTAGACTCGTCATTTTACCGGAAGAAGTTAAATCGAGTAGCCCCCGGCTCATATTGAGCTTGGTGTGACCCAGTGACATAAGACAACAAAAAAAGAATTTTTAAAATGTTGAATTTATTTCATTTCTAGATCATTATTTGATGGCTCATGGATTAACCTGGATATAGTGTTACATTTCATAGACGGGAATCCTGACTGTGACTCATTACTACAACTTTACTTCGAACGATGGCCAATTGGTTAGGGTGCTGTCCTTCGGTATAGGAGTTCGTGGGTTCGAATCCCACAGTGGCATGGATGTTCGTAGCCTTTCGAAATCGGCTTTAAGCTGTAGGTCCCGGTCTCATAAACCCTCCTCTTGCAAAAAAGTATACGGTAGCACTCCAAACCAAACCAAACCAACTACAACTTTAGTATTCTTAAATCCTTCATGATTTGGTTTGGTTTGCTTTTTGGAGTGCTACAGTCTACTTTTTGCAACACGGGGGCTAATGAGACCGGGACCTACAGCTTAAAGCCGATGCCGAACGGTTACGAACATCCATGCCATAGTGGGATTCGAACCCACGAACTCCGGTTCCGAAGGCCAGCACCCTAACCACTCGGCCATCGTTCAGATTAAATCCTTCATGAAAAGAATAGAGTGTTTTTAAAATTTTGATTGAACCAAAATTTTATGGGAGGAGATAATTTTTAAGTCTATGGAAGGAGATGGTTTCTAGTCGATGGGCTTCAATGAATGTTTTACGTAGGCTACAGCTTCTAAACTCTTACCCAAATCTAGATTTCACATCCAAGGTACAGAGGTATTATCGGCTCCGTTTATGCGCTCTCCCGTTTCGGCAATTTTAGCTAATTGAGCAAGATTTTTGTATGTTCCTTTTTTCCTTTCGTTTATTGTTAAATTTATAATGTTTCAATTTCGGGTATTTTTTTTTCTCCTATTTTGGTACAATCCCAGTGAAACGTCTTTTTCTTTAAAATTGTTTGTTTATTTTCCAAAAAAAGTACATTCAAGATCAACTAGACATTCCACAGATAAAACTCATTATATATTTATTCCTAAATTCAAAAATTTAGAATATTTCTGACTGTGGATATTGCGGTTTTTCAAAAGGGGAAGAGGGGAGGTTTGCCTCCTGCAGAGTTCACGCTAACGCACTGACTTGAAGTTTCTAAATAACATCTAAATCTATTTTATGGCATCTCTAATTTCCAGAATCTGCGTGAAGTGCGGTTATATAAAAATGTAAAATAACATTTTTTCTGACTGTTATGCTGAAAATTGTTGTTTCATATGTTCAAAGTAGTATAAAATTGATTACGCTGCCATAATTTTCTGTTGGCGACAATTATGTCGCCAACAGAAAACCTGCCGTTGAAGGGTATGGATAATACATCTGATTCCGAACAGGCTTAACGTTTTATCTGCAAATAATAGTACTTTCTCAACGTTATTTATACTTGTACAAATGTCAAAATTAGAATGACAAGGGATGAATCATAGAACCATTTCAAATATCAGCAGCGATCTGATAACTATTAACCAGTTAACGTGCAACTTGAGCGCGCTAAACTGGCCAAACTGTGCACACTTGAGATAATTCGAACGGCGTTGTACTTTATGTTGCTATAATTTTTCACACTCGAATTCAATCGAGAATCTCGTGTTGCAAAAAGTAGACCGTAGCACTCCACAACCAAACCAAACCAATCAATCGAGAATTGAAAATAACAATGTGAAAGCAATAAAAAAAACAATCGTGTTATTGATATTTATCAATTACACGAGATTGTAAGCTATAACACTTATTCAAGTATAATATATATATATATATATATATATATATATATATAATATATATAATATATATATATATAATTTATATAGTTATTTTTATACGCGCCGAGCGGTCCGCGAATGTCCTATCTCCTAAATCGTCGGTCAGTTGATTATGACCTGCATGGGTCTCGAAAATGGAGCAGGAATGGGAGACGAAAAGAAAATCAGCCGAAGGGAGAAGTGTAAAACTTAACAACGTTGATTTATTCAACAACTAAGCAAAACATTTAAAAGAAACTATCGATACAATCGTTGAGAGAGGAGCTCATTCGAGAGTCACCTACTCATTTGCAAATCCACTCGGGAGTGTGTCCCGTCTTTCCTTGATCCAACAGGAAACCTCGGTTCCAGGGGAGAGCGACACCCCCCCCTTTAACCTTCGCCCTTGAAGAAGTCGAGTCACACAAAAGCAATTTTTTCCTTCTGTCGGCGCGATGACAAACGGCAGCTTTGACACTTCTAATAGTCCGTGTGTCAAAAGGACCATTACTGCCGTTTCCCAATTGTTCGGCGTTTTAAAATGTTCGGCGCCTTACAATAGACCAAAGGTTCACTTTAGCCGACACATTTTTCCTTTGCTCGCCGACAGAGACGGACGCGATACTTACAGTTATCACTTACTTATCTCTTCCTTGTGAGTCGCTTTATGACAGCGTATTCATATTCAGATTCTGATTCGCTCCTTTTTCGATATATATTTTACTAAAATATAACGTAAAATAAAATATAATTGTTAACTATTTTATTACCAAGCTCTGGCTGTAAAGACATCCTGGTTTCGAGGCC
Organism: Pardosa pseudoannulata; assembly: GCA_032207245.1. NCBI lineage: Eukaryota > Metazoa > Arthropoda > Arachnida > Araneae > Lycosidae > Pardosa > Pardosa pseudoannulata. Next base: position 53,905,368 of record CM063504.1, on the reverse strand, counting down.
TCACTTTATATACTTTATTCTTGAGATATGAAACATAAGGCTTTCATATTTGATACCTACGCATCAAAGGATCACATATTATACTGTCAATTGGTAGATTTCTTACCAATTGAACAATATACTCTTTCAACAATAATAATAATATTCTAAGTATTAGAAATCATATCAATTGTATATTTATCCAATATACTCAAATTTTGATTATTTTTGTAATTTTCTTGGCAAAACAACGTTCTAAATTGTGTTTTTTACATTAAAAAAATTTATTTTTTGGCAGGTATTTTAAAAAAAACTGTTCATTAAGAGGTTAACTACCTCATGCAATGCCCATTTATTTCAAAAAAATAAAATCCTTCTGTAACAATAAGTTATATTCGGTTCAGCTTTTTTTACCTCTTCAGGTGAGTCATCGTCAAAGACATACCAGAACAGGACCGGTTTGAACTAGAAAGAAACTTCGGACTTCTCACAACCAATAGAAGTGTCCGTTGGTTTGGGGAATTCTGACCACCCTCCGTTCTGGAGTGGACCCCTGTTTTTTCTCCTCATGGCAGTCTGATTTTTTTGGAGGACAAGATTGCGACCAGAGAAGAGTAGAAGGTGAACGCTGCTGTCATCCGCGGCTTGCCAAATAGACCTTTTGAGAAAAATCATCGCCATACTGTTTTTTAGGGCCGGCGTCGACTCGAGAGCAGTCTTCGATATCTACAAATGATAAGTTAATTACAGTTGTATTCCTTAGGCATTTATTTAATTGTATAAATTCATTTAATCAAGACATATTTGTCCATGTGTTTATTAATGAATTTTAATTTATTCTTTCTCAAACACTAAGCAAAAGTAATATTATTTTTTTACACCTTCCCTTACCTAAAAATATTTTAAATAAAAAAGTTATTACTAGTGGCGTGCGGTCCATATGTGCAGGGTGTGCAGTGCACACCGTGGCAAAATTATGAGAGACAATAATTTTCTTCACCTATAACTACCTATCTTTATGTGGTGTATAATAAATATTATTTATGATATATTCAAATATTATGTTGGTTTGCTTGCTTGTATTTCAACAGTGAGTGCAGTACTAGGTGCTGCACCATGTAGCACGTTCAAAAGCAAACGGACATAGGAAGTTTAAATGTCTACGCAGTACGCACTAATAGGAAATCACGCTAATATGTATGGGCTACTGGAGAAGCACATCATACTATAGCACTGAGGCAAGTGCAACAATTTTTACTGCACTTGGCATTCAAAATCATCCGAAGGTACGGTTTATTAAGCGTTGTATTAGAGCGGGGACTTGCGTGCTGAAGCGCTTTTGGTTTTTTAACTGATTAACTGGCCATACGATTTTGCAGACGGTTGATGTTTAAATTTATATATTGTAAGATTTTGTTTTCATGGAAATATAAAAGAAGTATTTCATCAATATAAAGGGAAATGTTTTAATATGGTAAAATTCGGTGATGTATTATATTTATTGAAATAATTCGCTGAAAAACAATGTTGTTTTGTTAGAGAAAAAAGAAACGAATTAAACAGAACAGTCCAAATTTTACCATTCATTGTGTCTTACAGACAGTATAAAAGTTATATCTGTGACGCCATATCCCTGGTTTTGTTTTTAAAAATTGTCAAGATGTTTTTCGCAGAATATATGATTTCCAAATGTTAAAAACAATTCATAAATAGAATTTAATCCACTGACCGAACAAGGAACAGTTCGTTCTATTGTGCCAACGTGCAGTAAAATCCTCTGCATGTGGAATAGGCGTTTGGTTTGTCGGCACCATTGATCATCCTGATGAGGCACCGCAGCGGCGGGCGCCATGTGGTTCTACGTTTGCTGAAAATATAACTTTTTCGTGGAAGCCCGAAGCGTTGCTTTTTCGCCGATTTGACACCGTACAACAAAAGACATGATTTTTGCTACAGTGCTAGTAGAATTCTTATAAGTTTAGCTGTTTTCATAGTTATAACTCGACTACTCGTAGGTAGATATTTTATTTATTGTATTCTTTAAATTTATATTCATAATAAATAACCCATTTCAGAATGGAGAACTCAAATGTCTCAATAATTAAAGATTTATTGGAAAATCCATGTTCTCTGCACACCCTGCATGAAAACCTACTGCACGCCACTGGTTATTACCCTGCTTTATTTCTATCGCTATTTCTGATAATTCTTTATCATCCAGATTATCAAAACCCAATAATCGGCAAGTTTGCACACCAAGACAAAAATCACGTCAAAATACAGTAGACACCAAGAGAGGGTATAGTATATCTATTCTAAAATATTTTATTTATTTAAAGCCAAGAGAAAGTTTACAATATCTGTTCTAAGATATATTATTGATTAAACTTCTTGCTAATATATTGAAAACTATTATAAGTTTACAACTATATTAGTTTAGTAATTGGTAATTTAATTCGTCGGTAATTTAATAATGTTTTTTCAGTTAGTAATTAATTGAAAAGAACAACATAGTGAGGGGAAAAAATAAACCCTCCCAGTACCTCTTGAGCCTGATAAATAATGTTTTTTTCAGTTAGTAATTAATTGGAAAAGAACAACATAGTGGGAGGTGGAAAAAATTTAAACCCTCCCTTTTCCCGCTCAGAAAAAATATTCAGCCTCTCTTGAGCCTGAAAAAATTTTCGGCTTTTGATTGAACCAAACTCCCTAAAGTGTTGCCTCATCCTCCATTTTGGTGCTTTTTTTCATTTCACCTTTGAAAAAGAGACTTTAAACGATAGAGGCAATCAGGGCGAGTTAAAAAGGTAGAGATGAAAGAGTTAGTGGTTAAAAGACAAATTATCTTTCTTTGAAAACCTTAAAAATTTAAATAATTCTCGACCGCTGCCAGTTCTAGCCGAGAAAAAAGAAGAATACAAGATTAATTTTGTGCGAAATTTCTTTTTTTTCTTTTTATTCAACAGATTCGATTGGTGTGTCGCTTCGGACTTTCTGTTAGCTTCATTTGATCATTACTAACTTGTCTGGTACATTTTGAAATGCTTTTTGATTTATTTAAAAAATGCAGTTAAGCGTTTAAAATTGAGTAATCTGAATTAAAGTCTACGTCTTTGGGGACTAATTGAAGAAGAAGTGAGCGATGTAAAAGAGTCAGTGAGAGAATTTAGTGCACATACATTGCAGAAAATTAGAAAAGGGTTACTTTAGTAACTAAAATCTAATTATAATTTACTGCTTTAAACCTTATATATTGATAACATAAATTCAAGACATAATATTAATTTACTAGCTGTATTCCTGTAATTCGCTATTATAATTGTGTGATTTTTAAGAAACTGGAAAGCATCGCCATAACGGTACGAATGCAGTGTATATAAATCTCCATTGGTACATTTTGAAATTTTCTCGCCTTTTTGCTATTTTTCTAAAATTATTGCATTTTTTAAATTGAGTAATCTGAATTAAAGTCCACGTCTTTTGTGACTAATTGATGAATCAAGCGATGTAAGAGAGTCAGGGAGAGAATTTAGTGCACATACATTGCAGAAAATTAGAAAAGGGTTACTTTAGTAACTAAAATCTAATTATAATTTACTGCTTTAAACCTTATATATTGATAACATAAATTCAAGACATAATATTAATTTACTAGCTGTATTCCTGTAATTCGCTATTATAATTGTGTGATTTTTAAGAAACTGGAAAGCATCGCCATAACGGTACGAATGCAGTGTATATAAATCTCCATTGGTACATTTTGAAATTTTCTCGCCTTTTTCCTTTTTTTGTAATTTTTTAAACTGAGTAATCTGAATTAAAGTCTACGTCTTTGGGGACTAATTGAAGAAGAAGGGAGCGATGTAAAAGAGTCAGTGAGAGAATTTAGTGCACATATATTGCAGAAAATTAGAAAAGGGTTACTTTCGTAGGTAAAAAATGATAATTTATTGCTTTAAACCTTATAGATTGATAACATAATATTAATTTACTAGTCGTATTCCTGTGCTTTGATATTATTATTATGTGATTGTTAAGAAATTGGAAAACATCACCATAACGGTAAGAATGCAGTATATATAAATCCTCAACGGTAAATTTTGAAATTTTCTCGCCTTTTTGCTATTTTTGTAAAATTATTGCATTTTTTAAATTGAGTAATCTGAATTAAAGTCTACGTCTTTGGGGACTAATTGAAGAAGAAGGGAGCGATGTAAAAGAGTCAGTGAGAGAATTTAGTGCACATATATTGCAGAAAATTAGAAAAGGGTTACTTTAGTAGGTAAAATGTACTGATAATTTATTGCTTTAAACCTTATTGATAACATAATATTAATTTACTAGTCGTATTCCTGTGCTTTGATATTATTATTATGTGATTGTTAAGAAATTGGAAAATATCACCATAACGGTAAGAATGCAGTATATATAAATCCTCAACGGTAAATTTTGAAATTTTCTCGCCTTTTTGCTATTTTTGTAAAATTATTGCATTTTTTAAATTGAGTAATCTGAATTGAAGTCTACTTCTTTGGGGACTAATTGAAGAAGAAGGGAGCGATGTAAAAGAGTCAGTGAGATAATTTAGTGCACATATATTGCAGAAAATTAGAAAAGGGTTACTTTAGTAGCTAAAATATAATGATAATTTATTGCTTTAAACCTTATAGATTGATAAAATAAATTTATAACATAATATTAATTTCCTAGCTGTATTCCTGATATTCGCCATTATTCTGTGATTGTTAAGAAATTGGAAAACATCACCATAACGGTAAGAATGCAGTATATATAAATCCTCAACGGTAAATTTTGAAATTTTCTCGCCTTTTTGCTATTTTTGTAAAATTATTGCATTTTTTAAATTGAGTAATCTGAATTGAAGTCTACTTCTCTGGGGACTAATTGAAGAAGAAGCGAGCGATGTAAAAGTGTCTGAAAGAATTTAGTGCACATACATTGCAGAAAATTAGAAAAGGGTTACTTTAGTAGCTAAAATGTACTGATAATTTATTGCTTTAAACCTTATTGATAACATAATATTAATTTACTAGTCGTATTCCTGTGCTTTGATATTATTATTATGTGATTGTTAAGAAATTAGAAAATATCACCATAACAGTACGAATGCAGTAAATATAAATCCTCATTGGTACATTTTGAAATTTTCCCCGCCTTTTTGCATTTTTTGTAAAATTATTTGCATTTTTTAAAATGAGTAATCTGAATTAAAGTCTATGTCTTTGGGGACTAATTGAAGAAGAAGCGAGAGATGTAAGAGTCAGTGAGAGAATTTAGTGCACATACATTGCAGAAAATTACAAAAAGGTTACTTTAGTCTCTAAAAATATAATAATTTATTGCTTTAAACCTTATATATTGATAACATAAATTTATAACATAATATTAATTTACTAGCTGTATTCCTGTGCTTTGCTATAATGATTCTGTGATTGTTAAGAAATTGGAAAACATCACCATAACGGTAAGAATGCAGTATATATAAATCCTCAACGGTAAATTTTGAAATTTTCTCGCCTTTTTGCTATTTTTGTAAAATTATTGCATTTTTTAAATTGAGTAATCTGAATTAAAGTCTACGTCTTTGGGGACTAATTGAAGAAGAAGGGAGCGATGTAAAAGAGTCAGTGAGAGAATTTAGTGCACATATATTGCAGAAAATTAGAAAAGGGTTACTTTAGTAGGTAAAAAATGATAATTTATTGCTTTAAACCTTATAGATTGATAAAATAAATTTATAACATAATATTAATTTACTAGCTGTATTCCTGTGCTTTGCTATAATGATTCTGTGATTGTTAAGAAATTGGAAAACATCACCATAACGGTACGAATGCAGTGTATATAAATCTCCATTGGTACATTTTGAAATTTTCTCGCCTTTTTGCTATTTTTGTAAAATTATTGCATTTTTTAAATTGAGTAATCTGAATTGAAGTCTACTTCTCTGGGGACTAATTGAAGAAGAAGCGAGCGATGTAAAAGTGTCTGAAAGAATTTAGTGCACATACATTGCAGAAAATTAGAAAAGGGTTACTTTAGTAGCTAAAATATAATAATTTATTGCTTTAGACCTTATATATTGATAACATAAATTCATGACATGATATTAATTTACTAACTGTATTCCTGTGCTTTGCTATAATGATTCTGTGATTGTTAAGAAATTGGAAAACATCACCATAACGGTAAGAATGCAGTATATATAAATCCTCAACGGTAAATTTTGAAATTTTCTCGCCTTTTTGCTATTTTTGTAAAATTATTGCATTTTTTAAATTGAGTAATCTGAATTGAAGTCTACTTCTCTGGGGACTAATTGAAGAAGAAGCGAGCGATGTAAGAGAGTCAGGGAGAGAATTTAGTGCACATACATTGCAGAAAATTAGAAAAGGGTTACTTTAGTAGCTAAAATATAATAATTTATTGCTTTAGACCTTATATATTGATAACATAAATTCATGACATGATATTAATTTACTAACTATATTCCTAAGCCTTGCTATTATGATTTTATGTTTCTTAAGAAATTTGAAGCATCACCATAACGGTATGCGAATATATAAATACGAATGCAGTATATATAAATCCTCATTGACACAGTTTGAAATTTTCTTTTTGCTATTTTTGTAAATTATTACACAGATAAGACTTTTTACTAATTCCATTTTTGTATTTTCTAAATTCAAAACTTAGTAAATTTTATTTACTTTTCTCCTTTATTGATTTTATTACTCTTATTTTTGTATTTTTGTTATTTTCTCGTACATTTATGATGACTTTTTGCACAACAAAGGTAAAACATTTTTTGATGAGGACCTGTATACTCTCTACCCACTTAACATTTAATAACATATAAATCACTAATAACAGAAAGAAAATAAAAAAGTTTGTATATCTATCTAATATATAATAAAAAGTTTACAATTGCTAAATAAATTATAGACATCCTGTCAGAACAGAGTACTCATTGGTATTTTTGGCAACTTTTATTGGCACTCTCATTCAAATGAGAATAGCAGAATATGACTTTAACCGGTTAAAATTTTCAGTAAAATTGTCATTGTTTGCCGAAAATAATCAATTTTTCTTTAAAAAATTAAAATTCATTAATAATTAGTCTCGTTTAATACCCAACAAAAGGGTTTCACAATGAAAGCCAGATACAAATTTATATAGATCAAAATATAGGCATGGCGAGATCAGAAGAAAATTATTAAGTTTTACGTTTACTGCCAAGTTGGCAAAGGACACTGATCTGTTGTCAAAACAAACTGTTTTAAAATACCAATCATCTATTAATAAAGTTTTAAAATATGAGTGATCTATTCTTAATCTTGCTTTAAAATATCAATTATCTATTCTTAATACTTTTTAAATATAATTTAAGTTTTTAGCTTTAAAATTTTTTAAATGTATTCTAACCACATGATGTAATATAAATTCAGGAAAGTGTTAAAAATCATATCATATAAAAATATAACTTAAATGAAATTGGAATTCACTGCAATGGTATTCCCAAGGAATAAATCACTTTTAAAGCAACAATACTGTAAAGAATAAATTTTAATTCCCGAAAAACCTTCCTGACTTTATCTGTATATGTTTTTCATCATTATATTATGTAATACATGTTTTGATTCTGGCTTTAGCAGCTAATATAATTTATAAAATAACAAAGTTTTGACATGGAACATACCAGAAATGTTTTTGATAGAGGAACAATGGCTATTATTATAATTATAGTATTCGCAACTAGTACGATATGAATTGTGAGAGTGCAGCTATGTTTAGGTTTGCGAAACTGATTTGCTCGCCGCACTCATAAGTTGGGGGTTGAATGCCCAAGTTTTTTTTCGTAACTCCAGGAAGCGTGTGATGTGGCCAGTGAAAATAATTGCACTTAAACTTCACCAAGTTTTGGAGAATTGTGATTGGTCTCCAGGAGGCGATTCAGGACCATACTTGGAGTCCCGGTCCTTCTGGGCAGAGCCGGGAAAGGACGCATTGTAAAAAGGACAATGGAACAACGAACACATCAGCACAGGATAATAAAAAGTATAGGGTTACCTGAAAAAAAAGAAGAAAAAATAATTGCACTTGAACTTCATCAAGTTTTGGAGAAATGTGATTGGTCTCCAGGAGGCGATTCAGGATCATCCTTGGAGTCCCGGTCCTTCTGGGCAGAGCCGGGAAAGGACGCATTGTAAAAAGGACAATGGAACAACGAACACATCAGCACAGGATAATAAAAAGTATAGGGTTACCTGAGAGAAAGAAGAAAAAATAATTGCACTTGAACTTCATCAAGTTTTGGAGAAATGTGATTGGTCTCCAGGAGGCGATTCAG
>CM063504.1:53877018-53892018 GCA_032207245.1 Pardosa pseudoannulata | reverse complement strand
CCGATAAATTATATTTGCAATCTCATCTCGATCGGTTAACCGAAATGGAACTAGAAGTGCAGATGTTGGAAAAGATTTTTATTACCACCCGGTGTATACATACACACACACACATATATATATACATATATGTATATATGTATATGTATATATATATATATATATATATATATATTTATTTATTTATATATATATATATATATATATATATATATATATATAAATATATATATATATATTTATTTATATATATATTATATATATATATATATATGTATATATATATTTATATATATATATATATATATATATATAAATATATATATATATATTTATATATATATATATATATATTTATATATATATATATATATATATATATATATATATTTACATATAAATATATTTATATATATATACATTTACACACTTACATGCACACACACATATATATATACACATATAAATATATGTATATAGCTAGATGATATAATATTTGCGTGTCAAAATTACCCACATTTTCTGCCGTCAAGTATTTATTTCTTATGCAGAACTTGTAAAATTCCATATGTCAACTGCTTCACTTCAAAATATTTGAAAACCTACGTTGAGCAGGTTGGCTTTGAATACGGACTTCATCACCTGATTGGAAGAGAAAATGGCATGTTTTTTTCCCTTCTCTAACTGGGTACATACAGTTTGTTAGACTTTTCGGCTGTTCCAGAGACTGAAGTAAACGTGGGCTACTTGCTATCTACCCCATTGTGGGTAGACGGTAGATCTTCGCCATTTTCGTCTACCTCGACCTTGTCTTTAAAATTAATTGACGGAATCAGAGAAATCATGCCATTTGGAAATCTTCTCATCAGAACTTTTTTAAAAACTTTTTATATCTATATGCATACACACACACACACACACACACACACACACACACACACATATATATATATATATATATATATATATATATATATATATATATATATATATATATATATATATATATATATATATATATATATATATATATATATATATATATATATATATATATATATATATATATATATATATATATATATATATATAATTCAGAACCATCGCTTTTATTTTATTTCAGAATTCCACAACTATTAAAAAAATTTTAACTTCTTTAATGGAAATATTTAATACAATCTAATCTAATATTATTTTAGTCTGATTTACGTGCACGATATTTAGTAATTGTTCAAGAGTTTTGTATATCCTAAGTTCAATGAAATTCTTTTAGAGGATGCTGAATTGAATTACCACTATGCATACTAAGTGCTAACATTTGTAATAATCATTAATTTTCAACCGCAACCCTACACCACTCGTTCTGTACTTCTGAATAACTTTAATTGGATAAAGATCTCTCATTTCATTGGTTCCTGAGTTCACCTCCCAATCTGCTTATAAAAATAAAATAAAATTACTCATTTCTGATCGAGTCTTCATAGTGAACGGATGTCCGTTGCCACAAAAACATTATGTTTTTTTCTATCCCTAAATTTCCCCTTCTCTAGTAATTTTGTGTTATGGGTTGCTACTCACAGGGGATCTAAATGATCGGAATAGTCTATTTTTTTTTCGACTGGCTACGTCATTATAACGAAAATCCTCCTAAAGAGTAGCAATCCCATCTTCGACTAACCCAAACTTGCCGAAATGCACTTCTAGTGACGTTCATTAGAAAATCTAGTGGTATAGATGATCGCTGTGAGTAGCAGCCGTGAACTAATGAATGCACACCCTTCTTTGCTGTCAAACCTTTTTGTTGTTAATTTTTACGCTGGTTGTTAATTGTATGCTCACTAATATCAGGTATTAGCGGGCTAGGCTTATAGAATCCTGTTGCACTACGCCATAAAGGACATGTAGCACAGTAACCTTGATATAAGTATTTGAGTTATAAATGTGTTTAATACTTAAAATTTACCAAGCTGCAATGTAAAAAAATTGTTAACGAGGTTTTCGTGTGTTTCATATTAGATTCATATTGCTTTTGGTGCATAGATAATATTTTTAAGTTAACTTATCTCCTCTTATTGATTGTTGATGTTACACTGAAATGTTAATTACTTATGATTTCTAATATTTGTGTTACCTACAAAATTTAATCACAATGCAATGTAATTAAGATCCAAGGTAGCTCAGTCGGTGAAGTCAACGCTCTCGTAACTCGGTTGCGGGTTCGGAACCTGAGCCGGCCTAAGATCCGCCGTGTTCGTTAAAGTTGACTGGTTCACATAAATTATGTTCGTGGTCACAATATCCTCCAAGTTCTCAATCAATACCTCTGGGGTGGCAGGCCAAGTCAATGGGCCTTCTTCTTCAAAATTACGAGTACTCAATTGAGCTTAAGTCATACTTTCATCCTTGTGGTATTCATTATACCCGAAAGGCGCACCCCCATTACCTTAATACGAGTAGCCACAGACTCACGTGCTTGGTTTCACTAAGTGGCATAAGTCAACAATAGCAATGCAATTATGTACTTCCACTAATACCAGTTACATTTTTTGTTCATTAGTTAGTTTCTTCATTGAGGTATAACTGGATAATCCAGTATGTAAAGTTTCTCATAGTTCCAACTAGAGGCGAAGCACCATTAGAAGCTATGTCAGAGCCACTTTCCTAACAATTTAACAAATTTAAAATTTTTATTTATTTCCTTTTTTATTTCATTTAGTTATTTTGTACTCACTATCTCTCCACAGCGCTTGCAATCCAAACTCACCGTCACTTTCCTATTAAAGGGACTCACATTCCATCTGTCAGCCATATTGGCTGCTAGTGTGACCCGCGCATGCGTATTGTAGCCTATGCGCTATGTCCGAGAGATTTTCCGAGAGCCAAAATATATACGTTTCTACTGGGTTTTTTTTTTTTTTTTTTAATATTTTTCTTGGGTTTAATGATGCACTGCATTGAATGTCATTATAACTTCGTAATATGTTATACCGTACCGTGAAAAAAATGGTTGTATTTTATTAGTTGTTAAGTGCTGTTTAATGTAATATGATTTACTCCCACCTAATCAAAGAAAGTACCCTTCGTAGGAGCTTTCACATGTTTTCTGAGATGCGAAAAAATCGCTATAAGGAATCACGAACTTGTGATTGTATTATTGCGGTACATTGCCTGTTTAAATCGTTTTCATATGTTGAGAAAAATCAAAATTAATTCACATAACCAGTCCTAAAAAAAGAATCACAAATTTGAGCCTTTTGTGTATGTATAAGGCGATTTCACACAGTAGGGCAAACCTCAATTTATGACAATTCTGGCTTTAGTTACAAACGGAAAGGTAGTTTATTGTTTGTCTATTGGCTGTTGTAAACCTGAAAATGAATGGGAAGGGCATTATAGTACTTCGTGACGTTGCGACAAATTGCTCTATTGTGTCCTTATGTGTGTGTTTATGTGTGAGTCAAGAGGTGTTCATTAGCCCTTTTTGTGTTAAATCCGATAAATCAGTATCGTTTGGTTTATCAAATTATTGAGGCAAAAAATATTCCATAAGGTAGAACTCAAGCCTAACCACTGGTTCCAACAGTTCATATATTTCAAGACACATACACACACACACATATATATGTTTGTACGTGTGTGTAGCATTAAAAATATTTCTCACCGATTACACGGCAAATTGGCATCTATTATTTGATTTTCCCTGGTTTGCTAGTCTAAAAGAAATCCTAATTAATTTGAAGTCGAGAAGCCAACAAAAAAACAAGTCAAAGACTGTGATAATCAAAGACAAGATGAAAAACTTTAGATATTATATAATAACTCAATGTTTTCATTTTTATTTTACATATTTTTTCCTCTCTCTCTCTCTTTTTTCACCTTATTAAAACAACTTCCCGAAACAAAACTTTCTTTTTTTGGTTCATATGGTCCTTGACAATTTCCTAAGGGGATTTCCAGGTCTCCAGAAATCCATTAATTACTAATTCAGGAATTTCCAAACCTCAAGAGAGCAAAAAGTTCGTGAAATCAAAAGCATTATGTTATTTCTTTCGTCGTAAATGTCCCCATTGCTAAGACATAAAAAATGATTAGTTATATAGTTTCATTTATTTTCAAGATTTCTTATTACTTTTTTACCTCCATTATAAACAAAATAAATTCGTTATGTCATATATCCCATTTCCTCTTTCATCATTGATGGTTAATTCTTCTCCAATTCCGTGTAAGGTTTATTCTATTCCCTTTGGAAGATTTTGATTTTGTCAAGGAACAAATATTTTTTCGCCTTTTATCTGTGAAATTCTAAGAGCTCCGATTTATATTGAATGGAACGAAGTTACAAGTTCATGTCAACTTTCCAAAGGTCTTTACGAACAGTTTCCAGATTTGAATATCTGAGAATTTTACGTGCTGCTTTCTTTCTTTCACTCGGTATTTTCCCGTTTAGTTTTTCTTACGTCCCATTTTATTCTCTTCTTACCATAGTCATTCTTGACGCTGTCCTGTGCTCTACATTAATCCAGTCAATTGCATAGTAAAATATTCATCAAAATATATATTACAGTGTCGTGGAAAGATGAAAGAAGCAGAATAAAAAATTAGGACGATAACATAAATAGAAGAACATTTGATGGTTGTCATACCGAATTCTGTGCAGATGTCACTGGCCTCAAAAATATGTGTTTTGTTTCTATCCCTAAACTTTCTACTCTTTATTTTTGTGTCTTGAACTCACGAATCCACCTCCCTATCCCCTCTTTCCCCTTTTAGTTGTTTTATTTTTCTGCTAGCTGTTATTTTATGCTTACTGCTAGAAATCTCTGGATTAGAAGGTCCCAACTAAGGAAATCCAGTTGACCTACTATCCAGAAGGTCCTGAAGGTTGTCATACACTGCTCGTAATTTCTTTTTTTCACACAAGTTTTTAAATAGTATTATATTAGGAGCGTTTTACTTTCAGTATTCAATAATATTTAAAATAATAGAACCTATAAATCCGATAGAACAATGAAAACATTTCAGACAATAAGTTCTGAACAAGAATTGAAATTCATCAGTATACAGGAAATACAAAATATTACGTGATACGATTAAATACATGTGTATTAATATAATAAAAATTTTTCCATTTAAATTTTATATTTTATTTTTACACTTTTATTGTCTATTACTTGTAGAAGCATTGGGTTCATACTGTTAAATAAAATCAACCAGAAATCGTTACGGAAAAATCTTCAGAGGAAGGCATTGGCCCATAACTGAGCTTTCTGCCCATGATGATGATCCTTGCCATTAACTTCAATTAGTTTCACCGCTTGTTCAACCTTTCAACACATTTGTTCATCGCTGTTATTTTGAATATACTACTGACAAAATATATCAGAATAGAAGCAGTTTTTATTCGTAATACCTTTATATTGAAGTATCTTTTCTTCATGCATTATTCGTGAAAAGAATAATAAATCTCTCATTTTTATTTGGATTATAATAAATTCAAGTCTGAGTACGTATTAATAGAAAACAGAATAAAGATATTTATAATTAACTATATTGGTTGATCCTCTCCGCCCACGGCGTGTTGCCGCCAGGGGGCACTGCATGTGAGGCACAGCAGTTGTAAGACGGCCTCTGTGAGGTATGGTCGCATGAGACATGAGCTGAAATGGTAGCATTTAACTGTCATGTGGCAGAAGTAATAATTTTGTAAATAATAGTGTAAATATTTTGTTTTGTTAAATAAAAATAATAAAAGACATTGGACAGTGTTTTTATTGGAATGAACAACCACAGGATCTAGTGGAAAGATCCCAACCATATTTTGTTCTCACAATAAAGCAATTTGTCGCAACGTCACGAACTATTATAATGCCCTTACCATACATTTTCATGCTTACAACAGCCAATAGACAAACAATAAACTGCCCTTCCTTTTGAAAGTAAAGCCAGAATTGTCATAAGTTGAGATGTGCCCTGATGCGTGAAATCAGCTTATAGCCTTCGATATCCAAGACATCTGAGTCCCAAAATAGCCACAGCAAACAGTGAAAATTTCCACCACCCCTAGAGGTGTGACTGCTAATAGCAGCGGAAATGCTGATGGCATTGAACAGAGTATCAATGTAAACATAGGATGTCTGTAGGTGTTTTTCCCTGAAAATTTTACAACACGTTGCGAAATGATACTTCCTCGACTGCTGTATGAAACTGTATTTTTGGAGAACCTTATCCGATGGGGTTATCCCCTGTATAACTCTGGAGGGAAATATCCCTGTCAATCATTACACCAATGCTCAGAAAAATAAAAATTGTATAACGGTATGTTTACATGAACTAGGAGGGGGGGAGTGCAGGGACTAGCACGACTTGGAGAACTTTGTTACAGTACAGTTTAATAATAACTATGATAAGTAGGGTTTATAACTGTATTCAAAAATTCAAATAAGTTGAGAAGACATTTACAATAAAATATTTATAAGTTACATTATTCAATTACTACATTAGAAGAGACAAGTATGTTTATATTTTCACATTTAACTAAGAAATTTAAAGTAAAAATTAAAAGAAATATTTTAACTAATGGTATTTACAATGATATTTACTATATATGTTCAATGGGGGACATCCACAGGAACCTAAACATGCACGGTATAAAGATAAGAGAGAAAAATTAGTGACAGGATAGGAAAAACAATTTAGAGAATAAATTAATAATTCGCTGGATAGCATGAAACATTTCATTACTATTCTATTGGATTATGAATTTGTTTACTTATATTGACAGGTAAAAAGATTGGGCGATAGAAAGCATGTAAACTTTGGGCAATTACGCTGAGAATCGCAGGACATTTGAAATTCTAGAGTGCGGGTCTTAAACAGTTAAATATAATTGAATGTACTTAATTTCAATAAATATTCTTAGCTTCCTAATATTGAATAAAAGCTATTCAAATCCATTTTAAATTATATTAAGTCAGTAAACTTTTTTAAAGTAGAGGTATACATGATACTGTCTTTTGTTTCCGAAGAAGTCTTCAAAAATATTGTGTGCCTTTAAATTTTCCTTGGATTCAGGAACGCCAAGCTGTTTGCCCCGAAGTTGCTGTTTAGAAATATAGTCGCCTTAGTCCTATATGTTCTATATCTTACAACTGTCATTATTGGAATAAAGACTCTTCTCAATAAGAGAGTTTAGGGAAAGAGAATTGCTACCAAAAGATCCACGAATCAGAACTCCCACTATCGGAATCATCATGCAACCGAACTCCCTCTCCCCTGAAATTCTGGTGTTTACTGTATTGTGTTGTAACATTGAAATAAATGTACATTTCCAATTATAAATATTTTTAAAAGTGCGTACTTAACCAAAATTTGATTTTGAAAAATCAATCATTTAAATATCTATCTACTTTTTTAATTTTAATATCTTTGTTCCAGATCATTTTTTACGTTTACTGAATCACTTTACACAAGATTTTCCCTGGACTTTTAGATACATGTAACATAAAATTTATATAATTTAATGATAATATTAATAGTAAATGTTACTATTGAATTTTATTGAAATTTTACTAATTTTTTTTATTTTATTTAAAAAATAGGTGAAATATATAATTTTTTGCTTGAAATGTTGGGATGGACCTTTGTGGCTTTATGAGAATGAAGAAAACTGGCCTCAGAGCACTGAAGAAGCAGACGAAAATTTGATAATTACTGAAAAACGGAAAACTGTTTTGTCTTCTCATAATCACACAGAAAAAACAAATGATTGGTATTATAGATCCTTCACTTCTCACTTGAAAACTGTTCGAACACTTGCTTGGATTCGCAGATTCTGCAATAATGCCAGAAAATTAACGTTTTGGATTCCCCAACTCTTTCTTCTGTGGAGCTAAAAGGAGCTGAACACCTTTTTATGCTTTTGATTCAAAGAGAAGTTTTAATGGGCCCCCAGATTCAAGGTTGCACTCTTTGAATGTCATAACTGATAGAAATGGTTTACTGAGAGTTAAAACCCAAGCCATTTACCATCAGGATACTGAAGACTTCAGGTACCCGGTAATTCTGCCCGGAGAACATCCAGCTGTAAGGAATTTAATCTTGTGTAAGCATAGAAACCTCATGCACTGTGGATTTCAGACTTTGATGGCTCTTCTCCGAGAAAAATATTGGATTCTGAAAGGGAGGAGATCAATTCGGAAAGTTTTGAACAGCTGTATCCGCTGCGAAAGTTTCAATGCCCAACCTGTGAAAACGAATTTACTGCCATTGCCAGAAGACCGTTTAAGGGATGCAGGTGTATTTGAAGTGAACAGAGTAGATCATACAGGCCGATTGTTTCTAAAAGACGGCTCCAAAACTTGGGCTGCGCTGTTTACATGAGCATCGAGCGATCCACCTTAAACTTCTTTCTTCGTTATCGGCAGAAAAAATTTTGTTGGCACTTAGACGCTTTATTGCACGACGTTATCGACCTTCTGTAATGTATTCTGATAACGGGACCAGCTTTATTGTATCCAATCGACTACTCCACTGTATTGACTGGCGGCAATTCGACGAAGATGGGAAAAAGAGAGAAATAATTTGGAAATTTATACCACCATCAGCTCCATGGAGGGGTGGATGGTGGGATCGCCTAATTGCCCTAGTTAAAGACCTTTTGAAGAAAGGTTTAGGCCTAGCATGCCTGAGTTACGAAGAACTGAATACAATACTCTGCGACTGCGAAAACATCGCAAATTCGAGACCCATTACCTGCATTTCGGAGCACGATAATTTGGAACCCTTAACACCATCTTTATTTCACAGAGAACGTAGAGTAAATGGAATTCCAGACCTTGACCACTTGGAATCTATCTTCCTTGAATCTTCACAAATGGGAAATATACAGGTGTAAACTGCAAAAAGATCTCAAAATTCGATTCAGATTGGAATATTTAGGACAGTTGAGGCAGCAAACCAAGAAAATTAGAAATACTCGTGAAATTCAATGTGGGAGAAGTAGTAATTGTCGAAGTACCCAATCAAAAGAGTCTAAATTGGCCACTAGGACAAATAACAGAAATAATACCTGGTAAAGATGGTTTTGTTCGTCTTGTGAAAGAGCTGGTCTAAGAACGGGAATTCCTGAGACCTATACAATGTCTGTATACCCTTGAGGTACAGACGTCCGCAGCTAAGAATCTACAAGAGAAAATAGATTCTACAGGTCAAGACGTAAAAGAAGAGACAGGACTGCAACCTACTGAACATCGTGAGGAGTTGTTGGAGTCTGCACCAGAACTAAATACGAAAAAAACTCGGCTAGGTCAAGAGGTCCGAGTTTCCGTAGGACTGGATCTGTGAATGACAGGACAGAATTTTGAGTTTTTCTTCTAGAGCAAACTCAAAAGGCGGGAGTGTCGCATGAACTCTCGTTCTGCTTGAAGCAGTTAGTTGACCACTCAACTCTGAAAGATATAAGTGACGCGTTCTGAAGTAAAAAGATTGAACTCTCGGCTATTTTTAAGAAATGCATTATTCTCTGTTTTAATATGCGTTGTAACTTGTCTTTGATGCTGTGAAAATAAATGTTATCGCTTTTTCAAGGCTAGTAGCATTCAAAAGAATCTAAAATAATCAAATGATTTAGACAACATACCCACTGCAACCGCAATAAACGTTACACTACTTCGCAGGATAAAAGAATAAGTTAATGGCTTTCAAACTAGAGCCAAAAATATAGACACCAAAGAATATAGCACTACATTCTTTTTCGAAACAGAATCCTCATTGATTGGTTTATTTTCAAGAGGCTGCAGTACGCATTTAGATATTGAATCCTAAAATCAATCATAGCCTGCATAAAGAATCTACTGGTTATCAGTGACATGAATATTTTATAGTGGCCAGTTCAGGCCTAGAGTTGATAAGCTCAGAATGTAACGACGTTTTTCAGTTTTTCTCCTAGAACAATATATTTTTTTAATAAACTAGAGGAGGTGTGAGTAATGGATCACTACCGATTAGCTTCTTCCAATAGCTTTGTTGAACTGGTTATAGATATCCTATATATCTTCAGAAGGGTCTTCTTTGCAGATCTTAATGACATGCATATCAATTAGTTCCAAAATGAAAGTGAAAAAAAAACATAATGTAAAATCAAAACCAATACGTCTTACTCATATTGTTGGAACATGCAACATATGGGTTCGACAACAGCTGGCAATACTCAATTTAAAGAGGTGGGGCTGTTCTTTATAAAATCAGAAAAAAAAAACATACAGCAAGCTGCTTAGAAAAAATTAATTCTGATCCTTTCCCTAACTCAAAAGATATTTGTAAATTTCCTGACTTTTGATAAATATTCTATATTTTCCTTGACGTCCTTTATAAAATCAGAAAAAAAAAACATACAGCAAGTGCTTAGAAAAAATTAATTCTGATCCTTTCCCTAATTCAAAAGATATTTGTAAATTTCCTGACTTTTGATAAATATTCTATATTTTCCTTGAATTTCTTTGACCATTTTGCAATTCCCTAACATTCTCTGAGTTTTTTAGGTTGCTGGAAGTCCTGCATTATGGGATTTTCTTTCAACGTAAATCTGCGAGCACACCGTGAGATTTCTTTCTACTAAGTGTTTTTATTGATAATTTGCTTTTTGCTGTTACAAGGAGAACCTAATTAAGACTCCTGACATTTAGTTAATAAAATAGGTAACAATTTAGAAAATAACAGTAAAGGATGACAAAATTTTCTTGTAATGGAAGTTACAAGATATGGAATGAAAACAATACCCATCTTCAAAGGTTCAAGGGTAATTTGCATAATGGTGTCCAACTCTTCTTTTTATGTATAGCAGATAACTAGACGAAGGCTTAAGATAAAAATATTATCAGTGCAACTGTACTGCACATTCGTTTTCTTACTTGTGGACGATTAATTGTTCGACCAGAACGAGTTGTTCGAGCATTCACTGTATGTGAACTACCAACAGATTGGCATGTCTGAGTAACCAAGAGGGACTCCCATGACCTCTGTAAAGGAGCTGTAAATAAATCTTCAGCTGTTGTTGTGGGATTGATATGACATGCAGGTTTAAAAACTTTTATGTGAAAACGATTTCTGCGATATTCTCTACCATTCTTTCCCTTTATGATGTAAGACCGGGGCTGTGTCCAACTCTAAATATCTTCCCTTTACACCACTGATTATTAAGACGAAACAACACTTCCTGATTTTCTTGCAATGGTTTCAGCGGGTGAGAATGTAGATCATATTTATGCTGTCGTTGTTGTCGAAAAAGCAAACGTTTTTGCACAGAGCTGCAATCATAATGAGGTACAAGCAGGGATGGAAGTGTAGGAATCATAGTACGAATTACGACGACCCATTAGAATCTCAGCTGGAGAAGGTAGTCCATCCATGGGAGTATTTCTATATTCCATCAAAACAAGATGAGCATCATTCTTGTCTTGTGCAGCTTTAACAAGACTTGATTTAATAGTCTGAATACACCTTTCAACTTGTCCATTAGAGCGAGGATATCCAGGACTAGATGGGTTGAAGTGTATGTCCCAATTAAAGCAAAACTCATGGAATTCTTTAGAATCAAATGGAGGTCCATTATCAGCAACAATTTCCTCAGGGATTCCGAAGCGAGCAAAACAGGTTTTTAATGCATTGATGACTGTAGATGCTGTTGTGTGATGTAAATGTTGAAGCTCAATATACTTGGAAAAATAATCTACAACTAAGATGTATGTTACAGAAGAGAGATGAAAGAAATCAATTGCAACCTTTTGCCATGGTCGCTCTGCTAGTTCTCTATCCAAAAGTGGTTCTTTGCTATTTAACTTTTGATTTAGTTGACAGATATTACAATGTGATACCATGTTTTGAATTTCAGTGCTCATACCTGGCCAATAAAGAGATTGACGGGCAAGGTTTTTGCAAGACACTATGCCTCTATGACCAATATGTAGGCGTTGTAATACATCTTTACGACACGACTTTGGAATTACTAGACGCTGTCCACGACAGATAAGGCCATTCTTAACATGCAATTCAGATTGACAATGCCAATAAGGCTGTGCATGCTGGACTACACTTTTCTTATCAGGCCATCCATTTTCTATGTAATTTTTAATACTCTGAAGTTCTATGTCATTTTTAGTCTCTATCATGATTTCATTCAGTTTGGAATTTGATGCCTGAACCAACAGGGAAACCATTAACTGTGCATCATCAACTTCAGTAGTTGAAACAGAATTTTCTGGAATAGGTGCTCTAGACAAAGCATCAGCAACAGCTAAGTATTTTCCAGGAACATGAGTTAGTTTAAAAACTGTATCTTTGTAGACGTAATAAAAGTCTCTGAAGTCTTGGTGATATATCTTCAAATGGCTTATGTATTAAACCAAGCAAGGGCTTGTGATCTGTCTCTATTTCAATATGCTGGCCAAAAACATAGTAATGAAAATGTTCACAAGCATGAACAATAGCAAGAAGCTCTTTCTCAATTTGGGAATATCTTGACTGAGCATCAGAAAGGGTAGCAGAAGTATATGCAACTGGTTGGCGATTCTGAAGAAGAACTCCACCAATACCATAGGAACTTGCATCAACAGAGAGGACAATAGGTGTATTTTTGTCAAAAAATTGAAGAACAGTAGTCGATTGTAACAAGTCCTTAACTTTCTTGAAAGCCTCATTGTGATGAGAACTCCATACCCAATTAGTATCTTTTTTGAGTAAATCTCTTAATGTAGAAGTTTCTTGTTTTGGACATGTGGGACTTCTGACACCATGTTAAGTTTCTTGTGAAAATTTAGGCACAAATTTCATGAGATATGTAGCCATACCCAAGAATCTCATTAGTTCTTGCTTAGTGGTAGGCACAGGAAATTGAGCGATAGCTGACACTTTCTTTGGATCAGGCGAGAGACCATCAGTAGAAATTATGTGACCCATTTTAAAAAAGATATTATAAAAGAATTTAAAAAAAAATATACAAATATATACTTAATTAACTTACTAGAACCACTTACAAAATGAGAATTCTATCTTTGTTGAATTTCAGCCCACTTTCTCTAGCAATTTGGAATACCTTTTTTAATTTTGCATAATGATCTTCTATGTTTTTACTATACACCATGACATCATCAAAATATGGATCAATGTCTGGGCAATCTTCAAAAATTTTGTCCATAATCATCTGGTATACTTCAGGAGCACAACTTAGACCGAATGGCATAACAAGAAAACGATATCTACCAAATGGAGAATGAATTTAATTTCACCAGTTTAAAAACCAATGAGAAATTAGGCACATCTAGTTGAATGTGGATAAAAAGCATTTTTGGCATCAAGGAGAGAAAAAACTTTAGAACCATTTACCTTTGACAATAGTTGATCTTGTGAGGGAATCTGATAATGTTGTCTTTTAATATACTTATTAAGGGGACGAGGATCAAGGCAAACTCTTATTGATCCATCTTTCTTAGGAACTACAACAATAGGATTTACCCAATCAGTAGGTTTTGTCACCCTTTCAATTATGCCATTTTGTTCCATTTTTAAAAGTTCATCCTTAAGTTTATGTTCTAAGGCTAAAGGTATTTTCCGAGAAGCAGCTATTACGGGTCTTGAATTATCATGCAGAATAATTTTATGCTTACCAGGTAAGCGGCCTATTCCTTCAAATATATCACTGTACTTTTCAATTAGTTGTGAAAATTTACATGAATGAGAACCAGAATTAACAGTAGGCGAATTTACATTATTAGTTGACTGTACATTTACACTTGAACAAAAATTAGTTTTTACTACATTTACAAAATTTTCACTTACTTGTGATGAGGAATTTAATCTTTTCACTAGACCCAGGGTCATGCATGCAGTTGCACTTAATACTGGTTGTACATTAAGATTCACAATAATAAATTTTAATTTATAACACTGATTACCAACCATGCACAGAATTTCACTTTCACCTACGACTGGTACTGCATCACCCGTATATGTACACACTTCTATTCTTGTCGGGGAAATAGAAGAGCAATTTAGATTCTGAAACACAGACAAGGGAAGCACATTCACGGTGGCATAAGGAGACCAGTCTCTGAAATGAACTTAAATTTAAAAAAAAAAAAGCCAATCACACTGCTGGGAGGCTGATATAGTTCCAATGAATGCTACATCTGGATTACATTCAATTGCTGAAACTCTATGTTGAGATCGTTGTGCTGGCTGTTTTTTTGGGCTGTCTGCACACACTAGAGAAATGATTCTGCATTTTACAGTTGTGGCAAGTTTTTCCATACGCTGGACAATTTCTAGGCCTATGATGTGATCCACATCGAGAACAGGGTCGTTGATTGCGTTGAACTGGATTTTTTTCGTGATTATTCTTATAATTGCACGAGTTGGATTGATGTTTGATTGAGCTATTTTGTGCTTGAAACTTCTTGTGTCGAGTTATAGCATCAACTTGCGTAGATGATGTAGATGGCTGTGACATAGCAAGAGAATGCAGTTTTGAGAGTTCAGCTGACTTGCACAATTCTAACGTTTTCTTTAACGATAGTTCTGGCTCTCTCAATAACCTTTCCCGTAAAACATCGTCTCGTAATCCTTGTATGATACGGTCTTTAATGTTGCGATCATGAGCAGCACCAAATTCACACTGTCAGCCTGTAACTTGATTTCGGTTACAAACGAATCAAAATTCTGTCCAGGCTTTTGAATAATGTTGTTGAAAACAAATGTTGAGAGAGTCACATTACGATATGGCTTGTAATGTTCATCGAACTTGTCCAAAACATCCTTCACTGTTCTGGTTTGACTGACTGTAAGAGCAGGAAATTCAAACGCCAAGTAGTCTTTGTACGATGACTTGCCGATAACGCTAAGCAGTAATGCAATGCGGGTAGCGTCATCCTCTTTATTATATTTTAACGCAGCTTCAAAAAGTTCATATCTTTGTCGCCAATCTGTCCATGCCTCTGCTGGGTTATCACC
>CM063504.1:53841418-53876918 GCA_032207245.1 Pardosa pseudoannulata | reverse complement strand
TTATTAAGTTTTATTAATGCTATGTTTATGCGAATGAAATTCAGTATGCGATTATTTTGTGGGTTTCTTTTTTTGACACTATTTGTTGCCGGTATGAAAAGCTCTATTTTCTTTTTATTTGTTGTTATTGCTATTAAATGTAAATTGTAATAGAAAATTGAATTGTCTTTTGTATATAAATGTGATATGGATATTTATATACCTTTTCCATCTGAATATTTATATAATGCGTTTATAATTTTTTTTCAGTTATGACTAATATACTTCTTACTTGGAGTTAAGTTTATTATTAGATTAATCTTTGTATTGTTTTTTAAATTCTTTGGTGTTTTTTACAACCGAGTGAGTTTTTAAAATTGTTCCTATCAAGTGCATTATGTTATTTCTAAATTGAAGCTTTCCAATAAAACAAGTTATGTATATAAATACAAAGCTCATTTTTAATGCGTTTTAGTAAAATTAAGATTCTATATTTTAATAGTGATTACTTTTTTCTGAAAAATGCCTTGAAACTTACTCCATTGTTATGACTCACCAATTTTCTAGTATTTATCACTTAGTTTTAATTAGACTTCATTGAAACATTGTGAATTCAGTATTGTATATTGGTTTTATCTAGTATAATTGAGTTAAAACTCTTCTGCTGTGTGTTGCTTTTATCTGTACAGTAAGTACATTCTAAAAGTGTTTATAAATAGGTTTGATATCAATATATATCCAATATGTGCAAAGAATGTTTAAATTTTAATTTATTTAACTGATAGGAGATATTTTTAAAAGTTTTGTATTTATATTTGCTTGTTGTATCTAATTTACAGTTGTTTTAAACTTCAAACTTTTGACTGCTGATGCTCTAGAAGATTCAAAGAATTTACCTACGTAAGTTTTCTCCTTTTATATCACAATTTTTGTTCAGTATCTTGTTTGAATTATGTTAATCAATCAATTATTTTTAGGTTAAGCAATGATACTACTATTTTACATGAAAAGATTAATGAACTATCTATGCAAATCAGTAAAATGAATGATTTAATTATGAAACCATACCCTAAAGTGAAAAAGTTGAGCTATGGAGAGAAAAAAAGAATACTAGTAAGTAGTTTGTTTTTATGTATAGAAATTTAAAGTACTATCATACTTGCATTTGAAATTTTCACCAATTAGTTACAGAGGTGCAAAAACCTGGGTTAAGATAAACCTATCCCAGGTGGGTTTTATTAGGTTTTTCTGGGTTTTATTGGGGTTTGTTTTAAGAAGAGAGGTCAGAGGAAGTACCATATTTTAGAAAACATTAAATTGCTAAAACTGATTAATTTTTATTAACTTAATATTCAAGAAATTATAATTTAATTAATACAAATAAATCAGTGTAGAGGCTATAAAAAAAGTTTACTCTGACATCACAACACAAAATGTTATATATTGACATATACCACATATTTGAATGTTATATTAACAAAGAATTATTTTTATCTTTATTCTTTCAACCCTTAAAAAATAAACAAAGGGATAATTATAAGTTAAAAGACCCCAAAATATTTTCTCAAAGTATGTTTAATGCTGATAGTGCATCACAATCATGGAAACTAATTGAAATGCGTGTTAGGGATGGAGATATGATAGATTTTTGCCACTTTATGGTGGCCCTAGACAAGTGCCCAGCTAGCTGTGCATCACTGGAGCGAGCGTTCTTTACATGTAGGTTGGTTCGGTCGAAACTTAGACACAGATTAGGAATACAAAAAGCATGGAAGTTAGTATTTTACACATGAAACCTTTGCCCTTTTCTTTATGGATTTCACAGACAAATTTTTTTTCCAAATTGTTATGTTGGATTTACCACAGATTTGCAAATATTTTTCTGGGTTTTGATAGACTATATATATTTCCACAGAATAATTCTTTAAATCTGAAAGAGGGTAAAAAAACTAAGGTAACAGTTTCTGAAAATAAATATAAATATCACTAATTTAAAAAAAAATCCAATAAAACCCACTTCAGAGTGGACTTTATTGGGTTTTTTAGACTGAGTTTTTCTGGGTAAGTTGGTTTTTTGCAACCCAGATTATTTATGCTTCCCTGTGCTTAACCATTTAAACTTTTGTTAATATTTTGGTATGTTGGTAATATGTCTGGTACATATATATATATATATATATGCAGGCTGACTTAAAAAAATCTGGCTTCTTCTGAACCCAAGGAGTGATAAATATTTGATGGTTATACATCTTGTGTGTATGTAACAGAAATAACATACTGTAAGATCATTAAAGGAAAAAAATGATTTTAAATAAAAAGTAAATAAAATTTTAATGTTCAACTCTATAAAATACCTCTACAGACATTGTTTGATATTTACATTTTATACTATCTTTTTTCCTTGCTTTCCTTAATAGAACTAAACAATGGGAAGTAAATGATAAAATAAGATGAATGAACGGGATGCATATTTACTTATACAAGTGCCAAAAGCTAAATGCAGTGCTTCCAGTATATAATCGCGCACCAATACAAGAAATTTAAAAATGTACTTCTGTACCAGAAATATGAATGAGTTAGATTTTTGAATGTCAGCCTGTATACATACATACATACATATGTATATATATAATATATATTTCATTAGGTTACAGGTGGTGCAGGATTTGTAGGAAGTCATCTAGTAGATAGATTAATGACAGATGGCCATGAAGTTACAGTTGTTGATAACTTTTTCACTGGAAGTAAGCGCAACATAGCACATTGGATTGGGCATCCACATTTTGAGTTGATTCGTCATGATATTGTAAATAGTTTGTATGTAGAAGGTAAAATAATGTTTATTTTTTCATTGAATTCTTTTCAATTCTCTTTAAGCCATGTGGTGCATATGTATCTATTCCTGCCAGATTTTTCATTGAATTGAAATGTTTTAAAGTGAATGTAGTTTTAGCACAATATTTGTAAATGTGAAGTAAAACTAGTTAGGTATTAAGATATATGTTTAAATTAAAAAAAAAGATAAATGTATTTAGTTATTGTGTATAAAGCTTTATTATTTATAAACTGTATATCCTAAATATGTTGCATTTTTTATTTATTTTATAATATAATCGTGCACCAATACAAGAAATTTAAAAATGTACTTCTGTACCAGAAATATGAATGAGTTAGATTTTTGAATGTCAGCCTGTATACATACATACATATGTATATATATAATATATATTTCATTAGGTTACAGGTGGTGCAGGATTTGTAGGAAGTCATCTAGTAGATAGATTAATGACAGATGGCCATGAAGTTACAGTTGTTGATAATTTTTTCACTGGAAGTAAGCGCAACATAGCACATTGGATTGGGCATCCACATTTTGAGTTGATTCGTCATGATATTGTAAATAGTTTGTATGTAGAAGGTAAAATAATGTTTATTTTTTCATTGAATTCTTTTCAATTCTCTTTAAGCCATGTGGTGCATATGTATCTATTCCTGCCAGATTTTTCATTGAATTGAAATGTTTTAAAGTGAATGTAGTTTTAGCATAATATTTGTAAATGTGAAGTAAAACTAGTTAGGTATTAAGATATATGTTTCCAAGAAAAAAAAAAATGTATAAAGTATTAAATCCTTATTATGTATTATTATTATTATTATTATTTATTATCCTACTGTATATCCTAAATATGTTGCATTTTTTATTTTATAAATAACAAAGTAGAAGTATTTTTTAATGAAATATATGTATGTTGGAACTTTAACATATTGGTTTTCCCAATATTCAATAGCTACATTATTTAACAAATAAAAAAAATTAAGTGAAACCAGGTTTGTCAAGTTTTTTTTTACCCAGTAATTAAATGTAACCCCCATAAAAATTTGAGCATAATTTCATAGCTTTAAATTCCAGGGTGTCAAAAATTTGGTAAATATTTCTAGCAAGTCAAGAAAAAGTCGGAAAAATCACAAATATGTCAAGAAAATTAGTTGTATACATTTTTTTTGTAATCCTCTCCAAAACTGAGGTCAAGGGGGATGAGGGTTCTCACAGTAACAAACATGAAATATCACTTAAAAAAAAATAAAAACCTTTTCACCATTATAAAATTATAATTTTAATTTCAAAATAAATTTTGAATTACTCAATAGATAAAAAACAAACAAACTAAAGTAAATAGTTAAGCATATTAAAAGGTAAGTATTTTAATTTAAGATTTATATTATTTAAATTTTATTAACCAAGAGGGACCATGACCTCTGTAAATGTTGTTACAATTAATATATAAAGTTACCATTTTAAACTTCACCGGCCCAGATATTTTAAAAAGATATTATAAAAGAATTTTAAAAAAATATATAACTATATACTTAATTAACTAACTAGAACCACTTACAAAATGAGAATTCATATTTATAAATAATTAATCTATCCAAATTTATAAGTAATTAGCAATAATAAACTATTGGAGAATGGGACTGTAAACCAACGAGAAATAATATCCTAACAAAATGATAGAATTTGAGTTTAACCAGTTTCAATTTTAGTAAAGTCACTGTTGATCACAACCAATGAATTTAATTTCACCAGTTTAAAACCCAATGAGAATTAGGCACATTTGATTTGTATGAAAGGGTGGCATAAGGAGACCAGTCTCTGAAGTGAACTTAGGTTGGTTATGGTCTACTTATTTGCAACATGATGGCTATTGAGACCAGGATGTACTGTTTAAAGCCGATTCTGAACAGCTACAAACAACCATGCCACAATATTATTGTATTAGGTTGGGCACACATTAGAGAAAAGAATGAGATCAAGAAATTGTCAGGTTATTTTACATATCAGGGAAATATCAGGATACTTTCTAAAATTCTATCATAATCAGGAAATTTTCCAAAGGTCTCATTTTGTTGTATAATTAATATTTAAGACTGTTCAGTTTCACATTTCATTGGGAAAACAAGCCAGACAGGTTATATAGGAGATCTAAAAAATATTTTTATGCCTGACTTTGACGAGTTACTGCTGTAAAAATGTTTATGATATATTTTTAGGAGGAAAGTTTTCATGTTAATTTTAATGTGAACTAACCTTTAACACTTGTTAAAGCCCAGTTTTATTTTTTATGATTTGTTTAATCTGTACTATAGTATTTTTAAATGTTTTATTTCTAAGTGACAGTAAATAGTAACTGCTATGGAAAGTATTGAATGTTATGTTTATAGGAAAATATTCACATTGATGCTAATGGAAAAAAATATTTTGCATTTCACTTTTGTTAAGACTTTGAATTGGCTTTTTTACACTTTGTTTATATTAGATTTATGCTTATGGCTCTTTTGAGATTTAGGTTGATAAAAATTTTCTGAGTTTCAAGGCAATATTACTGATTATCTTTTATTAAAATAAGTAGACTGATTCTAAGTTTTTTAATTTTTAAAATTATGCTCATTTATACAGACAGTTTATACAGATATTTCAAATTTATGTTGATATTTTGAATTATGTATAACAGTCAACTTATTTTAGGGTATATTTTTAAATGTATTAGTAATCTTGTGCCACTTGGTTAAAACTTTTTATAAGAATGATTTTACCAGGGTGATTGTAGCTGCAGATTTGTTTTGGAATTTCTGATTTTTTTTACTATCTGAAATCTTGATTTCCACATTTGTCAAGACTAGTTATTTTTTTTTTGTTGTTTTAGAACAAATATATCCGATTGTATAACATTGAAAAATTTTACACAATTCAAACAAGTGATCAAAAAACTTTGTGTAAATAGACAAGTGCAGTTATAGCCATTTTACTTTGCATATCCTCCATCCTTCTATATCATTACTTTTAGATTGTTCCATGTTCAATATATTTTTTCAAATTTTCTTCAAAAATTACAACGCATTATTTTCCAATTGAAAAAATTTTTTTAAAGTGCACTTCTAGAAAATTCTGAAATTTAATGAAAAAGCTGAAAATTGATCATAAGAAGTTAAACAAGTAAATTTATGAAAAGATGTCATGGGGTGTGAATTACAAAATTATTAATTTTGATTTACTAATGAAATGAATATAAAATGAGGTGCTCCTAAAGAACCAGGTACCCCTTCCTACTTTTGCTGATTTTTAAATGATGCCAACCACACGAACCCTTTTGTGGGAAGTAATTGGAAGACTGACATGAGAAGGCAGTTTTTTGATAGGAATAACATAGCTACACTTATTATAAATTAAGGTAAAATGAAAAATGTAATAATGATGCAATAAAGGCCAACAAAAGGGTAAAATTGCATTAAATTATACTGCAAATATTACAAATTTTGTTTATTCATATTTTTTTTTGTAAATATTTAATATATTTAAGGGACTGAATTTTGAAACATTACAAATTTAATTTTTTAAGATATAAAACCAGTAATAAATAAATAAATAATACAAAACATTATTGCACTGATTTAGTTGAAATTTCTAAAGACCATTAAAAGGGTAGTACTTTTTACTTTTTAAGATTCATTTTGGATTTATAGTATTGAGCATTTTTTTAACCAAGGAGGACTCTGTCCCCCCTTGACCCCCATAAATGTTGTTATAATTAATATATAAAGTTTATTTTCGATTTCCTAATACTATTTATTATTTCAGTTGGCAAAATAAACTGAAAATACTATCTATAGAAAGCAATGCTGAATTCTGCTCCCAGTGTAAAAACCCCCACCAAACCTTTTGATTCATGCAAGAGAGTTCTTACAGTAAAGAACATGAAATATCACTTAAAAAAAAAAAAAAATACATACCTTTTCACCATTATAAAATTATAATTTTAATTTTAAAATAAATTTTGAATTACTCAATAGGTAAAATAAGCTTAGGTAAATAGTTAAGCATATTAAAAGGTAAGAACATTTTTAAATTCTAAATTTTATTTAAGATTTATATTATCTAAATTTTATTTATCAAGGAGGACCCCTTGACCTTTGTAAATGTTACAATTTATATGTAAATTTACCTTTTTACACTTCACTGGCCGAGACCAAAATTTTGATTTCAGAAACATGAGAAAGCATTTTAAAAAATATATATAAATACATGCTTAACCAAAACCACTTACAAAATGAAAATTCATGTTTATAAATAATTAATCTATCCAAATTATAAAAGTAATTAGCCATAATGAACTACTGGAGAATTTAACTGCAAACCAGCGAGAAATAATATCCTAACCAAAATTATAGAATCTGAGTTTAACCTGTTTGAATTTTCAGTAAAGTCATTATTGATCACAGAACCAATGAACTGAATTTCACCAATTTAAAACCCAATGAAAATTAGGTGTAGTAGAATAGTAATGAAAGGGTGACATAAGGAGACCTGTCTCTGAAATGAACATAAATTAAAAAAAAAAAAATGACATGGCAAAAAGAGAAGCAAATATTTGGGATTGCCATACTTTGTACTTTATTGACCAATTTTGCAGGGGGTATTTGCATCTTTAGTCAAATCTAAATTAAAAATATATGTGTATGTATGAAAGTGTAATCAGGTTATGCTAGGAATTATTTTGAATTTTATTGGATTTTTTAAGAATTGTCACAATCACCTCAGTTTTAACTTGTTAAACTTACCTTACATTAAAATGTAAAGCTTGAGCCTATCAAGTCCATCCTCTGGCTATGGCCCTAATGACTTTCATGGCTACTGAAATAAACAGATATTGGTCTCTGGTGATACCCATGACAATCAATATGTTAAATAGCTTTTGATACTTTGACCTTTAGACTAACAATCTCTTTTGTGTATTTCAATTCTTTATTATTTATAGAATAAAAATAACTTAAAACATTTTTCTAATTCTTAAAATTGTATGTACTTCATGTATTCTTCTGTTTCTCCAGTTTTATATTATATATTCATCTGTTTTTCAGTTGATCAAATTTATCATCTTGCTTCTCCAGCTTCACCCCCACATTATATGCTCAACCCTGTAAAGACTATTAAAACTAATACTATAGGTACAATAAATTTGTTAGGTAAGTTTCATATGCTATTTTCACTTTTGAAACAATATTTTTATTTTAATTTCTTATCCTGTACAATTTTCTTTTATATTTGTTCATTGGTACTTATAATTAGTAATATACTTTAATATTTTTAAAAAAATGTATATTAAAAAGTATGTTTTTACTTGTTTATGCTTTGTAACTTCAATTTTTATTTTATTTTTTAAAATTTCCTTGACTAGAGCAGGAAAAATGTGTATAATATATAAAACAGGTAGACAAGTTAATTTAGTTAGCAATAAAAAGAAACTGTTTTCCATGTAGAATTTAGGTAACTATAATTTAATATATATAGCATAGCTTATTGCATTAGATTAACAAACATAACATTACATTTCTTAAAAAAATATTTTTCGTTTAATTTCTGTATATTAAATTCTATTTAAAAAAAATTAAAGATTTTCCCAAAGTTTTTAAATTTACATCTAATATAAGAATAAATATATAATTTTATGCTTCAAGTACAAAAAATTATAAAGTATTAACATTTTCTGAAAATTATATTTAGATAATCCTTTTTTAAAAGATTTTATTATAATTTATCTTTGGGGAAAATCAAAATTTTTCATTCTTTATTCAATAGGGATCTTGAGAATTTGCTAATATTAAAATTTTTTATGAAGATTTATAACTTGCCTGCCAAATGGATATAGAAAAGAATGTGCAGGAAAATGAAAAAAATAGGGTAAATTTCTTAGAATAAATCTATTTTATTATTTATTTGATAACTTTTTACTTAAGCATTAAAATTAAATACTTCAAAAGTGTTTCTGTGTTAGAATCATCCTACTAAATTATTTTATACTATCCAAACTCTTGTTCCGTGAAGTACATAAGTTTGCTAACAATACACTGAAAAATATGTTTAATGAAGTTCCTAAATTCACTATAAAAATTGCAGTTTGTTATAAAATTATTGTTAGATGCTGCAGATATTTTTCAGCAACAAACATGCTTGCTTGCTAGATGACTTATGGGCATAAAAAAAATTTGAAATGTTATATTTAAATATTATATATATACATGAATTTCCACGTAATGAAAAAATTGGAACAGATACATTTTACATCCTGGTTGATGACTTTTGTCATTGCAAGCAGCAAATTGCAGCATACTTCACATTTTTATACCACTTTAAACTCAAACACAATTTTTAGCAATTTTTAAATTAGGACCAGTTACATTTTAATTTAAATTCTTGTGTATAATGAAACTTAAAAATGCTGTAAAATGAAAATAGATGTTGTGTAGATATTCTGTTTATCTTTCGATTAGCACTGATCCCTGAGGATATTGAATTATAGACAACTTTTCCCCAATCATCACTTAGATCCATGAATCAGAAATATCTGCAATTAGAAATATTGTTAATATTTAAACTTAAATTATAATGAATATCTTTTAAATAGTTGATCTTCATTGTCATTGTACTTGAATAATAAAACTTGTTTTCCAAGTACAATGACATATTGTTTCTAAACTAAGAGTAAATTTTTTCAAACTCATAACCTAAGAATTTCCAATTTTAAAAAGCCAAGAAAAGAATGATTTTAATTTAAAGATATGAAATATAATAGTTATGATACAGCCCACTCTGTCAGCATTTTTGCCACTTGCAACCTAAAATTCAATCACTTGTGTAAAATTGAAATCACATTTAAGCACTCAAAATATATTATTCCACAGTGTCCCCAGAAACATAACAGGTTACAGGTCAGATTTGCTACTGAAAATTCCAAAAGAGAACAAAAATATCAAGAGATGGCTGTATCACATCTGTACCACTGCTAGAAATAAAAGTCATATGGTAATGTAAAAGTTATGGAGTTAGCTATAATGTCACAATTAATTAATTTTGTACATAACATAGTAATGGTATTACATAAAAATCTGAAGAAGCAAATTCAATGTTACAAATAAAAATAAAGAGGTAGCTCCATCAGTACAGAAGCAATCTTGGCACTTTGCCACCAAGTTGTTAAGAATCAGCATGTGAAATTTTAAATGGATTTATATGGTAAAGTATCCCACTGGTCCATTTTATATTGGCAATAATATTTTTGCCTTGTTAAATAATACGTTATTAATGTTGTATAAATTACACAGAAGTTTAATTTTTCAAAATAAATACTAAAAAAAAATGTGCAAGATGGAAAATGTGAACTTTTTAAATCTAGAAATTAAAGAAAAATATGTACAAAATTTAATTTTGAAATATAGCTCTTATAATATCTAGAAATAAATGTAAAAAAAGTTGCCAATGCGCTCCTATACTTAAGTTATTCTGTTTTTAAATAACACCTCATTAATAATAGTCAAGTAAATTCACATATAATGGAATCCGTTTTTACAATTTTTCAAATTCATGATACCATTCTTGATATCATGAATTAAAATGAATTCTCAATAATTGTCAATATCTGTGATCATCCATAAATCCATGAACACTGCTACTTGCTACTTATTTGATAGGTTTGACATCAGAACAGGGTAACCTATCAATTTGGTGGCTTAACTTTTTTCTTCAGATCTCACCCTGTCTACATTTTGATTTATGTTACATTGGTATCTATCTCCACTTGTGCATAATTTTATTACTTATTAAATGTACCTCTTATTGGTTTTTATTTTTTGAAATTAAATTGATTGGAGAAACAGATGCATTTAGCATGCCAACCATTGTTTTTTCGGACTATAATAATTTGGCAATTTTTATTAGTGATTGGCAGAAATGTATTTTACAAAAAATAAAGTAAAAAATGGCAAAAATTACTTGTTTCTCCTAAACTCATCGTTATAGAAAGCTAATGTTTTATACAGTTTTTTGTAGATGAAAATGTAAAGAAATATCACTATTAATACTATTTAAAGTACAATAAAACTATTTTTAGCAAAATTTGCAGATGATAATAGAAAAAATATAACATTTTAAATTATTTTAACCACAAAGAAAGATTTTTTTAAAGAATATTTACAGATTAAATTATTTCTAAAGATTGAATTATCTTAATTTATACACAAACACATTGTCAGAGCAGAATGGTGATTTTAAAATTCAATCTTGTTAAACTTTTATTTAGAGAATGGCAATAAAAGTTTCTAAAATAGCAAAGGTAACCTATTCTGTTGGAATATCATTTGATATTATCAAAAATTATTCATATCATATAATTTTTAAAGAATATTTAATCCTTTCTACTTACTATCTTGTTGTTGTTTGTTCAGAATAGGATGTTTTCTAAAGATTTTAGTTGTTGGCTTATTGGGGTTATTTAGATTACCAACAGGTCAAATAAATGTTTTCTGGCCTTTTATTGCAAAATTAAATAAAAGATATATGCAAAATGGAGAATAATTTTTAAAGATTAGATTTGCATTTAAGAAAAATGCTGTAATTTCGTATTATATAAAGTAATATTATTGTTATTTGGTAAAACGAACAAAGAATTTTTAATTCAGAATTTTGGTTTCCCAAACTATAAACAAAATTTATTATACAAATAAGTACAAAACTGAAATACTACACAAAAAAATACATTAAAGAGAAATCAGTGATAAATCAGCAATGATCACAAATCAAGCTCACAGAAGTAATGAAAGATAACATTTTCACATGATGATGTCTGTATTATGCATTTTTTTCATTCAAATTGCAAAATTGTATTGTTTGCATAGAAAACATAATTGTGTTTAGGCCAAAAGAACTAATATTTAGTGTGGATTTTAGTTATTATCTCAAGTAATTATGATTTTACACACATGAAACTTACAGATGTAAATTTTTTGAAATTTTCTGATTCTGATGTACTTGTCTCAACCTTGATAAAAGATATTTGGTAAAAATCCCTTTAAAAATAATTTGTGACATCATAAAAGGCTAATTCATGTAATCATTTGCTCATAAAAACACAAATACACTGTCTACCAATAAGTATTTGGACATCTATGCAAATGACGATATCTGTGGTCCTGAGGTACATCACTGCCTCTGCTGGTATACATCGTGTAGGAAACAGCATCGGCATTAGTCAACTGCAAGATGCTGTGCAATTCGGAGCTCTCTGATTTCGAGAAAGGTATAATTATCAAGTATCACAAATGTGGCCGATCCTTAAGGGACATATTTAGTGATCTGAAGTACTCAAAATCGACAGTGGCCTATGTGATTAAGAAGTGGAAGGTAGCTGAACCCTATTGAGAACCTCTGGGACGAGTTGGATTGCTGAATTAAGGGGTGCACTACCCGTCCAAAATCGTTGAAGGAACTTGTATGTCTACTCCAAGCCGAGTGAAAGACACCACTAGCTGTAATACAAAGACTTGTGGAAAGTATGTCCCAGAGGGTTCACACTATAATTGCTTGTCGTATAGGCTCTACCAACTTTTGATTTTGAATAAAGTTAGTTTTTCTCTTCTATCACAGGTGTCCAAATACTTATTGGTAGACAGTGTATAGACTAGCATTATGGGAATAGCTTAATTATGATTTTGGGTGGTTTTTAATTAATATCTTTATTAAATATGGTTCTACAACAACAAGACTTGCCAAAATGAGTTCCCGAGAACTTTCTGCATCCGTGGATACCTATCTTGACCCTATACAGACCAATTTTGAGTAGTTCCAGCCACAGACAGATATATAGATGTGGGCAGATTTAATGTATGGAAGATGCTTTATCTTTTTACATTGCTTATAGAAGCAAACATTCAGGGTATATTTGCTCAGTTTTATATGTTACAGAATCAATAATAGTTTCATGCATTTGTTTAATTGTGTTGTTTAGTGTATATATATTTATAAAAACATTTTTGATTTTTAGTATGGTCTATTGCAGTTACTATATATATCATACTTTGGTGTTTCTTGTACTTTTCAAAACTGTTCAATTTTAATTGTTATATGTTGTATTCTTTATTAAGGTATATAACACATAGTTAACAAAAAAATAGTAACTCAATTGCATATAACACCTTTTTTTAATACAGTTTTACATTGATACAACACCAAACCTTTTAGGAAATTTAATTCCTCTACCATATAATGTAACATATGGTTTCACATCCATTGAATTATTTATGTTAGAAAATTTAGGATTTAAACCAATCTCAGCATGTTTACCATTTTCACCATCTTCAAAAGTTGGCTAATTTCTTTCTACAGTTTTAAGTTAGTTCTGTTTCAACTTAAAAATTATTTGAATTTTTAAACCAGTAGCTTCAAGGCTTGAAAATACTATAAAATGAAAATAGGTGTTATCTAAAAACTCTGCTTTTTATGCAATTAGCAACAATCATTGAAGGAATTGAACCAGATAGCTCTGCCAATGGGTATGAAATGCACTTAGTTTTCATGAGTTAATAAATAGTGAGTCAAAGAGAAAAAGAAAAGTAACAGCACTAATGTATTTCAATAAATTAGTTAAGATAAAAAACTAAGACCTCATGAAGCTATCAGGATCTGGGAATAAATAGAACTTTTCATGGAGTATTTTTAAAATTTCTAGTTCTTAATTTTTTCTGCTTATTTAAAGGATTAAGCAGTGAGTTATGTACCTCATTCAATGCTTTTCCATTAGTGTACAGTATATCATATTACCTTGATATATTCTTTAGTGATAAAGATTAAATTAGTTATTTATCCATAAAAAGATAACCCATGTTAAAGGGACATAATCAGTTGTGAAACACCTCAATGTTTTTCATTTATCAGTAACATAATGATATTTATAGTGATAACATACTGCATACACAAACATGTTAGTCCCCAATTCAAAGTATATGCACCGAAACTTATACATGTCAAATTGACGTATGGGTACTATAGTACTATAAAAATATGGTTATTTTTTCTAGAGTTAAAATTTTTTGCAAATACATTTCCTTCTATTTGTTATTTTAAATGTTACTTAAAAATTTGATGAAAGATATAACTTTTATATTTATATTACATGTTTAATTAGCATGTTATATAATTTTTTGCCTTTTGTCATAAACTTGGATTTATTGCTTTAGGTAAAATTATATGAATCAATAAATAAAATGATGTTGAGAAATAAACCAAAATATTTTTGTTTTATTGCATACAACCTATTGGTATAAGTACATAGACTTAAAAGAGAGTAATTAGTGTGTATTTTATTATTGCAGGATTAGCTCGCCGTGTTGGAGCTAGGGTTCTTGTTGCTTCTACTTCGGAAGTTTATGGGGATCCCAATATACATCCTCAATCAGAGGACTATTGGGGTAATGTTAATCCAATAGGTCCTAGATCTTGCTATGATGAAGGGAAGAGGGTAGCTGAATCTCTTAGTTATGCATATGCAAAGCAAGTTAGTAAATTACTTCCTACTTTATTTATTATCTCTCTTTTTAGATCTAACAATTTCTCTGAATGTTTTCCACTGTTTTTAATTTTCATAAATGTTTAATATCTACATAACAAAGATTTTTTTTATATATATATGTGTGTAGTATGCTACAATTTGGAAACACATTGAGTAATGATGATTTTAAGGTAAATTTAAAAAATTTCATCCATTTTGATCATCCATTAAACACAGAAACACAAGGCACAATTATAAATACCTCAACAGTTGTGGTAAAATCATCTTTATTATACAAACAAGAAAAAGGGAGCCATTTTAATTTTACCAGACACGCTAAGTGCATTGTGCTCAAAGTACAGTCATACACAAATAAAGAAAAAAGGGCTCTCACAGCCTTGAGGGCTCCAATTTATAGACTCCTGAAAAATGTGAGGATTTGATATTGCATGTACATAGTGTTAGAATATCATTGTTTTCAACACCCATAATGAATTGTTTAATTTAAGTTTTATTTCTTTGTATCTGGCAATCTTGGCATTAACTCTGAGTATGTCAGAAAATAAGGAAATGCAAAAAAGTTCAAATAAAGGTGAGCCGAAGGGAGTCAACAGGAACTAGATAAAACTATTCAATCAGATGAAGCTCAAGATAATTTACAAAATAAGTGAACAAGGAAACCTCCTTCTTACTTTGAAGATTATGAATTATATATAGCATACTGTATGATGACTGAAACAAGGGATCCAGAAGACTATAATAAAGCTGTTAAAGATGTTGAATGGCAAAGAGCTATAGAGAAGGAACTAAATTCACTAAAAAAGCAAGACACATGGAAAGAAATAAAGTTACCCAATAATATGAAATCAATAGATACAAAATGGGTGTTCCGAACAAAACAAGATGGTTCAAAGAAAGCTAGACTTGTAGCACAAGGATTTCAACAAGAATGTTTAGAAAATGTATATTCACCAGTAGCAAAATTAGCAACAATAAGATTAAGTTTATCCCACGCTTTAACAAATGGATGGGAAATTAAACAATTAGATATTTCTACTGCATTTCTTAATGGTGAATTAGAAAATAATGTATATATTAATAAATTTCCAAAGGGAATTAGAAAATAAATGATATAGCCAATGTAGATAAAATAGCCTAGTAATGTTTTAGATATTCAGGGCATTTTTAATTTAAATTTCTTTAAATTGATTAATTTATTTTTAAGATTTCTACTTATTGTTAGCACAAATTTTAGTTTTAATTGCCCATGTAAAATTCTTTTTTTAATCAAACTACCTGTCAATTTTCAGAATACATTCATGCCTTAATTTTAATATTTAACTGGGTTACAACACATTAAGGAAATCAGGGCATTGTCAGAGTATTTCACAATTTTGAAAAATGTAAAGAAATATCAGGGTACTTTTCAAAATTCTGCAAAAATCAGAGAATTTTAGATATTTTTTAATCACCAAAAGAGCAGCACACTAAGATTAAAATTTCAAATATTTCAAATTAAAGTAGTTTTGAATTTTATTAAACAGCTTTAAAGAATGTTATCATTTTCTTTCGGGGAAATATTGACTGTTTTTGACTTTTTACCACTTAAGATTGCTGTTATCTTTAAATTTTGTTTGTATCCCAAAGCAAAAAATTAACTAAACAATTGCTCATTACTCAAACACTCTTAAGTTTGGGAACTCAGAAATCAGTACTACTGTACTTATAATCAGTAAGCATACTAGAGCAATCACTGCTTTAAAAAATCTTATTTGGTTATTTGCATTTTGTGTTTAATGGTTCTTATTTTATACAATATAGGAACGAGTTGAAGTTAGAGTTGCAAGAATATTTAACACCTATGGTCCTAGAATGCTCCTGAATGATGGACGTGTTATAAGTAATTTTATACTTCAAGCTCTTCAAAATCATTCAATCACAGTAAGTAGTATTAGATTTTCAGCTTTAGCATTTTAAAGTCGGTTATAAAATAAAGGTATTTATTAGTGTTTTTAAAAGTAGTTTTATTTCTAAAAAAAATTACATGATTATAATATTTTCATGTGTAAGCCAAGAATTTTGGGGACTTTTTAAAGACCTAAAATGTGGGGCCAGCTTATATATGGACCCATGGAACAAATGTAATGCATGAGTATTTTCATGATGTTTTTGCCATTGGTTACAAACAGTTGCTAAATCAACAAATATTAACAAAACTGTTTTTTTTTTTAAATAACGAACAAAAAGGAAAATGCATGACAGCAAAAAGTAAATGAAGTTTGCAAAAATTATGAAATGAAGATGTGGGAATAATGTTACGTTGATTTAGTGTTTAAGAAAGAAGAAATTAAAACTCATTAATACACACCTGGACAAATATGTCTTGATTAAATGATTTTATACAATTAAAGGCCTAAGGAATACAACTAGAATACAACTTATTTATAGATATGCAAGACTCCTCTGGATTCGGTGTCAGTCTCGCAAAAATGGTGTTGTTTATTTCTTTGTCCCGATCACTCCAAAAATCTATCCTGCAAGCAGCGGATGCTAGCAGCGTCCATCCTCCTCTTTCCTCTGGTAACAACCTCTTACTAAAAAAAATCAGCCTGCCCCCCGCAGAGAAAAAACAGAGGTCCACTTGAGAATGGAGGAGTCAGACCCTGCCAAACCAAATGAGCCCTTCTATTGTTTGAGAGAAGTCAAAGTCTTTTCATAGCCCAGACTGCTCCTGTTCTGTATATCTTTTTTAGAGATGGCTTCCAAGAATAGGTAAAAAAGGTTGAACTAAATGTAACTTATTGTTATAGAGGAAAAACACAAAAATTGAAAAATAAATTTTAAACTTTTTATGTCTTATAATCGTTCCAAAACAACAGTACTACAAAGGTAGCAAATTGGCTAATCTTTTAATAAACACAATTCTATGTAAGATGGAATCAATCAATAAATTGCCAAACGTAGCATATTTTTTCTTTTTTAAGCTTATATTGTTTCAATTTTCAAATTTCAGTTTTCACTTCTGGTAACCAGAATTGAAACTTGTCATTAGCATCTAAGTAAGAACACCACTGAACACATGATCTAGTGCCACAGCAGTAATCTAAGAAAGTTAGTGTAAAGTTTTTAAATTACTTAAGACACTATAAAGTTAATTAATCCGTGAGTTTACAATGATGCTTCAGAGGCATTGGAAGGTTATCAAACCAGACACGAATAAGACGCCTCAGAGGCCTCATAAGTCTTTCAGGCAAAACATTAACAAGACTGTTGTATTCTACATTATTTTTATATTCAGGAAGTTTCAGAATGAAACGTACTTTGCACTTTGCAAAGTGCATTCATTAACTTACTTCTGTTTTTATCCCATCATTTCGTATAAACTTAATTATTCACAGTTTTTATTAAATTATTAACTCCAACTTCCCTTTTTATCATCTAATTTGTGTTTAAGCTCTTTCATTGGTTAAGTGACTTGCGGAAATCATTCATATTCACAAGTTCATTCGCATCTCTGTTGAAGTTTGTTCCGGGCTGCACAATCAGCAAGATTCAAAGTTTTTTTGATCAATGGTATTATTCCCCCATTGATGTCGCTTGGTGTTGCTTTTGGCCCACACAGTTGGAAATTCAATTGTAAGGGAAGGGGTTAAAATTTAAAATTGTAAGTAATTTTTCCTTGCCACTTTCGAAACATGTTAAGACATGTATTTATCTCAAGTTCCTTTCTATCTCTAGAAAAATATTTCTACTATTTTATTTGCTTGTTGACATATTTGAAGATTTTAGAAATTGTTTTTTCATTTCAACTTATATACAAATTTTGAACTTTGGGTAAATTTTTGAAGTAAAATCACATACTTGGCTAATATACAGATAGGCTTATATTCAGAAATATACAGTATTTGTTTTCTGTGGTTTAATTTTTAAATTTTTTTTCTCTTCGGGAAGTCTTTCCAATATTGAAAACTGGAATCATTACTAATCTTTATAAAGTCTTTTGTTAAATATTCTTAATAAATATTTATCCATGCTTTTAGAAGCTTTTAACTTCTGCAGTAAAGAAAATATATGAAAAATATGTTGTTTATTTAAAGGAATTTTTAATGAAAAAGAAGCAAACTCATTTTTTTTAAAGTAAATAAAATAAATTAAGTTATTAGTAGTTTAATTTCATTATTGAGTTAGATAACATAGATTTTACAATTTCAGTGGAATCAATAGTACCTTCTTTTAACCTGTTCAACCCTAGATTTGTCAAAAGTACTTCATAAATAAGTACTAGGTTATAAAAGTTTTTGTTAATAGTTATGAATATTGTGGCAATAGACAAAGTACTGTTATTTATGGTCAGAAACTAATATTTATCACTATAATTTAAGTATTCAGGTATTTTGTAAATTTCTATCCAATAGAATTATTCTATTATGTTGCAAATAAGTAACTGTAGTTTTGAATGATGCATGGTTTTAATAATATTTAATATATTTATTTTCAAAACACATCATGTGAATGGTTCATTATCAAATGTAAACAAAAGCCCGACTCACGAGTTACCAAAAAAACGTATGGGTAAGTTAAGAGTAACTGAAATAACCTTAAAATAATAAAAAAAAATTTATTATAATGATATATACATATCTATATACAAACAATCTGATTTAATTTTCATAAAATTTACTTTTTCAATACGTTCAATTAGGTGCTACACTAATTAAAATCTGACAATAATTTTCTATCACTTAGATAACTATATATAAGAGAGAGGACCTAATCTGAATTTCAAAATATGTATAATAAGTACCTTTGTGGGTCTATATGGTATGCCAAGGCAGTACTCCGGTTGTATGCTCTTGTGAAATGACATAGATACTTAGTGTATTATCTCACTTGGTAGGACAACAACATTGACTCCAGTCTCATTACTGGTCTGGTGCCTTCTAAATAACTTGGGGTGATTTTGAAAAAGCAGATGAGCTGGAAACTTCTGGTCATTGTGAGATGTCGAGGTTTTTCTTGGGCCCAACTCCTTTGATCCCTGTACTCTGTCCTCGAGTCCTGAACACTTGTTGTTAAACTCTTGACCTCCAAACTCTGACAGTCAAATTTCTCTACTCAGCTCAACTCGACTCGACTGCTGAACACCCCCTCTTGAATTTTTTTTTTATTTTATGTATTGTTCATCTGTGTTCATTCTTATCTCTCTTTATCCAATCAGAATAGCTGTAAGACTCCAATTGGTTTCTTTTACCCGACCTTGAAACCCCAAATGTGGAGAAACCTTATCCCTTCAAATTAGGCACTGTCCTTGAGGGTCTCATAAATAACTCCACAAAGGTACATTCTTATTTAGTGTCATGTACGGAGATGTGATTCTAATCTGGGACTGGGATCAGAACCATGCCCGAGGATCCCACACACAACATTGAAATAATTTTTATTGGTCCTCTTCTCCTTTACAAAAGATGTGATGAGGTCAGATTTAGATCCCAAGCATTTTACTACTCTTATTAATTAGTCAGTTATATTATTGATCTTAATCGCCTCATTACATTAACCTCTGAACATATTCAAAATTTTACTGATGAAGTTATAAGTCAAAAACTTAAAAAGTTATAAAAAATTTGGAGAAAAAAAGCATGGTAAATGTAACTAAAACTTAATTTTTTTATTACTCTGTATCTAGACTGCTGTTGTTGCTAATGCCAATTGGACTGAATAATGTCTGAAGAGGTAAGGTACTGCTGGTACCAGAGTTTGTTGGTTTTAATCTCATTGCTGGTATGGATATCTGTAGCCAAAGAAGTTTTCCATGAAATCACATTGTAGTATTAAGGTATATCTGTCTGTATACCAGGCACTTGCTTCACCAATGATGAATGTTAAGTCTGAATTCATGATCATCTATATTTTCCCTTGCTCACGTAGCTTGCTTTAGAGCATTCCTAATTTCATTTCTTAAATCCATATTGCAAATCAATAGTTATTATAACACATACAGTTGTAAATCATTGACAGGGGCAAATGCTTATTTTTGATTATTGCAACAGCTGTCATTCAGTGTAGAATTATTGATTTTGGTGCCACATATGTACATGTTTATATATATATATGTGTGTGTGTATATATATTTGTATCTATATATATATGTATATATATATGTCAGATCTAAAAAGGGGGTAGTTGGAAATTACGTGAGTTATAAGCAATTTTAAAAAGGGAACTCTTTTATAATAATAAAATAAATGAAAAAGACCCACGCTCGCATAAGCTTTTGGGATCATCTGGTCAAACGGAAAGATTTTTGAAGAATTTGATGAGTAAGCGAACCAATATGATTCATTTAACGCGTGGACATGGAGCTGTCAATACCTTTCTACATGTATCTCCTATATGAAAAAATGAAAATGGCTCTAGTTTTGCTTTTAAATGAAACTATGATTTAATAAACTTATTATTATCAAGAAAGACTGTTTTTCATTTACCTTAACACTGGACCATGATATATATATGTAATATAGAAAAACAGATCGAGGAATAAGACCCCCAAAGATAAAAAGCAATAGAGACCCTCTAAATGTGAGAAGTAAGC
This sequence comes from Pardosa pseudoannulata, assembly GCA_032207245.1. Taxonomy (NCBI): domain Eukaryota; kingdom Metazoa; phylum Arthropoda; class Arachnida; order Araneae; family Lycosidae; genus Pardosa; species Pardosa pseudoannulata. Next base: position 53,855,972 of record CM063504.1, on the reverse strand, counting down.
AACTTCAACAAACCGACCATAGCTCATAATTGTTTTTATGTAAAATGATGGATTTTATTAAAGTTTGATTTGTTTTTATATTCATGTAAAATATTTACACAATATCTGAGTCCAAAATTAAATTTGGATGTGTAATGAACTGTCAAAGTTATTAATTTTGTTTTATTTTTAAATGTTTAGATATATGGCTCTGGAAAGCAAACAAGGTCCTTCCAGTACATAAGTGATTTGATTAATGGATTGGTTTTGCTGATGAACAGTAACTATTCCATGCCTATAAATCTGGGAAATCCTGAAGAGTATACAATAGAACAACTAGCAGTTGTGATCAAAGAAGCTATTGGTAAGTTTTATTTTTGACAATATTTATTGTCTTATATTTTATAACTTTTTCTAAACCCATAATTGCCCACAATCCTTATTTAAGGACACTTGATAAAGCAGTTTAAAATCTTCATATTTTCTTTGAATGATTTTTTTTTCTTTCATAACAATTCATGGTACACCTATTAAAAAGTTTACAAATTTTTAAGCATCTGCTGCTGTTTGGAATATCATACATGGTAGCACAGAATTAAAAAATATGAAAGTATCAAGGAATTTGAAAAAGGCAAGAATAATTAGAGAAATGCCACAGAATTGTTACTAGATTGTGTAATTTCATAAACTGATTACAAGCAATTGAATTTTGAAATTTTTAGAACAATCATCTCTTTTGTTTCCTTTAACAAAGGCAATGTCAAGCTTTGATCTACAAGTCTGTAGAAGGGAACCAAAAAAAAACTGAATTAAGAGTTTACTATTCTCAAAGAAAATTGCTGAATTGATGGTTAGAACAATCATCTCTTTTGTTTCCTTTAACAAAGGCAATGTCAAGCTTTGATCCACAAGTCTCTAGAAGAGAACCAGAAAAAAACTGTGAATTAAGAGTTTACTATTCTCAAAGAAAATTGCTGAATTGATGGTTAGAACAATCATCTCTTTTGTTTCCTTTAACAAAGGCAATGTCAAGCTTTGATCCACAAGTCTCTAGAAGAGAACCAGAAAAAAACTGTGAATTAAGAGTTTATTTACTATTCCTAAAGAAAATTGCTGAATTGATGGTGCAACTACCAATTTGGTTAATAGAGCGTTAAAGCCTGTTGCTACCCAAACAGTTTTAAGGATTACTCTAAGCACAAGCAATGAATTGACCAATTTTGGAGAAATATTTTTAATAATTTTGAAAAATATGGTTCTTTTGATAAAGTTCTAAAAATAGTTTTGAAACTGGCATATGGAAATGCCAACGTAGAAGGTGGTTTTTCTGTAAATACAAATACTTATTTCAAAGCATGACAGAACATACTAATTTCTAGAATAATTTTTTTATCCATTTTATAACAGTATAGAAATTTAATGTTGAAAATCATAAAAAAAGGACTTTGGATGTTGTATGAAAATGACAGAGAGTGTTATTGAGAGTACTTGAAAAAGTAAAGTGGAAGAGGAATCCACAGAAATTTCAAATAAATGAAAATTTTTGATGTCAAACAACAACCTTGAAGTCAAATATCTTAAATTTTATATAAAAGCAAATAAAGTATAAAAAAAGATAAAATATTTAGAGATGGAAAACAATTATTAATTTTTCATTCTGACAAAAAATATTTTATTCTGAACTACATTTTTTTTGGTTTTTCGTAGAAGCATTCTCCTTTTAAACTGAAACATCATAAATCCACTTTTATGTTTAAGATTTTAATTTTAATTTAAAAAACTTTCAAATTTTAATTTTTTTTTGTGTAATTACTTTTAATTTATTTCAAAAAAAAATTTTTTTTAAATTTCCAATGCAGCAGGCGATACAAACATTATCCTAATGCTAAATAGAAATCAAAAGAATACAAAAATACAGATGTAGGTAAAATACAAAATGCTTCAATCACAGGAACAGAAAAATACAAATATGAAATATATCAAATACAGGAACAACATAAAATCAAGAAATAAGATTGTTTAAAGAGTTTCAGGCCTCCCAATATCAGGAGTAGGTGCAATTCTTAGTAAGATTTGAACACACAGGGAGGAGATCAGCATTCATCGGTTCACCACTGCAGCATAGGGGGCAGGTAGGCTATCCACTATCCAGAGTTGGTAAAATGAGCATATACAGGTATAGGAAAATAATAGGAGCACCTGTAAAAAAATAAAAATTCTAACTTAGTAAGGGGTTGGATCCCCTTTAACCTGAGTAACTGCTTGTATTTGATGTGGGATTGATAAATAAAGGTCTTGAACAAAGTTCATATTAATTTGCACCCATTCCTCATGTGGGGCTGTCTTGAGTTCAGATAGTTTGTGTGGAGGTGAAACAAAGCACAGACTTTGTTATCTAAATAACTTCCACAAAGGCTCAATGATATTTAGATCAGGAGACTGAGGATACGAGGTTAAATGTTCTACTTCATCATCATGCTCATGTAACCATTCTTGAACACAGTGAGACATGTATGTGAAAAGGTTGTTGTCATCTTGGAACACAGAACATTCTCCCAGAAACAGAGTCTGAAGCATAGGGTGAATATGATTTGTTGAGAATGGATCAATAATGGTTGCTTGTGATCATCCCTTTCAAGACAACAAGAGACTTAATCCATGTAAAGATATTGTGGCCCATACCATCGTAAAACCCTCTGTATGTTTGGCAGTTAGAACCAGGCAGTCAACATGAAATGTTTCTGCTGGTCGCCTCCAGATGAACTGGTGGCCTGGAATATCGCAAATGAGGATTCATCAGACCAGATGACTTGTTGTTGACCAGATTGCAGTTGTTTCCAGTTTAGGTTGTTTTGGCACTACTGTAGTCTCTTCTTACTATTGCATGCTGAAACTAATGGTTTTGGAATAGCTACTCTGCCATGAATGTTTGTAGCATGTAACTCTTGTTGAAAGTTTTCATGAATACGAGGTTCAGAAGGTGGGTATTCATCTTGAACATTATCTGTGGTAGTGTAGTCTTGCTATTTTGGGTGAATATCCTCTTTAACAACCTTCTATCAAGGCCCTTCAACTTTAATTTTTGCCTACTGTTGTTCTACATAGAAGACTCCTTACCCAGATTTGTATAGGCTGTTATAACCCTTGACACAGGGGTCCTTGAAACACTCACAAGATTAGCTATTCTGGACATGGATGCGCTCCAGTGAGGGGAGCTTCAATTATCATGCCTCTTTTTCACATTAGAGAGGTTGGACATAATCACTCTATGCTAAGAACAGAATTTTCTCATGCAACTTTCACATTGTGAAATACTTGACTGATACCTTCCCTGTCACCACCACTAGGTGGCACACTGTTGCAATATTAAGTAGCCGTATTTGGAAGGTCGAAGAATGACTTATTTTTAAATGGGTGTTCCTTATTTTATCCTATACTTGTAAATAATCATGCTTAGTTATGAGACGAAAGGCAGCTACTACACTGCTTCTTGTGCAATTAGGGAGATTATGGATTCAAAATCATTGAATTTAACAACTGGATAGAGAATAGTTATAGTAGCAATATTATAGGCTAGTTATAGAAGTAATAGTAAGTGCAGTGTAATAATGAAAAGTATTACTGTAAAAGTGTTTTAGTTGCTGACATTCTCTATAGTTGTGTATGGGTTATCATATTGTTTTATGTTTTAAAAATATTCTGCTTAACTTATTTAAAAAAAATTAAATTGCTTGGGTTTCTCAGACTTAAGAAAAGTGGGTGAGGAGAATATAGGCATAAAAGAGTATCAACAATACTTCTGGTAAATATCTGGAATTCTATTACAAAACCAAGGATAGTTATTACAAATAATCCTCCAGAGCAATAGTGGCTAAATGCATAGGGTGCTGCTATCTAATACTGGAGTCTGTGGGTTTAAATCCTGCTGATGGTATGGGTGGTCATAGCCATTCAGAATCAGCCTTAAACAGAGTATGTCCTAGTCAAAATTAGCTCATATAGCGCATATAGCAAAAAATAGACCATAGCACTCCATACCAAACCAAATAATGGTTCAACTGCTGTGGCACAGTTTATTACTTCTCTAAATATTAAAATTATAAGTTGAAACTTGGTAATCTTTCACTGTATATAGCAAGAAACTAATGAGTAAAGCAAAGAACATATATGATTTTGAAAGGTATAAATGCTTAGAGACATGAAAGTCATAGAATCTGTGAGACCACATAGCAGCTGTTAAAATTTAAAACTGTAAAAAAGGTGCTGATTTCATTGAATGTGAATAGAAATATATTCAGTGTTCAAGAAAGTATACTTGGCATCAGGGTTGAGGGATTTGTATCATTTTGACATACATTATGATTTAAATCTCTGCAAAATAAATAAATAAATAAATGTTTTTAATCAAGAATTTTTTTTTATCATTCTTTGTGAATTTTTAAGTATAATTTTTATATCTTTTTAAAAAATTAAGTTTATTTTTATTTCACCTGCAAAATTTAAAAATAATGCATATCTTAGCATTTGGTAAAGAAAATTAGGTTAGAATATTATTCCTTTAGTAATGAAATTTCTTGCCAAAATAGACTCCCTTGAAGATTTTCTGTTAATCTGACATCAAGTCCATAGTATTTTTGCTTATATTTTTTGTGTTTATTTAAGTACTAATGCTATAAAAACTTATTTAATAAATAAATAGTTTTTTATGTTTGTAAGCAATGAAAAAATTTTGAGGGATAAGAAAAATCATATTTTATGCATTTAATACATATTTTATATATATAAATAGTATTCATCACGAAATGAAATAGAATAATGAAACTAAATCGTTGATCATAATAAATTTACTCTTAATTTAAATAACTTCATTTGTAATGTTTATTTATAACAAAATTTGAAAAATCCAAACTATCTGATTCTTCCCAGCCAAGGTTATTTCATTCAGTTTCCTCCTGTTTGACCTATCCAATGCTACTGTGTTCCATCTATAGACATCAAAATTTTTAGCTACTTTTCCACATTGTCTAAAATTGCAAATGTTTTATTCTACTTACAGGTGGAGAAAGCCCAATAGTGAAGCAGACTGGTGTTTTAGATGATCCCCAGAGGAGAAAACCTGACATAAGAAGAGCAAAGTTATACTTGGGCTGGAGTCCTAAAGTATATTTCTTTCATTTCTTTCTTTCTTTTTTTACATTATTGTTATACCAGATCTTAAAAATTTTGTCTTTTTTAGATAGTTTAATAACATGATTAAGTACTGTTATTGTCAAAATAAATTTTAAATTACAACAAAGTGTTTTTACTCAATCAACCTGTAATTTTTTCTAACTTGAGTTGGATGATAACTGAATTAGTTAGGCAATACCTTTCTAAACTAGAGTCTGTTGGTTCAATCCAATTTTTGGCATCATTGTTTGTAGCCATTTGGAATCAACTTTAAGCAGTAGGTAGATGGCATTTACCCTCTTGTACCAAGAAACTAGGTTATAGCATTCTAGATCAAATAAAAATCTGACATATCAGTTAATCTTTCATTATGTAGATGCAGTATCACAATCCTAATTTTTAAATTTATTTTAAATACTTGGTAGGTTTTTATGCTTTATATATTTGTTATTTGAGGAATTAATAAATGAGTACTATTTCAGAGAAAAAACATGCAAGAAAATTAATGTTTCTGTCACTCTAACAAACAAATAACTGAATTAGTTGTACTGTATTTACTATTAGATAAGTCACTCTGGTGTATATGTTGCACACATGCTAATTGACCTAAAAAAATGAAATTTCTTCAGATAAGCCAAATTAGATTGTATATATGCTGCAGATATAATGCTTAACTAAAAGAAAATGAGAATTTGGGTAATTGGTTCTCTAAAGTTTTTAATTCCCTTTTTTGAGCAATAACTTTATCTTGAAGGTGAATTCTAACTGTTGTCAATGATAATACATTTCACTGTGTTCTTTTTTCCATTGTTGTAAATTGACTTTCTAACAATGGCATACTGTGAAGCCAGTCTGAGAAGATTTTTATCTTTAGACATATTTTTGAAATTTTCGTGCATTTAGATAGTAACCACGTGGGTTGAGCACCATCTTTCAGTACCTGTGGGACTTGTTCAAATCCCAGTCAGAGTTGACTTTAAATAGTAGGTCTTTGTCTGGTTAGCTTTCAAACGGCAAAAATTTACTGCAAAAATTTGCTGCTGTGTTCCAGATCAAAGTGATTTTATTATTTAGACTTCCACCACCAGATGCTTCTCTCATCAACTTTAAGTACCACCCTAATTCCTGCGTATAATCCACAGATTATACGTTAAAAAACTTTAAATTTTCTTCTAGTGCGTATTATGCGCCGCCACGTATTATCTGCTGTTAAAAATTATTTTTATAAGGAAATTTACAAATATCTTTCCTAAAGAACAATAGATGGCAGCACCAGTTCATATTTACAGGTTTTCTTTAATCAGGATAAAGATCATTTTCATTCAAGAACACAACAGTTTGATAAAAGCTCCTGATTAAATTAATATTTTCCATTTTGTTTATTTCTATCAAGAAATAACACTTGTATAATCTGAAATGGTGGCACTTTGCTGCATTCTCCATTTGATTTTTCACTTTCAGCTCGCCAGATGGCGCCATAACTATCAGTTTAAAATTTTAACACAGATCGCAAATAACCATATGAAATTAAAATAAAAAGATGCATTTTAAGAATTCTAAATTTTAACATCTTTTTTATTTAAATATGCTTTCGAACAATTTATTTGTATCATTCTTTCTGTACTAATTAATGTAATTTTTTAGAATATATTCTTACTGTTGTTAAATATAAAATTCTTTAAGTCTATCCAAATTTTCACTTCGTTAAATTATTTTTTTAATTTAAAGAAAATGTTATCATTAAGAAAAGAGCTTAAATTTAATTTTTTTTTTAATACTAGAAGATATAACTGTTTTTTCTACATGCCTTTCATTTCCTTGAATCACATGAAATTTAAGTGAAAATTTTAGGTGTGAATTATACGCTGCTGCAGGTTATACAATATTTTTCTCTGAAAATATCACAAAATTCACACCTGCGGATTATATGCAGGTAATTAGGGTACTCAAGCCCAAGGAAATTTCTTATTTCTGTTGCATTTTTCACTTCCAAAAGTTTTAAAACAGCTGTTTATTTTCCCTATGATTAGAAGTTGTAATGAGTTATCATTATTAAGTGCAAATGATAAAGTAAGCAATAATCAACCTTTAGCTGTGACAGACATAAATAAAATTAAAACATAAAACTTGATGAAATAAAAGTTCTTGAGACTGTTAAAAAAAAAGATGATCATTAGACAAAATTGCAAGTTTAGCACAAAGTACATGCGTTGCAGTGTCTTTATACTGAGCTCACTTTAATAAAGTTAGGTGAGTTTTACCTGGTTAGTCTTGGCACAACCTGAATGCTGATAATAGACTAAAATGTTGCAGTGAATTCTATATTAACCATTTTGATTATGTATAATGTTAGTTAAATAACCAGAGGGTAATTTTAGGTGATAACTGTTTGTATTTTATGTATTCATTTAACCCCTTGACAAGTAAAACGGAATCTGAAGTATCCAAGAAATACTCTTTAGTTCTAGCTCATCTAAACAATTTTGTGCAAGTTGAGTAAGAGAGCGTTTTATTTTGAAATTTGCATTGCTATCTAATTTTTAATGAAGTTTATATATGATGCTAATGTACAATAATTTAATAACAGTATAAAATTATGTTTTAATATAAAGCTGCACAATGTCTGTCGGAGACATCAAAGTCTACTTTAGCACATGAGATGACTGACGTCTCCCAGATGTTATTGTGTATCAAGGTTTTAATTAAAAACAAAACATTTTTTACAAACTACATGACTGCTCAATCTATATAATATTAAGTTTTCTGCTGCAAATATATATATATATTACCATTTATGCAATTGAAATTCACTCCAAGAGAATATCTAATTGGATCTAAATTGACAATGTTTAGCTTATGCATTTTGCATTTCCAGTTTGCAGTGTTGTAAGATTTCCAAAATTGACTTGTTGGCAGGTATGTATTATATAAACACATACCTGCATGTATTTACTTATTCATATATATGTGCCTATCATTAATTAAAACTTTAAAAAAGAAAAATATTTATGATTAAAATATTTTCTTAGGTACCATTAAGTGTGGGCTTAAAGAAGACTGTAGAGTATTTTGAGAAAGAATTGTTGAAAGAAAATGCCAAGGATTCATCAGTGTAAATTTTTTTTTCTTAAACTTGCATTATTATTATTGTTCTCATTAACATAGACTGTTATCATAAGTTTCACAAAGAGTACTCACATTTTGTATTTAAAAATGTTTTGTGTTTAAATAAAATATTTTTTTAAAACCTAAAAAAAATCTCATTTTTATGAAGTGTTATTTCTACATCTTTCATATATTTGATTTTTGTATCTACTTCAATTATATAAATCTTTTGTCAGTAATTCAAAATAAGAATCATCTCAAGATCAATACATCTTTTTAAGAGGTATCTCCTATACAAAAAGTTGTAAACAAGCATGTCAAATTTAAAGTTTAATATTGGCCAAATAAACAAGTTTACACAGTAACATGGGCTGTGAAAAATCAGAATTTCATTTTGTATAGACGTGTAGGCTTTTTTGAGCATTAAAGTACACAAATAAAATAAAACAAAAAATTATGAAATAATCTAAAACCAATTAATGTTTTCTTCCTAACACTTGGCATAACTTTTCTGTCACTATCTTCTCTACTTCAGGAAAAACATTGATCATAGTTCTCAAAACTAACATAAGATGAGCATTAGTAATTGTAAGTCTTATAGGAGTCATCTCCATTCATAAGTATAAAAAAACTGCTCTCTCTGATAATGAAGAGGTTTGGTCGTTGGTTGTTAATTAGCAATGATTATCACAAAATAAATGATGGACTATAGCTCTTAAATCAAACTTTTATTCTCAGACGAATACTCAGTCACCTTCTTGAAGCGAAGAGTCAAACACATCTCTCATTTTACACCCTCTATAATACACATAAAAAACAACAATTCTTAATATGGCAGTTTTACAGCAAGCTGCCAGAATTGGCACCAAGCGGCAATATTGGTGGTTTTAACAAAACAAAAATCAACAGATAAATAGTTACAAACAAAAAATAATTTCATGTGCAGATTTATCAAACTGGCAAATGTTCTGCTGGCAAATACTTGTAAAATTTAGGCATTTTAACTATTTAATTTTTCCTTAGAATCTGTTTTTCACAAGATGCTGATTACATCCATTTACATATACTTATGTTTTGATTTGGTGTTCATCAAGAAAAACGGTTTTAAATTTTTTTAAGGTTATTAGTGTTTTTACACACATTCTTGATTATCTTGTCAGCAAATTTCCTTATCTTAATAAATATCTGTGCATACAAGCACATCCTTGTGTACACCATTTTGTGTGTGTTCAAAAGAAACATAGCAAGTTGAGAACTAGAAGTACAAAGATGACAGCATTGAAAGAAATTTTAAAATTCAGTTATTAAACTTATATTAATTCTTTTGCTACCTGTCTTTACATTAAGTAGGCAGCAAGTTTGACACCCTTGGTCCAAAATTTATTCTACAAATGAACTGTTGTAAAGAAATTTCATTTTTCTACATCGCAGGATACAGGTTGCACAGAACTTCCTGGGCCTAGCCTCTAGTTCTGCGATACATATGATTTTGGCAAAACAACTAATAGATTTGATAAGGCTATGACTGTTTTTCTACATTTTCATGCTATTAACTTATATATTGGATAAAAATAAATCAATGGTACTTATTTTAACACAGCCATGGGAAGATTACTTCCCACTTACACAATCTTACAAAATACACCTGTGGGAAGTGCAAAACCCATTCTAATATATTGGTCTTGTTATTGAAATGACGGGAAAACTGATTCCCACTTCGGTTTTGCACTGTCATCATTTGTTCGATGGATTGAATAAAATTAGCAGCTCTGTTTTGAAAGTTTGGAAAAGTGTGAAGTGAGATATAAATGGTCCACAAAAGGGTTAAACATTAAATTTTATGTCACTAATTTCAAATGAAAATGTTACCTGTTTGCTTTTGAATAAGTTATTTTATTTAGTTTGTTTCAAATAATTTCCTTCATCTGTATTTTAACATGATTTGTTTTATGATATTTCTATATATAAATCATTTGCTTTAACATTTAAGTGTAGCTTGTTAAAGAAAGAAAATTGTGAAGTTATTTACTATTTTAAGGTGCTTGTTCAATATTCTTGATATATTGGACATATATTTCAATAAGTAACACATCATCAATAATAATATTAGTATTTATAACACATTTCTGAGATTGTGAAAATATTTATTATGAGATACTTGTTGAAAATTCTTGATATAGGACCTATATCTATTTCAGTGGATCATTATCACAGGCTTGCAACTGCTGAGGTACTTCCAAAAAGGTGAGAAAAGGGACAAATAATACAGAATAAGTGACTAAAAAGTGACTAAACATTGAAAAAAAAAAGCGATTTTTTTTCTCCTCTTGATTACAGATGCTATTATTAAGATTTTTCTATTTATTTTAACTCTAAATCAAATGATTCATGCAAGACATGATTTTAGCGTCAAATACAAAAAAGTTTACAAATTTTGTTTAACACTACTCAACATTGCTTTTTATTCTAGAAAATCTATAAATTCGATTTGAATACATACAATACAATACATTAATTTTATAATCACAATTATCTGCATATATTAATGATGTTTTGAAATATGTACATAGCTAGATTAGAGTATCTAAACAAAAACTGTGAAGAAAAAGAAAAAGAGAAATGTGTGCTTTGACGTAAATTACTTTAATGTATTAAATGTACATTTCAGTACAAATGTAGATTTCAGGAAGTTCTTTACGACTTTTTAAAATCACTAAATTCTGGAAACCATATGACTAATTACATTTTAATAAGAAAAATAAGATTAGAGCATCACATTTTTGGTCTTTTATTAAAATATTTTGTTAATTCAGATTTTCTTTTTTCAACAGCAGACTTTTGTTGTGATACACCATGAGAAAAGTGACTGTTTACTTAAAAAAGTGACTGAAAGTGATCAATTGTAAAAAAAGTGACTAAAGGTGAGAAAAGTGACGGAATTACAAGCCTGTTATCAGTATTAGTGTCAGAATTTGTGGAACATATCAGAAGTAAATGATGTAAGATGTAATAAGTTTTAGAGGAAATTCTGTGCTAGACCCCCCCCCCCCAAATTCACTCCTAGATCAACTAACTGGAAAAGCAAAAGGGGAGGAAAAAATGATCGTAGAATCAATCTTTGAGAAAGGAAACGATGCATGGGAGAGGGACTAGTGGCAGTTATTGAAACTGAAGATTCTCATAGTATTTCAATTTATGTACATACATAATCTGTGATAAATATTACTTTAATTATAACCTAGAAATTATTAATTGAGGTATATTCATGGTTTCCGTGCACCTGGAAAGTCATGGAAAATCATGGATTTAGACAATGAATTAATTTTGTCATGGAAAGTCTTGATTTTTCAAGCAAAATGAATAAAAGTCATGGAAAGTCATGGATCTAAACTACCGATTAAAAAAATGCATTGAATTGTTTAATTCTATTTTTACTTGTCATGTGACTGAAGTTACTGAGTTTGGTATTTATGTATTATCCTATTGACCCTATTGCCAAGTAAAATTTGTTCACCAAGGAAACTCAAAGCAAGAAAGCTTAATGGATGGGTAAATGTATATTATTTTGGTTTTTTTCTTAAATTGTAGATTAAAATTTTATTAATATAATAATAATTATTTTTTAATAAAATTTAGTTAAGATTTTTGCACACAATATAAGTTTATCTCTAGGGATATTGTATATAAACATAGGGTTATATTTGGCTATTATTCATGTCACCTGGATAATACCAAAGTACCCTGAATTCAAATTGGAAACATTTTGTTTGAAAAATTGCTATATGATTAAATTTAGGTATGTAGATACAACAATTTATTTTTATGTGAGTTTACTAACACTTATAAAGTAAGTTTATAGTTTTTTTATGATAAAATTCCTGTAATTTCTCTAAAAGCATATATTTTATTTGTATGTACATCAGAAGTTTTATTCATATATACTTTTAATGAAAGCTTTTTAAAGTCATGGAAAATGATCTGCTAAATCAGGGAAAGTCATGAAAAGTCATGGATTTGAAAAATTTTATTTTGGCAGATACCCTGTATATTGAGGATATGAACAAAACCAGCTGCTAAAAAAAAGAAGTTAGTATGAGGCTTCTTTAACAACACATTTGGGTCTGTTTGAGAATTAAGAGCAGCTGCTAGAGTTTATGCACTATATTTCCAATGATGACTAATCACTTGCGATTTTAGACATTTTGTTGAATATCTAGAAAAATACACGAGGAATTATCCTGAAACCTCAGGCATGTAAACAGGATGGTAGACGTCATATATTTCAACTAAGAATTTTTCCCGAAACCCCATAGGGGACCGTCAACAAACTGAAGAAAAACGAATATGTTTTGGATAACCCTGTAAAAAGTAATGTATGAAAAGCGTTGAAATTTTAGTACATGATTAGGATGCTTCTTGTAATAATCTGTGTTCATTGTTCTGAGGATAGCACATATACCTTTGGAGAAATTAAGGTTTTTGTAAAAACAATCCCAAATTTCTCCAAGTGTTTTGTTCATATAATTTGCAGAGTTCTCAACATGAAATAATGGTATTTTCATGACGCATGTCAAAAGACATTGCATACAATACCCTGCAATTGAAATGAAAAAATAATAAGTATTGAATGAAAGATGAGCAGGTTTACCAAATAATGTTTCACTGCGCATGCTCGAATGCAATGAAAATATAAGTGCATAATGTATTAGCTAAATGTATAGAACAATTTTTGTGAAAGTCCCAAAAATACCGCTTGAAAATTCTAAAAGTGATCGTACACAGAATAAGCTTGAAATCCGTTGTTCCCAAAAGGAAGCAAAAAGATGAGGGCCTGTATCCAAACATAGCATTTTGTATAAATACAAAATATACATCCAGTATATTGCAAACAGCAGTATCAATGTTTCTTCTTCAGCCATAACAAACATTCGCTTTTATGACAGCCTCAACTTTAAAATATCATGCAGTGATAGAAATAGTACATATTTACCCATTTACTCTACTCTGATATTTTTAATAACGTATGAAATTTTGTATTTCCTTTGAAATCTGTGCATTGAGATTTATCTTGTTTACAATATTTCCTTTTACTTTGTACAAAGTAAGCCACGATAGCTCAGATGGAAAAGGCATCTATCTCAGAACCGGATGGTTTTGAGTTCAAGGCTCAAGCCAACCAAGGATCTTCTATATTCATTAATGGCAGCTGGGGCATGTAAAGTAGGTTCGTAATCGAATTGTCATTCAAGATCCCAAACGATATCTTTGTGAGTGGGAAGCCAAGCTTAGGTGTCTTCTGCTTCGTCCCTCCTTCTAAATTACGAGAAAACAGTTAGTCTTTTTATGTTGTCTTAGGGAGTTCAGTTGACCTATTATATGGTGCTCCCCTAATAAAATGTCCGTCAGTTACATGAAGCTTGGTAGTTAGGTGTGCTATAAGAAGAAGAAAGTGCCCTGCATTTGAAATAATAGTAATAATACACTGGTGTGCAAAACTTAAACAACAGATGGTTTTTTTTGCAATAATTCCACGAGAAATCATCTGAGAGACATAAAATTCAGAAATGAGGGAGAGTATTATGTACGTAAAGGATGACTAAAGCATCGGCTCTGAAAAAGGAATACAATGCATACGGTATGGAATCAAACAAAAACAAGCTTTATTGAACGCATAGTATCGTGACTCATGATTGTCTATCCAAGAGGAAGAACAACAAGCAGATGTTCCTTAATATGGGATATGCCCTTCCCTAACTGCAATGGTTGCTTCTCACCGTCTCCGCATACTCAGAACCAGCTGGTCCAACATTTCTTGCGGTAGGAGTACCCATTCCGCAATCAGCATCTGTTTGAGTTGTTGGGTGTTCTCCGGAGGATGTAAGCGTTCTGCAGTAGCTTCTCCCCAAAGCATACTACACATGTTCGATGGGATTTAAATCAGGGGAGTTACTGGAAAGTGAAGATATCACTCGAATGAATTGGCCAGCATACTCCCCTGATTTAAATCCCATCGAACATGTGGGATGCTTTGAGGAGACGCATTGCAGAGCGCTTACATCCTCCCGAGAACATCCCAAAGTTCAAACAGATGCTGATTGCGGAATGAGCACTCCTACCGCAAGAAATGTTGGACCAGCTGGTTCTGAGTATGCGGAGACGGTGCGAAGCAACCATTGCAGTTAGGGGAGGGCATATCCCATATTAAGAAACATCTGCTTATTGTTCTTCCTCTTGGATAGACAATCACGAGTCACGATACTATGCTTTCAATGTAGCTTGTTTTTGCTTGATTCCACAACGT
>CM063504.1:53818918-53836418 GCA_032207245.1 Pardosa pseudoannulata | reverse complement strand
ACCACAATTCTCCAAACTTAGTGAAGTTGAAGTGCAGTCGTTTCCACTGACCACACCACACGACTCCTAGAGTCACGAAAAAACAACCCACAACGTGTGAGTGCGACGAGCAGATCAGCCAGATCAGTTTCACAAAACCATTAAAAAATGTACTCTCACTCTATGTTCTCTTATAACCACCCGTAAAATTCTAATGTCACAAAAAAGGAAATTCTCTTTAAAATTTCACTTCAGAAGCAAATAAAAATAATTGTGTCAAAGTAACTTGTTGGATATTTAACATACTGCTTTAAAACCCCTTATCATCGAAATCAATTAGACTTAATCGGTATATTGATATTGCAACTAATCTCCGATTATCCTTAGTTGATTGGTCGAACGATGGCCGATTGGTTAGGCTGCTGGCCTTCTGAACCGGAGTTCGAGGGTTCAAATCCCACTCTGGCATTGATGTTCGTAGCCGTTTGGAATCGGCTTTAAGCAGTAGGTCCCGGTCTCAGTAGCCCTCGTGTTGCAAAAAGTAGACCGTAGTGCTTTAAGCCAAACCAAACCTTAGTTGATTGCGGTGAGTTAAGCCTAAATTTTCTATTTTTTTGGAAGTTCATAGTTATATTAATAAGAGTCTTAAAACTCTAAACTAAAGCTTTAAGACTTATAAATTTTGTCGACACGTTTGCAAAATGATTAATATAATACCATGTATATCATATAAAAAAATAATACTATTGTTAAAATCTAATATGTTTTTAAACTTTCCATACCTTTTAGTTGTGAAAAAAAAATAATATTTTCAAGATATCCTTTTCTATTTTTTTTAAACATTGAAAGTTATTATTTTCTTTCGGCAGCATACATTTCTTTCCCCTAAAAATTCTAATATATTTCTCTCTCTATTTATATATATCCTCAATAGTATAAGATTGGAAGTATCATCTAAATACTGAAAAAAGTCCCCGGTTACATAAAAAATAAAACAGGAATTCATGTGTACTGCATTTGAGAATTTCATCTCAGTGAAGCATGTATATGTTTTGATACTGAATAGGTTACCAAAATAAACATAAAGGGTAAACATCGCGTATGTTTATTCTTTACAAATGAATACTTCAATATAATAAACATTAAACCAAAAGTTATTATTTTTTCCATACCATTATTTTTTTTTATCTTCTGATATTTTTTGCTTGACATCTTTTTGTTAAGGTTTCAGATATATATTTACTAAAAATAAAAGTTTCTAAAATATATAAAATCTTTAATCTGGTAGGCTATATCTATTGCTTATAAATGAAAAGGAAAATAAAAACTCTTTTAGGAACAAAAAATTGTTATTTTTTACTAAAAATAACGTTATTTTAAGCACATATTTTATGTGATATAAGATAAACAAGATTTTTAATATTTTTTGCCGATTCTTTATCCGCATTTCATCAGTCATTCTATTTCTCTTCGCCGAATGTACAAAATGTTACATAAATTAATGATATTATTTACATTTACATATATTTGTTTATTTACTTATTTATTTTCAGGGGGATTTAAAAACCCGTTGATTGAAAAATACTTTTTACTTTATTATATTCATGAATATCTAAAACAAAATTTAATAAATTTTGTATAAGCGATAAATATTTAAATTTTTATCTCACTTAAAATAATTAGTTATTATTGAAATAAAGAAAAATTCAGGGGATACGTTCATTGTAAATAAATGCTTGACTTGTTTATATTTCTTGTTTCTTCATAACATTTCATCATTAGTAGCTCTAAATTATTTTATAGAATGTTTCTATAAAAGTAAAATACTTTTGAAGAACGATTTCTAAGATTCTTTATTTTAAGCATATTGTACAATGATAAATACGAAAAAGCATAAAGCAGGTTTAAAAATTATCAAAATTTAATTTTTTATATTGATATATTAACTCGCGATATAAATCTGGTTATATATTGCGTTGTAATATTTTTAAAATGAACCAGTCCTAACTAAAAATTGCGTTTTGCCCTTTCTAATAAATGTCAATTTTTATGAAAATAATTTATCCTTTTCGACTCCATCTTAGGCATTTAAGTAATATTTTGATCTTAACACTGCAAGGGAGAGATAATATTTCATAAAGTAATATGAAGTAGTCTTTTCTAAAAATCCTCTCATAAATTTGGGGTGGGTCTTACCTTTTACGTTTTTATGTTTTCCTCTTTATGTAAAAATTTCTTCTGCGATATAAATAAAGTGATATCTTTTTATCTTTTCATTTCTTACTTAACAGTACCTTCTTCCTGGTACAATATGCATTAAAATAAGAGCATCTTTTGATAAACAATTATATCTACATCTGCCTACCTACCTATCTATCTATCTATCTATATATATATATCTATATATATATAACCAATTTTTTACTAAATTGGTTATATGAATTCAAATAAGTTGTTAAAATTATTACAAATATGGAATTTATCATTGTATGCTAATTTTTATTTACATTGAATTGGTTATATAAAGTCAAAGAAGCTGTCAAAATTATTACAAATATGGCATTTATCAATGCTAATTTTTATTAAAACTAAATTGGTTATATGAAGTCAAATAAGCTGTCAAAATTATTACAAATATGGAATTTATTATTGTATGGAAATTTTTATTTACATTAAATTAGTTATATGAAGTCAAATAAGCTGTCAAAATGATTACAAATATGGAATTTATCATTGTATGCTAATTTTTATTTACATTGAATTCGTTAATAAAAGTCAAATAAGCTGTCAAAATTATTACAAATATGGAATTTATCAATGCTAATTTTTATTAAAACTAAATTGGTTATATGAAGTCAAATAAGCTGTCTAAATTATTACAAATATGGAATTTATCATTGTATGCTAATTTTTATTGGTTATATGAAGTCAAATAAGCTGTCAAAACTATTACAAATATGGAATTTATCATTGTATGCAAACTTTTATTTACATTAAATTGGTTATATAATGTCAAAAAAGCTGTCAAAATTATTACAAATATGGAATTTATCGATGCTAACTTTTATTAAAACTTAATTGGTTATATAAAGTCAAATAAGCTGTCAAAATTATTACAAATATGGAATTTATCATTTTACGTTAATTTTTATTTACACCGTAAAGAAAATGGCATTTTTATTTAACGTTTGCTTTGCCTCACAGACAACTAACTGCACTGGAAAGAACACTTTATAAAAATATTTTATGGAACAGCATGGATTTTCGCATTTATGAAATGCACCCAGTATTTATTAAAAGCTCGAAATAAATCACAACGTTTGAAACACCAAGCAAGCGAAAAGAATATTGCTTTTTTTCTCCCTTAAAGGAAGAGTAATAAAACCTGGCTTACAAAACTGTGTACACTTGTTTTTGGGTCCAATATTTACTGGCTTACCCCAGACGTATAAAACCATATTCTTTGAAAGCGGTGTAAGTCCATTTTATATTATTTGAAGATATTTAAGGGTTTGTATTTGGATGATTTGAAAGATACTGTAATGTGTTAAGGCGCTCATATTATGCTTTTTAAATATTATATAGATTTAAGTTTATAGTGGGACAATTTTTAAAGTGTTAACCCTTTATACCCTGAATTAATTTACCATCAACTTTCTTACTGCATTTTTGCATCATAAGATAAGTTTTAATTTAGAATAATCATAGAAAAAAGAAAATTAATTTTTACTGTATTTTAGTAGTTAATTTTGCAGTTTAATGGAGAATAAGTTTTAATGGAGAATAATCATAGAAAAAAGAAATTAATTTTTACTGTATTTTAGTAGTTAATTTTGCAGTTTAATGGAGAATAAGTTTTAATGGAGAATAATCACAGAAAAAAGAAAATTAATTTTTACTGTATTTTAGTAGTTAATTTTGCAGTTTAATGGAGAATAATCATAGAAAAAAGAAAATTAATTTTTACTGTATTTTAATAGTTAATTTTGCAGTTTAATGAAGAATAAGTTTTAATGGAGAATAATCATAGGAAAAAGAAAATTAGTTTTTACTGTATTTTAGTAGTTAATTTTGCAGTTTAATGGAGAATAAGTTTTAATGGAGAATAATCATAGAAAAAAAAATGAAAATTAATCTTTACTGTCTTTTAGTAGTTAATTTTGCAGCTGGTACTTTCTCGTACCAACATATATTTTTGACTCTATGATAAAAAGTAAAACATTAAATTATGAATAAAACAAATGAAATGCTTACCTGCGAAGTATAGAAGTCTCTTAAAAATAATAGTACCAAATAACTGGTAATAAACCACTAAATTTACTCAATTGAACAACATGTGTATCAACTCTACCACAAAATGACCTTCGAATGCAGTACGCCAGTTATAAAATCCCTACTATGCGAATAAAAAGGATTCCTGATTGATGCTGTCATTTCTTTTCTGCTGTAGGAACTGCATCGTTCATGTCCTTGTGAGTACCGTCAGGAAAAAAGGCTTTATTAGGAATATACAGGTTTTTGATTGAAGCGGTACTTATAAGTACCGTCAGGATAAAAAGGGTTAAAAGAATGTAGTAGAGATTTTGAACTAAATATTAAGTCTTTGATGAAAGTAGGCTTAATCACTTTCAAAGTAATTATATTTGTTTTACCGTTGTGAACCATTTCTTTGAAAGTGGTGTAAGTCCTTTTTTATAGCATATACAGATATTTAAAGCTTTGTATTTGGTTATTTTGATAATTATTGGTTTATATTAATGAGCTAGTTTTATGTCTTTTAAATATTAAATCGACTGAACTTTACAATGTGATCGCTTTTAAAGTATTAGTTGGAAATATATACGGGGTGTCCCAAAGCGACCACATAAACTCTGCACAGCTGGATTCCTTGTTGGGAGTACATAAAAACTACCCAAAGAATCGTTTCTGTACGATCCATAGTTTACTAGAAAAATACGAAAAGCAAAGTATGACGTCACTGCCGGTGCCAGAAAAAAACACTTTATTGGACATATTAACAACAGTATTTGCATATCTTTCCAGTCGATAATGTTTAAAACGTTCGCTGTGCACATCGCGTCATGCATGATCGCGCGCTATGGAAAGGCGTTAAGCCGTCGTTGAACTGGTATTTAAAAGGCTGCCGGTAGTCTTCGTATGGTGGCGATGTATTCCGTTCGTGACTACTGCGAGATGTACCTTATGTACGGCCTGTGTAATGGAAGTGCCTTACGAACCGTTAGAGAATATGGCCGTGCATATACTGCTGTTGATATGTTCAATAAAGTGTTTTTTCTTTTACTGAAAGTGATGTCATACTTTGTTTTCGTATTTTCCTCGTAAACTATGGATCGTACAGGAACGATTCTTTTGGGCAGTTTTTATGTACTCCCATCGAGGAATCTAACTGTGCAGAGTTTATGCTGTTATGTTGGGACACCCTATATATATTTTTTAATCTGAGTATGTCCTTGTGGAAAGAATTGCATTGCTTTCAAAGTACTTTCATTCATAATTTCATTAACTACGTAAATTTAGCTTGAAAAAAGGATGAACATTTTAAATGTTTTTTTGTGATCTTCTTATAGATTAAAAATTTTAAAGAAGATTGCATTCATTGCTATCATTAAATATTTTTTTTATCAAACATGAACTTACACCACTTTTAAATAAAAGAAAAATTTAGAATTGCGTATAGTGCATAAGTTTTATTTTGACCCTGTTTTACCGTACCCACTTAAATACGTGCTATTTTATGTTAGATATTTTTTCAACTCCTCTTCTTAGCCCACTCTCCTGTTTCTAATCATGGATCTTGTTGGTGCTTCAACCACATTTGGCGAAATTGGCGTGTTTGCAGCTTGCGTGCGTGGCGTGCTTGCAGCGTGGCGTTTGAAATCTGGCGAGGGGATCGTAACTCAACAAATTGATTCTTAATCAAAAACAACATTTTAAAGAAAAATTTTACAAAAATTGAATATTTAAAATCTAATTGAATTAACAAAGAAAACACAAAGGAAACACATAACATTCATACTAAATAGACTGAAACATTCACTTAATCACAAATTAAATAAACTGAGTGTGATTTTCATCACAAATTTGTGATTTAGTGTAAATTGTAAAATTAATTTAAATGAGAATGTTAGTCCAAAGGGATGAGGGAGGGTAGGCGGGTTCTCATCCAGCAAAAAACTGTTTGACTTAAAAGAAACTGTATTTTGAGTGGAAGTTGAAGAGGAGTTGTAAAATTGAAAATTTTTTTCAAATCTCTTATTAAGCTGAAAGTTCACTGAGGAAATGCATTCATTAAGAGATTTATTTGCTATTCAGTAAACAAATTATAGAAATTTCGTGTTTTTCGCTTTTAAAATCTTAATTTAACAGAAAAACCGTAAAATATTATTTTTATTTTGCCTCAGTGTAAAAGTTTTTAAAAACTAAAAATAATCTGTCCCCAAATTGATTAATTTTTATTACGATGGAAAGAATGATAATACATTAAAAAAATTCATTTTTTTCGAGTTTACCTCGTTTTTTTATTAAAATCTTTTCCTTTGAAAAACAATGATATCCATAAAGAAATTGGCTTACTTTGGGGGCTTTTATGTGCTTTCTAAATTCTACATTATATTAGAAGCAGATAAAAAGAGGCATAAAAAACGAAGGTATCGTTAAAAAATATTTATTTGACAGAGAATAATTATTTGACAAGATATTTTAGAATATTAAAAATTGATTTTTCTACTTCTCACATACGAAATAATGTTCCTAATTGAATTTTAAAAAATTGATTGCTAAATAAAAGTATAAGATTAGAAAATATGATTTTTATTTTTGAACCATCCATATCAATCCCCTATATAATAATAGCTTAAGTTATCTGTCCGTCTGTGCTCGAATTTATAAAGCGGTTGGATCTGGAATGGATAGAGGCATCCATATTGGATTCTTGATAACTTAGGTTTTGCAAAAGTCAAAGTGAGTAAAGTTTATCTTCTTCTAAACTATCTATCCGATTCTAAAATAAATTGGTATAATATGCTTCATATCACAGCAAAAAATACTGTCGTCTTTAAAACGTTAGAAATCTACCCCTTACCCCCTTTTCTATCGTTGCCATTATTTCAAAGCCTATTTTCCCAGGTTAAGAGCAGGCGATTAAATTTATCAATGTATCACATTATAAGTAGATGAAAAAAACATCTTTTTTCTATCATTATGACGTCATTCCTTTAACCATATCATTTAATCATTTCTTATTTTAAATTATTTAAATATCATGTGCATTATTTTCATACTTTTTATCCCTGAACTTAGATATTACGTAAATAGTTTTCTTTTATATGTGTTAAATAATAGATTAGGTGCATATGTGATAATTTAAAATTTAATCATAGATTATTTTTGGTTGCAAGATAATTCTCATCCGAAAAACAAACCATTTATTTTACCTGTTTCATAGGGTACTTTACAATTCTGGAAAATTAAAGATTTCACTGATTCAGTCATATGGCGGGCTATATGCTAGTCTTAAAATGTTTCTTAACGATTCTGTTCTGGTGGAATCTCAGACTGAATGCAACGGTTGGTGAACTTCCCATCGGGAATTTGTGTACGAAAATCATTATGAGATTACATCTATACATTGGATGTATTGTTAATCAAGATCGGAGAAACCGGTTTGCTTAGTAACTGGCAGTGAGAAAATTCTACAATAAGCTACGGGTGGAATAAAGGTCAAAATTATAATTTAGATCGCCTGTAATAACAATAAAACAAACAAGAAGTTTTACGTTGACATGTTATAGTTCATTTCAAGATAGTTACTACACTCTCTACCAATAAGTATTTGGACACCTGTGATAGCAAAGAAAAACTAACTTTATTCAAAATCAATAGTTGGTAAAGCCTCCACGAGAGGCTATTACAGCGTGAACCCTCCCGAGGCATACTTTACACAAGTCTTTGTATTACAGCTAGTGGTATTGTCTTCCATTCGGCTTGGAGTAGACATACAAGTTCCTTCACCGATTTTGGACGGGTAGTGCACCCTTTAATTCTGCTATCCAAATCGTCTCAGAGGTTCTCGATAGGGTTCAGGTCTGGGCTCTGACCAGGCCAGTCTATTCGATGAACTCCATTGGTGCCCTACCAAGCCTCGGTTAATTTCGAAACATGACAACTGGCACTGTCATCCTGAAAGTAACAAGGGTCCAGTAGGTAAAACTGCCTCAACGTAGGAAGCCCATTGTCATACAAAATAGTGCATTAGGCATCTGCGTTCAGCTTACCATGAATGGGGACCAAGAGTCCCAGTCCATACCAGGAGAAACACCCCCAGACGATAATTCCACCTCCACCGAACTTGACTGTTGGCACAATGCATTCTGGCAGGAGACTTTCTCTAGGCAGACGCCAAATCCAGACCCAGCCATCTAAATGTACATGGTAAACCTTGATTCGTCGCTCCAAAAAACCCCTTTCCACTGATCTACGGTTCTATTTCGACGTGCTTTGCACCACATTAACCGAGCAGCGCATTTGGACTTTGTGATCAAAGGCTTATAGGCAGCAGCACGGCCATGGAAACCAAGCAGATGTGCTTCCTTGTGGATAGTATTCATTGAAACAATACTTCCGGATGACTGTTGAAACTCCTCGCGGATGAGGGCCATCGGTTTGCTGCGGTTCTTCCAAATTTCTCTGTACAGCACTCGTCCGTCTCTATCTCTCAGTTTCGTTGGCCTGCCGACTCGGGGCACATTCCGACAATCACCACACACCTTCTACTTATTAATCACAAAGGTCACTGTTGATTTTGGGTACTTCAGATCGTTAGATATGTCCCTTAAGGATCAGCCACATTTGTGATACCCGATAATTATACCTTTCTCGAAATGAGAGAGCTCCAGACTGCGTGACATCTTGCATGCGACTAATGCCGATGCTGTTTCCTACACGATGTAAACCGGCGGAGGCCGCGACGTCCCTCAGGACAGCAGATATCATCATTTGCATAGGTGTCCAAATACCTATTGGTAGATAGTGTATAGACCTTAATTGTATATCCTAAGTCAAAATGTTAGCTTAAGCTAAAATGTCGGGGACATTTTATGACCGAAAAAAAACTTATATTTCTGCTTACTTAAAACACATACATACACACATACATTCATATATTAGTAAAAATAAGTTAGAGTTGAATTTACTTTAAAGGACGTTGTAGTGTAAAAAGAACATGATGGATTTCAAGACTTAAAACCATCATAACAAAGTTTTTCGGATCAATATAAGAAGAAATGTTTTGCTCCTTTTAGAATGAATCAAGCAGTGTAAACGGGTAAAACAAGTACAAGTTAACGGGTTAAATTAGCCCCTGACAGCGAGAGAATGCACTTCAATAAGCTGTATGAACAGAATAAGAATCAACAACATTTGGATCACCTGTAATAACTGTCATCCAAACAAGAAATTTTTCTTCGACATGTTATATTTCGATCCAAGATTGGCTTATTTCAAGTACGCTATGGAGAGCATTACTCTCAAAAGAATTGAAAGTAATACAACACGTAACTCAGATGATCAGGCTCATAGACAGACTGATAGATAATTGAATGCAGTAGGTGTGGCAAACCGTTAAGAGAAGATAGAGATAAATTCTTAATTGTTTGTATATAGTTATTATAATTTGATATGTAATAGAAGTGGAGGAATTTAGCACTATTTACTGTATAATATAAGGAAGATTTAAAGAAGCAAATATTAGAATTTATGAATGATGTTTCAATATTATAGGTGGACAAAAACAAAAGTTGAGGATCATATATTAACACGTTGAATGCCACGACAATTTTCAGAAATCTTGCCTAAAATAACAATTTGATTTAATTTACACTATACTATTAAAAACTATAATTCTAGTGCATAGTTATGATCAAAAAAGGATAAAAAATGTATTTTTTTAAAAGGTCTTACGAATTATTTCGTAGTTGCCTTCTGTAACAGAAATCTCTTAGCGGAAGCCAACTACAAGTTAATTTGTGCGCAGACACACACAGACATGCTTCGACCAGTTGCTTCTTTAAAGCTAAATCATACATACGCGTC
Source organism: Pardosa pseudoannulata (assembly GCA_032207245.1). Taxonomy (NCBI): domain Eukaryota; kingdom Metazoa; phylum Arthropoda; class Arachnida; order Araneae; family Lycosidae; genus Pardosa; species Pardosa pseudoannulata. Next base: position 53,826,329 of record CM063504.1, on the reverse strand, counting down.
CATATTCGCCAGTAGTATCTCAGAAATTGGAATCGAGTGCTTCATATTTACGTCTTTCTTGAGTGTTTTGTTTTAAAATTATTGTTATAATTAAATTATCAAGAACCCAATATGGATAAGAAAAGACCCCTGACTCAAAATGAAATTGAGTGCTAAGGAAAATAATCGATATTAGCACTGATAAACGAGTTTATTAGTAACTGCACAAATATGGCAAGTAAACACAGTACGAGATAACTTGTAGTTGGTGTCCTAGAAAAGAAAGCAATCTACGACTTATCTTGTAGTTGGCAGTCAATGTGTTAAGAAACGAAAATCAAGAGAGAACCCAATATGGATAAGAAAAGACCATTGACTCAAAATGAAATTGAGTACTACGTAAATCATCGATATTTGCATTGATATACTACGAGTTTATTCGTAGCTGCACAAATATGGCAAGTAAATACAATACGAGATAACTCGTAGTTGGCGTCCTAGAAAAGAACGCAATCTACAAGTTATCTCGTAGTTGGCAATCAACGTGTTGAAAAACGAAAATCAAGAGAAGAAGCAAGGAATTTATGGGTGACGTAAAAAGTGAGGAAATCATTGATTTGAGGATAAGAAAATTACTATTTAAGTACAATATTATCAAATCATTCAGTGTAGAAAACATAAGGATAATTAAATATATGAAGAGTTCGTAAGCTGTATAATAAAAGATATATAAATATTACGAAGAAAAACTTCCAGAGCTTATAGCACTCATTTTAAAGGTAAAATGTTACAAAAGTGATAAAAAATAAAGTTACTTTTTAAATTTGTTCAAAATAAGGTCCCAAAACAAACAGACTCTTGGTATAAATCTGGAATAGTGCATAGCACAGGGATGGGTAATATAGGGGTTATTCTAATAGTTTAAAGGGAAAGCTAAAACACAAACGTAATCTATGGGCATTTCTATATCCAAATGGGATGTCATACAAGATTTGTATCCCAAGATATGTCCACTTTAATCCATACTTAGGAACTGAGAGAGGACGAAGTTTTACTACTGATTTTGATGAATATTGTTTTCTTTACGTCAGATTTATTTAATAAAAAATTGCTTATACCTGTAATCTTTCATCCAACATTTTTACCATGATTTCTTATCTCTTCAAAGTCTTAAAAACAAATAAAAAAAGCGAACCAGATTTGTAAGCTTTAAAAACTTTGATACTTTTTCGTAAACTATCTGAATCCCTCAGATTTATGGCTTGCATATGTGAAGCAGTGGATTTACATCTTTAATCCGTATTCGAGGAGAAAATAAAAACTTTTCTGTCTGACATAGAACCGGTGAGAGCCTACATATTTCTCGTACATAAGCGGAAAAAACTGCTATAAATGCCCTGCATGGAAGTAAATTGCTCATATTTCTTGCGTAAAAGGAGTACTGGAGTGAAAAACAGATCATTACAGTCAAGGAGAAATAATATTTTGCATTTTTCTTTCATATTTCGCCATGCCTAAAGAAATGGATGTATGATTTATTTAACACTCTTTTTAACAATAAATGTAAAGGTCTTGCGATTGAAATCAAAGTTATTTTCCTCTAGCAGATTTATGTTGAAAGATAATATTACTGATAGAAATTGATTAAATGTTACAAAAAAAAGAAAACATCATAGCTAACACCATATGGGTTAGGAGTTTCAGGTTTGACTAAAGTACTGGGTTCTCCCGCCAACTTGTCTATAATGGTTTAAGTATGGTCGCCTAACATTTTCTCCTGATCTCACCGTGTCCAAACAATCTGTATCTATATTATAATTTATATGATATTTGCTTCCAACTCTCCTTGTGTAACTCTTTTCTTACATATTAAAAATGCGCAATGCTTAAAATTAGATATAACAAACCACTATTATGAGAAGATAATTATTTAAGAAAATAAACTATTATCTTCTTAAACTAAAAAAATAGACCTTTATGTTTCAAATTAAGTTTTATTTTTATTGCTATTTTGTTTCTTTTTCATTCCTTTGTTGTTTTATTTAACATTTATTTATTTTTTTAACTTTAGCTCTTCTCCATGCAACTATTTTATCAACAGTAAATGCAACTTTCTTTTATATAAATTCTACCTTTATGATACCACATATTTTGTGTAGTTTAATACCCGAAGAATTTTATTCTAAGACTTAAATGAAACTTCTTTAGCTATTAATTGATACATGTAATAAGAAAATATGATCAAATTCATAATAGTAAAATTAAGTATTCATAAATTATGAAAATAAAAAAATAGTTTACAATGACAAAAAAATTATTTATATACTTCATATGGATAACTATTTCTTCTTTTTTATTTATTACTGATAAATTAATTATTTTTCTTTTCTTTTTTATTGTGTTACCACTTTTTATGATTCAAACTCAAGGCTATGAGACCTGGCTTTAAAACTAAGTTTTAAAACTAAGAGATTTAAACAATTTTTTTTACATGCAGTAAAGAATTTCTCTTTCCTTAACATGATAGAACCAAAGAATATCATAGTACTCCCACACAATTTGTAACCAAAGAACTCGCTTTGGGCATCTTACAGGTCAGTTTTTCTCGAATTAAACATCATTAGTGCAAGTTATATAAACATTTTGTGTAACTAATAAACATAAAATTAAAATCAATATTTTAAATAAATCTCTATATTGTAACTCTTACAAGCACTATAGGACATTCGATCTTGATATTTTTTATTGTATTTTTACAAACAATGTTAGTTTTTATATTTTTATTAAACGCAAGTTATACAGTCTTTCTTTATATGAAAATTTTTTACTGCACATTATTAACGAATTTTGGCTTGAAAGAAATAATTTTCAATGTAAAGATTGAATGCTCTTTAATTATATACATTATATTATTATTCACTAGAATAAAAGAATATTCTTAGTTGAAAGGGATTTTTTGAATGACTCTTTTTTATTTCAAGTCTGCTTATTACATTTCATGACGTTTTGGGTATGACTGTGTTTTAATTCGTAGTTCCATTTCTTTGTATTTTTTCGAGAATAACATAATTTTTGTCTATTGATGTTAAAGTTTGATCCCTTTATTTGTAACGAAATTTCACTGTTTCTTTTTTAGTTGGATTGTTATATGGGTTGTATCTATGAGATATATTGGAAACAAGAGTTGCTTTATAATCATTGCTTCCGTTTAAATGGTTGGACTAATGTCTTATTCAGTAAACTCTTTACTATTAATAAAGCTCTAAAATTTATTAAACATTTCTTTGTTTCTTCCTTTTACCTATATTTTCATTGTTTCTCTACTATTAGTGCCTTGCCAAATACTGCTAATAAGCTCAAAACTCCTGTTTTTAAAACTTCTCTCCAATTTTAGCATACGCATTGGCTCACTGTGGTCTGGAAGAAAATGAATATGATGATTTATGGGCTGAGGAGTGCACTAGGAAGATAGACATTGACATTGCAGTAGGCTTTCGATTTTCAAACTCAGTTCCATAGCACCCTGAGGTATAACAGCAATAACCAAAAAGAGTCGGCTGAAATTCATGATATTATTAAAGAAGACATAAAGGTACTTAAAAGTTAAATTTCATGTTGCCTTCTCTCACTTTTGCACCACTTTCTAGACGTTTTATGAACTGTCCTTATACTTATCCAGAGTTACGATTGAGTCTCTACATACGCTGTTTTTAAACCTCCTTCCATTAGACTGGGATATCGTGGCAAAAAAAATAGCTTGAGAACCGTTACTCATGTCAGTACTCGCCATGTCACTAGTAATATTGTTTACACAAATATTTTTGTTGTGGATATCAAGGAAAAACTCGATAAAGAGCTAGACAGAACAAATTTTGCCTTTAACCCTCACATAAATGTCAAATGTACTTCTGGCAGTTTAATTTAAAATCAAATATTGAATCATCATGCCGTCTCCCGGTCTACTGCAGTAGGTTTAGGATTTGTACTTGTAATGAGAGAAAATATTGTGACTATTCGAAGGCATCTTGTTTTTACCATTACTTGTTATCCTGCCTTAATTTGGACCAAGACGGTTATCCCCCCAAAAACAACAAAAACAAACAAAAAAAAACAAACAATTCCAGTGTTATTTTCTTACTTCTCCTTTTTCGTTTTTAGTTCTCCTTGAAGTTCATTTTGGCAATTTTTCTGTTCTAGTTCGGATTTATTTTTAGTTCTTTTTTCTTGGTGCTTCGAATACTTTGTCTTGTTTTCTTATTTTTATGTGTTCCTTTACCAGATATTACATTTACGCAACTATTGTCTAAGCAGAAAATATTTAATTTTACTTATTATATAAAGAGTTAATTTTATGCATGAAGATTGCTACTTACATCTTTTTGAAATGTCTTTTACTCTTTATTCATTGTAACCTTAACTGAAAAATTGCTTTGTGATCCTTTTTGTAATCAATTTAACATTAGCTATTTTCTTACCTCATATTTTTAAAAAAGTAATTTAGAAATTTTTGAACTAAGCTATTAACATAAGTTGTAAATATGTATTTTATAATCTTGATAACAAATTTTGTAATTTCTAATAAATTAATAAATATAGTAATCTTAAGATTTAGTTTGTATCTACCTTTGATACTTTCTTGTAGGATATGCTTTTCTCCGTGTGTTATTTAAAATTCTTTCCTGTATATATTATTTCTTTTTAGTCTTTGAACCTTTTTAGGGTTTCCTGCAAATTTTAAGGCGAGGCAGGGAATCTCAATACCTTATTTTAGCATACCTTACCTATATTCCTATACTAGTTTCTCCTAAAAATAAGGCCGAACAATGGCCGAATGGTTAGGGTGCTGAACCTGAGTTCGTGGGTTCGAATCCCATTATGGCATGGATGTTCGTAGCCGTTCGTAATCGGCTTTAAGCAGTAGGTCCCGGTCTCATTACCCCTCATGTTGCAAAAAGTAGACCGTTGCGCTTCAAAACCAAATAAAACCTAAATAATAAAGATAATTGTTGTATTCCTCATCATTAGACCCTTAGCGGGCTTCAGGCAATATTTAATCACTACTAGAATTATATTCTCAAAAATATCGATATCTTTCAATAATAAAATTACACAACTAACTCAAAAATGATATTTACCTGAAATGAAAAATTTCTGTATATTTACTACAAATAAACTTGTTTCATCTCTATTTTGAGCAACAGAAAATTCCATCGTGTTTAAAGAAGAAGAACAAGTTTTAAACAAGACACGAAAATGGTGAAGGTATGTCATACGTGGAATTAATAAAGTCAAATTCTACTTTAATTATAGTAAAAGGAAGAACAATAGTACCAAATAATTACAACAGGTGCTTTGGTAAAAAAAATAAATAAAATAGTAGTTCCAACAAACTCATTTCCTAGAAAATACAAGTTTCTTATTATCCCTTCCAAGGAATGACTCGTGTTAAAAAGAAGAAATGTGCTCTCATGAGATGGGAAGAATCAAATTGTAATTATAGTTTATTAGGAGTTAATCAATTAGCTATACTAATATGTGATTAGAAAGCTAGAAAATTAAGCAGTCGTCTGATGCATTCTGGGAATGGTGTATCCATGTTAGATCATCTTACAGGTTAATATTTGAGAGTTTCTGGTAATTGTTGAACAATCCGTAAGGGCTACGTAATTATTTAGTACTTTCAAAATTAAACATAGAAGCTTATATTCATCTATTACAAGGAAATTAACTTTACTTATGAAAGAAATGACAGCAATTTACAAATTTTTTTCTATCCGTTTAACTCCAGCTAGCTCGGTTCTTTTCCACGTATTTCCGATAGAAATGTTTCAGGCATCCCCACACCCAATTGGTTTCACATTAAATTAAGTGGTCTTTTTTCATTCTTTACTTTCCCTTGAAAGTAAGAAAATAAACATAAACGCTGAAAATGAAAAATTAATGGAATACTTAAGAATGTATTACATATAAAAATACAGAAAAATTAGATTCAAAATAGATTTATTAGAATCTGAGATTCGGAAATGATATTAATTTACTACTATTGTTACTTTTTATGTAATTATACAAAGTAAATACAATGAGAGAAGCCCAGTGGCGTTGGGGTAGCGCTTCGCGCTCCCACGACACAGGTTCGAAATTCGATTCCCGGACTGGGTAAGGGTTGACTCAGCCTTTCATCTCGTCAGTGGGTAGACAAACTGAGGATCAAGCATGCTTGAGAACTAAACACTGGGGGTTCCGCGAAAGGTTGACCATATAACCGGAACATATGTTTCGCATCCAGGGTCCTTGGTCTCGGAAACGGAGACTGGCATAGTAGGCCCTGGCCCCCAAGGGGCTGTTGCTCCGAGGAATTAAATACAATGAGATGCAGTTCATGATTAACTCAGTGACTTCAAAATATTTTTAAATCTTTAAAATGAAGTTGGTTTAATTTCTATGCATGCTTCGTTTGAAATTCTCTCATAACACTAAGAACAAAATAATGTGGGTTGTGTTTATTTATTTATTCCTACTCTAGGTAAGTCGGTATTACCAATCCTAAATTTAGGTGCTGTTGGAAGTCACTTAGGATCTTCCCTGAGCATTGGGCATGAGGTCTCCTGCAATATCAAGTTATATTCCAAATTCTCTTTAGATGCTACCTTCCTCTGGTCGCCCGCATTTTCTACGATGCGACGTTATCTTTCTTGGTCGTTTGCTCTTCGAAAGAGGTCCACTACAAGGAGTGGTATAGCCACGTACTCCTCTCCACTGAAAACCAAATTGGAGGGCCCTTGCAGCCGTATGGGGTCCCAGATCGGTTAGTGATTGTTTAAGAAGCTCTGCGCTGAAAAAACAATGGCAAAATCGATAAAGTCTTTTAGAAAATTCGCTGAATTTATCAACATTACATTCCCCAAAATGAACGCAATCCCTCTTTCATTGAAGAATTAATATGATATTGCAGCGTAGAATACTATTAAAACCTATTTTTCAAACTTCACAGGATGCAGGTTTTACAGAACTGCCTGGGCCAAACCCTCAAGTTCTGTAGTACATAGGAAATTGGCAAACAAAACTATTGACATGATTTCGCTCGGACATGAAAATAAAATGTAAGAAATGGGAAGGAATGCTTGAGTCTGGGCTGAAAAAACAGCTAAGTTGTCAACATTTCCGGTATATGTTATCTTCGAAGGTCACAGGATCACACTATCACAGGATGCAGGTTTTACAGAACTGCCTGGGCCAAACCCTCAAGTTCTGTAGTACATAGGAAATTGGCAAACAAAACTATTGACATGATTTCGCTCGGACATGAAAATAAAGTGTAAGAAATGGGAAGGAATGCTTGAGTCTGGTCTGAGAAAAACAGCTAAGTGGTCAACATTTCCGGTATATGTTATCTTTGAAGGTCACAAGCCAACACTATCACAGGATGCAGGTA
>CM063504.1:53803918-53813918 GCA_032207245.1 Pardosa pseudoannulata | reverse complement strand
GTACCGAAGAGCAATGTCTGACCCAGTCGTCAATCATTTACCTCTTCTTCTGATTCATGGTGACTCGTGGAAAATTTTATGAATCTAGGATAAAACTGCACAGTTTATTTAGATTTAAAACCTAGATTCACTTGAGTTGAACTTACAAAAATAAACAAGCAAACATTCTTGAACTTTTACTTTATGGTGTAAGAAAAACATTGTAATAGGTGTTCGTACCCAATCAAGCAGTTATGTAAAAGGGCCATCTCGCGACGAGTTCGTTTATGTGTATTGTTTTGTAAAAAAGAAGGAGCTACTCCAGTTTTGTATGAGCGTGTGTCAAGGAATAAATTGTGCGAGATTGCGTTTGTGTTGAATAAGGCATTTTGTCGCAACGTCACGAACTACTATAATGCCCTTCTCATTCATTTTCATGTTTACATCAGCCAATAGACAAACAATAAACTGCCCTTCCATTTAAAACTAAATCCAGAATTATCATAATTTGAGAATTTGCCCTACTGCGTGAAATCGCCTTCTTGCGTGAAAAGAAGCATTTCTTTTTTATTAGTTAAAATTAAGTGATTACAGTCCGCTGTTTAAAATATGTGGTATAAATTTCCTAATAACAATAGGGAAAAAATTTAAGTTTTCAGATTTGAAAGGAAACACAAATTATACTTTTCCAGAATACATTTTAACCCTTTGTACACGAAGATTTTTTTCATTCTTATTACCAGCAACTAGAAGACAATTTGACAATTGCATTCCTTGTAGTTTTGAATTTGCGTAATCATTTGTCTCTTTTATTATTTAATGATTCAATGCATCCGTAAACTATAATAAAAAAAAAATCTAATGGTTCTTTTATATCGTTGTAAATTTGTAGTCTGGCAATTCCAAGTGAAATATCGAAATCCATAGGAGATATATCCCAATATTATCCACTTCCGAAAAATCTATCCATTTGTCATTTCCATTTGAACCTGCTGTGTCTTCTACATTTTTTGCTGTATCACTTTCGCCCGACGATGGTAGAATGGTTAAAGTGCTGGCCTTCGTAACCGGAGTTCTCGGGCTCGAATCCCACAGTGGCTTGGATGTTCGTAGCTGTTCGGAATCGGCTTTAAGAAGTTTCCAATCACTATCTGAACGACTACCCTCTGACACACGACTTGCATCTTAAGAATCCCTCTGACAGATCCAAGGAACTCTAGGCAGAGAGAGTAATCAAAAACCCGGTACTGATAAGGAAGGCTTGGAGCCTGGTTGACTGGCTCACCGCTAATCAAGGCGCCATCGTGCGGCCATGATTTTAACCTAAAACCACACCCCAAGGGTCAAATTACCCCTTCACGAATGGCCATCACAACTGCCCCGTGCAGATATTGCTTTCCTCACAAACACTTGCTCTCATGTCAGAAAGTTTCATGTAATACACTGAGTCAACCGGACTTTTAACCTGGGCAGGACTCTTGCGGAGTATCCCCCACACTTTCGTAAACTGCATTAGTTGTACTTATTAATCTATATTTTCTACATTGTTTTGGTTATTTTAAATTTTATGGGCGGAATGCTGACTTGGCCCCTGCGTAACGCATTGTTGTCGGACGGTCAGACCGAACCAGCAATTCAACACCCTATGCCCGACTTTGGGTGGGTGGCTAGTTACAGGTAGTACACGGCTTTAAGCAGTAGGTCCCGGTCTCATTAGCCCTAGTGTTACAAAAAGTAGACAGTAGCGTCCAAACCAAACCAAACCAGACCTGTATCCCTTTCAGTTCAATCCATCTCACTTTCAATTGTCGGTATGTATTGACGTACAACAAGAAATATATTACAATCATTAGAATCGGATTCATGGCTTAGTTTAATATTGTCTGCCTTATCGCGGCTAAGAGCGTCTATGTTATTTATGTCATATTCACTATAAACTTCAAATTCTAATTATTCACTACTATTTTCGAAATAACTATAATTTTCACAAATTTTTCTTTTATTTGCCATATCGGAGATACAAACATGAATTTAAAGTATAAAAAGAATAGATAAACTCAAATCTGATACACTCTACTGCTGAATAACATGACTGAACTCACTTGCACCCAAGTGCGGAATGCAGAGTGTTGCTCAAACAGCGATTGTTTTCTGTCATCGAGAGTATAACAATCCTCAACAGTCATTTGTCACAAACAGCAAAACACCCCATAACTAGTTTTTGAGATATGTTTTTGTTCTTATGTTAAAAACTGAAAATTATTTGCATTGTCTCCGTAGCAAGAGCCCTCGATTTTGACGACAAATTTTAAATGGCTCCGCTCCAGTGCCCTCGAGTGCAAAGAGTTAATAGTTTCAGAATGATCTCTGTACTCACGTACTTATGAGTGTATCGTGTTTTATTTCCATGCCAGATTTCATGCCATTTTACTTCCATGTCATGCATCTACCACGTATTTATGTACTTCGCCTGACTCAAAACGATTAGCCGTAGAATGTTTGAATTTTGCATTTAGGACTGATAATCGTCCACCCCATAGCCAACCTAGAGAGTTTTTAGCTGCCATGTCTAAAGGTGGGTGGAGTAAACCAAATCTAAGATCCCATCGAATGTTCAACCAAGCATATTGACCCGGCAAAACACTTGGTCATGACTAAAGGTGGGTGGAGTAAACCAAATCTACGATCCCATCGAATATCCAACCAAGCATATTGACCCGGCAAAAAACCTGGTCATGACTAAAGGTGGGTGGAGTAAACCAAATCTACGATCCCATCGAATATCCAATCAAGCATATTGACCCGGCAAAACACCTGAGTCTGAACACACTGACTTAAATGAAACAGCATTTTACAAAAACAGAGAGCCAAATAAACAATAGGCAGATGGGCAAATAGACAATATTTAAATAACAATTTTTTAAAAATTAATTCAAACTAAAAATACATATTTGAAACAAGGAAATTGGGAAAAACATAAACTAATTAGTAAATATTTTATAATTTTTTAATTATTACTAGTTGACTCTTTAGCACAAAAATCTATATCTAAACACTTTTAAACTACATTGCGAATTCGAGCGATGGTCGAATGATAGAGCACTGTTCTTAGGTACCGGCGTTCACGGGTTCGAATCCAGCTGCTGGCATGGATATTCGTAGCCTTTCGGAATCGGCTCTAAGGAGTAGGAACCTGTTTCATTAAGGGCCGGTCTCACCAAAGTCGTTTAATGACTAACCTTGATTATCTCATGGTACCAACCAATGGTGGGACTCAATTTTCCGTTTAAACAGAAATTAATCAGCGGTTAGTCGTTAAATGACTTTTGTGATACCGGTCCTAACCCTCGTAAGCAAGACAGTAGACCTTAGTGCTCCAAACCAAAACTAAAAAACTATGTGGTAATAAAAAAAAGTACATTCAGTAAGAAAATAACTTTTAATAAACCTTAAATATAAATCCTTTGCTCCTCAAACCTATAGTATAGCGACAAAACCATGTAACTCAGCCAGAAGTAATCTCAAGTCTTCATTTCCAAGTTGTCGACCAGCTTCTAATCTGTACATTTCTTTATATGCAACAAATTAACATCGCCAATGATAAGCATGAAAGCAATAGACACTGTCCTCAGAAACACGAGTCTTTGCAAAAGGTTCATTGATATTGCTGTTACTGTTATGTAGCCTCTACACTATGGACAATTGTTCACCACTTCCTGATGGGTACCTTGAACGATGGTTCATGGGTTGCATCCACACGTTGGACCACTAAATGCGCCAAACACGTAGATTCGTCCATAGAGTCTACTGCGCCCTGTAGTTGCGCATCTGGCTGCCTTTGATCTTTGGAGAAAAACCTCCTCGGAAGCCATCGTTCGCCAAGGCTATTTTATCTTCTGCCACCATCCACCACGAAAAACCATACCCCGTGCAGACGGTGATGATGGCTTGAAGTGAACCATAGTGTGGAGCCTTTAGAGCATTATAAGTTGGAACACGTCTACAGGCTGAATGTTTAGAATTCATTTCATTCCATATAGTATTATCAAAGTGTAAAATTTTGCAAATATCCCGATCCGCTTCTTCTTGAATATTTCTGCTACATTGATCTTCGCTTAATTCGCTGCTCTTGAATTCATTAATGGTTTGGGCACCCGCAAAAAATTAGACCGTTGCTCTTCCAACCAACCAATGATTTCAGTAATCCATCTTTTTAGATAATCGATGTCCGGATTTGAGTACACTCTATCTGCAAAATGCCCTCAAAAGAAAAAGTCAAAAAGCTTAATGTCAATCTATCTTTTCAATCATGGTAATGCTCACCCCCAGTTAAGATTATTTTTGGAATTGTGTTCTGTAAAACTGATTTAAATTGCCATTTCTCTAAGGAAACAAAAAACATCTACGCACTTTACTTATTTTTTTTCAAACATAAAAGGCTATAATAGTTTTGGCTCAAAATCTCTGTATATATTTTCAGTAGAATTGGCGAATTTTTATGATTATTTAAAATAATTTAAAACTCCAAAAGTTAGTTAGTTTTTATTCATACAGCTGTATTGATTCTTGAATATTGCGTCTCACACAAATATTTGAATTCTATAAGAAAAACTTCAAGTTCAGTTTCCAATTAGTTTCATTCAAGCTTACTGTCGTACTTTCTGATTGAAAATGTCACTAGCAATTGGTATTTCGACGATGAAAAAGTTTATTTCGGTAAACAACTAGTAAACAATAATGGGTAATTTTTTTTTATTCGTTTGAAAAAATGTTGAGTTAGCGTTTCAGCGGTTACAGATAATGTCCTTGACAAGAATTTGTTCTTTATTTCATTTTCACAGCCTCCCACTTTTTTTTTACCTTCATTAGTTAATGAAGCTTCCTTGAATTTCTGTTTTGCTCACAAATGCTATTCACGTGATCATTAACTGAAATTTCTTGCCATTGTGCTGGTTAAAGTAGAGATTTTTTGTAGGGCTTAATGCGGAAGGATAATTGAGCTCAAAGAATTATCCACACAATGACAAATGGTCTTTTTGTATTAAAAATTGAAAGGGTAATTATAAATGGAATCACATGTGTAAAAGTTTTTAAGTTTATTTGGATACTAAAAGATATCTGATATTCTTTTACCGCATATGTTTTAACTTCCGCATATAACTTTGGAGATTTTAGATTATCTCGAAAGTCTTATTGATTTTTTGATTTCTCATTAGTTTTTGTAATAAAATGTATATTTGCAGTTTTATACACAATTCATACTTATTCAGCCATTATAAGCGTTTGACATTTATTGACAATTATTGTCACACAAAAGAAGGTAATACAAGTGTAGCAAAAAATATTACATGCTTTTCTTGTTAAGAATGTGAAAGAAAATTGTCTAATATATTTCATTGGTTTCCTTCAAAATCTTCATTGTAACAATGTTTTAATCTTAATTTGGAAAAACATTTACACTAAAGTCAAAACTAAATAGTTGGTATGTGGGAAACACAAGCAAGTGAGAGAAAATCTTGCTTCTTTTCTAGCGTAAAGGAAAAGCATCAAAAACCTGCTTTACAAAGTGGTGTGATTTTGTTTTGCTATTAAATGTTTACATGACTATCTTGTCATTTGTCAGAAACATTGTGACTAAATAAGTAAAATCTTTCAAAAACTTCAGATAGATGAGTAGCCTTCGTTGTTTAAGGACAAATCAAATTGTCTCTTGTCCAAAAACAGAAACGACGCACGGGAACGCTATCAAAATGATAAATTAAAAAAAATTGACCTTTAATTGCTGTTGTGCGATCTCATAGATTTCATTCCTAAGCATATTCCCTCTGTAAATCCGAATTGTTTCTTGATTCTCTTTATTTTCTTGTGTGCTGTCGAAATTATATACTAATTTTCAAGCTAGTTAATGGTTTATTCCACAAAATACTACCACAATAGTTAAAGGCTAACATATTTATAGTTTAAAACTTGAATACGTTAATACCAAATACTAAGGTATCCAAGTTCCCAAATTTTTGAATTTGAGAAGTCCTTTTTATAATCAATTTCTATGTTGAAGCAACTTATACCTAACATTTCATACAAATAAATGTTTAGAAATACTGTTACCAGGATTTAGATAAAATAGCATAAAATAAAATAATATTTTAACTTCTAATAAGAGAATAATAAAAATATGCGTTGATCATTTAAAAATAATTCATTTAGCAATATTACACTCCGGCTAGAGTAATAAAAGGATGTATTATGACTGTAACGCCACCTTCGTCCCCTGTGTAGCTTTCTTCAAGTCCGGAGTTTTGGAAATGTGTCTTTCTTCACTTAAAAACTCCGAGTGGTCAATAAAGAACCATTTTTTAAACTTTGTCACAAATTATATCTGTTCGACATGGCACATTGATTTCTACGTACTACATGTGACGTATTAGCATAGACGAGGCCTTTTTTCAATTGCAATTTTATGATTTATTCAAAGAGAAAAAAGAATGTCTAGGGTTTATCGCATCGCAGGGAAAAACTCCCTCATATACAATGCAATCAGACCTAGTCAGCTATCAAAAAAGAGGACGTCTTAGTTGATGGACTATCGAACTCATTCTTTCATTCATCGTACTCCTCTTCGTGAGGAAAAATCTGTTCGAGTGTGTCGCATTTGATACCCTTTTTTGATCTTCTCCAAACTGGTCATTCACTGAACAATTTCCTTCCATCTATCTTAGGAGAACAATCTTCTAATTGATTTTTCCCGACAGTTGACACAGCGTTCCTTGTAACATTTTCCATTGTCTGATCCACAGTCCGAATGTTGACGAAGATCATTACGGGTAGTTGATGACTTTTCTGTCAACCTAGGAGTTGATGGAAAACTACTATTATCCAATCGAAGCACACACTTGCTTTCAATCTCCTGTTGTCAGCATGTAACTTTACAATGATTTTATCTAGAATACTCGTATAAACAGCTACAAGAAACTCCACAAAAATAATCCGAATTGACCAAAATTTCATACACAACTTAATTTACAGTTATGTTAGTTGGATTTCATTTTTATCTACATTTTTCTTGATTTTATTAATTTTGAAGCGGTTGCGGTGTCTCTACGAAGTGCATAAGTTAAGAGCGAGCATATAGACGTGTTTACTTTCAGGTGATAATAATCTGTCCATGCAACACTAATAATTGAACATGGCAGCCTATTTTTGATCAACATCTCTCATTTTAAAGGTTCCTTGTTTCCTGAAGCAGTAGGTCGTGTTCTCGTTAGCCATCGCCTGGTATACGAGTAAAATGTAGCTTTCCAAACCAAACCTTTCAAACAAATTTACAAAAGAAATTTCTTAATTTTTATCAACAACCGTCATTTAAACCCATTTCAATATGTTTAGAGTGTACAAACTAAAGAAGGACAACAACTACTGTAATCTAATTACCCTGTGACAGAAAAATTATACGGTACTTTGTTCTTTCTGAACAACAAGTTGAACTCCGAACCCACAACCTCTTCAGTTAGGAGATCGTTGTCTTTACCCACTGAGCTAGGGGGATAACGTCTCTCGCGACCACGAGCTTCAAGCCGAACGTCTCCTTTGGGTAGTGCTAAATGAGAGACAATCTCAGGGGTATACCTCTTGTAGGTATATACGGGTGTCACGAGCCCGGGGCTCACCTGAGTGATCTTTTTCTAGTGTCTTCTCTGGTAGACCAGAACTGGAATCTGTAGCGTTTGTTCCTTCGGAGTTGACCATTTTAATTCTCGAGCCATGACGGACCTCGCGTAGGTCATCTGTAGCTTTATAGCTGTCGCGGTGACTAGTTTTCAGTAGTAGCTGCTGTATGGGCGAAAAGCCTGGGTCAGCTTAGGAATTACCTTACCCACTGAGCTACCGCGGCTTTACATGTAAAAGTAGGCTGAGCTCCGTTTATTTTTGTTACACATTTCTCTCACTACTTGTGCCGTTTTACACTTTTCCTTTGCCTTTTAGGCTATAATGCTTACTTTCCTTATTCCAATAACCAAGTACCGTTACAGCTAACGAGCAATAATTACCTATAAAATTTCCAATCCAATCATTTTATCGAGGATAATCACTAGAAGTTCTAATTATTCGAGAAGTCGATAATTATGAATTCTCAGTTTCTATGCACGATTATCTTCGTATTTTGCAGTTTAGATTTTATAGTAACACATATCGTTGAAAATACGGCGTTGTCAAAGGCGGGGCTGTGTGAGAGTTTTTCTTTCTTCCTTAACATTTTAAAATTCGTTCGTAATTCATTGGTTTTCACATCCCTTATAATTTCCTGTCGGCTTTATTGTAATGAGTATTTTTTAACCACTACTATATTAGAAGTTATCGCCCTTTTGGATTAAGAACAGTTGTAAGGCCATAAAAGGAAACCACAAAATTTGAAAATAAAAATTTTGAGTATATTGACAAAATTTGTCTGTGGTACTCTGTAACAAAACTTTTTACATTCACTTATATAGTGCATGAAGGCACAAGAAAACCTTGTAATCAAAGGTTTTCAGAGTATGGGGATGCTACCAACCGACACGAGATCTTTGCTTTTACCCACTAAGCTACCACGGCTTTACATGTAAAAGTAGGCTGAGCTTCGTTTATTTTTGTTCTACATTTCTCTCACTACTTGTATCGTTTTACACGTTTCCTTTGTATTTTAGGCTATAATGTTTACTTTCCCTATTCCAATAACCAAGTACCGTTACAGCTAACGAGCAATAATTACCTATAAAATTTCCGATAGAATCATTTTATCGAGGATAATCACTACAGGTTCTAATTATTTGCGAAGTCTATAATTACGAATTCTCAGTTTTTATGCACGATTATCTTCGTATTTTGCAGTTTAGATTTTATAATAACATATATCGTTGAAAATACGACGTTTTAAAATCCCTAGTAATATTTGATAGCTCAATTTACAAGGCAAAATCTGTTTTAATAAAGACTTTAAAGCCAAAATGTGCTGACTTAAAGTAAAACCAGCGCTTAAGCTTTATTTATACAACGACTTTTCTGAAATGAGCCTCTTTTAATAATCTTTTATTGACTTGTTAAACACTACAGGAGTTAAGACAGCTGCTCGGGAAATATTTTCCACTCTGTTGAGAGTAAATTAGATCGTGATGGATGAATAAATGCATTAAAATAAAAATAAGATTACAATATTGAAATTACTATTTCGTATTTCGCAGACTGATAAATTATTATTGCTTTACTTAGAACAAACGTTTTCACATATCTTTTCTAGTTAATAAAAGTTATGAATATCAATGAATGATAATTACTAAAGCTCTTATGTCGGGTTGTATTAAAAAGATAAAGTGGTATTTAAAATTATTGCATTAGTTATTGCTGTTTACAGGCTACAGATTCAGAATCAATTCGGAAAAGCTTACACGAACTCGATTCCTTTATAAGTGTTTACCACATAAGAATATTCATATTATATTATAATTGTGTTTATTTGTAAATTCAGATTGCGTTATGTACAGTTACTAACATCGAAATAATAGATATTGCCTAATATAAAGTGCTTTAATACACATTTTTTTAAAAATTGAGGTCATAATTTTAACAAACTAAACTTATAAGATTTTAAAAATCAAATATAATTATATATAAACAAAATTAGAATTTAACAGACTAAGATAGTACGAATCTAGGTGCATCAGAATAAATTAAATCCAGCACACAAACCAAAATATTCTTAAAATACACTTTAAATTCCCCAAAGTATACTACTTTAAAATTTTGAAATGCTGGTATAGTTCACCGCCAACTTACGATTTTTGTGAATCGTGCAAAAGTTTAGTTATTCAGAAAAATCGCAGTAAATCGAAAACTACTTTGTTTTTATGAACAAAACTTTTTTTTTAATTTTACACTTTAATATATACTGTATGATTATTTAACAACAACAACAAAAAAAAAAAACCAATATTTTTATGAAATCACAAAAATAAACGATTTTTAAAATTTTACAATGTATTCAAAA
>CM063504.1:53776418-53798918 GCA_032207245.1 Pardosa pseudoannulata | reverse complement strand
GAGCGCGGAGAACGAAAAGGGCAATCGTATGGAGGCGCATCCAATGCGGTGAAAATTCGCCAATGGCGATGCGGAGTGGAATTTGGCAACACATCACAACGCGGCACTTTTCAAAATGCTGCTGTCAGCCCAAAATAGAAACTTTGTTGCCAGGCCAGTTTCTGAATACGAGCCGATGGACTCAAATTATGACCGAAAGGTTTAAGAGATGCGGATGCAGGTGGCCAGAATTGGAAGCTCGGTCCGAAATTTAATCCCAGATTGTTGGGATCCCAGATCAGATTTAATCCGAGATTGTTTGAAGAGATAGGCTGCTATCGTGAGAAATCAGCTAGAACTACACCTGCACAGAGCAAAATACGAAAAAAATGCTCAAAATGTTGGTTCAAATATACAACCCACGAGGGAAATATGTAATGAAGGGACATGAAAAAAATCTTCATTACACTGCTGACATTTGCAAAAAAAAAAAAAAAAAAAAAAAAACAACAACTATTATTTGATAAGCAGGTTGCTAAAATTCTCTCTCAAGCGAAAGAATCATATTCAAATTTGTAGATTGGAGTGATACAAAAACGATTTTTATGTTTGTTTTGATGCATGCAGATTATTCTAGAAAGTTTCACTTCACTTTGGAAAGCCAATGACTCACGGCAAGTAAAAATGTTTAAAGCACAGGTGGTGACTGAAAACACACACCGGGCAGTGAAGAAAGTAAAAAGATTTTAGTACTCAATACTTGAAGGTATCTAAAGTACGCAACTTGTCGCCATAGTGTAGGAAAAGAACAGCGGATTATCTACAGTTCAGAGTTACCAAAGACGGGTCTGGGTGAGATTTTTTCTTTCCCATTCTCCACTTTAAAATTCGTTAACAAATCATCCACATCCCTTATAATTTCCTGCCGGCTTTATTGTAATGAGTATTTTTTATCCATTATCGTATTAGGAGTTGTTTCCCTTTTGGATAAAGAACAGTTGTAAGGCCATGAAAGGAAACCACAAAATTCGAAATTAAAAATTTTGAGTATATTGACAAAATCCTTCTATGGTACTTTGCAGCCAAAACTTTTTACATTCGCTTATATAGAACATAAAGGCTCAAGAAAACCTTGCAATCAAAGGTTTTCAGAGTACATGGATGCTACCAACTGAAACTAAATTAGATGTAAGAATTATATAATATTAGTTGAGCTGAACAGAAATTAAGTTGGTGATCTCGTGGTTGCCAAAGTTTTCCAAAGTTAAAAGACAAAAAGAGACATTTAGCCAAAGAATGCAATTTTAAGCATAGAATCGCCAGAAATTTATTTCACAATACAATAATAATCAAGTTGATAAATAACTTTGTTTAAAATATCATTACAAATCTATTCTTAAATATAATAAAAAATGGGTATAATGATAAAAATTTCATAAAATGTATTAGCAAAGTACCATCATTTCTAATATTAGCATAATTTATTTTGCATATAAAGTAAGCGATTGCTTTTCATTTTTTTTCGATTTACCATATTAAGTATATTCAAGTTAATATAGTTATTTTTAAAAATGTAGGTTTCTGTTTGCAGTATCTCTGCACCATGACGCCATTGTAGACACCTACGAATATCTTACAGTGTAATTATGTTTATTATTTCCATTAGATTTAAACTTTATATGACTGTGTGTGTTCAAATAACTAGATTAAGATTATCGTTTAATAATTATATATTGAACTTAATACATGCATGTAATTAAATTTCTTTACTTATAACATTAAAGTAGCAAGCATATAATATTTAAAAAGCAGTTAATTTAGACACGAGATTTCTGATTTAGAAAAATTCTTTAGTACATGTATATATATACATATATATATATATATATATATATATATATATATATATATATATATATATATATTATATATATATATATATATATATATATATATATATACATATATATATATATATATATATATATATATATGTACATATATATATATATATATATATATATATATATATGTATATATATATATATATATATATGTATATATATATACATATATATATATATATATGTATATATATATGTATATATGTATATATATATATATATATATATATATATATATATATATGTATATATATATATATATGTATAATATATATATATATATATACATGTATATATATATATATATGTATATATATATATATATATATATATATATATATATATATATATATATATATATATATAATATATATATATATATATATATATATATATATATATAAATATATATATATATATATATATATATATATATATATATATATATATATATATATATATATATATATATATATATATAAATAATACACATATACACATTCCCCTCCCACACAGATATTATGTACACATATATATTATGTTTGATAATTAATCTGAAATTTAAGGTAAGTTTAGCTATAATTGCAATGCATATATTAACGTCTCGGAGTGATATTGGGGGAAGTTTTTAATATTACTTATTTCTGATTTGTCGGAGAGAGTTTTGAACACACTCCAGATGTAGTTCTTTGTTTGAAACCTCAGTCCCAAATATGGTAGCTATTTTGTTAGAAGTGGTTAGGTGGCTGTCGAATATGAAGAACTATTTATAGACAAAATTTAAACATGATGGCTTTCTCTTTTTGAAATACACACAGAAATATTAATGCAGATTTAGTAATTACGAAATATAAAGATACTTTTCAATTTTGTATCAGAATTTGGTGGATGAAGAAATTTTCCTTCTCACGTACTATAATTCTAAACATGTCATGTCTAGGATTAAATCAGAAGAACTCCTCCATGATACTAAATTACTGACATTTAAAGAAATATTCCTCCTCACATACAATACTTCTAAACTTGTCATATCTAGAATTAAATTAGGAGAACCCCTACATGATACTAAATTACTGACATTTAAAGAAATATTCCTTCTCACATACAATAATTCTAAACATGTCATGTCTGGGATTAAATCAGAACTCCTCCATTATACTAAATTACTGACATTTAAAGAAATATTCCTTCTCACATACAATAATTCTAATCATGTCATGTCTGGGATTAAATCAGAACTCCTCCATTATACTAAATTACTGACATTTAAAAAAATATTCCTTCTCACATACAATAATTCTAAACATGTCATATCTAAAATTAAATAAGAAGAACTGCTCCATGATACTAAATTACTGACATTTAAAGAAATATTCCTTCTCACATACAATAATTCTAAACATGTCATATCTAGAATTAAATCAGAACCCCTCCATGATACTAAATTACTGACATTTAAAAAAATATTCCTTCTCACATACAATAATTCTAAACATGTCATATCTAAAATTAAATAAGAAGAACTGCTCCATGATACTAAATTACTGACATTTAAAGAAATATTCAATGCTCGCAGCACGCATGGTACATGCATTATTTTCGATGAATAGGAATCAGTCCATAACAGTATCTCGACAACACACATAAGTAAAGAATTTTTAAATGGCAAAATTTTAAAGGATTTCATCTATGCATCTTTTACCAGTAACATACCTATTTCAAACATATCGAGCTCTGTGCGGATTCTGTTTTAAAATAGAATCATAAAAATACGTTTTCAGATTAAATACAAAAAATTATGAGTAATATTTTTTAAAAAGAACTCTCAACACATTTTCTCGAAAACACGAAGAAATAAGTCTACGTTCATTTGGAATGAAAATAGAAAATTTTCATGCATTCGTCTGTAACTGAATGTGCATAACTAACTCCCCTGTGCTTCACACCGTATCCAATTACGCTAAACAGCTCCTTATATATTACTCAAAAGAGGGCAATAAATGAGTTTTCCGGGCTGTTTGACGCCTTAAATAGATTACCAAAGAAAATCTCTCCCTAGAATAGCGAAAATAATATCCTTACGTCTAGGATAATGAGCTGAATATCGTGAGTTATCTCCAGGCGCAGCGGTAAATAAATGTTGGATGTTAAAAGAGGTGAAATGTTATAAAATGTGAAGAAATTTAATAGCATATTGGATAATAATATTTCTTTGCCTCAAAAGAGATTTTATTGAATGTTTTATTTACAAAAGATGAAATATTGAAATGAACTATAACCTGATCTCGGGATTAAGTTTGAAATTTTTCTTGATATTTAGTTATTAACCTTCTGTTATAGCCTTTGGAGAGAACAATAAATCTGTGTTCTCATGAATGGAAAAGTATATATATATATATATATATATATATATATAATAAATAGAACAACCATAATCAGAATCAAAACTTTATAACTCCAACAAGCCGAGTAATGTAAAAACGGGAAGTAAGTAAGAAGGATTGGGTGTGGAAGGTTTACGACTTCCATACACGGTTAAACATATGTTTGATCAGACCTGAACGTTCCCGTACACCCAAAAGACCATAACAATATGGAAGGAGTAAACGAATAAGAAGTACATAGCATTTGTAAAACTATACTAAAAGCCAACTCATATAGTATTTATGTCAGTTAAAATTACAGTTATAATGTAGAATTGGAAATATTAACTTAATCCTATTAATATCTACTTGAACAAGTAGATATGTACAAGTAGTATAGTTTTACAAATGCTATGTACTTCTTATTTGTTTTCTCCTTTCATATTCTTATGGTGTTTTGGGTGTACAGGAACGTTTAGGCCTGATCAAACATATGTTTAACCGTGTATGGAAGTCGTGAACCTCCCACACCCAATCCTGCTTACTTCCTTCACGTTTTGACATTACTCGGCTTATTGGAGTTATAAATTTTGATTCTGATTATACTTCTATTTTTTATTATCCTATTTATTTACCTCTATGTAATTGTTGCGTGGAGCGCATTACATAGTAAGTAATTTTAAATATCAGTCTTTACTATCTAATATTTATCTATCAATCTATATATACATATACATATATATATATATATATATATATATATATATATATATATATATATATATATATATATATACATATATATATATATATATATATATATATATATGTGTGTATATGTACATATATATATGTAAACCATTATTTATCAAACTCCTTGACAAGGAGAAAGCTCAACAGCTAGCAGTAATAGAAATGCAGTCGGGCCGACATTGAAGAGAACGGCACAAGTCTAATTGAAAAAAAAACTTAATATGCGAATTAAATGCAATATTAGCAAAATCACGAAATCGTTTGCCACCGACAGCTGGGAAACGTGCTGAATAGACAGAAAGTTTACATTTTTAGGATAGAAAGCTTTAGGAAGATTGTTAAGTGGAAAATACTCCTTTGATTAAACTATTTAGAGGCTGGGAAAGGGATTTAAATTAATTAGAATGGGAAAGAGGAGGTTTTTAAGGGAATATTAAAGTTAAATAATTTTTATGTATTACATATAT
Organism: Pardosa pseudoannulata; assembly: GCA_032207245.1. NCBI lineage: Eukaryota > Metazoa > Arthropoda > Arachnida > Araneae > Lycosidae > Pardosa > Pardosa pseudoannulata. Next base: position 53,793,452 of record CM063504.1, on the reverse strand, counting down.
GTATATATATATATATTATTAAATATATATATATATACATATGTATATATATATATATATATATATATATATATATATATATATAAATATATTATATATATATATATATATATATATATATATATACTATATATATATATATATATATATATATATATATATATATATATATATATATATATATATATATATATATATATATATATATATATATATATATATATATATATATATATATATATATATATATATATATATATATATATAATATATATATATATATATATATATATATTATATATATATATATATATATTATATATATATATATATATATATATATATATATATATATATATAACTTTATATTAAATCCCCCTCTTTGTTTCCCTAAAATCAGAAACATATGTTGTCATACAAAATATATAGTCGGACAAATGCACATAATTGCTCATGTCAGCCAGCGGTTATATTAAATTTTCAGACACTGAAATATTTCATTTTATTTTCCCTGGTGTACTGTTTTTAGACATTCACAATTTTATGGTGATAGTTTTACGTCTATAGTGAATATTTAGGTATATGAGAAACATGACATCAGAAACAAATGAAAAATTGCTACCTTTATTCTTTAATAAAAATATCTTTTTGTGAAATACAATAATTTTAGAATGAAGCTGTGCAGCTTAAAATGAAATCGCATTTAAATATCTTTTTCACTGTAGGCTTTAGGGATTATAAATACAGTCAAGTAATGAAAATAATCTGTAATTATCTTTTTATCATATTTGGCGATAATTTTTAAGGAAAATATATTTTATCTGGAATGATTATGGGGCCTTTAATATTGGTGTATCAGAACTCGAGTAGCAGTTCATAATTTCTCTTATTTCTCTCCGATGGACACCCAGTGACAGAAATCTTAGAAAAGCGTAAAATGCTTGAAATACATCGGATGATTTTCATAGATGATAAATATCTTTTTATGCTATATTAAAATAAGGCGTGTATTAAGAATATGCCAAGATTTGGCTGGAAAATAATATTTCAAACGGCAGGTGAATAAAATGCCGACAGTAATATCTCATTTGAATTCTACGATATGACACAAAGAAGGGATGTACTCCAGGATAAAATAGTTTTAGATGTTGAAAACTCCTAAGAATAAATTTAGTAATAGCTCCAGATTTCTACATTACATTTATCACACCTTCCATTTAGTATATTATTAGCAAAAACGCCTATACACTGATGTGTACTCGCTATACTGTACATCATTGTTGAACCATGTATGGAGAAAACCCGATGAATTTATCAAACCTTTATGTCTACAAGGAATTCTTTACGGTGCAAGTAATTCCTTTATGTATCCTTAATGGGATTTCTACATAGTCTGTAATGCACTCTCATAGACAGAAACTAAGAAATTTATGACTTATTATATAATTCTGTGGAATCAGCAATCCCCTTTGACGGCTTAGAACTCTTACAAGATAATAAAACACTGCTTCATAAGACTGAGTCTGCCAATGCAGAAGTGGAAAATTATTTCTGTAAGTTCGGAATGTTGATCTATTAACTCATGAATTCAGAGATGAAATCGTCGAGCACAAGCTACTAGTAGCTTAAGCAGAAATTTTCTGTAAATCGCAGTATCACACTCAGATTTGGTTGCTTCTTTGAGTTCAGATAAAAGACTCAAAAGATCACTTTATCTTTAAAATTGCCTTTTTAAAGATCTGAAAACATATAGTCTCTTGTTCCTAAATAAAAATACCCATAAATAAATAAATCTTTAAGGAAATACGAACTATTTTGAAAGTTATATAAAGTTTTAAGCACATTACGTAACGAAATCTATTTGTCTGTCAAGACTTACATTTCAGATTTTATACGCAATCGAGTAAAGCCGAAAGCCATTTATCACACCTATTTCGTCTATTATTAGCAAAAAAGCCAATACACAGATGTGTTCTCGCTATACTGTATATCGTTACGGAACCATGTATGGAGAAAATCTAATGAATTTATCTCTTCATTTTTATTATCCCATCTGTCTACAAGGAATTCTTTACGGTGCAAGTAATTCCTTTATGTATCCTTAATGGGATTTCTACATAGTCTGTAATGCACTCTCATAGACAGAAACTAAGAAATTTATGACTTATTATATAATTCTGTGGAATCAGCAATCCCCTTTGACGGCTTAGAACTCTTACAAGATAATAAAACACTGCTTCATAAGACTGAGTCTGCCAATGCAGAAGTGGAAGATTATTTCTGTAAGTTCGGAATCTTGATCTATTGATTCATGTAGTCAGATATGAAATCGTTGAGCACGAGCTACCAGTAGCTTAAGCAGAAATTTTCTGTAAATCGCAGTATCACACTCAGGTTGGGTTGCTTCTTTGAGCTCAGATAAAAGACTAAAAAAATCACTTTATCTTTAAAATTGCTTTCTTAAAGATCTGAAAACATATGGTCTCTTGTTCCTAAATAAAAATACCCATAAATAAATAAATCTTTAAAGAAATACGAACTATTTTGAAGGTTATATAACGTTTTAAGCACATTACATAACGAAATCTATTTGTCTGTCAAGACTTACATTTGAGATTTTATACGCAATCAAGTAAAGCCGAAAGCCATTTATCACACCTATTTCGTCTATTATTAGCAAAAACGTCTATACACAGATGTGTACTCGCTATACTGTGTATCGTTACGGAACCATGTATGGAGAAAATCTAATGAATTTATCAAACCCTTCTGTCTTCAAGGAATTCTTTACGATGCAGGTAATTCCATTATGTATTCGTAATAGGATTTCTACACAGTCTGTAATGCACTCGCATAGACATACACTAAGTAATTTATGACTTATTATATCATTCTGTGATATCAGTAATCCCCTTTGACGGCTTAGAATTCTTGCAAGATAATAAAACACCGCTTCATAAGACTGAATCTGCCAATATAGGAGTGAAAATTATTTCTCTAAGTTCGGAATGTTGATCTATTGACTCATGAAGTCAGAGATGATATCATCGAACAGGAGCTACTAGTAGAGTAAGCAGAAATTTTCTGTAAATCGCAGTATCACACTCAGGTTGGGTTGCTTCTTTGAGCTCAGATAAAAGACTCAAAAAATCACTTTATTTTTAAAGTCGTTTTCTTAAAGATCAGAAAACATATGGTCGTTTGTTTCTAAATAAAAATACCCATAAATAAATAAAGCTTTAATAAAATACGAAATATTTTGAAGCTTATACAAAGTTTTAAGCACATTACATAATGGAATCTATTTGTCTGTCAAGACTTACATTTGAGATTTTATACGCAATCGAGTAAAGCCGAAAGCCATTTATCACACCTTCTGTTTAGTCTATTATTAGCAAAAATGCCTATACACAGATGTGTACTCTTTGTATACTGTACATTGGTGTAGAACCAAGTATGGAGAAAATTCTGTGAATTTATCAAATCCTTATGTTTTCAAGGAATTCTTTACGATGCAGGTAATTCCATTATGTTTTCGTAATTTGATTTCTACATAGTCTGTAATGCACTCGCATAGACATACACTAAGTAATTTATCACTTATATATCATTCTGTGGAATCAAAAATCCCCTTTGACGGCTTAGAACTCTTGCAAGATAATAAAACACTGCTTCACAAGAATAAATCTGCCAATATAGGAGTAGAAGATTCTGTCTCTAAGTTCGGAATGTTGATCTGTTGACTCCAGAAGTCAGACATCTAAATGTCGTGCATGAGCTACTAGTAGCTTAAGCAGAAATTTTCTGTAAATTGCAGTATCACACTCAGGTTAGGGCCTAATTAACGCACGGGCACTTGGGGCACGTGCCCTGGCACGAAAATTTTAGGGGCACGAAAATTTAGTCGAGTGCTTGAAACACATATTAAGTGGGGAAAAATTGCAAACAAACACTACCATCGTTAAGTTTTAATAAATTATTGTACTAGGAAATTGTGTTTATCATGAACTATATTGTTTCCTATTTACTTTAATTTTACTGTTATGTACCTGATAATTAATTCCCACAACAAACCTGGTGCTCTTTTTATCCTATGGGTTATTGCATATATAAAAAACAGATTATTAGCAACTTACCACTATAAACCATTAAATCATCTCATCAATTTAAATTATTTTTAATTTTATTATTATTTATTTTCTGCACCACAGAGCTTGTGAGTGTGACAAGGTAAAAATTAAGAAAGGGGGTCGGTCACTCTAGGTCTTTAAAGTCCTTAATTTTTAACATAGCTAAACAGAGAGAATAATGATTAAGTAAAATGAAAATTTGGTGTTTTTCATTTTGAATATTACTCTAATGCTAATTTCTTAAATCTGTTTGTTAATTCAATGTTATAATTTTTATATGACTGTAATTATGACAATAACTTGTAGCTATAAATTTGTGTGGGGGTGGAGGGCACAAAAATTGGATTGTGCCCTGGGCACAAAAGTATCTTAGTCGGGCCCTGGGTTAGGTTGCTTCTTTGAGCTTAGATAGCAAAATAATACCTTTATCTTTAAAATAGCTTTCTTAAAGATCCGAAAGCATATGGCTTCTTGTTTCTAAATGAAAAGACTCATAAATAAATAAAGAGTTAAAGAAATACGAAATATTCTTAATCTTATATAAAGTTTTAAGCACATTACATAACACAATCTATTTGTCTGTCAAGACTTACATTTGCGATTTTATATGCAATCGAGTAAAGTCGAAATCTACCGAAATCAATAAGTAATCACTGTCTGTCAAGTATTCAACCGTGAAGTCTGAATGAAAGCTTATTAACAAGCTCATTAATGAATCTGAGATTCTGGAATGCTGTTTGAATTTGAAAGGCATTCATTGTCCCTAGGACCTTTTATATTCAGTTGGAATAAAGAGCTGAACTACATTTTCCTTTTCGACAATGGTGTTTAATATGTGTAAATATTTGATAGATAATATTCAGAGTAGAGGAATAAAGTTGTTATCTATACTTATTTTTAAAAAGAATGATTAAATATAAAAACACACTATTTTCTTCTGATTACACCGACGTACAAAAAATTTTTTGTTTTGGTGCCTAGGATTTTAAAACTGTATTTAGCTATGTTTGAGTGCTGATTCAAAATATGAAATCAGTTTTTCTCTAACAGCTCTACTTTTTTAGATAATTGTTTTTTATTGTACAGTACTACAGGAAATGCGAACTACATAGCTCCAGGGAAAAATCCACCAGATAAGCTAAACATCCGGTAATGTAAGTGATCTTTAATGCTTCAATTACAGTTGAAATCCTTTTTGAGTTGAGTAAACACTTTTTAAGTAACAAAGAAAACACTTTTTGAGTTTAATTTAGTTTGAAATTTGTCGTATTGCAGGGTAGATAGAAATTAGCCAAGTGTAATATTTGAGTTTAGGAAAAATATGTTATAAAGTTAACATAAAAAATACTATGTTGTTGATTGTTGTACTTGTATCGATAATAGAAATAAAATGAGTTGAAGTAGAAAAAGTTACGAGGACTGTTATTTTTGCCTAGTAAATATTACTAGAATCAATCGAAACAACCATAGCAAATGGAGTTTAATGTATATATATATATATATATATATATATATATATATATATATATATATATATATATATATATAATTTATATATATATATATATATATATATATATTCTATATATATATATATATATATATATGTATATATATGTGTTGTATATATATATATATATATATATATATATATATATATATGTATATATATAATATATATATATAAATATATATATATATATATATATATATATAATATATATATATATACATATATATATATAATATATATATATATATATATATATATATATATATATATATATATATATATATATATATATATATATACATATATATATATATATATATATATACATTACTTGCATACATTAGATTTAATTAATTCATGCTTCATCACTTCTTCCCCTGTCACCTTGTGACTAATTATTTAAACCCTGATTGGCTGTATGATACACTTATATATTATCATGTACTTATTTTTCGTGGCAGAAGCCTACAGATATGCTGTCTCAAATAAACGTGTAATTTTGTTTTAAAATTTCCGCGTGTTCTCATTGTTACCGGACTGCAAACTACTGTACCCAAACCGATGTGAATTCATTTTTTATCTTTGTGTTGGGTTAAAATACCCATTACATGTGTATGTATTTAAGTCTAATAGATTTAAAGAATGAAGAACTATAGAAAAAACTGTACATATTAAATAAATTTCAGAATATCCTGCCTTTTCGCATCTATACTAAAAGACTTAAGAAAGTCAACAAAATAATAAGCAAATCAACCTTTTCATTTTCACACAAAGAATTCAAATTCCTCGACTCCTCATTCAGCTTTCGCAGTAAGAATTTAATAAAATATAAGCATACACAAACACACAAATACATATATATATATTTAAATGATTTAATAGGTATATTGAAATAACAGAGAACATGCAAAAATATGTGTGTTTATCCACATATCAAGCAAAATAATATGAATACTACTATTATTATGATATGAAGTAAACTATTTTCTTTATTCAAGTCGATTTTATACTGCGGAATAACAACACAAAATTGCATTTTGTTTTCGCCCTTGAAATAATTTATTCAAATACGTATCTGCAAATGTAAATATCTTCTTGTTTAGGAGTATGAAAACAGATAAAAAATGTCTTTACTGAGGGACAGAGAAATTATTATTTTTGCTTGTGTTGGGGGAATTTATTGAAGGATGTTTTTTATTCTTCCTTAAGCGTGTTTTTCTCAAGAATAGATTAAAGTCATTTTTATGCAAAACAATTTACTTAGACGAATATTTTTGTATATATATAAATATAAATATAAATATATATATATATATATATATATATATATATATATATATATATTTATATATATATATATTAAAAAATAAGAAAAAACTTACATAATTTTCACAAATTCTCAAAACATTTAATTTGTGTTTGCAAATCAGTGTCATAATCAAAAGACATAAAAAAGAAAACTGCTGTTTTACTGATTTAATATACCATATATATATATATATATATATATATATATATATATATATATATATATATACTGTCAGTTCACCGAAAGCAAAACTATCTAAATAGAAAATAAAAGGCAATTCTCTTACCTTTTATTGATCTCTCCGGGGGACCATGTCGATTCAAACAGCAGCCAAAATTCGAATGATTTTGCAAATTAATATTTATTTAGAACGAAACGTTACGCTCACCATATACAAACACTTAAAAGAAAAAATACATAGTTCCATCTACTAAATCAAAACAGTTTTTTGTTTCTTCAGTTCAGTTCAGTTCAGGAGAGACGTGACATATATATAGCTTAATACACACACACACACACACACACACACACACATATATATATATATATATATATATATATATATATGTGTGTGTGTGTGTGTGTGTGTGTGTGTGTGTGTGTGTGTGTGTGCTTGTGGTGTATTACAGATATAAAACAAAAAAAAAAAGCAATTTCAAAAGTATTTATTTAAATATCGTAATAAAAAATAGCGTCATAGACTTTACGTGTTTTCCACAAACATAAAGGAATTGAATTCCGTCACCCGTCTCGAAGACTGGGATAACCACAATAAATATGTATACACGCACATATATGTGCGTGTGTGTATCTACATATATTAGGATTTGTCCTCCAGGTGGCCTAATATCACGGTGATGACATCACGGACTCTTCGTTTTCAAATGAGTCGAGAAGCAGCCATATTGGCGTGAGAGTTTCGATGCGTTGCTCTAAGTCAGTGTTTTCCAAAGAGGGGTAAGTGTACACCGAGGAGAACAATAAGAGTTTGAACGGGGAATACAACTTAGGTGAAAGTCAACTCCCCGAAAATCACGTGACTATGATCAAAATTAAAGAAGGAACAACATCTGTGGAGAAGTAGACTCGTTTCCCTCTCTTCATGAGTTTATAACAAGTTGGACTGCTAAAATTGAAGCTGATAGTCTAAAATGCATAACACAGCATTTGGAGAGTTTTCAAGTGAGCTAAAAAACTATTTCCCTGGTTTAAACAAAAAGATTGAATGGATAAGAGATTAACATTAACACAATATCGATGACAGAAGATTTGATGCATGCAGAAGAAGAGCAATTGTTGGAATTGTCTTAAAATAGATTTTTGAAAATTAAACATAGGGAGAGTACCTTAACATCATTCTGGTTACAAATGCAGTATGTGTATCCGGTATTAACAGAAAAAGTTCTGAAATATATCTTGTCTTTTCCAAATCCTTATTTATGTGAAGTTACTTTTTCAGCATTTGTAGAGATTAAGTTGAAGAAAACTATTGGACGGGGAGCCACATCTGAGATTAAAAGTAACAAATAGGTAATCAAATTATCTGTCATTTGATCAAAAATTTCATCCTTCTCATTGATACAAATAAATGTTACTTACAATACAGCTTTTATTTATATTTTATTATGAATAATATTATTTCTCTGTTTGTATTATTTGGTGTAAATTATTTGGTCTCAAAAAACGAAAAAATAAATTTATTATTGATTGTTATTAAAATACATCCTATAGTTAGTACACATAGATATATTTTCGGACTATTCATAGAGGTTAAGCTAAGCTAATTTCTCATGTATAGCTGTTCGGGGTGATTCGGAATCGGCTTCAAGAAGTAGATCAATGTGTCATTAGCCATCATGTTGCTAAACAAGCAGATCATTTCACTCTAACCAAACCAAGAATGTTCAAAAACCAACAGTATTCTTCGACTCATGTATAGCTAAATTGTGCTTTAACCCCATAAAGAAAAATCTCACTAATATCATAAGAAATGAGCTTAGCTTAGAGTCAATGAATAGTCCGAAAATTTAGCTTACTCAAAATAAGTGGCCACGAGGTTCAACAATGATTATGGGGGCTACCATATTACGATCAAAATAAGCCAAAGTTAACTTCCGCTTCATAATGATGTCACGCCAGTGAGGGGAATTTATGGCACCAAACTGTTACCTCAGTCACGTCTGACATATCTCTATTGCAATATGGTAGCACCCTATGAGTGACTAAACTCTCGAAGGAATCATTGACAGAATTTATATGAAAAGAAATAAGAGTTAATCATTTTGTTCTTGAGAAAACGGAATTAACTGGACTTACTGAATCGAAACTCTTTTTATATCACGCAGTATGAAATTAAAATTGTGGAATTGAATTTAATTACTTATTAGGAAAGTTTGTAATATATTACACACACATACACGCACGCACGCACACACATACACATAAACACAGCTATATATATATATATATATATATATATATATATATATATATATATATATATATATACATATATTATATATACTTCATAGTATAATTTCAGGAAATGAGAGATAACATATTATATAACAGACTTTTCACTTTAAAAATATTTTAAATTAAATATTTTCATATACCTTAAGAATTTTATTACGAACTTTCTGAAATATTTTTAAAGAAACTTCATTGAAACAAGATTCTTTTTCTGACATCATAAGCATTTAAGAAAGTATAACAAAATGAACTCCGACGATATATTCCTCGAAACATGGAAGCCGTGTACGAAAATATTTATGAAAAGACTGAAATAACGTAGGTAGCTTAGCAACATTCATTCAAAATTCCAAGTTTGATTGAAAATTTGTCCCTGTGAACCAACCCATGATCTTAACTTCAAAAATAATTTATATGCTGGGATAAGTTCTGTAAACTTAATAGCACATGATCTTACTTTGAATGGGCTTCATTTCTTCTTTATAAAACTGAAATAGTGAAATGATACATTTTCTCTTTGAATTTAACGTAATGTTAAAACACCGCTTGACTAACTTTTAATTAAAAGAGATACTTTGTTTATTACTGAGAATTCTTTGAAAAATTATTATGAAAAATATACTGAATTGTAAAATTACTCTCAGATGAAACAATAATTATTTGATGCAAAATACATGTAACTAATGAATGTAATTACTAATTGGTTTCATTACTAACATTAATTAGTAATACATTGTTAGTAATATAGTTTTAATATAGAAAATTGGATTACTTGTTTTATATTGCTCTATTTTAATACAAATATAGTATACATAATTATAACATTCATCATTATATTCATTATTAACATTAATTAGTAATAATACATTGTTAGTAATTTTAATTTTAATTTAGAAATATAGATTACTTGTTTTATATGGCTCTATTTTAATATAAATATCATATTCATAATTATAATATTATAAATTATTGAATATCATTAATAATACATTTATAAAATAGTTGATATTGGGTAAGTTTCAAATTGAGAGAATTCTTTGAAAGATTATTATGAAAAATATATTGAATTGTAAAATTACTCGCAGATGAAACAATAATTATTTGATGTAAAATACATGTAACTAATGAATGTAATTTCTAATTGGTTTCATTACTTACATTAATTAGTAATACATTGTTAGTAATACAGTTTTAATTTAGAAAATTGGATTACTTGTTTTATATGTCTCTATTTTAATATAAATATAGTATATATAATTATAACATTCATCATTATATTCATTACTAACATTAATTAGTAATACATTGTTAGTAATATAGTTTTAATTTAGAAAATTGGATTACTTGTTTTATATGGCTCTATTTTAATACAAATATAGTATACATAATTATAACTTTCATCATTATATTCATTATTAACATAAATTAGTAATAATACATTGTTAGTAATATAGTTTTAATTTAGAAGATTGGATTACTTGTTTTATATGGTTCTATTTTAATATAAATATCGTATATATAATTATAACATTCATCATTATATTTATCATTAACATTAGTTAGTAATAATACACTGTTAGTAATATAGTTTTAATTTACAAAATTGGATTACTTGTTTTATATGCCTCTATTTTAATATAAATATCATATATATAATTATAACATTTATCATTATATTCATTATTAACATTAATTAGTATTAGTACATTGTTAGTAATATAGTTTTAATTTACAAAATTGGATTACTTGTTTTATATGTCTCTATTTTAATATAAATATCGTATATATAATTATAACATTCATCATTATATTCATTATTAACATTAATTAGTAATAATACATTGTAAGTAATATAGTTTTAATTTAGAAAATTGGATTACTTGTTTTATATGGCTCTATTTTAAAATAAATATGGTATTCATAATTATAATATTATAAATTATTGAATATCATTAATAACATTTATCAAATAGTTGATATTGGGTAAGTTTCAAATGGTGAATAATTCAAATAAAAGGCTTGAAAACATATATTAATCAATCTGACTGTATTGTATTAAAACCACGATGTTACATAAAAGCATTTTGTCGAAATTTTAAGTTACAGTGTCGTAATTTTAGTGATATTGTTATATACTATTATAGTTATCTTATAATACAGAAACCATTTCTAGAGAATATAAAATAAATTAAAATTATTGTATAATACATATTTCGTTGATGTAAGCTTTAGATATCAGTTTTGGAATTTACACAATAATTTGCATTATCAGAAATATTATGAAATAGATGTCAAAGTAAAGATTCATCAATCCCAATTGAAAAACAATAATTCAGGGAATAATTATTAAAGATTTATGTGTTGTAATCTATGACTAAATGTGGAAAATTGGAAAGCTAAACAGTATTCGATTCTTTGTATTTTATATGTCATTCAGAATTCTAAGCTTTCATTCACAATTTCTAACAAACCTTTTGTTATTTCCTCATGGCATATTTCATTTCTTCCCACATCAAGAAGAAATTTGCTGAAATTTCGAGCTTAGAATTATTATTCCACGAAAATGGTGAACGGATCTGCCCCTTTGATGAGTGTATGCAATATATTGGAAATATATAACTTAGAGAATTTATATCTCGTGGAAAAACGCGCAGTATTTTTCTTTTCAGAAAACTCAGTGGGATTTTGAGAGTGACTTGTGAGGCAAATATTTAAAAATAACTGTGAAGGAAAGATTTGGTAAACTCTTGGAAACTTATAAAATTTGCAAAAAAAAAAAAGAATTTTTATTGTTGTACGCGTAAAAGATTTCACAGTTTCCTTATTTTGAGTTTTAGATGTTTCAGAAAAAAAAATATTTAAATCGGAATTTCAATTGAAAAACTAGTCTAGTTGTAGTACAATTACGCGGCCGCACTAAGAAACTCAGATATACATATATATGTTAGGTTTAAAAATGGGGGTTAAGAATTATGCGAGTTATAATTAAAGATAGTTAAAACCCATTCATGACAACGTAATAGAAGAAATACACACCCTCTAACGAAACTATACAGAGTAACAGAGCTGACGCGGAAGTAGACATAGGAATTTTGCTTAGGTAGCGATGCCAAAAGAGACAGTTCTTAGCGGAAAATCGAAATATCCTTGTCGTGGCAAAATATGAGAATAAAGGATTTCTAAATGGCATAGCTATGGGCAGAAGAATTACAATAAAGAAGTTTTTATATATGAAATGAAATGTGTCTTCCCTGCCTTAACCACTCGTTCATGTTATATAAATATACATGGACATACATGTATGTATGTACACTATATTACCTCTGAGGAATCTCGTGTGAGAACTACATTGCCTCTGAGGAAATCGGTATGTCTCCAGTGGATTCCTTCGGATTTTTGGGTGTGGAGTAATAAAATTGCAGATGGACTTTCTAGAAATAATTGGGATTTTACGATCATCAACTCTGCAGAGCTAACTTTGGAAATCCCCTGCCTCCATAAAAACAAATTGCTTTCTTCTTGGCACCTCCCAGCAGTTCATAACTTGTACGCTGCTAAGAGCTCTGGCCTGTTTCTGTTGGGAAGCAGCCCCAAGTTCTCTAATTGGTATTGGTGTGATTCAGAAGTGGACATTTAAGATGCATGGGATTTTAGAATGAAGGAAAGAATTTTCTCTTTGTTTGTGTTCCCTTCCTCCTCGCCCCCACACATTCTTAAATCTTTATGCATCTCCTGGAGGCAGCTGTTGGTTGATCAAGAGAAGGTTTTTGAAGCTCTCATTCAACGAGGTCTTTTTAACCTGGTGTAGGCTTTCCCATACTAGGGGGATGAGTACCAACATAAACAACAACACTATATTGTCAAATAGGACAAGACCTTTTCACATTTAGACGTTTCATCGAATATGATGAATTATCTTGAAACTGCAGGTGTGTAAAGAACATTTTAGATTACTCTATACATTTCAAAGAAGGTTAACTGATGTTGTTAGAAATAATATCAAACACATATTAATAGAAAGATGAATTAATCACAATTAGAGAAAAAACTTATATCAGGGCATAATCCTTTAATCACATTGAATTTGTGTATTAAATATCGCAACTAGTATAACCTAACATTATTCTTCTCTCTTTACTTAACTTTCATCCTGAAGAATTTTAAACTTTTGATTTGTCCTCCGGAATTCTAAAATCTTTTGCAATTTCCAATATATATTATATTCGTCCTTCGTGTGTTGAAATATTGCATTTCGTCACTCAACACAAAGAAATTCATATCAGGTCCATGCTTTAAGTTATACTTTTTTCAAGGATTGAACAGATTGTGCCTAGTTGAAGAGTTTATGCAACAAACTTATTGGAAGTATAGAACTTGAAAAATAATTTATATCCCTTGAGAAAACTTGTAATTTTATCTGCCATCGAGAATTACAAGCTTCTGTCTGCAATTCGTAATAGATATTTCATTGTTTTTGTCATGTGCTGGAACATTACATTTTGTCAGTAACCAGATGGAAGATTGTAGAAATTCTGTGCCTGGAATATTTTCCTTAAAGGACTTGCCTTGTTGAAGAGTTTATGACTCTTATTGGAAATACAACTTGCAAATGCAGAAAGCTTGCAGCGATGAAGTTTGTCACAGTTAGAAGTCTACATAAGGAACATTGCTTTTAGAAGTGTCCTATAGAACATTAAAAAATATTCATGCGTAGGACATCCATTGACTTCGGAAACAGAGGAAAACATAGAACGCTTAAGTCATGTTTTGAACATCCATTTATGATTATTTTTACTATTAATTGAGCAATTTTTAATAGTGAATTAATGATTTTACTTGAAAGTGTTCAAACGCTTGAAAAAAATGGCAAATCGCTCCTTCCCACATTTTAGAAGGATTGTCCACCACAATGCTTGGCTCTACAATGCGTTTGTTATGACAGAATCCCTAACCCAAAAACATATCACTGTTTTCCCCCATCTCTGATACAGTTCCGGACTAACCTTCAGTGATCTTTCTTAATGAATTTCATTACATGAAGGAAAACCACTTTGGTAGACTCCAAGATGTCCAAATAACCGTAACTGCAAGTCTTCAAGGCCTCTCACAAAATGAGTTAAAAGAAGGCCACAACTACTAGCAGGAATTCAGCAAATGTTGTATTGTTGTCAAATTTGAAAACTTTGAATATATTATTAACTGTTTTCTTTCGTAATTAAAATTATTTATGATCCTTTCATTTTCCTTTTTTTGAGGGGGGAGGGGCAGGCTTAAGTATGAAACTGTCATTGTAAACAGTGCTAGTGACTGAGGTATAAACCAATCTCCGAGAATATTCACTTATTGATCTTAACCCATTATCACTTTTAAGATTTTAAGCTTCCCCTGATAAGCTAACCAGATTAGGAAGTTTTGTAGCTTTTTATTTTAATGTTTGAATATTACATTCTAACAGTAATTTATTACCTGGTCTTCGCTTTATGAGTTGTTTGGAGCAATATCTCAAACTTACTTTTGTCACTGAAGGAAAACTAAACAACAAGAAATACGATAGTAAAATTTCTGCAACGATATTGGATATATATTTAGGAAGAAATTCAATAAATGTCAAAATTTTCTCCAGTTTCTCTATTTATTTGTCTACATAAATTTTTTTGTCAACAATGATATTTCAGCAGGATAGTTGCTGTTGTTAAATATAAGCTCTTTTAAGAGCGTGTATTGCCCGCGAGGATACATACACTGCACATTTCCACAACTTTGACTAAATGGTTTAATTGTCTGCTGTTATATCATGATTTATGATTTAGGCCAAATTTCGTATGGTACACTTTCGACCACAAATGGATAAACTGTTTAGTAAAATCTTTATCAATCTGTAGTTTTCTGGCAATATTTACATTTAAAGTCTTACAGACTTGAACGTTTTCATTGATATACCAATTTAAAAGAGTGTAAAGTTCTATTAATGCCACAATTTCTCTTTTTTACTTTATAGACAGGTTCTTTAGCCCTCCAGTCATTAAAACTAAATAAAACTTTAAGATTCTGATTAGGTTACGGAAAAAGTTTAAAAAATGTCAAGCTATAAATCAAAAATATCTAAATTACTAAAATAAAAGATTAAACAATATATTATAAGTAAACCTCTCTAAAAAACTCTGATATCTCTTTGAGGATGGTTATATTAATGTGCCCAAGGTCTGTATATATATACACCGAACTGCCATTACATTATAACCGCCATATTAATAAACATGTATGGCCACCTTTAGCCCTGAAAACCGCCAGAACCCGACAGGGCACAAGGTGATAGTAGATAGTCTGAGGTAACTGGTACCAAGCGCTCACCAACTGGTCTTAAAAGTCCCGCACATAGTGAGAGCACATGGCAGCACGAATTTGCTTTTACAGGTTGGACCACAAGTGCTCTGTTGTATTAATGTCAAATGAATTTAAAGGCAAGACATGACTTGAAAGTTACTGAAATGTTCTACAAACCACTCCTTGACGATTTGATATTAAGACATGGTTTATTATCTTGTAAACCTTATCCCCCGGCGGAAATATTGTTGTAATGAATGGGTGAATCTGGTCTGCAACGATGATCACTTAGCGCACAGACGTTACTGATTATTGTTCTATTTGGATTATGGATCCCAATGTGCTCCGTGAAAACATTGTTCATACCATAATACGTGTCCAAATATTCATCCGGGAGCCAGGTGTTCTTTGCATATCGGTGTATTCGTACAAACACGTCGATGTGATGGACCAGAAAACATGATTCACCGGAACATGCCATTTGTTTACATTCTTCTAGTCCCCAATTCCGATGTTCCTTGGCCCACTGCAGGCCCATACGTTCGCAATGCAAGCTGCTCAGTGTGTTGAGAAACGCTGTCCGGGTCACCACTGTTGTAGCTGTTGGGGATTTCGGCTGTTGTAACTCTTCGGTCGGCTAACAATGCGCAGTAATCTCTGCTGTTCTTTGGAATCAATACGCTTTGGAACCTACCGTTGGAAGGCCTTTTATTGTTTCACCATCCATATACCACTTTCGATATATGCTTTCAGCAACTGCACTTGAACAGCCCACTTAGAGCACCGTTTCTGATACTTGTGTTTCCAATCTCCGAAAGATAACGATTTCATATCGAAGTCTTATAAATCAGCTGCTTTTCTCATTATATCTCTAATCACACTATGATTGGAAAGACAATGCATAGCCATGTTATATACACCAACATTATCAGCGAAAGATCAGTGGTTTTGTTCCTGGGTGAGCCCATCGTTATAACTGAAGGAAGGTCATAATTTAATGGTTCTTCGATTATATAAGCTATATATATGTATACATACCTATTATATACATATGTGTGTGCATGTAAATGCACTAGCAGTGGTTTTGTTTCTGAGCGAGCCCATAGTTTTAACTGGTTAGGGTGGTCATAATGTAATGGTTCTTCGAGTATATAATCTATATATATGCATATATACATACCTATATACACATATATGTGTGTGCATATAAATGCGTATATATGGTGACAAATAGACTTTCATATACTTTTCTACTCCATAAAGGTGTTTTGTTCCCTAATTTAGAG
>CM063504.1:53751418-53771418 GCA_032207245.1 Pardosa pseudoannulata | reverse complement strand
TGTATTCATATTGGTCTTCTTTTTCTTTCATCTAATAATTTCTGGAATTACGAGAAAACAGGAACTATTTTCGCATACGATTTTATTCAAAAAATATTCTTTCACAGGAAAAGTACTGTATTTTAAAATAATAACTCTTATCTCCTAAAACCCTTTTCTGAGGTGATATTTGGTACAACTAATTTAGCGAATATATTAACATCGATCAGCTGCTACGTCTCTAATGATTGTTTTCTTGCTACAAACTGTTGAATATCCTTTCTTATTTTCAGTACGCGAAACATTGAGCCACGTTAGCTTAGTCGGCAAAGGCAACGATCGGCAAAGGTAACTGAGTGATTGCCGGCC
Organism: Pardosa pseudoannulata; assembly: GCA_032207245.1. Taxonomy (NCBI): domain Eukaryota; kingdom Metazoa; phylum Arthropoda; class Arachnida; order Araneae; family Lycosidae; genus Pardosa; species Pardosa pseudoannulata. The sequence continues at coordinate 53,771,070 of CM063504.1, read as the reverse complement.
TAAGATCCGTCGCGTTCTTTAAAGGTGACTGGGGCACGTAAAATATGTTAGTGGTCACAGTGTCACTCAACTTCTCAATCTATACCTCTGGGGGTAACAGGCCAAGTCTAAGAGTCTTCTGCATTTCTCACTACTTCAAATTTACGAGGACCCACTGGAGCAAAGTTGTTCTTTCACCTTAACCATGCTCGTTAAAACGAAAGCCGCACCTCTTAGCCTTAATACGAATAACGTATGGCTCAATCGTGATCACTATATATGATAAAATTAAAACTCTTGACTGTATTGTTAAGAATGCTCTAAACATGTAATTTGTATGGTATCTCACCGAATTGGCGATATATTGGCTCCTTGGCGAAGTTTTAGGAGACTTATTTGGATCGATTTGCATCGACATTTCTGACCTACCCCTCTTCTCTGAAATTTACTAGAAGCTTGTGGAAATTTCAAGAAACCTGAAAGCTACACAAAGGGGCCGTGAGTTTTGATAAAAAGTCAGTTCACGCTCAGATCTCTTGAGAGTAGGACCTGTGTTAAAGCTCTCCGTATAAGGCGATTTCACGCAGTAGGGCACATTTCAACTTATGACAATTCTGGCCTGAGTTTCAAACGGAAGGGCAATTTATAAGGCGATTTCACTCAGTAGGGCAAATTCTCATATTTTATGACAATTCTGGCTTTAGTTTCAAACGGAAGTGCAGTATATTGTTTGTCTATTGGCTGTTGTAAACATGAAACGGAATGGGAAGGCCATTATAGTAGTTCGTGACGTTGCGACAAATTGCTCTATTTGCTCTGAAAAAAATTCGCCTTCACTGCTTCAAATTTACGAGGACCCACTGGAGCAAAGTCGTTCTTTCACCTTAACCATGCTCGTTAAAACGAAATGCGCACCTCTTAGCCTTAATACGAGTAACGTATGGCTCAATCATGATCAATATTTATGATAAAATTATAACTCTTGACTATATTGTTAAGAATGCTGTAAACATGTAATTTGTATGGTATTGCGCCGAATTGGAGAGATATTGGCTCCTTGGCGAAGTTTTTGGAGACTCATGTTTGGCGCAAAATTTGGCGATATATCTCCAAATCGATCACCGATTTGGATCGACATTTGTTGCCTAGCCCGCTTCTCTGGATTTTACTAGAAGCTTGGGGAAATTTCCAGAAACCTGAAAGCTACATAAAGGGGCCGTGAGTTCTGATAAAACGTCAGTTCACGCTCAGATCTGGTGAGAGTAGGACCTGTGTTAAAGCTCTCCGTATAAGGCGATTTCACGCAGTAGGGCACATTTCAACTTATGACAATTCTGGCCTTAGTTTCAAACGGAAGGGCAATTTATAAGGCGATTTCACTCAGTAGGGCAAATTCTCATATTTTATGACAATTCTGGCTTTAGTTTCAAACGGAAGTGCAGTATATTGTTTGTCTATTGGCTGTTGTAAACATGAAAAGGAATGGGAAGGCCATTATAGTAGTTCGTGACGTTGCGACAAATTGCTCTATTTGCTCTGAAAAAAATTCGCCTTCACTGCTTCAAATTTACGAGGACCCACTGGAGCAAAGTCGTTCTTTCACCTTAACCATGCTCGTTAAAACGAAATGCGCACCTCTTAGCCTTAATACGAGTAACGTATGGCTCAATCGTGATCAATATTTATGATAAAATTATAACTCTTGACTATATTGTTAAGAATTCTGTAAACATGTAATTTATATGGTATATCGCAAAATTGGAGAGATATTGGCTCCTTGGCGAAGTTTTCAGAGACTTATTTTTGGTGCCAAATTTGGCGATATATCTCCAAATCGATTAGCCAAATCGATCACCGATTTGGATCGACATTTGTTGCCTAGCCCGCTTCTCTGGATTTTACTAGAAGCTTGGGGAAATTTCCAGAAACCTGAAAGCTACATAAAGGGGCCGTGAGTTCTGATAAAACGTCAGTTCACGCTCAGATCTGGTGAGAGTAGGACCTGTGTTAAAGCTCTCCGTATAAGGCGATTTCACGCAGTAGGGCACATTTCAACTTATGACAATTCTGGCCTTAGTTTCAAACGGAAGGGCAATTTATAAGGCGATTTCACTCAGTAGGGCAAATTATCATATTTTATGACAATTCTGGCTTTAGTTTCAAACGGAAGTGCAGTATATTGTTTGTCTATTGGCTGTTGTAAACATGAAAAGGAATGGGAAGGCCATTATAGTAGTTCATGACGTTGCTACAAATTGCTCTATGTGCTCTGAAAAAATTCGCCAAAAAGTTTTATCTCCATCCGTTGTAATTGTGATTAATTTGGCGTGTTAATAAATTATTATTGTTTTTGCTTTAGACAAAATCTATTCAATCAACGAACTTTACGAGAGAATTTCGCAACAATATTCAGTTTTGCTTTGCTGGGAGAAGAAAGTTTTCGTTCTTTATTCGATAGGAATATATTCTAATTCAATATTTAGCTCACGTTATGTATCATATTTAAAAAAATTTCTACTGTAATTTAAATTCTTTTATATTATTTCATACATAACTCACTTAACTTTAAAATAATAATTTAAAACAGATTTAGTGAACACCTACGTACTTCCGTAGCAGTTCACCAATTTAATATGCTGATGTAAATAAAGTTAGTTAAATTAAAGTGAGATTTCAATCGCAGACAAATACTGTTAATTAAAAGATTTACAAAAAGATTATTTTTTAACAAAATTTATTCTAAAAATAGTTAATTGAAGTTAATATATATAATTTACCAATTTAGAATGATTTATAGAACGTTTATAAAAAAATTATTTGGTATCATTGTTGGTTGCAGTTAAAAATATGAATTTGTTCGAAACGATTTTATTGTTTGTTGAAGTGGAATAAATTCTGCAATTTTGTGATCATTTTTATTTGGCTTAAAATGCAAACCACACACACAAAAAAAAATCAATTACTTGCATAGAAATGCTCATGTGTTTATCTAATATTTATTTGATGAGGCATGAATGAAAGCCTTAGAAAGTTCGAATCATTGGAATATGAGGTCTTTTTTTAAAATGAATTAAGATCGAGAATATTTATTAAAACTCTAATTACTATAGCTATAAATAAAATGATGTATTAAACTTTTCTAAAGCTTCATATCTTGCCAGAAAATAGTGTTAATTAGAAGTAAATTTGATTTATATCTTCAGCGTAGAATCTCTATGCAAATGATATAAAGAAAAGAATTTTACTAAATTAAGTATTTAACATTCTTAGCAGTTTATATAAATTGATTATTTTTCTTTTCACATTGGTTTGAGTGAAATAACAAAAATTTATATGCACTGGATGCGAAAGACAGATTAATTTCTTTTTGAATGAGAAATACGTTTTGAAACAAAAGAAATATCTTTGAAATAATTTACTTTCTTAAAAAGAATTTCATTTCATTTTCTGAATTGTAATTTTCGTCATTAAATATTTAAATTTATTTCATAATAAGATTTGATGCTTGGAAATTTTTGTACTATGTTACAAATTTTTCATTTGAATTAAATAACATATTGTTAATGATTTTTAAACCTTTTATCGACAGTTTTCGTATTTAAATGTTATAAATAACAAGAACAAAAAAAAAAAAAACAAAAAAAACAGAAAATGTAATTAAATTCTTAACATTTTGTTGTATCAGTTTTATAGGACTTAATCAGGTAATAAAATAGAATTAAAATATTTCTATAAAATCAAAGTATAATTAAAAAAATGAGATTTGTAAAAGTCAGGAAAATCTGCTATCTAATTGTCTATGACTAAAACGGCAATTAATATTTTTTTAAGGTTTAAATTAATTTTTCTGTGCAATTCTTTGTGCGAAATGTAACAAATGAGTTTTATTGTTTTCTTTATATTATAGCAGTTACACACATCTCTGTACACTGATCTTTCAAAACTATATCGTATTTTTTTAGTGATTTGATTTCTAATGGGGCGCTGCACTTTTTGGAAGTCTTTTGCAGGAGTCATCTTGGATGTTTTCACGTACATACTTTGTTGTTCTTTTTTTCACAGTGGAAATGAAGTAAGATTAAAAAGTCATCATCCTTTCCCGTGCACCCTTTGCTGTTCATTTTTTTGTCAGTGAAAATGAAGTCAGGAAAAGGGTCAATATACTTTCACAAGCACACTCACGTTCACTACTGTTCATTTCTTCACAATGGAAATGAAGTAAGGAAAAGGGTCAACATTCTTTCAAGTGTACACTCACGTGCACTGCTGTTCATTTCTTCACAATGGAAATGAAGTAAGGAGATGGGTCAACACACTTTCACGCGCACCCTCACGTTCACTGCTGTTCATTTCTTGACAATGGAAATGCTGTAAGGAAAAGAGATATCATGTTCTCACGTGCACACTCTGCTGTTCATTTTATTACAATGGAAATGAAGTACGGAAAAAGGACCAACATGCTTTCACGCCCACTACTGTTCATTTCTTCACAATGGAAATGAAGTAAAGAAAAGAGATATCATGTTCTCACGTGCACACTCTGCTGTTCATTTTATTACAATGGAAATGAAGTACGGAAAAATGCCAACATACTTTCACGCGCACTACTGTTCATTTCTTCACAATGGAAATGAAGTGAAGAAAAGAGACATGATATTCTCAAGTGCACACTTTACTGGTCATTTTTTCACAGTGGAAATGAAAGAGAGGAGTCAAGATGTACTTTTACAACAGTGGTTCTCAATCTGTTTTCGCATCGGTACCTTTGTTGGTATAAAAATACTTTGAGGAACAGTCATACTTAAAGATGTTTGAATACGATGACAAAGAAGAAAAAAAACAGTGAAAATGTAAAGCTCATTTGGCCTTTAATGCGATGAATGTGACTAATTAGATAAGCTCGAAGCACCTTAGAGATATCCAATTGAATCTGAATGGCTTTTAAACATCCATTACGATAAATTTCGTCTCTACGTGATAAATATTTTCTCATTTCCAATAACATAACCAACAGCAGCTGGTTTACACAACTGCTTACTGATGGCAACTGAATACGGCTGTAATTATTTGTAACTAGCATATAGCCTGTCATATGACGGGATCAGTAAAATTTTTAATTTTCCAGAATTATAAAGTATCCTATGAGACAGGTAAAGAAATGTATTAATATCTGTATAATAGAAAATATTAATTTGTATAAATATTTGAACTAATAGAAAAATGTATTAATATCTGTATAATAGAAAATATTAATTTGTATAAATATTTGAACTAATAGAAAATTAAACAGATGCTTTCTTGATATAAATAGGACCGTTCTCACAAAAGTCATTTAACAGTTAACCGCGATTAACCAAAGGCGACAACCAATGGCTGGACTCATTTCTCAGTTTAAACAGAGATTAATCACCGTTACACGTTAAACGACTTTGGTGAACTTTTACGAAAAGAATTTGTTGTTAATAGCTGTGATAAAATTTTCATTGCACCAAAAAGTAATCGATGGTTAAATTTAAAATTCTCACATATGCACCTAATCTAGTATTTAAGCCAAATATAAAAGACAATTATTTACGTAATATCTAAGGTCAGTGATAAAACGTATGAAATTAATGAAGAAGATATTTAAATAATTTAAAATAAAAATGATTAAATGAGATGGTTTAAGAAATGACACCATAATGCTAGAAAAAAATGTTATTTTTACCTATTTATTATGTGATAAATTGATAAATTTAATCGCCTGCTCTTAGCCGGGGAAAATAGGACTTGATATAATGGCATTAAATTCTCTAAAAAAAGGGGTGGATTTCGAACGTTTTATAGATGACAGTATTATTTGCTGGGATATAAAGTATATTTATAACAAATTATTTTAAAATCGGATCGATAGTTTAATAGAAAATAAATTTTACTCTCTTTGAATTTTGCTATCCCTAACTCATCAAGAATCCAATATGGATGCCTCTATCCATTCCAGGTCGAACCGCTTCATAAATTCGAGGACAAACGGACAGATTACATATGCTATTATTATATAGGAGATTATGATACGTGAAGGCAAAGATCCTCGATTGCCAACGTTATTTAACTATTCATTCAGTGTTGATTTATTTGGCAGTATAATTTCAATCATTTCTGATTTCACATCAGCATTATTGTATTTAATCAATCCATCTTCAGCAGTTTTGTGAGAAATTAGGCAAAATACTTAAATTTTAATGTTATTTTGGCAGTCTAAGATATAATTTGATATACGCAAGATTTTGTATTATGAATTAGTTTTGTGCTAGACAATTTTAACTTTGTACAAAGCGTTTCAAAGTCGAATAATATATTTTTTTTGTACACCACCTTAATATATACAGCGTGTCCCAAAACGACTGCATAAATCTGCACAGCTAGATTCCTCTTCGGAAGTACATAAAAACTGCCCAAAGAAGCGTTCCTGTACAATCCATAGTTTCTTTCCAGACGATAATGTTTAAAACGTTCGCCGAGTATATCGCGTCATGCATGCACGCGCCCATGAAATGACGTTAAGCCACCGTTGAACTGGTATTTAAAAGGCTGCAGCTTGCAGCTACCGGTAGTCTTCCTATGTTGGGCCATGTATTCAGTTCTTGACTACTGCGACATGTAACTGATACACGGCCCGATGTAATGCCTTACAAAACTGTTAGAGAGTATGGCCATGCATATACTGCTGTTGATATGTTTAATAAAATATTTTTTGTTGCACTGGCAGTGACGTCATACTTTGTTTTTCGTATGTTTCTCGTAAAATATCGATCGTACAGGAACGCTTCTTTGGGCAGTTTTTATGTACTCCCAACATGGAGTCAAGCAGTGCAGAGTCCATGGGGTCATTTTGGGACACACATATATATATATATATATATATATATATATATATATATATATATATCGGGTGGCTAAATTAAACTGACAGTGCTCACAGTGTTCTGTAGCTCGATCTATTTGCGAGAATGACGACACATTTTGTAGGAAGATTGAACAAGACGGGGGACGATTATTCCACTAAAAATTAAATTAGTTTCAAAAGTCACATCTACGGGAATATTTGGCTCTAATAGAAATAGAGTGTTAAAAAATGCAAATTGATACGTAAATTACCTTTTATTTTGCATTCAAATGAGGTTCAATGTGGCGGCCTTTGATGAATGTAAAGGAATTTCTGTGACTTCATGTGGTGAATTGTCATTCCAAATTCGCCAGTTCTGGGTATTCACAGTTCCATTCAGGTAAAAGTGGGCCTCGTCTCCCCATAAGATTTTCCACGGCCAAGCATCATCCACCTCCATTCTGACAAGAAAGGTGAGAGCAAAAGTCAATCGCTTCTCATGGTCGGGGTACAGTAGCTCCTGTACACGGCTTATCTTGTACGGATAGAAGTTGATAATACTTCTTAAGATTTTCCATACCCCACTGCAAGGCATATCCATATTCCAAGCTACTCATCGAGATCTAGATGTGGCAGCAATATTGTCTGGTCTTCTGTCGGCAACAGCCGTGGCAACTGCTTCGATTGTATCCTGTGGTACAGGTTTTCGTCCTCTGCCTGATTGAACCTTCAGAGTACCTGTTTTCTCAAACTTCGCAACCATTGCCCATTAACTGATTAACTGACACAGGACCGTTACCTTTACTCATTTTTTTTGTGGGTTCTAAATGCACACAGAGCGGCTGACGCGTTTCACTGGTTGAGGTAAAAGAATTTGACCAGTAACGCAGGCTCGACTAAAGAAGGAGACATTGCACATAAACTTTTAATCGTTTTATTATCAATTTAAATGCGACTTTCTTATTTATCCAATTTTGAGGAACTACTTTGATATACCCCCCAAATCGGAAATTTGGCGACTTTTTTTCTCACCAAGCAAAATACCTGTTTTTGGCGCCTTTGTTTCTCGCCAAGATGGATTCTAGCTAAATACAAATAATTAATACATAAAAAATACGGAATCATTAAATACAAAAAAAAAAGAATACCTAAAAATATAATAAATACATAAAAAATACAAATAAATGACACTAAATAACATATATACAATTTACACAAAAATATTTTTTCTCGCCAAGATGGATTCTCTATAAATGCAAATAATTAATACATAAAAAATACGGAATCATTAAATAAAGAAAGAATTCCTAAATGTCATAAACGTTCCATTTAGTCAATTTTAATTACTTTCCATTTAATTCCCATTTAACTCTATAAGCTTCCTTAAAAATTCCTTATGTTTAACTTTCCTGCCGTGCTCCCAATTATCACGTTGGTGAGGCGAAAAACCCCTTTTTTTAACGCATAAGCCGCCCTGGACATTCAATCAGGTGACATCACACATACCAGGAGCGTCACGTGGTGTCTCCTTGGCGAGCGCTGCGCTGCAATAGCTTTATAATTTTCGCCCTTTTTTGATTATATGACATACCCCTCTCCACACATTGGCATGTTTTTAGTCCTGCGCTTGGCGGTTTTCCACCGTGCCACCAGGCCATTGGAATGTTAATGCGAATACCAGCCGTCAGTGGTTGCCAGCCGTTGCCGTCCTGCAGACTCAAGATACCCAGTTGGATAGTTAGACTTAAACTTGCACTTGAGCTCCCGAGACTGGCTGTACTCATCCGGTGGACATGATGGAGAAGAAAAGAAGGCTCTCTACATCCCGCATGCTGAGGATGCTCTCCAAAAGCCGTCCTCCATAATCTTCGTACTTTTAGTCTATTTTTGTTGCTTCTTTTTAATTTTTTTATCATATGGCTTCTATTAAATTTTTATTTTAATTTTATATTAAATAATAAGTATTCAATAAACTGTATTAAATCAATAACTTCTCTCTTTTAATTTAATTGCCTATTGTATTCTTTTTTTTAAATTTAAAATTTAAACTTAAGTCAATTTATATTAAATATTGGGTTAAGGCCATAACGCGTATTGCCACTATGCGTCACCCACTTAATTATTTTTTTATTATCTTTTCTATGGGTTTCTCTTTCAGGTGCAAACAGTCCTAGTTCCCCATAGAAAATCACTTAATCCCACAGTCAATTCATTACCAGCAAAACCCATTATAACACTAAAAAATACAATAAATGCATAAAAAATACAAATAAATGACACTGAATAACATATTATATGGAATTTACACAAAAATTTTAACAAATACAATTGAAAATACGTGTCGGCAATCTAATAAAAAGAATTATTTATACAGAAATTTTGAATTCCTTCCAATTTACCCCAGCAACAATTTCAATTTTCCGACTCAAAATTCCCTGAAACTTTTCAACAACACTATATACAGTAGGCTTATTGAAAGCTAAAAGATAAAAATAATTAATAGAAAAAAATATAATTGGAAAATACAACCAGATTTGCAGCAAAATACAGCAAGTCAGAAATCCGCTTGATCACTTCACAAAGAAATGGCGAATGAATGAAATGGCAGTAAAACATATATCAAATCCAAAAATTGTTGCCACAAAATTAAAAAAAAAACTTCAAAAAATGCACAAAATACAAGACAATACTAAATTTGGCAACAGTAAAAACCTAAAAGCTGAAAAAACCTAAATTGGCAACATCAAAATAAGAAACAGCAACCCTAAAAAGTCCGAAGGAGTGCCAGATTTGGCGCGTAATTTTTTTGAGGGGTAATAAGCACATTTTTAAAATAATAAATAAGCACATTTTTAAAATAATTAAGATCTACGATCTCTGTTTATTTTGTTTATGGCTGACATTTTTAAAATGAAAACGTCCTCAGTTTAATAGGTTAGGAGATTTAAAACTTTTTTTTTATTTAAAATGTTAATACAAAAATCATCAATAGGAAAATCACGAAAAAAAAATTAATTTCTTTCAAGAGTGGGTAACTATAAAATTGTAAGTTAATATTTTAATAGTACATGGCTATTATTCATGTATAATAGCTTCATTAAATTAATCCCTGTTGAATTTATAGCTTAATGCTGTTTCATTGAGTGAAGGATTGCTGTATACTTATTCTGTTTACTTTTTAATTTTTCTTTTACTATAACTATTCCTTAATCTAACTAAATTTTAGGCGAAATAGGAACGTATGCAATACACGTCGTCATCCAACTATTTTGCCTTTGGCGACTAAAACGTAGCAAAATGGCGGCGTTAGCAAAATCGGGTAAGAAATAAAAATATTTCTTTGCATCTAAGTCCGTGATGAAAATATTTATAAAAAAATTTAAGGAATAAAATTTATTTTAAATAAATTCTCACAGCAAAGATATTACATGCATAAATATATATATATATATATATATATATATATATATATATATATATATATATATATATATATATATATATATATATATATATATATATATAACATATTGAAAATTGACTCGTGCAGTATAGAAAATTGGGGAATTAAGCATCATTAAGCTGTGGTTCCCAGAAAAAAAATACCACTCTTCTTCGGGTGGGTCACTGCCGACTCACACATGCACATCTGTTGCTTTGTGAGGCACCTGCACAGTGTGCGTATTGTAAGACTACTTATACAGTCGCACATATATTAACTTCTTGTATATGTTTTAAGTCTCTGTACATAAAATTCTTTGGAAATTCATCACTTAATCTTAATTCAATCATTGGGAAAATGCCGCATCCAGGCTTATTCGCTTTTCTTCGCTGTTCTGGCTTGTACTTTGAAATCTGATTTGTTTTTGTTTTCTAACTTTTCGTGTTCAATTTCATATTATTACATTCCTAATCTTTTAATTCTTGATTTTAATTTCTAATATTTTAATAAATTTGAATCTTTAAATTCTTAATTTTCCTTCTTTGTGCTGTACGTTTTTTAATTTTTTTAGTTTCTATTTTACATTTTAAACTTTAATTATTTAATCGAACTTTACTGTTTTTCGTGTTAAATTTGTGTCTTTCTAAATTTTCTACCTATTTATTTGGCTTTAAATGTTTTTTCTATTAGATTCAAGCATCTTTATTTTTTAACGTTTTATCAAAATTGTTTCTTAAATTGTGTTGTTGTATTCTGTTTTTCGTCACGTTTGGCGCAGTTTGTCCCAAGAGGAATTAGCACCACTAAATTTTAAACAACCAACCAACCAACCAACTAACCCAGAAAAAATACTGTGCACGTTGATATTTACAACTTGTACTTGATTGTCTGTTGTTTAATCTATTATATTTGTCAACAATCTGCAGCATACGAGTTTTATTCAATATTTCTATTAATATTTTTATCTTTAATACTGGTTCTAAACCTTCAATAGAAAAAAATTAATACCCAGACCGAAGGCTGGGTGCGAAGCAGCTAGTATGTCTTGAACTGATTTGAACTTACATCAGAGACAACCAAGAATAGAACATGAAATAACTTCAATTCATGTGAGTGGCAACCGTGAAGTGAAATTGAAATAACGTGAATTAACGTTGGTGGCAACTAGGAATATAAATTAAATTATTTGAATTCAGATTAGCGGTAACCAAGAATAGAAAATGACGTGAAAACACATCAGTGGTCAAGAATGCGATAATAAAGAAAATATTACACTTTCAGTAAATTATAGGAAACCCCACTGGTTTCGGAAATGAGATATTCTGATAACAGTATAATTAGATAATAGATATAATGTAAGACGAAAATAATATTCTATTGCTCAAAATATTACGATTAATACTTTTAGTTAATATACTTTTAATAACGTGATCAAGCCGTAACTCATTAAGAAACTTCTGCAGGCACACCTGGCACAAAATCCCTCTAGATGAATTATGACTTTCCTTGCGGCAATAGCCTGATTTATGCATAATGCCATCTGATTTATGGATAACTTTGATCTTTATTTACCACGACGCTCAGACTCTCTACTGGGAGTTGCAAGCAGCCAAACGCAAAATGCCTTCGAGCATTATCATTATTCAAAATGCTTAAAATTTCAGAATATTAATATGAATGTTTATTTCATCAGCTGTAATCACTCAAATAAAAATAACAAATCAACTTAGCATTGTAAACAAATATATTTAAATATAGAGTGCATTTGTGTTTAATTTATTTGCGTAAAACGTGCTAGTAACGAATAGTCATATAATGCATAATTGAAGAAGAAAATTAAGTTCTATAAATTAAACTAAATCCATAATAAATTCTGCAAACAACATTTTAGATTTTCATTAAATATTTCTTGATAAATTTGAATTTTTCAAAGCATATTGATAACTATGAGAAGAATTCTTTTGCATAATCTAAACCATTTAATACATATATAGAACCCTCGGAGGTAAAAAATTGCAATTCATATTTAAATTTGCAGTTCTCACAATTATAACGCATTTTGATTTGATTTCTTTTTTTTTCTGAGGACATTTGTTTAAAAAAATTAACAACAAGTTTTCTGATCTAAAATGTGCAATACAAATATTTTACGAAAAGATAAATGTTTTTTTTAAATATTGAATTTCATTTTAGATTATCACTTTTTACCCCGAGGTGTTTATACACACATACATATATATTATCTTTTTTCCTGCATTGATAATTAAATTTCTTTTAGTCCCGAGGTTATTCCGACAGAAACAATGTTCTTTTTCTCATGTTCACCGCTCCGTATTATCCGTTTTCTTACATATATCGTTGAAAACGTTTGACCAAACATTTTGTTATCCACAAAGAATGTTGTGAATATCGTGGAATTTAGAAGAATGAGGCTAAAGATTTAGCGATGTTCCTGCCCGAATACAGTTGGACAGGATTCTATTAATTCTTTTGAATTATTATTTTCAATTACATTGTTATAACTTTATTTTACTTTTATGTTGTTAGGAATTGCCCAAAAGTAGCGTTTTTGGATGGAGTAGTCTTTCAATATAGAACAGCAGAGTAACAAAATTTATTTATATTGCAAATAAAACTCGTTTACAATAGCCAATGGAGAGAAACTGGCTAGGTTGGCGACAATACAAAACTGTCTCACACCAAGTGACACAGGTGTGGACATTAACACGTTTTTAAGCTGACTGACTCATTTAACTGACATCCGCAGCCTTTATATAGGCTCTCAAAAGCCTGGAATGTTCTCGAAAGTACTAGTGACAAACGGTGGCCAAACATATTGCCAAGTCGCCAGATCTGGCGATATATCACCAAATTGGAGATACAAATTAGTGGCCTAAAAACATTTCCAAGGAGTCAATATCTAGCCAATTTGGCGAGTTCCATTGAATTACACAATATAAAACCAAAATACATGTAAATTTATGACATTTGTAAGAATATTTATAGATGATTTGTCTGATAATGATGAAAAGCCTTTGTACGCAGTCTTTAGCTTCTTTTGACAAATAGACTGTACTTGGGTTTGCAACAGTCCTTATAAATTTATGCATCAGCTGTGATAAAGAATACATCGCTGTCCTTTATTTTATCAGTATCAAAAATTATTGGCTGAACCTACGCAGATGTTCTTTATCGGTAAATTTCGCCCCGTTTATTGGATGGAAACGGGGCAAAATTAGACCCTTTCCTTTTCCTTTGGAAACGGGACCTTTTCTTTGGATAGAGAAATCCAGATAATTTGCCTCATAAATATTTCAAAGCACAAATGGTATCAGTTCGTAGGTACGGACTTAGCTCGGATTATTAGAATCTGAAAGTAAACACTCTATAGATACAACCGTAGGGATATAATACTTATATAAATATAGCAAATTTGTCATTAATTTCCTCTGTTCATGAGTTAGAAAAGATGCTGCCTTTTTTGCCTTTAACAACTATCTTTACTACTTCTCAGAATAATCATTTAGAGTTGCAGAGGTAACTTGAGCAAATTAACAGTTTTATTCATGGTACATACTCCATTTAATTTGAAAACCTGCTTATGTTTCCTAAATTTACCACTTTCATGTTATATAACATATTGTTATTATTCTCAAGTATTACACCTTTAAATACATTTATTTTCTATTAATAATACAACTTATTGATGTTTTTTGTTTTATTTTCCTACTGCTTTAATACCGTGATATTACCTCAATCTTCTTCATGTTTTTTACTGACTGGTATTTTACGTCATTTAGTTCCTGTTTTTGAATTTTTTATATTAATTTTATCATAGTGTAGTTTTATTTCTGCTGTAATCAATCTGTTTACATCTGTTATTTTCCTGGCATTATTACTATTTTGACATTCTTTTGTATGATATTTAATTTCTTTTCTCCTGTTGACATTTTATAGTTTAATACTTTTTCCCCCTTTTTACTAAGAAAGAATCACTTATTGTCTTCTAAGATTATTTTTCAATGTGATTAAGTCTATTTACGTTTCCTACAATTTAAACCTCATTTTTTTATACTTATTATCGCTTATTTTGTTTCTCTTAAGGTAACCGACTACATTCAAATAGCTATTTTTGTAAAAAATACCGAATTTTTTTATTAGTTTATTTTAAAGATCAGTCCTTTAGCGTTCGTAAACAGTTTTTACCTTGTTTCTAGAGTTATTAGAAGTCATGATACAGCTATTTAATCATTACCGGAAGTGTTGAAAACATCCCGGAAATGAACAGTTAAAGGGCATGATTTTGAGTGTTAGCATGAAAAACGTCGTAAATAGTGTATTATAGCTTCTAAATAAATAAATAAATTACTCCAGCATATTTCTGAATGTTTATCAAATTATAAAACACTTAATGAATTTATTCAATAAAATCTTTAAATTCAATTTTTGAAAAACTGTGATTTTTGCTATACCACTACACTTCAACAGTCGAAACTTCTAAAATAATTTTTAGAATTTAATTGGAATTTAACTGTATATTTTTAATGATGTTATGTATGCATTTAACCCCAGGATTATATATATATATATATTTTGAGATGAATTATGGGCATTTAAGTTAGAAACTTCATTATATTTTTTCTTGAATTTTTGCTCTAAATTACTTGATTGGCTATAACTCATTTATACTTTAGAATATTTTCATTCTTTAGGTTCAATGCATACATAATGGATATATGTCTACATTTATCGAAGTAAAAGTGATATGTTTTGAGTATTGCTTTAGTTAGGAGTGTTGGCGTAAATTAAAAAAATGCTTGTTTTTTCTCTATTTTTGCAAATTATTACGACAATATATATTTATGTTTATTTTCATATTTGTCTATGTTTTATAACCTATATAGGTTATATTAGTTAAGATTTTTGCACAAAAATGTAAGTTTATCTCTAGGGATATTGTATATAAACATTATAGGGTTATACTTGGCTATTATTCATGGTCACCTGGATAATACTAAAGTACCCTGAATTCAAATTGAAAACATTTTGATTGAAAAAATGCTATATGATTAAACTTATGTATGTAGATACAACAATTTATTTTTATGTATTTGAGTTTATTAACACTTATAAAGTAAGTTTATAGTTTTTTATGATAAAATTCCTGTAATTTCTCTAAAAGCATATATTTTATTTGTATGTATATCAGAAGTTTTATTCATATATACTTTAACGAAAGCTTTTTAAAGTCATGGAAAATGATCTGCTAAAATCAGGGAAAGTCATGGATTTGAAAAATTTTATTTTGGCAGATACCCTGTAGATAACTTTATGGATGGAATACATTCAAAATCTTCTTGTAAATTATCATTGGTGACTCAATCTCAGATCATTTTGTTATTGCAACAATATATTTGCTGGAAAATTTTTTAAAAATGTTTTAATCACAGATTGAAACTGTGATGATATCACAGCATTAAAAAACAACAAAAAAAAATCAATTCTACCTAAGCTTAAGTTCTGAGTGATCATTTTCTGCAGATTGTATAAAAAAAAAAATATATCTCTGAAAATTTTTTTAAGATATTTTAAAGATAAAGTTACTCTGCAAATTGTCTTAACATTTTTTTAAGATTGTCTTAAGAAAAAATTAATCTAAAAATTTTTTTCACATTTTTGAAGATTTTCTTAAGAAAATGGTACTTTCTTAAGAAAATCTTCAGATTATTTCTAGTAGGGATTACTGCAATAACTAAAAAATATTTCCACAAAAACCTTAGTTAAAAATTTTGGCTCCGAACATGGTTGGTTACCTTAATCTGATGTTCTTCTATTTGTTACTATCACAATATCGTTTGTACATTATTGGCATTGTTTCTGTTAACATCACTCCTTTTCTTCGTTTTGTCATAGCGTAATTACCTATGTTTCTTGTAAGTAAGTAACTTCTTTCTCTGACCCATCTGAAGACATACATCAGCGAACAAACTGACAACCAGTACGCTATGAGAGCAACCACGACAGCTATAAAACTGCAGCCAGTGTTGCCAACCTTCAAAGGCAAAATTATGGATTCTAGGTCCTAAAATTATGGCATTGGCTTAAAAATTATCGTACATTTTTGTAATAGTTAAAAATAGTGTTAATAGATGGCGCTTGTACGATATATTTTTCTGGTTATACATTTCTCTCTCCCCCCCTTATATGTGTCTCTCAATCCTTATGTGTGTGAATATATATATATATATATATATATATATATATATATATATAATATATATACATATATACTTTTTAATAATGTTATAATTCATTATTTACTGTGTTTTTTTTAATATGAAATATTCGGTAATAAAACCGATTATTATTTAATAATTGGTTTAATTTACTAAAAATACCATATTTTAGTGAAAGCTGCAATAGAATAAATAAAATGCAAAATTACTTCTAATTATCCATAATTATGTAATTATTAAAGAAATATCTTCAGTATAATTGTGAATATTCAGTAATTTAACAATTTTATGTTTTAGACTGATTTAAATAATTTGAAATTACTAACAGATAAAAAAACACTATACATAACAATTTTTAAAATTCTTTATTTCATATTTGTTTCAAATAATATCAAACATTAGTACCTAGGTCATATTCAATTTCACAAATATACATTTTTTTTTATTATTGACACTTTCCTTTCTTTTATTACACAGTACATATGGGCTTTCTCAACCTCTGTGTCAGGATTATTTACTTTCATTTAATGAAGAAGCCCCTCAAAACATGCTCCTTAAGCTGCTCTAAAATCTATAACAATAATTATTTGATGGGAAAAAGTGATAAAAAAAATTAATTAGACATTCTCTGTTTTTTGTTGTTGATATTTATAGAGTTACAGTTAAATTACCCGTTCTTTTAATTCTCCATTAGTCTAATGTTATTTTATCGTATAAATCAGGAAATTATCGTACAGTTTTTAAGAATTATGTCACATAATTTTGAGATTATTTTTCATCGTACAGCGTCCTAAGTTATCGCACATATACGATAATTATCGTATGGTTGGCAACACTGGCTGCAACTGACCTACGAGAAGCTCGTCATGGTTCAGAAACTAATGTGGTCCAACCAGTTAAGGAGCATATTCTACAGAGTTAAGCTTAAGACTACCAGAAAGAATGCGACAGGAAGATCACTCAGGTACCCCGGGTGAGTGAAACCCGTACACTCCTCCTAAAGAAGGTGTGCCCCTGGGGGGACTATGTTTCTTTTAAACATTTCCCTGCTTCAAAAAGCAAGAAAGCAGAAAAATAGGAAAAGAATAACTTTATTCAGAGTTAATATCTTCTTGTAGTATCAGCAGACAATGGGGTTCAAACATACCTATCGTTCCTGTTATACTTCGACTGAAGCCTAAGATTGGAGTGAGATGACTCGAGATGACAGTGTACAATGGTTATGTTATAAATTAGTGTAATCTACTCCAAAACGTACAGAAGATACAATTAAAGCTAAAGAAGGCTATATTTGCTACTTTATTCCTATACTATGCTTGTTAGGAAATTTACACTAATTAAAACTACTATTGGGAAAATAATTCTGCTTGTCTGAACTGATTTGCACAGTGTTTTATGACGTTTGTTGTTGCAGTCGACTGATTTACGAATTATGACCTCTGATTTATAAAAATCTCTGAGCATTCCTTTTTCTGAAGCCAAAAAATATCTACCAGGAAATAACACAAATTAATGTTGTGAGCATAGATTAATAGAGTGTGTATTAATAGAGTGAGAATTACCATTATTCATAATATTCAAAATTATAATTGCTGAATATTTACATGCATGATAATTCAGTTAATAAAGAGAATAATCAAATTAATTCGTAAAACAATATTTCAAAGCAAAGCAAATTTATTTCCCTTAACTCTTACATTATTATTATCTATTAAAATGTAATTTCATTGAAACTTGAAAAGGAAAAATTTTCATTTTTTCTAAGATTGGTTTGAATTATTACATCTAGTTAACATATTTTTCTTTAACGGAATCATTAGAATATTTTCTCATTGAGAAACATCCAAAGAAGCACTTGTTAGAAATTCTTCAGCAGGAGAAGTTGACTGTGCTTGTACCCCCCTCGCCGCCCAAATTTAAGCATCAAAGTGTCATATTAAATAATATTATTCATCCTTGCTTCAAAAGCACAAATGTTCGATAATCTGTTTAAAAATTCAAATGTAAACGTTTTGTATAGTAAAGAGAAATTTATTAAACTGGGATTTTTCTAAATACTTTTTTTTCTTAAGTTAATACAGGTCCTTTTTATAAACGCGATTATGAAGTTATTCATTATGAATCTTACACAGCCACAATTTGTGAAAAAAACTTCCTTTAGGTGAATTGCGAAGTCTCTTGTGGCAATCATTTGATTTATGCATCATGGTGTCTAGTTTAGAAATAATTTTGATCCGTATTCATCACATAGGACAGAATTGTCTATAGGGAAATGTAAGCATCTAAATGTAAAACAGCTATGGGAATTATTGTTGTTCAATGAGTTTAACATTACATCTGCAAAATTTAAATAGCTTATGTAAATTTATGACGATATACAGTCTTTAATAAAAACAAAACATTAACTTATTACTGTAAACAAACTTATTTGAACATAAAGTGTGTTTGAATTTAGCTTATTTACATAAAATTTGTCACCAATAATTTTCAACCAATGCATTAATAAAGACAAAAATAAAATTATCTTAAAATTAAACATGGAAATTGAATATATTCAAATTAAAATTTTTACTTTATTTAGCTAAATTAACTCTTAAATTTAATCTCTTTAAATTTTTAACACTTTTAGACACTGCTAGAGTGCTACACATTTTTTCCTATCAGAGTTCTAAATTAATTATAATTTGTACTTAATATCTGACTTTTATTTAAGAGTTCTTGACATTTTTTATTGTTTAAAAGTTGACATTTATAAGAATATTTCATCTGTCAGATTGTGCACACATGCACATACATATATGTAATGATGGACAAACCGGGGACACATTTATAAGGGGATACCCCTTTAAATTGCCCCTATTATTTTTCCCAGCTCGGGCAAACTGGGATGCCCAGAGTCCCGTTAAGCTTCCGTCATGAATAAATACATTACTCGTAGTGGTCGAAAGTAATTTTTATTTCATCTCATGAAAATTAGGACAAAACAAAGATAAATCCGAATTAGATAGAGTCAAAATACTCTCTGCTTAGATAACGCAACGCCAACCTTGAGCGAGAGAGAACCAAGTATATCGTGGGGTTTAAATCTGGTAAGAAGATGCTGAGACAACAATTGATTTTTAAATAGAGT
>CM063504.1:53633918-53746418 GCA_032207245.1 Pardosa pseudoannulata | reverse complement strand
ATTAAGCAGATTAACTGATACCGAGGAGTCGAGATTGAAAAAACACTTGACTGATGTAGAATTTGGCGACAAACGGCCTTCCGATCTCCTAAGGCAAATGAAAAGCTTGGCAGGAAAATCTATTTCGGATGAAGTTATTAAATCTTTGTGGCTACAACGGCTTGAATGGGAAGATGTGAATGGGAAGATGTCGAAGAGCAGTATTAGTAATAATGTCTCGTCCAGTTAATTTATGGTTGGAAGAACTTTGAAATTTTGGGCAAATTTAATAAAGTTGATAATATTATCTTCATCAACAGGATTATAATTTTGAATATCAGCAATGTTGTTATTTATATCATTTATTGTGCTTTCATGAGAACCAAGATTGGAGGTAAAATTTGATCTGGTGTAATGTTAATGAACAACCTTTTTTGGAATAAATATTAGAATTTGTATCGTTAAGGAGAGGAATTAAACTATATAAGATGTTTAAATCTCCTAGCAACTTTTTTAGTTGGAATTGTCAGTCTGTTTAAAGCGTTAATGTTATTTATCTATTCTTTGTTAAATTTATCTTGTATAGTATTTGAGATTATTGAACATTATTCATTAATCTTTTATTAAATGGAGTTTTATTTCTTGAACACGACATCCTCACACAGTTGCGATTATTGATGAAAATCTTCAGGTGTCTGTCAGTGCGTGTGTCTGTGTTAGACATGATGGTAGGAAGCAAAGTTCAAACTGTTGTTAATTCAAGGGTAATTTTAATGATATGTTTTCCGATGTCGTTTTCATTATTAATGGTTGGGAGTTCAAAAGCATTACTGTTGTGTCTAACTTTATACTCCCTTCAGTTATGGAATATTTTGGGTTGTGAATTTTGAAGATTATTTCTAATAAATAGTTTTAGAACTGGATTATGGTATGATGAGAGTTCACAAATAGGTAGGTGGTTTAAAAGGCCTTTATATAGCAAAATAAATAGCACTACATGTATTAAGAGAATGAGGAGAGTTAATTTGATGCAATGACATAAAATTCAGTATTATTGAAAAAATTAAATTATTACTTTGCTGTTAGAGTTAGGAGGAGAATGCCAGTCTTTATACTGTGCACTTAGGTCATCAAAGAATATTGTTTTATTATTATTAATATTTATAGCATGGGAATTTTATTTTCATAATTTATGAAACCAAAGCATGCATGTAGAAATTTAGGAGTAAATAATATTATTTTTTACATTGATATTAATGTCACAGCATTAATAACTCAAAATGTGGATAGGATTATTACATGATGGAACTTTTAATAATATTGGCTATTCTTCTCAAGGGAGGATTTAGACTAGGTCTATAGTATATATTCTTATATATACTGTAATTTGCTTTTTCAATTGAGTTTATCCTCTAGTCAGAGACGGGTTTAGAGTACAATGCTAGTTGATTGTTCGTTTACTAATTCCTTGAACTTATACGCTATTTAAGACCATTGCAATTCCATTCGAACACGGAGAGGATCTGGCCTTTGATGACTATATCAGTTTTAACAAAGGTAATTTTGACACAGGTTTTTAAATGCAAGTGTACTTAAAATGACATATTAATTTATAAACTCATTTGAAGAAACATCTTTATATAATTTTGTATTAAAAGTGTGTCCTCTCTAACTTCTTTTGGCTTAATTTACAGTTTATGTTTATTTACTGGAAATTTTAAGAGGACAAATTAAAGTAGAATTTAACTTAAGAAATTATGTTACAAAAAATATCAGAAGTGCACTTTTAGTATCTTGATAGAGAAGCGTTGTAATTACTATACTATCGAAGATTCTCAGATGAAATTTTTCATTTTGCATAAAATATACTATGTTCAAGAGCTACTTCACACTTAGTATTTTTCAGATCCCTATTTTATGTAATCTACATGTAAAATAATTTTAATTGACTATTCATTTTATCAAGTTCAGTACTAAAAGTGTGACCTCTCTAACTTCTTTTGGTTTAATTTACAGTTTATGCTTATTTACGTGAGATTTTATGAGGACAAATTAACGAACAATTTAACGTGAGATTTTATGTCACATAAATATGAGAAGTGCTCTTTTAGTATCTTGATAGAGAAGCGCTGTAAGTACTATACTCCTGAAGATTCTCAGATGAAATTTTTCATTTTGCATAAAATCGACTATATTCAAGGGCTACATCACACCTAGTATTTTTCAGATCCCTATTTTGTATAATCTACATATAAAATAATTTTAATTAACTATTCATTTTAACAGATGCAGTACTAAAAATTTTATTTTATGAATTTTGTTACATGATTTAGTAACATTACTCATTATTGACACAATGCAAGTAAGCCTAAAAAGACTTATTAATTATCAATTTGGTTAAATTAATTTAGTAATTAATAATTAAGTAAATAATTACGTTTAATTACTTATCAAAGAAACACCGATGTAGAATTTTGTATTCAAATTGCATCAGCTGATGCAATTTGAATACAAATTCTTCGTGCCAGCATGGCATGAAGAATGCAATGCTATCAACATTGCATTCTTCTTGCCTCGTTAGACAGATGTTGCGTACACTATACTACTGAAAATGCTCAGAAAGATATAAAATTTGTCAGGTTTGCTTAATATCTACCAAGCTCAACAGCTGCTTCACAGCCAGTATCTCTGAAATCCTTATTTTGCATAATTAGCATATAA
The DNA here is from genome assembly GCA_032207245.1 of Pardosa pseudoannulata. Classification (NCBI taxonomy): domain Eukaryota; kingdom Metazoa; phylum Arthropoda; class Arachnida; order Araneae; family Lycosidae; genus Pardosa; species Pardosa pseudoannulata. Next base: position 53,743,718 of record CM063504.1, on the reverse strand, counting down.
AAGAATTTTAATTGAATATTAGCTTTAACAAATGCAACATTAGAAATGTAAATTTATAAATTTTGTTACATTAACTACAGTTATAAATTTTGTTCTTAACATCACTCATTTTTGTCACAATTTTCTTAAAAAAGTTAAGCCTAAACAGAACAAAGTATTTCGCCATATTAACAAAGTAATCCTAACATCACCATAATTAAATAGTAATAGATCATCAAAAGAGCACCACATCATCATAATGGCATAGTAATAGGTCATCAAAAGAGACGCCTATACATAATTTGTATTCAAACCTCTCTGATCTCTTTTGGTTTAATTTAAAGTTTATACCTATTATTTTTTTTGAACGTGAGATTTTATGTTGACAAAAAACGTGTTCCTATCTGCAGGGCAGTCTTACTATCTCAATAGAGAGAAGTTTCGTATACTATACTACCGAAGATGTACAGAAAGATAAAACTTTTAACCTTGTTACCACGATCAATAGTTGTTTCACACCTAGTATTTTTCATATTCCTCAGACCCAGTATTTCCCTATTTTGTAAAACTCTGCATATGAAAGGATTTTAATTTACTTTCAATTTTAACACACGCAATATTAAAAATTTGATTATAAATTTCGTTACATAATTTCATAACATCTCTCATTTTCGTCATAAATTTCTTACTGCAAATAAGACTAAAAATGACATAGTAATTCGTCATGTAAAAAAGGTAATTATAACATCACTATAATGACATAGTAATAAATCATAAAAAGAGCATCATCATAATGACATAGGTTTTCCAATGCGGCTTGAAATACAGATACATATACCTTTATGCAAATGCAAGGCTGTGAAGCGTTTGCCCATTTAGTGCCACCCGGCGAGCACGTGTAGCTTAAGGAATGCTTCGGAAGCGAATAACATTACCCCCTGATTGGTCCTCGTAATTTAGAATCAGGGACCAAGCAGAAGATCCTCAGGCTTGGCCTGTCAACTCTAGATGTATCGTTTGAAAACTTGGAGAAATTGTGTCCACGAACATATTTTACGTGCCCCTCATAATGGCATAGTAATAGGTTATAAAAAGAAAGACCTATACAGAATTTTATACTTAAAGTGTAACCTCTCTAATCTTTTTTGATTAAATTTAAAGTATTATTATTTATTATTATCAGATTATTATTATATTATTAGTATTAATGTTTAATATTATTTATTATTATTTATTATTATCTGTATTATTATCAGAGTCCTATTAATTTTTGAACGGGAGATTTTATGCTGACAAAAAATGTGTTCTTATCAGTAGGGCACTCTTACTATATAGAGAGAAGTTATCAATAGAGAGCAGTTTCGTACACTATACTACCGAAGATAAAACTTTTAATATTGTTTAATATCTACCATGCTCAACAGTTGCTTCACACCTGGTATTTTTCAGATTTTTCAGACACAGTATTTTCCTATTTGGAAAACCTGCGTGTAAAAAAATTTAATTTACTCTTAATTTTAACACATGCAGTACTAAAAAATTAATTATAAACTTCGTTACATAATTTAATAACATCTCTCATTTTTGTCACAATTTTCTTACTGCGAATAAGTCTAAAAGTGACATAGTAATTCGTCATGTAAAAAATGTAATTATGACATCACCAAAATGACATACTAATAGATCATCAAAAGAGAATTACGTCATAGTTTTTACAACAAACACTTGCAATACAGATACATATACCTTTATGCCAATGCAAGGCTGTGAAGTGTTTACCCATTTAGTACCACCCGGAGAGCACGTGTAGCTTAAGGAATGTTACGGATGCGAGAAACATTACTCCCCCCTTCCACAGAGTCCTCTTATTTTTGAAGCAGGGACCACGCAGACGACCCTTAGGCTTCCCCTCCCCAGATGTATGTTTTGAGAATTTGCAGGACATTGTGACCACGAACATATTCCTCTCATAACGGCATAATAATAGGTCATTAAAAGAAAGACCTATACAGAATTTTATATTTAAAGTGTAACCTATCTAATCTCTTTTGGATAAATTTAAAGTATTATTATTTATTATTATCAGATTATTATTATAGTATCAGTATTATTATTTATTATTATCAGATTATTTTTATAGTATTAGTATTATTATTTATTATTATCAGATTGTTATTATAGTATCAGTATTATTATTTATTATTATCGGATTATTATTATAGTATCAGTATTATTATTTATTATCAGATTATTATTATAGTATCAGTATTATTATTTATTATTATTATTAATATTTATTATTATTTATTATTATCAGAGTCCTATTATTATATTTTTTGAACTTGAGAATTTTTGTTGACAAATATCGTGTTCATATCAGCAGTGCACTCTTACTAGCTCGATAGACAGAAGTTGCGTATATTATAGTACTGAAGATGTTCAGAAAGATAAAACTTTTCATCTTGCTTAATATCTACCATCTCAACAGTTGCTTTACACCCAACATTTTTCAGATTTCTCAGACCCAGTATTTCTCTATTTTGTAAAACTCTACACATAAAAGGATTTTAATTTACTCTCAATTTTAACACATGGAATATTAAAAATTTCATTATAAATTTCGTTACATAATTTCATAACATCTCTCATTTTCGTCACAATTTTCTTACTTCAAATAAGCCTAAAAATGACATAGTAATTCATCTACTCATCGAAAGAAATAACTATACATAATTTCGTATTCAAAGTGGAACCTCTCTGACATCCTTATGTTTAATTAAAAGTTTCCTCTTATATCCATTGAAACGTGAACCTTTTATATACAAAACAAATTTCATATCATAATGCAAGCTTAGTATCTTGAAGCTGCAATATACTACAGAAGATAATAAGAAAGATAATTCTTTATTTATTTATTTATTTATTTATTTTTGGAATGAAAAACTTTAGAAAATTCCCCGGCTTCAAACCCAATAAAATAAAGTAAATATTTTGCTTATGAGAGCAAATATGAAAAAATAAATTAAGTCTTAAAAAGTATTTACCTCTCTGCTTAAATTTTTACGAGATATTTAAATTTTAGATATATCTGATCATCTGTGCATATACGTATCAAAGAAAACAGAACTTTTTTACTACCTAAAACGTGAGAAAAAGGGGTTTTTATATTCCAGATGCTTTACTCACAAGAGAAAAGTACAAAGCTTTAGAAAAATCAGAACCACATGTTGTAAATAATGAACAGAAAATGTTTTTCAATGTATTTTTATTGCACAGATTCTTGACAGTAAGGATAGAGAATATTTTATTTTTGGTGTATTTTTAGGTTCAATTGGGTATATAAATCATACAAACAAATAAGAAAATGTTATTTTTAACTATATTCAGTGCCTTTATATAAAAGTATAACATTTCTTTGATATTTGATATTACTTCTTTAGAAAAATACATGTTTACTTCCATGAACGAAGCAAAAAATAGTGTAATCATGGATTTTCGAAGTTTATTTTTCAACGGAAATTTATATTTTGACCTCGTATGAATCACTTTTGATTTTTTTTTACGTCTTACAGAAGTACGGGAAATTTTAACTGTGGTACTTTAAATATCCATTTTGACCATCCTTAAATGAATTTTGATTAGTTTTGATGTGACGTCTGAATTAAATACGTATGTATCTCGCCTAACTGAAAAATGATTAGCTGTAGAATTCTAACATTTTATACGTAGTACTTAGATAACCTATACCCACATCCAACTGAAGAGTTTATGGATTCGAAAGCCTAAGTGGGTGGGGAAAATTTTTCGACATTATTCATTTTAATGTTATACGCTGAATTATTGACTTAAAATTAAAAACTTTTTTTTATCACTATACTATTTTTATTAATTATTTTCATTCATTTCAAAACTTAATTTTTATAAAAGAGTAGTTTGAATTTAATATATTATAAATTTCTTTTAACATTTTAATATGATTGCAATTATTATCTATTCTTTTAAAGTATTCGATCTGTGTTTCCTTTCCGTATTTCTTAATAAACATCGGAACGAGTTAGCCATAATAACCAGGGAAGATAACAAAACATTATTTTTATACCTGGTTTTATTAATGCTACAAAGAATAGGAAATATGATTCATATAAAACTGTTCTAAAACAGGTCATTATTTCATTCCAGTAGAAGAGTATATTCTATTGGCTTTGCACCTATAAAAAAATTACAATACGGAGCCAATAGCACATGATAATAAAACGACAACAGAGAGAAACGATAACAAAATAGTAACCGATAATAAAAGAAAAAGATAGCAGAACAGTAACAACTGTTAAAAAATGATAAAAAGGAAAAAGATAACAGAATATGAAACTATAAAAACTGGAGAAAAGAACAGTATTTTCATACTTGGTGTAATTGATGCTCACAATAAAAGAATATATGACTCACTTAAAGTTGTTCTAAATACAAGCAATTATTTCATTCGAGTAGAAGTATATATTAAAGAGGTTTTATACTTATATAATATTACACAGAATCAATAGCACGTCACAAAAAAAACCTACAAAAAATTAACAAAACAGTAACCTATGAAAACGAAGATAAGACAGCAATAACAACTATCAGTTACAGAAAGAGAGAGAAAGATCAACACAACAGTAAAATATAAAATCTGAAAAGATAACAGAACATTTTTTTGATATCTGGTTCAATTGATTTTCATTAATAAAGGAAAATATCTTTCACTTCGGGCTTATCTAAATACAGGTCATTGTTTAATTCAAGTAGTTGAGTACATTATAGAGGTTTTACACCTAAGAAAAAAAATACTGCACTGAGTCAATATCACACGATAAAAAAACCACAAAAAAAGGAAAAGATAACAGAACAATAAAAGCGACCAGTAAAAAATTGCGTAAAAGGGAAAAGGTGACTGAACAGTAAACCATAATAACCAGAAAAGATAACAAAATATTATTTTTATACTTGGTTTTATTAATGCTACTAAGAATAGGAAATATAATTTATATAAAACTGTTCTAAAAACAGGTCATTATTTCATTCAAGTAGAAGAGTATATTCTATTGGCTTTACATCTATAAAAAACAACTATACAGATTCAATAGCACATGATAATAAAACGACAACAGAGAGAAAAGATAACAGAAAAGTAACCTATAAAAAAGAAAAAAGATAGCAGAACAGTAACAACCGTTAAAAAATGACAAAAAGGAAAAAGATAACAGTACAGTAAACCATCAAAACTGGAAAAAAGAACAATATTTTCATACCTGGTGTAATTGATTCTCCCTCTAAAAGAAAATATGACTCACTTAAATGTTTTACACAAGTAATTATTTTATTCGAGTAGAAGAGTATATTCCATAGGTTTTATACCTATAAAAATACTATACAGAGTCAATAACACATGACAAAAAATCTACAAAAACTTAACAAAACAGTAATCTAAGAAAACGAAAAGATAAGATAGCAGTAACAACTATCAGTTAAATAAAGAGAGAGAAAGTTTAACAGAATAGTAAACTATAAAATTTGGAAAGATACAGAACAGTATTTTCATATCTGGTTCAATTGATTTTCATAAATAAAGGAAAATATCTTTCACTTCAGGCTTATCTAAATTCAAGTCATTGTTTCATTCGAGTAGAATAGTATATTCCGTTGTTTTTACACCCATGAAAAGAAATACTACATAGAAAAAAACCACAAAAAAGGGAAAAGCTAACAGAAAAGTAAACCCTAAAAAACGAAAAAGATAACAGAGTATTATTTTTATAGTTATTGCAATAATCCTCAATAATAAGGGAAATATGATGTACTTCAGATTTTCTAAACACATATTGGTTTTTCATTTGAGTAGAAGAGCATATTCCTTTGGTTTTGCACCCACGAAAAAAATATTACGTAGAGTCAATATCACAAAATGTAAAATGTGCTATCTACATTGTTTACCAATAAGTATTTGGAGACCTGTGATAGAAAAGAAAAACTAACTTTATTCAAAATCAATAGTTGTAGAGCCTCCACGAGAGTGTGAACCCTCCGGGGCATACTTTCCACAAGTCTTATAATCTTTATTCCACAAGTATTATAGATAGTGGTATTGGTTTTCACTCGGCTTGGAGTAGACATACAAGTTCGTTCACCGACTTTGAGCGTGTAGTGTACCCCTTAATTGAGCGATCCAACTCGTCGTAGAGGTTCTAGATAAGGTTCAGGTCTGGGTTCTGGGCAGGCCAGTCCATTCGATGAATTTAATTGGTACCATACCTTGGTTAACCTCGAAACATGACAACTGGCATTGTCGTCCTGAAAGTAACAGGGGTCCAACCCGCAAATCTGCCACAACGTAGGAAGCACAATGTCATCTAAAAGAGTGCAGTAGGCATCGGCGTTGAGCTTACCATGAATGGGGACCAAGGGTCCCAGTCCCCAGACCATAATTCCACCTCTTCCGAACTTGACTGTTGGCACAATGCATTCTGGCAGAAGATGTTCCCCAGGCAGACGATAGACCCAAACCCTGCCATCCGAATGGTAAAAGGTGAACCTTGATTCGTCGCTCCAAAGAACCTAATCTAAGGTCCAATTTCAATGTTCTTTGCACCACAGTAACCGAGGAACGCAGTTAGACTTTGTGATCAAAGGCTTATTTGCAGCAGCAAGACCATGGAAACCAAGCAGATGTGCTTTCTTACGGATGGTATTCATTGAAAGAATACTCTCGGATACCTGTTGAAACTCCTCGCGGATGAGGGCCATCGGTTGGGTGCGGTTTTTCCGAATTTCTCTGGACAGCACTAGTCGGTCTATATCTCCCAGTTTCTTTGGTCTGACGACTCGTGGTACATTCCGACCATCACCGCTCACCTTCTACTTCTTATTTTCATAGGACACTGTTGATTTTGGATACTTCAGATCGCTAGATATGTCCGTTTAGTATCGGCCACATTTGTGATACCCGATAATTATATCTTTCTCCAAATCAGAGAGCTCAGAACCGAACGGCATCTTGCATGCGACTATTACCGATGATGTTTATTACACGATGTATATCTACGGAGGCCGTGACGTACCTCAGAACCCCAGATATTGTCATTTGCATAGGTGTCCAAATACTTATTGGTAGACAGTGTATGACTCACTCCGACCTATACCATCTGCTAATGTGTAATGTTATATTTTTTACCTGTGTTGCCAATCTTCACAAATTAAAATAATCCTTTTACTATAACCAGACAGTGGAAACACTTATAATCCAATCCATGAGGGGGGGGGTAAAAACTAATAATTATGAAGGTTAATTCCTTCATCCATTAGAGGCAATTGAATCCATAGATTCGATACACAATGGCTCAATATGTAATATACAAAATAAAACAAGAGGAAATACACATAGTAATAACTTATTTTACTTATAAACTCTTCAAGTTGATTGTAGATTATTCAACTATATAAAATGTAACTGAAATTTCAAAATTTTTATATCACTTAATTGTAAATTATAACTAAGAATGAGATACATGAGTAACTGTTTGTATCTATCATCTTATACGGAATATAATTTTTACCACAAAATGTATTACAATTATTACTAAGAATAAACTCTAATGTTTTTTAAACGAACAGTTTTATACTTTAGAAATGCACGAAACACTCCAAGCGTATTCGTATTTCGTCTCCCCGCTCTGAAATTCGTCATATAATTATTTTAAATTATATAAAAGAATATTTAGTAATAATTAATACAATTAGAATTCCAATATCTATTATTTTTGCACTTATAAAAACTTCAATTAGCCTTTGTTTTCAAGAAAAGTGAATATTTTCGCTGTAGTTAGTTTTATTAATTTCAATGTTGTCGCTAAATATAGTTCAGGCAGTATTTCCAAATGCAAAATTGAATGTTGAAAAAAATAAATATTTTATCATATACACTGGTGTTCAATTTATAAAAATTGTATGCTATTCATGATATTAAATAAAGTATATAGTCCATTCAAAATTGGAAATTCTATTGTTAGTTTCATGGTAAATTACAGCTGAAAACGCATATCAAAAGTTTATGTAGTAAAAAATGAACAATGTTTATAACTGTTAAATAAAATATTTTTATAAAGAAATACATGCGCAAGTTTTGTGTAATTTCTTTGTAAAAAATGTCTTTGTTCACATAAAAGGTTTACTTCGCTTATGTGAATGAAACTGATTTTTAGAAATTAAATTCCATGAATTGTACAATTGCTTAGAATAAGGATCATTAATTCGGTGAAATATTAAGCATTTTACTAAGGAATGTAACATTTGTTATATTTGTAACATAGTTGAAATTCGTATTTATAAACTATTTGTACCTCATATATAGTCTTCTGTTTATTACGGGATGATATCTGTTGCATTATTATTAGAAAGAGCTATGAAAATATACATTTCTTAATAACATTAGATAAGATCTAACGTTAAAAAACATAACTATTACTGACTTTACTTTTGTTTTAGATAAAAATCTCATAATTTTTTTTTCTATATCTAAATTAATATCTTTTATGCATTACCATGCTTTTATGTTCACTATATATACAATGAAAATTGGTGGAGCTTGTGCAAGTCCTATGAGAGTCCTGATTTAGATCCCCTTATCGCAAGAATTATGAAAGAATGTTTCGGAAGGTATACGCATATCTCCATTTTCCTACCTGTAATAAGCTTACTGTAAGAGATGCAGTAAATCTCCGAAAAATATCTAACAATCTCTTACATGGATAGGTAGATATATATCACAATTTTTCAGAATTTTCGTAGAAATGTTTCAGTGAAACTTTAAAATTTTCTAAATAAATGAGAAAGCCTTAAGTGCATGAGAATCTTTCATTAAAAGTGTATGACATATAAAATGTAGTAAGAAAATAAGAGAGTATTAAGGAAACAGCCGACTTTCAAAACTAATTTATTTTGTTGGGTTGGATAGCTATTAAATTTTTCCCAAAATTTATTCAAAATTCTAAGAATTAATCATGATAAAGTAACTTCAAAATCTATTTCTGTATGCTATTTTGGGACTAAACATATAATGAACTTGGTATACTTTAATTGTTAATCCCTTACATAACACACTAAAATATACATGAAAATATATTTTGATGAAAATAAAAAACACTTATGTAAAATCAATCTGCTTGTAAATTTAGTATGCTGTTAGTAATATACATATGTATCTGTAGTCGAAATTTCAAAGGAAAATAATAATTATTTTATAAACTATTAACTACATGACATACATGTAAAACATAATTTAATGCCTCAGAAAAATAAATTAAATTCGAAATAGCTCAAAATTTATGTATAAGCTTAGAAACGGAATATTTTATTTTTAAATTTTAATTACAATATAATATTTAACAAGGTTAATATATAATGTTAATGGATAACAGTTAAGTAAGAGTACAAAATACCATAAGCTATTAAATATTTCCCAAAATTAATTCAAAATTCCAGAAATTAATCATGAGACAGTAACTTTAACAATCAATTTTGTTTATGCTATTTTAGGACTATATGTATAATGAACTTGTTATACTTTGATTGTGAATCCCTTGCATAACATACTAAAATCTACATGAAAATATTTTTTGATTAAATTAAAAAAACACTCACGTAAAATCAATCTGGTTGTAAATTTAATGTAATGTTAGTAATATACATACGTATCTGTAGTCGAAATTTCAAAGGAAAATAATAATTATTTTGGAATCTATTAACTACCTGACATAAAAATAATACATAATTTGATGAATCAGAAAGAAAATTAAATTAGAAATAGCTCAAAAGTTATTTGCAAGTTTAGAAACAGAATATTTTATTTTAAAATTTGTATTACAATGTATTATTTAATAAGGTTAATATATAATGTTAATAGATAACAGTTAAGTAAGAGTACAAAATAAATTAATATTTCTGTAAATTATGAAACATTTCAAAGCATTTTTGAATAGGAAGAGGAACTGATTTGTTTTATACTTCTATGTTGTATTACTTCTTATATCATTTTTCATACACACAGGGAATATGGAACATTCTAATCATAAAATAATCTGATCTCGAGTTAAATAATTGATTAATTTGATTATGCTGTGCCACGTCTATCGAAGGCAGTCCTGGCGACGTCAAAGTCTACATTGGAACCAGTAATAACTGACGTTTTCGTTTTCTAGAAGCCAATTCATGTAAAGGAGTAAATTATTATTATAAATGTAGCTTTATTAAAATGTTTCATGAGCATTATTTTAAGCAAAATATGATCATTTTTATTTACAAGATACATTTTAGCCTTTGCAATAAAAGCCATTTTTATCGGTATACGAGGAAAGCATTAAAAATAATAGCAAAAATGTCTATTTTTTCGTGTCAAAATGTATGTGTGTAACAGGTTTGTTTTGTATAAAATTAACATGTTTTGCATTCCCAAACGTATCATATACAACTATCTTTTGTTTTATTATACTATAATATAAATAAATAGATGGTTCATTTTTAAGTAAACAAAGCCAATGAAATTTTTAAGGAAGTGTTTTTCAATTTAATCAAAAAATATTTTCATGTAGATTTTTGTGTTTTATGTAAGGAATTCACAATCAAAGTAAACAAGTACATTATATGTATAGTCCGAAAATAGCATAAAGATATTGATTATTAAAGTTTCTGTCTCATCATTATTTCCTGGAATTTTAAATAAATTTTGGGAAATATTTACTAGCAATGGTCTTTCCGACCATGTGTACATATGTTTATATATATACACAAAATATAGAAAGTTCATTACACATATAGTCTAAAAATAGTATTAAAAAATTGATTATTAAAGTTTCTGTCTCGTCATTAATTCCTGGAATTTTAAATAAATTTTGGGAAATATTTAATAGCAATGGTCTTTCCGACCATGTGTACATATGTTTATATATATACACAAAATATAGAAAGTTCATTACACATATAGTCTAAAAATAGTATTTTTAAAAAAATTCTAAATAAATGAGAGAGTCTTAAGTGCCCCGGAAGGTTTCATTAAAAGTGTATGAAACATAAAATGTGGTAAGAAAATAAGAGAGTATTAAGGAAACAGCCGACTTTCAAAACTAATTTATTTTGTTTGGTTGGAAACACCATAGCTATTACATATTTCCCAAAATTTATTTAAAATTCCAGGAATTAATCATGACAAAGTAACTTTAATAATCAATATCTTTATGCTAATTTTGGACTATAAGTATAGTGAACTTGGTATACTTTGATTGTGAATCCCTTACATAACACACTAAAATATACATGGAAATATTTTTTGATGAAAATAAAAAACACTTACTTAAAATCAATCGGCTTGTAAATTTAGTATGTTGTTAGTAATATACATAAGTATCTGTAGTCGAATTTTCAAAGGAAAATAATAATTATTTTAGAAACTATTAACTACCTGACATATAAATAATACATAATTTGATGCATCAGAAAGAAAATTAAATTAGAAATAGCTCAAAAGTTATATGCAAGTTTAGAAACAGAATATTTTATTTTTAAATTTGAATTACAATGTAATATTTAATAAGGTTAATATATAATGTTAATGGATAACAGTTAAGTAAGAGTACAAAATAAATTAATATTTCTGTAAATTATGAAACATTTTAAAGCATTTAAAAATGGAAGAGGAACTGATTTTGTTTTATTCTTCTATGTTGTATTACTTCTTATATCATTTTTCATACACACGTGGAATATGGAACATTCTAATCATAAAATAATCTGAGCTCGAGTTAATTAGTTGATTAATTTGATTCTTCTGTGCTTCGTCTACCGAAGACAGTCCTAGAAGTCTCTTAGACGTCAAAGTCTACATTGGCACATGAAATAACTGACGTCTTTTGGAGGTCAATGTATGTCGAGGGGTAAATTATTATTTTAAATGTAGCTTTATTAAAACGTTTCATGCACATAACTTTTAAGCAAAATATGATTATTTACAGGACACCATTTAACCTTTGCAATTAAAATAGTTTTTATCGTTATTCGAGGAAGGCATTAAAAATAATAATAGCAAAAATATTTACTTTTTAGTGTCAAAATGTATGTGCATAACAGGTTTGTATAGTAGTGTCTGGTAGTATAAAATGGGTAGAAAAGCAAGATTTCTCATCAAAGCAAGAAATTGTGTTGCATGTATTCATGCAATGGATTCATTACCATTATTGTTAAAATAGTTTTATACATTTTTTTAAATTGCAAATTTATAATTTTTTACTTCTTTTTTATACCCATTTTACCCCAGAGGTGGGGTAAATTGGGTATTGATTAAAAATACTACTAATTATGCAAAATTTAATTAAAACTTTATTTTTTAGCTACAAACAAATTTTTGTGTGATATAATTACAATTTATATTGCAAAACTGTAATGGCCACGGTTATTAAATTGATCTACATGCTGCTACATCAGAAACAGTCATCACTTCTCCGGTGTTTAGTTTGTATCCGCTTTCATTTTCGTCTGTCATTTTCTAAATTTTTTCCCCTCTACAATTGCAATGATGAAATTGTTGTAAGGTTGGCGTTTTTAAATACTTATATGGAGAAGAAATGGCAATATTCGAAGTGGTTGAACTAGAAGTTTGCGTAGAAAGAACTTTCATAGTAGCTGTTGTTGAAGTCTGTGAAACATTGTTTACGGTTATTTTCCATCTTTTACAGTCAATACCGTTTTGTGTTTAACAGCCATTTCCATTCATAGTTTCAAACAACTGTTTCAGCAGGTTCGTGAATGTCGCTTTGGGCACTTTTTAAAGACAGCTGTCAGTGTACCACATCTTCAGGATTTTTCTCCAGGCACACTTCATAGAGGCAAATACTTCGACATCTGAAGGTTGCAAGGTATGGCTTGAGTTTGATGGAAGTCAGTGAATGGGGATTCCATTGTCCTTCGCTCGGTTTACTGTCTCATATGTCAAGTGACCATCGAATATCAAAAGAATGGATTTTTCTAGGTGTTCCATTGGTTTGAGAAAATACCCCATTCCACATTCGAACATTGTATCATGCATCCACCCTGACTCTGTGCAGCCATATAATGAATGCACTATGTGGTCCACCCTTACTATAAATTTTTACTATAAATTTAGATTTTGTGAACAGTGAAAGGTAGAAAAAAATTTTCTAGTCGCAGATGTACAAAACATGTAAGCACATGTATTTTCCAGCTTACAAGCTCTATTTCACTATTATTGTATTAATTTACTCTATACCCCCCAAAAAATTTTTAAATTCTATGTAATAGTATTTACACTAAAACTGAAGGTCTGATTTAAATTATTACATCTAAAAATTTAGAATTTTATAATAAATACCAATATCCATTTCCCCCATATCCTACAAAAATAATCATTAAACATAAAATATTTAAAATATTTCTTGCCTGGTTTTAAAAACTGTTGTTCAGAAACCCTTGCAGTTGATTATTGAAAAGATATTGACGATAAAAGAAATAAAAAATTACTTTTTTGAATGTTTTTAAGACCTTAGTAAAGAAGAACTTATTCCTGACTTGCAAACAAGGCAATCAATATTGCCAGATGCGAAATATAAAACTCCTTAAGGAAAATAAATGTTGCCAACAAATGTCTAAAAATATATTACAAAATTAAAATATAATTGTTAAAGTTATGATGTGTCTTTTAAGGAAATTATAAAAAATGCCATTTTACTCCACTAGACCTTATAGAATTAACAGATTTTGCATTCCCAGATTTAACTATCTTTTGTTTTATACTCTATAATATAAATAAGTAGATGGTACATTTTTAAGGCCTCAAAGTCAATTAAATTTTTATTGGAAGTGTTTTTCATTTTAATCCAAAATTATTTTCGCTTAGATTTTAGTGTTTTATGTAAGGGATTCACAATCAAAATATACCAAGTCTATTATATGCATAGACCGAAAAGAGCATAAAAAATTGGATTGTTAAAGTTACTGTCTCATGATTAATTCTTGGAATTTTAAATAAATTTTGGGGAAATATTTAATAACTATGGTGTTTCCGACTATATGAACATATAGTTTTATATATGCACAAAGTATGATAAGTTCATTATACGTATAGTCTGAAAATAGTATTAAGAAATTGATTGTTAAAAGTTCTGTCTCATGATTAATTTCTGGAATTTTAAATAAATTTTGTGAAATATATAATAACTAGGTTGTTTCTGACCTTGTTTACACATGTTTATGTATGTGCACAAAGTATACGAAGTTCATTATATGTATAGTCCGAAAATATTATAAAGAACTTCACTGGTAAAGTTTCTGTCTCAGGATTAATTCCTGGAATTTTAAATAAATTTTGAGGAAATATTTAATAGCTATGGTGTTTCGACCATGTGAACATATGCTTTTATATATGCATAAATTATAACAAGTTCATTATACGTATGGAAAGTAGTATTAAGAAATTGATTATTAAAAGTTCTGTCTCATGATTAAATCCTGGAGTTTTAAATAAATTTTGTGAAATATATAATAACTAGGTTTTTTCCGACCTTGTTTACACACGTTTATGTATGTGCACGAAGTATACGAAGTTCATTCTATGTATTGTCCGAAAATAGTATAAAGAACTTCATTGTTAAAATTTCTGTCTCAGAATTAATTTCTGGAATTTTAAAGAAATTTTGGGGAATATTTAATAGTTAATGTGTGTGTTTCCAACCATGTGTACATATGCTTACATATGAAATAACAAGTTATTAGTTCTAAGAAGTGATTAAATTTTGTTAAAAAAATGTGGACTTAGTTTATTCTGTTTGTGAAACCCTTATACAAAACGTATAAGGGTTTCACAAACATAATAAACTAAGTCCATATTTTAAGGATAAAGGAATTATTTAACGTCATTATAAGAATGTAGTTAGAATTATATTGATTTAAAAATGCATATTAAAAAAAACTCTCTACTCTTAAATCAACAAAAGAATTAAAAATTTATCCTAAAAGGGCTACAATACTTAAACCACTTAAATTTGGAGTTATAACTAAAAGGGGCCAAGAATATTAGTACTAGTATATTTACAAGAGATTACAGCACAAAAGCGTTTAAATACGAAACCATAACTTTGAACTAAAATTTAAAAAGTTCAGTTAAATATAAAAAAAAATGTTTTAAGATCATTACAGAAAATATTTTGTAAACAGACAATAAAAATTACATTTTCTTAGTAAACACTCCAAACTTTAGAGTATTAAAACAGTGATTTTTTTCGTCGATTTGTATAGATTTTAAAAGCTACTTTATCCCTTAATCCTAAAACACTATTTTAATGAGTTGGAATTTTTTAAAATTAAAACAATAAAACGTTAAAAGCTTAAAATGACTTTAATGAGTAATAAATTCTTTTAGAACGAAAGCGTATATATTACTAGCCTTTCCTTTGCTTTAAAAATAAGCTTTGGAAACATTTCAAAGATGTAACATTAGTAACAACATTCTAAAAGAACAAAATAAAATTCTATGATTAATTATGAGTCTTCTTTAAAGATTGATACAAATATTTTTACATCAAAAGCTTTCCTTTTTATTTCCTTTTTATAATATCTGACAACAATATGTATTTATAATAGTATGAGAAATAGTTTAAAATTTAATAATTCCCTTAGAAAAGCTCATGTTGTAATTCATAATCGCAGTTATTAAAACGCATAAAAAATAACATCTGATACAACCTTTTTCAGCAATTGAAAACTATTCATTATTGCAAATACATTTTGTTACTTTACAAGAATGAATTCAAATTGCACCGGGAATTACAATAGATTTAAATTTTGATTCCTTTTATAAAATTTAATAATAATATATCAAAAAAAGGCTATGCATTATAGTTGATGGTTAAATGACTAGTTAAGAAATTCTTATAATATAAATAATAAAATAGTTATTAACATAATTTCAAATATAAAAAACTTTAAGAAATATGTCCAAGAAAACATACCCATTCAGTAACAGAACTGAATTTCAATAAATAAATAAGCCTCTAGAATGGCGATTACATAACACACATGCACACACAAGCATGCTTAACTCGATCCATATATATATATATATATATATATATATATAATATATATATATATATATATATATATAAACATACATATATTTATGTATATATATGTATATATATATATTTATCTATCTATCTATCTATCTATCTATCTATATATATATATGTACATATATATTTATGTATATATATATATATATATATATATATATATATATATATATATAATATTATATATATATATATATATATATATATATATATATATATATATATATATATATATATATATATATATATATATATATATATATATATATATATATATATATATATGTGTGTGTGTGTGTGTGTGTGTGTGTGAATTTAGACATCTTGTTGAATATCTAGAAAAATACACGAAGAATTATCATGAAACCTTAGCCTGTAAATAGGATGGTAGACGTTTAGTCTCAGCAAGGAAGTTTTCTCCAAACTTCACAGGGGACCATCAAAAAATTGAAGAGAAACGAACATATTTAGAATAACCCAGTAAAAAATAATGTATGAAAAGCGTTGAAACTTTAGCTCATGATTAGAATGCTTCTTGTAATTTTCTGTGTTCATTGTTATGATGATAGCACGTATACTCGTGGATAAATTACGATTTTTATAAAAACAATCTCGAATTTCTCCAAGTGTTTAGCTTATAATTTGCAGAGTTCTCAAAATTAAATAATGGTATTTTCAGGACGCATGTCAAACATCATTGTACACGATACCCTGCAATCGAAATTAAAAAAATTAAATATTGTATGAAAGATGAGCAGGTTCACTAAATAATGTATCATTACGCATGCGCCAATGCAATCAAAATATAATTACATAATATATTAGCTATATGTATACAGCAACTTTTATAAAAGTCCCAAAAACACAGCTGAAAAATTCTGAAAGAGATCGTCTATAGATAAAGCTCGAAATCCGTTGTTTCCAAAAGGAAGCAAAAAGATGAGAAGCTGTATCCAAATATAGTATTTTGTATAAATACAAAATATACATACAGTATATTGCGAACAGCAGTATCAATGTTTCTTCTGCAGCCAGAACAAATATACGCTTTTATGACTGCCTCACCTTTAAAATGTCATGCAGTGAAAGAAATATTACAGATTTACCCATTTACTCGCAACTGAGGTTTTTAATAACATATGAAATTTTGGATACAGCCCCTCGTATTTTACTTTCCTTTTCGAAACAACGGATTTTGAGCTTATTGTATCAACGATCACTTTCATAATTTTCAAGCTGTGTTTTTAGGGCTTTCACAAAAGTTGCTCCTATACATTTAACTAATATATTATGCATATTATATTTTGACTGCATTCGCGCATGCGCAGTGAAACATTATTTAGTAAACCTGCTCATTTTTCCTCCAATATTTATTATTTTTTAATTTTGATTGCAGGGTATTGTGTAGAATGTTTTATGACATGCGTCCTGAAAATAACATTATTCGATATTGAGAATTCTAAAAATTATAAGCAAAACACTTGGAGAAATTTAGAATTGATTTTATAAAAACCTTAATTTCTCCACAAGTATAAATGCTATCCTCATAACAATGAACACATATTATTACAAGCATCATCCTAAACATGTGCTAAAGTTTCAATGTTTTTCATGCTTTACATTTTAGAGGTTTCTCAAAAATATGTTTGTTTTTCTTCAATTTGTTGACGGTCCCCTATGGAGTTTCGGGAAAAATTCTTTGCTGAAATATATGACGTCTACCATCCAGTTTACATGCCTGGGATTTCAAGATAATTCCTCATGTATTTTCCTATATATTCAACAAAATGTCTAAAATCGCAAGTGACTGGTTATCATTGGCAATATAGTGTATAAACCTGTAATAATATAGTTCTCTAATTACTTTGGAAATTAGCCCTCATTACTTTATTTGCCCAAGCTTGCTGGAATAAAATAACTCCTAGTTAATCTGTATTAAAAAAGGAAAACATAAACATGTCCAACATTCTATAACTCTACATTTATTCCGGATTTAAAATCATCTGTAAACCGATCGTCATTACAGTGATACACCTCTGCATAGAATATGCATTGTCAAGAATATAAAAATCGTCACCAACGCCGGATCTGACTCAAGTAAATCCTGTGGTTTTTTCTTATGAGACTTCAGATTGTTCAGTAATTTTGAGAGTCAAAAGTGAATCTTGATTATTTAATTTAGCTCGAACACTCCACAGGGAGCAATTTAGTTATTAAAGATGCAATACCATTTTAATAGGACGGCAGAAAAATGTGACTAGTAGAAATTAAATTAGCATTTTTCCAGCGTTAATTTTAATAAATAGGTAAAAAGTATTTAAGTCGGAGAATTCTGTAACTGACATTTTAAAGCTGAGAAATTAGGTATTAAAAAGAGAAGGGGAAAAATGAAAATTTTAGATATCTATTTTAGTTTTAATAATTTATATATATATTACACACACACACACATACGCACACACACGTTATCAAAATACTGAAAAGAAGTTGAAATAAAAGAGGAATTTAAGAATGAGATTCTAAGCCTACAAATATAATCCTAGGTGCCACATTTTGATATGAAAAGGATCTTACCTTTTTTGTGAGGTAGTTGAGTTGTATAGTGTTATATTTTTTGGTAATAAGTTTCCTATATTACACACACACATACACACACACATACACATGTGTGGTTATCAAAATGCTGAAAACAAATGTGAATAAAACAGTTATTTAAGAATGAACTTTGTAAGCCTACAAATATAATTATATATTTTGGTAATAATTTTTATATATTACACACATATATGTAGTTATCAAAATACTGAAAACAAGTGTGAATAAAAGAGGCATTTAAGAATGAGCTTCGTAAGCCTACAAATATAATCCTAGGTACCTGTTTTTGAGATGAAAAGAATCTACCATGTTTTGTGAGGTAGTTGAGTTGTATAGTGTTATATTATTTGGTAATAAGTTTTATATATTACACACACACACACACACATACACATATGGGTTATTAAAATACTGATAATAAGTACGAATAAAAGAAGCATTTAAGAATGAGCATTGCAAGCCTACAAATATAATCCTAGGTACCAGTTTTTGATATGAAAAGGATCTAACATGCTTTGTAAGGTAGTTGAGTTGTATAGTGTTATATGTTTTGGTAATAAGTTTTATATATTACACACACTCATATGTGGTTATCAAAATACTGAAAACAAGTGTGAATAAAAGAGGCATTTAAGAATGAGCATTGCAAGCCTACAAATAAAATCCTAGGTACCAGTTTTTGATATGAAAATGATGTAACATATTTTATGAGGTAGTTCATTTGTATAGTGTTATATTTTTTGGTAATATTTTTTATATATTACACACACATATGTAGTTACCAAAATACTGAAAACAAGTGTGAATAAAAGAGACATTTAAGAATGAGGTTCACAAGCCTACAAATATAATTCTAGGAACCAGATTTTGGTGTGAAAAGGATGTATCATGGTTTTGTGAAGTAGTGGAGTTGTATAGGGTTGTATTTTTCTCGAAAGCGTAAGATCAGACTTAACATAATTTTAAAGAGGCCTAAGTGTTGGAGCCCAACTAATTGGAGCAACTGCTACCAAAACATCGTAGGTTTTATGCCTTTCTAGAGGTACGTTGTCTAAATTCACCACAATGGACACACAACGTGGTAAAACAAGCTCAAAGCAATAGAGTAATATGAAGATGTTACTGAATGAAAGAGATCGGTATCGAAGCGGATTGTAATATCTATAAAGAAAACAAATGCAGTCAAAATATCCCGATTGAGCAGGAATGGATTAATCTGGATCCTCCTGAATTCTCGAGTGTCAATAATTAGAGTAACTTGCAACTTTCATAACCAAAACATTTACGAGAAAGGAGTACTTTATAAGGCACTAGCTACTGATGCTGTATTAAACATTTCAATAAGGATTTGACAACTACCAGTAATTGTCAATCATTTGAAGGCATTGTTTTTCATTTAAGAAAATCTCCTTTTCTCATATATGTACTCGTCCTTTTGTAATTTTTTATTGTAACTGCCTGAAATTTAGTTTTAAAATTATTCAACGTAATTCTATAATCAATCAGAAAACAGTATAATTACATTGAACCAACATGCTTAAAATGAATGCTGTGAAACATTCAATTGCAAATAAAAACAGTTTATCATTCGGAAGATCCAGATTGAGCCGGAATAGAACAATCTGGATCTTCCTGGACTCTTAAGTGTCAATAATGAGAGTAACAAGTAACTTTCATAACAAAAACATTTATGACAAAGGAACACTTTCCAATCCACTGGCTACTGATGTTATATTAAACATTTCAATAAGGATTGGACAACTACCAGTAGTTATCAATCATTTGAAGGCATTTGTTTTCATTTAGGTGAATCTCCTTTTCCTATATATATACTCGTTCTTTTGTAATTTTTTATTGTAACTTCCTGAAATTTAGTTTTAAAGTAATTCAACGTAATTGTTAACCAATCAGAAAACAGTATAATTACATGGAACCAATATGTTTAAAATGAATGCTGTGAAACATTCAAATGCAAATAAGAACCGTTTATCATTCGGAAGTATTTGAAACAGCTTATAGAATTTTTTAGAGCCATATCAATAAAAGGGAAACTGAAAATAGCCTTCTAACATTCTCAACTTCAATATGTTACACAGATTTAGTCCAAAATAGAATAAAACTCTACCTCCTTTAAACCTACTTGCATTCCAAGATGTTCTATTTTTAAACATGTGGTGTGCATTAAAACTAAATATGTTTAACTTAGAAGGGATTTATTCTATTTTTACATTCCTTAAGATATATTTATAGCTTTTTATGCTGATATACATACGTATTTACTACACTATTTCTTTCTTACTTTTCACTAAGCTATTAAAGGATTTTTGTTCACAATGATAATTCTAAAATGATTTCTCCTTACACAAATGCTAAGATAGGATTTTATTTCTAGATATATTCTATAAAAATTTTATTAAATTTATTATACAACTCTTTTGCGTTTAGAAGCAGTTCAGCCATTTAAATAGAGTAATTTATTTCGTATTAGAAGATAGGAACACTAGATGTCTAACAAAGGTTTTTTTATTTTAAGTTAAATTTATAGAACATTTTTAATAAGAAAAAAATTAATTGCTTAAAAGCCTTTTAAGACATTTCAGGAAAAACAGCCTTAAGTGTAACTTCAAATGGATAAAAACAAACTCTTGAGTTTCAACACTTTATAGTCATAGTAGAAGCTATATAAGTAGAACTTAGAAAGTTAAGTGACTTAAGAAAAAGTTAAGTGAAAGCTAAGTAGCTACTGTTTATTATATTTTCCACTCTTCTTGTTTTCTAGGAGCGTAGAAAGTATAGACAAATAACATTTGCGTAGAAAGGTACGTTGAATGAAATTTTATAATTTAAAATTATGGATGTTGTGGGTATATATATCTCGACAAATCATACAGGATAGTAGTATATTATACAGTCACAGTAGAAGCTATATAAGTAGAACATAACTTAGAAAGTTAAGTGACTTAAGTAAAAGTTAAATGAAAGCTAAGTAGCTATTTTTATTTTATTTTATTTTTTACACTTCCACTTTCCTAGGAGCGCAGAAAGCATAGGCAAATGGAATTTACGTAGAAACGTATGTTGAATGAAATTTTGTAATTTAAAATTACGGATGTTGTAGGTATATATATCTCGACAAATTATACAGGATATACCATAAGGTAAAACCTTTCTGGCAAAATATCACAATAAATAGAAAGGCAATGTTAGGCTCAAATAGAAAACAATTATTCTCAAAGAGCTGTTGCATAGTAAGTAACGAATGAGATGTACTATTTATGAATGAAATCACATTGATTATTATGTATGAGATTATCTTAATTTTAAAATCAAATTAAGTAGCATGCACTGGTTACGTTACAACGGAAAAACGAAAACATAGATCAACCATGGGAAATAAAATAAAAAATAACGACTTACCGTTGTCCTGGGTTGAAGTAACCATCGAGATGAATTTGGAACTAAAATTTTGAATTAAAAGAAGTAAAATCCCAAGAAAAAATGACTTTAAAGATTTCCATAACAGCAACGAATTTATTCCACCAACAACCGACTTACAACGACATCTCAGAATTTCAAAATACAAACATAGCATACAGCGCCATCTAGTGGCCAGCTTATTACCGAACTCAAGACCGAACATCCTCCGGGCCGGGCAGTAGCAAAATTATCCTTGAAATGGGTCTCCTTTATTCCCCTGACCAAGTCTTAATGTTGAATACTCGAACATGGAAAAATTTTAGAAACTCGTCCCAAAAACCATGTAAGAGGAGGTGCAGATTGCTCATGTATAACAACAAGATTACCAAGCTGGAGACTGGCAGAACTACTTGATTTTGGTCTTTGCTGGAGCTGATTAAGGTAATCACGAGACCAACGGTCCAAAATTTTGATTTCCTCCTTTGAAAGAGTTGCCATCTCTCACTTAATGTCAGAGGTGATTTTGAATATGACTCTGAAAGGCTTAACATTTCGGTCCCAATTAGAAAATGCCCTGGTGTTAAGGCTCTGATATCGGACGGATCAGAGGACATAGGAGTTAGTGGTCTTGAGTTCAGCATAGCTTTAATTTGACAAAAAAAAAGTGGTCAATTCTTCAAAATTGAGAAATACAGATTTACAGGCTCGAACTAGCAATGTTTTTGTTGATTTTTGAATTGATTGATTCTGACTTAAAGCAGAAATCTCTGGTTGGAATTCAAGTGCTTGAATGGTGGGCACGATAAATTTAGTAGCTTGACGGTATTCCTCTGCTGTTAAAACACCTGTTCGTTTATCCGATGAGTGACGAATGTTATGTACAAATCTATGAATAAATGCAGTAATACGAATCAATTTGGAAAAGGAAGAATATTTACATATGAATTTTGGTACTTCTATGACCGGTGCAGCAAACAGTTCTGATACAGATGTATCCAATTCAGTTAATCCCTCAAAACTACACTGACTTATTTCAGTGTTTGGGTCTACTTCTTCTTTAAGCCACACAGGTCCAGACCACCAAAGCTCATGATGAAGCAGCTTTGTGGGAAGCATCCCTCCCGAAGCACAGTCCGCAGGGTTTAATTTTCCGCTGATATGGTGCCACCGAGCACTTGGAACAAGAGATTTTCTTCTGTGTACTCTGTTGGTAACAAATTGATTTCCTTTAGAAGGTGGTGAATTGATCCAACTCAGGGTTATTTGTGAATCAGACCAAAGGTTGATTTCTTTAATTTCTAAAGGTAAAGTCTCTATCACTGTCAGTGTCAGCTGTGATAGTAATAAAGCTGCGGACAGTTCAAGTCGAGGCAAAGTAACTGGCGACAATGGAGCAACCTTTGTTTTAGATGCTAGAAAATTGACAGAGTTACCAGTTGGAGTTTGTTTAACAAGATATATCACAGCTGCGTAGGCCTTTTGCGATGCATCCGCAAAACCAGCTATTTTAAAATTACTTTCACAGGAAAAGTCTGTACCTAAGAATCTGGGGATTTTGATTTCTTTCAGCAGTGGCATCTGGCTTTCAAACTCCTTCCACGTATTTAGAATTTCATCAGGTATGGGATCATTCCAGGAAAGTCCATCTTTCCAGAGTTGTTGGAACATCATTTTTAGTACTACGGTGGTTGGAGAAAGCAAGCCCAGTGGGTCAAACGTTCTGGCGATAACAGAGAGCAAATCCCGTTTTGAAAAGACATCAATAGACTCGGCGGTTTTTAGTTGAAGTGTATCATCAGTTGAGTTCCAAATCAGGCCTAACAATTTGACGGTCTGGTCTTCTTCAATAGTGATATTTCGATTGTTGTATTTCTTCTCTTCTGGCAAAGCTGCAATAGCTTCGGGGATGTTAGAAGACCATTTTCTTAAGGAGAAGCCTCCACTTTCCATTACTTGATTTATTTCATCCACAAGTTTTGAGGCATCTTCAACTGACTTAGAACCGCAAAGTAGGTCATCCATATAGAAGTTTTCCATTATTACCTTGTATATATGAGGGTATTCCAGCTTACTGTCTTCAGCCAATTTTCGCAAGGTACGCATTGCCAACCACGGAGCACAACCAGTTCCGTACGTCACTGTGAGTAAACGATATGTGCTTATAGGTTCTGATTCATCACATCTCCACAAGATTCTTTGATAATTAGCATGATTTGGATTCACTAAAATCTGTCGGAACATTTTTTCAATATCCGCAGAGAGTGCTACCTTATAAGTTCTAAATTTGATCAGTACCTTGAAAATGTCAGGCAGTAACTTAGGACCGATTTCTAAGAAGTCATTTAGTGATTGTCCATTTGAATCCTTTGCCGAAGCATCGAATACTACTCTTAGATTTGTCGTAACGCTTTCCCTCTCTACTCCATGATGCGGCAGATAGAACTTACTTTCTATGTTTTCTTCTGAGGCAGGAACCAATTCCATATGATTTAGAGATTTATACTCTTGAATAAACTCACTATACCGAATTTTAAATTCTGGATTTTTTCTGAATTTTGATTCTAAGAACTGGAACCGCTTCAAGGCTTGAGATTTTGAATCACTAAAGCGAGGTAAAGATTTAAATGGTAAGTCCACTATGTATCGTCCCTTTGAATTACGCTTTACAGTTTTGAGATATTTTTCGTCGCATGGATCACTTATGGAGACTTCGGGAACTGATTCTATTTGCCAAAACCTTTGAAGAGTTAAGCTGAGTTGTTGATCGACTGCTGCATGGCAGTTTACTACACCTGATTCTTCATCGTTTGAATATATTGGGCCTGAAAGCAACCACCCTAATTTAGAATTTATAGCACATGGAGTGCCTTTAGGTCCTAGAATTTTTTCACCTGAAATTATTTCTAAAAATAAATCAGCAGCAATAAGCAAGTCGATTGGTCTTGATATTTGAAAGTTCGGATCAGCTAAGTTGAGACCTTCCAAATGAGGCCAAACAGTCTCTTTTATTTCAAAGTTCGGTAAATTCATGGTGATATTCTCTACAACTAAAGCGTCAATGTCAAAGTGATCATCATTAAAATGAGGCTTTACAGTTAATTTAGTTTCTCTCAATGAAGTCTCAGCGATTAAATTATTAATGCCTCTTATCTTATGATTTGTAGTTGTAGTTTTTAAACTTAATTTTTTACACAATGCTGAGGAAACTAAACATCTTTGAGAACCTGAATCAATTAAGGCTCGACAGTTAAACCACTTCTCATTCGATTTGATTTTAACTACAGCAGTGCTCAATAGCGTTTTAATAGAAGAGATTTGATTTGCTAAGCAGGTAGATTCTTTTTCATTTTGTTCATCAAATTCAAGGGATTTTACATCAATTTTAGGATATTTATGTAAAAGTGTATGGTGTTTTTTATTGCATTCTTTGCAACGTACACTTAATAAACAGTTATCAACAAAATGATTATTACGAAAACAATTTACACAAAGTCTGTTATTTTTTACAATCTCCCATCGTTGATCCAATGACATTTTTTGGAAATCTGGACACTTGTAAATAGGATGAGTTTTCTGACAAATGAAACAAATATTTTGTGACTTTACTACCGTATCATTAATTGCAGCATTACTCAAAACTTTGTGTTTAGGGATAAAATTAGCTTTCGATTCCACTTTGACATTTGATTCTTTAATATTTTGAATACTTCGAGCATGTTTTTCCAAAAATTCAGTTAATTCTGAAAACTTGGGAAATTCCTGAGAGTCACATTTTAGCTCCCATTGTGTTTGAAGATGATCATCTAATTTAGTTTGTAAAATGTAAACAAGAATTAAGTCAACAAAAGTATTAATATGAAACCCTAATGTTTCTAGATTTCTCACCGATTCATTACAAGTGTCAAGAATTTCCAAAATGGTTTTATAGGTACAAGATTTCATAGATTTAAGATTAAATAATTTGTTTAGTTGATTATATGCCAACACCTTTTTATTGTCGTAACGATTCACGAGGGTTTCCCATGCCTGTTTATAATATTCTCCTGAAACCGGAAAACCCTTAATCAATCTGAATGCTTCCGATTTTACCGAAGCGGCTAAATATTGGAATTTTTGTAGATTCGTTAAATTAGAATTTTGGTCTATAGCCGAAATAAAGATTTCCTTGAAAGTGAGCCAATCATCCAGATTTCCACCAAAAGAAGGAATATTAAATTTAGGTAATTTAATATTTGAATTTGTATCTGTTGATACAGATGCATTGGCACTAACATTTTGATTCGAAAGAGAATCTTGAATTATGGACAGTGTTTCTAACACTTTATCCGCTACATTTGTGTACTCATCATAATAATTATCGTTTTCATCTTCTAAATCATACAGACAATCCCTTAATATATTGTTTAGATTATTAAGATTTGATTTAATTTCCTTTAACAGAGAAAATTTCTTATCTGAAATAAGTTGGTTTACTTTATTAAGATTCCGATTGATTTCTTTAACTGTAAATTTAAATTTACGTTCTACATCAGAATTAAGTACTTCTTTCGATTTTGGAGGCATTTTCAAACAAAGAATTTACGTTTACTAATTTAAACTAATGGAGATACAAATTATTTAAATTTATATAATACAGTAATAATGCATTTCACTAACACAAAACAGAATTCAACACAGAAAAAAAATTATAAATAAAACTAGAAGAGAAGCGATAATTTTCCTCACAACTCTTCTCCTGCTCGACGGACCATTGATTATTATGTATGAGATTATCTTAATTTTAAAATCAAATTAAGTAGCATGCACTGGTTACGTTACAACGGAAAAACGAAAACATAGATCAACCATGGGAAATAAAATAAAAAATAACGACTTACCGTTCTCCTGGGTTGAAGTAACCATCGAGATGAATTTGGAACTAAAATTTTGAATTAAAAGAAGTAAAATCCCAAGAAGAAATGACTTTACAGATTTCCATAACAGCAACGAATTTATTCCACCAACAACCGACTTACAACGACATCTCAGAATTTCAAAATACAAACATAGCATACAGCGCCATCTAGTGGCCAGCTTATTACCGAACTCAAGACCGAACAAGTGACTTAAGTAAAAGTTAAATGAAAGCTAAGTAGCTATTTTTATTTTATTTTATTTTTTACACTTCCACTTTCCTAGGAGCGCAGAAAGCATAGGCAAATGGAATTTACGTAGAAACGTATGTTGAATGAAATTTTGTAATTTAAAATTACGGATGTTGTAGGTATATATATCTCGACAAATTATACAGGATATACCATAAGGTAAAACCTTTCTGGCAAAATATCACAATAAAAAGAAAAACAATGTTAGGCACAAATAGAAAACAATTATTCTGAAAGAGCTGTTGCATAGTAAGTAACGAATGAGATGTACTATTTTTGAATGAAAGCAATCTTTATATCTAAAATGTCAGAATGGAATTTTTTTCTTTTACTGAATTCCCATTCATTGATCTGATTCATATAGCTAATTAGTACCTGTGAAAGAGATGCCTGACAATGTCTTTCTATTTGCTTTTTATTTGCTGTGTCTTTAACTTCGTATTTATTAATAAGCAGACTATTTTATAACCCCGAAGAAAGTAGTAGTACCCCCTTTGCTTTATTTGAGTCTATGATTTTTATTTGCAGGTTTTAAGTGCGGTATCATAAAGACTGACAAATAAGTGAGTAGAACACTTTATGGTTGCTGATTCAGCTGTGTGATGGCATTTGTGAGCTTGCTCTACATACGTGTCTCTGGAATATACATACAAAGCAAAATATATCCCTCGTTTATGAATATGAGCTTCGGAATAGAATTAATTTTTCTTAAATAGAATCAGTGCCTTTTGTATTGATTATCAGTTTTTGTCTTCGATATTGTGAATA
Source organism: Pardosa pseudoannulata (assembly GCA_032207245.1). Lineage (NCBI taxonomy): Eukaryota > Metazoa > Arthropoda > Arachnida > Araneae > Lycosidae > Pardosa > Pardosa pseudoannulata. The sequence goes on along the minus strand of CM063504.1, from coordinate 53,715,649 downwards.
CATAGGCTTTTCACACATTTTTTAGACGATGTATATCTTAATTTTTCCCCTTTTATGATAATAAATGGTTTTTTTTTTTTTTTTTTTTTTTTTTTTCTTTTTTTTTTTTTTTTTTTTTGTTTTTTTTTTTTTTTTTTGTTTTTTTTGTTTATGTGTTTTTTTTTTTTTTTTTTTTTTGTTTTTTTTTTTTTGGTGGATTTTGCTTGTCTACTTACCCTTGGCTTTTGCAATAATTTAAATTCACCCCGTTTATTTCATTATTAAATATTTGACAATTTTTATCCATTTTTCTTTGGATAAATGTTTTTCATGCAGAATTCTGCAGCGTGTCCTGCATTCAAGGATATGCTTCGGAGAAAGACGATACACATTGCGCCTTTTCGCTTTCTTAAGATTTAAATCTACGTTTATCCTTTTATTTATAGCCGAACGATGGCCGAATGGTTAGGGTGCTGGCCTTCGGAACCGGAGTTCATGGGTTCGAGTCCCACAATGGCATGGATGTTCGTAGCCGTTCGGAATCGGCTTTAAGCAGTAGGTCCCGGTCTCATTAGCCCTCGTGTTGCAAAAAGTAGACCGTAGCGCTCTAAACCAAACTAAACTAAACTTTTATTTATAGTGGCCGAACATTTTAATGAATTTGAAACTGTCTTTTGACTAGGGTTATTCAAGCCACCACTTCGTTAAAAACGCAATTTTGAATAAAAGAAAACCTCTCAATCCGCAGACCATAATTTTGACTTTTAAAAAATAGTACAAAGACAGATATTTATTTTGCAACAAAAGATTTTTTAATACTGCTGACCAAAATCCTCTAAAAACATGCGCGAATAGCCTCTGTAAAAACAGAAAACAACTTCAGAATACAAGTACAGTGGATTACGCTTAATGTGATGAGTTTGAGACAAAGTGATTTTGATAGCAATAACCGATTGATAACAACAAACAATATGCAAAACTAGATAAATTACCCCCCCCCCCTTTAATTCACACGTACTAAATTTCAAAATAAAATGAAAAACTCCCCTTATATTTATGTACTGTATATTATAATTTAAAGCATAACAATTGTATACATAATTTAGAAAATGATCAATTGTTGACTGTCTACAATTTTTTCTTAGAAGCTCATTGATAAATTGTTCATAATCACAATGTTTTTTAAAGTCATCGGTGTTGAGAAAGCATTGGTAGCATATTGAGAAAGCATTGGTAGAGAAAACCATTTGATTGAGCATTTTCAGACTACCATATCCATCTTTGAGAAAAATCATGAAATGTAAATTTAAAATTTAAGTCTTTTTAGTAGAGCACGAGGATTTTGGTGAACATTTTGTACTATATATTGAATAGGCGCCGATGAAATCTAATGTACTATATGTATTACAGCAAACCCGAAAGTGTTTGTCATAAACTATACTATACACATTAATTGTAAACTATAACGTATGTAAAAATTACAATTGCTTTATAAAAATTTGTATAAAATATGTTTTTTAAAAATTAATAATTTATGTTTCTGTGTTGCCATGTTTATTGTACAATAAATAAAAGATTTGCACAGCGTCGACATAGATAATGTGCTCAAGAATCTGAAATATATTAAACTTCTAATACTTTTCATATGGTAATTAATTCCTTAACAATTAAAAAATAGGGCAATATCAATAAATATTTATTTAAAATATGCATTTTATAGAAGATTGAAATTCTTTGATACATGCAGTTATTCGAATTATCATTTAGAAATAATGCCATAAACAATGAAAATCTCATGGCCGTTCAAAATGTTTTCAGTTTAAAATTACACAAGGAACGTTATTCATGATTTAATGCCACAAGAAATATACATGTGTCGATATATGCATAGGGTAGAACAATCGTGATTTTTAATATTCAGAAAGGAAAATTCTGCCTGCAATAAATAATCAAGCCTTCAGAAAACAAAATAATATATAAGGTAATAACAATGAATTTTATGTTTATAACAGACATTTCAAAGAAGATAAATAGTGATAAACTCTTTCTGTGCTGTGTAAAACTGCATCATAATATTGTTTGATATATGCAGTTATTCGAGTTATTCCTTTAAAAATCAAGCCGCATTATAAACTAAAAATAGATTGTAAACACAACAGCAAAAACTCATACTCATTAAATATGAAAACTAATTCAAAAATAAAAAAAATAATTTTTCTTAGAAACCATTAAAATATACGTTCTTATTTCAAATTAATTCTTTTAGGCCCAAGTCCTGGTATAAGTACACATATCTCGATATCCCTATCTATTTAATACAATTAAGAATTTTAAAATGAAAAATACATAAAACAGTATTTAAAGTAAATCTAAAGTATTTTTCTTAAAGACGTTGCTTTTAAATAACATTAAAAAATCTTTTATAAAATCAACAATCAGAGTAAACAAAATTCATAAGCATGTTGAGAAAGCATTGTTAGAGAAACCCATTTGATTGAGCATTTTCAGACTAGTATATCTGTCATAACATTCTATTTACATTCATTTAATTCCGTTCCATTTAGTTTATTTTAATTATTTATTTTAGTTTATTCTATAAAGCTTCCCTTAAACAAAAATACCCTGTTTGTATCTTCCCTGCCAATCTCCGAATTAAGACGAAAAGTTAATTTTGTTAATCTGATCAGCTGCCCTGGATTTTTAATCACGCATACCAAGAGCGTTACTTGGCATTCTCCTTGGCTGCGATGCAATAGTTTCATAAATTCGCCCTTTTTTTGATCGGCACTCGCCAAGGAGAATGCCAAGTGATGCTCTTGGTGTGCGTGATTGAAAATCCAGAGTGGCTTATGCGATTAAAAAATTAGGTTTTCGTCTCACCAACGAAATATTTCGAAGCTTGGCAGGGAAGATACAAACAGGGTATTTTTTGTTTAAGGGAAGCTTTATAGAATTAAAATAAACGAAATGGAACGTTATGACATTATCCATCTTTAAGAAAAAATAACGAAATGGAAATTTAAAACTCAAGTCTTTTTAGTAGAGCATGAGGATTTTGGTGTACATTTTATACTATTTATTGGATAGGCTCAGATTATATCTAATGTGTTATTTGTATTACAGAAGTCCCGAAAGAGTTTGAGTTAAACTATACTACACACAGTAAATGTAAACTATAATGTATGTAAAAATTACAATTGCTTTATAAAAATTTGTATAAAATATGTGTTTTAAAATTAATTATTTATGTTTCTCTTACACAATAAACATACAATTTGCACAGTGTCTATGTAGATAATGTGCTCAAGAATCTGAAATATATTAAATTTTTAATGCTTTGATATGGTAATTAGTTCCTTTTAAATTTGAAAATGGAGACGTTTTCTCCTCCAGACATTACAAAATGGGAACTAAATATTACATACAATAAACTATTTCTAATAGTATATACAATTAATTAGACTATAAAATGGAAAGAGGTAAGTCGTTAAAGTGAATTCGAAGCCTGCATTCAACTTATTTCTTCAAATGTTCTCACAAAATTGCAGTTAATTCAGCTTCGTAGAAGGAAAAAAAAGGATGAAAAGGTAATAAAAAAACTTCAGGATAAAAGAATATAAAAAGATATAAAGGGTGAGATGATGAAAGACTGAAAAAAAGTATAATTTCTAAACAGGATCATTTTCTTATTAGTAATGGCCTTCATATTTTGTGAAGAAGAATGATTTGATAAATAATGTGCTGAATTTGTTACGAAGTTGAAATATTTTATTTGATGCTATACAATATTAAAAGCTTTCAAAGAAAATCAGTCATGGTTATCATAAAAAAATATCTAATGACTCTCTAGGTAGAAAAATCTTTTATGTTCATTTATGTTTAGTATATCATCCCACATTTGTAAGCAGTCTGCCTTATTATAACTTTAAACAAATTGGGATAATTCATTTGCTTGATCTGAATCGAAACTTTCATTTAAAAGGAAATTAATTAGCAAGAATACGAAATAAGGATGTCATTAGAAATTGGATTTCAAAAGATGATTTCAGGGAAATGTTTATTCGATAGAACAAGGTTGTAATTTATTTGAACTTGAATTATATTTTACAATTGATTAAATATCATTTCCAGCTTATATTTCCTCTATATTTCTTAAAATATACAGCTCTATATTTCTGCAATTAGGAATGGATACACAACTCTAAAAGATCTTATTAATAATTTAAGGAACGTAAGTTTAAACTTTGCACTTTGCTTAGAAATTAATTCTTTTACATCCAAGGTCATGCTATAAGTACATATATGCCGATATCTTTATCTATTTAATACAATTAATAATTTTAAAATAAAAACTACATAAAACAGTATTTGCAGTAAATCTAAAGTATTTTTCTTAAAGATGTTGCTTTTAAATAACATTAAATAATCTTTTATAAAATCAACATTCAGAGTAAACAAAAGTGACATACATTTTGAGAAAGCATTGGTATTGAAATCCAGTTGATTAAGCATATTCAGACTAGTATATCTGTCATAACATTTCTTTTAATTCCGTTCAATTTAGTTTATTTTAATTATTTATTTCAGTTTATTCTATAAACCTTACCTTAAACAAAAATGCCCTGTTTATATTTTTCCTGGCAAGCTCTGAATTATTACATTGGTGAGACGAAAATTCAATTTTTAATTGCATAAGCCGCTCTAGATTATCAATCTCTCATACCAAGAGCGTCACTTGGCATTCTCCTTGGCGAGCGCTGCCATGCAATAGTTCCATAAATTCGCCCCTTTTATGATCGGCACTCGCCAAGAAGAATGCCAAGTGATGCTCTTGGTGTGCGGGATTGAAAATCCAGAGCGGCTTATGTGATTAAAAAATTAGGTTTTCGTCTCAAAACGAAGTAATTCGAAGTTTGGATGGGAAGATACAAACAGGGTATTTTTGTTTAAGTTGATCTGTATAGAATTAAAATAAACAAAATGAAACGGAATTAACAGAAAGTAACTGGAACGTTATGACAATATCCATCTTTCAGAAAAAATCATGAAATGGAAATTTAAAATTTAAGTCTTTTTAGTAGATCACGAGGATTTTGGTGAACATTTTATACTATTTATTGAATAGTCGCAGATTAAATATAATGTATTATTTGTATTACAGAAGTCCCGAAAGTGTTTGAGTTAAATTATACTATACACAGTAAATGTAAACTATAATGTATGTAAAAATTACAATTGTTTTATAAAAAATTTGTATAAAATATGTGTCTTAAAAATTAATTTTTTATGTTTCTCTTACATAATAAACATACAATCTGCACAGTGCCGATGTAGATAATGTGCTCAAGAATCTAAAATATATTAAATTTCTAATGCTTTTATATGGTAATTAGTTCCTTTTAAATTCGAAAATGGAGACGTTACAGACATTACCCAGACATTACAAAACGAGAACTAAATATTACATACAATAAAATATTTCTAATAGTATATACAATTCCTTAGACTATAAAATGGAAAGAGGTAAGTCGTTAAAGTGAATTCGAAGCCTGCATTCTATTTATTTCTTCAAATGTTCTCACAAAATTGCAGTTTATTCATCCTCGTAGCAGCAAGAAAGGATGAAAAGGTAATAAAAAGATTTCAGGATAAAAATCTATAAAAAGATATAAAGGGTGAGATGATGGAAGACTGAAAAAAAAGTATATTTTCTAAACAGGATCATTTTCTTATTCGTAATGGCCTTCATATTTTGTGAAGTAGAATGATTTGATAAATAATGTGCTGAATTTGTTGCTAAGTTGGAAGATTTTATTTGATGCTAAAGAATATTAAAAGCTTTCAAAGAAAATCAGTCATGGTCATCACAAAAGAAAAATATCTAATGACTCTCTAGGTTTAAAATTTTTTTTATGTTTATTTATGTTTAGTATTTCATCCCACATTTGTAAGCAGTCTATCTTATTATAACTTTTAACAAATAAGGATAATTCACTTACTGTAGCTGAATCGAAGCTTTCATTTAAAAGGAAATTAATTAGCAAAAATACGAAATAATTATATCATTAGAAAGTGGATTTCAAAAGATGATTTCAGGGAAATGTTTATTCGATAGAACAAGGTTGTAATTTATTTGAATTTGAATTATTTTTACAGTTGATTAGATATCATTTCCAGCTTATGTTTCCTCTACATTTCTTAAAATATACAGCTCTATATTTCTGCAATTAGGAATGGATACACAACTCTAAAAGAGGTTATTAATATTTTAAAAAACGTAAGTTTAAACTTTTCGTTCTCTGCGCTTTGCTTGGACCTTAACATCTTTCATGTGGGTATACATCATCGCCAAATTACGAGTGCAGCGGGCTTTTTTTCGTGAATCTCGCGAAATTTTAGTAATTCAGAAAACTAGCAGTAAATCGAAAACTATTTTGTTTTTATGAATTAACCTTTTTTACTTTACACTTTTATATATACTGTATGATTATTTAAAAAAAACTAATATTTTTACGAAATCACAAAAGCAAACGATTTTTAAAATTAAAGTCCGATAATCTGTTATCTCATATTTCTTGATCCCTATCTTTGTCAGAACGACTCATTTTATCATTTTTGTATTCAACAATAAAAAATTAAGTTTCAAATTGATAAATCACGACATGTAAGTTCTGGAGCTAGGAATTCGATTAAAGACGAAATAACACAACAAAAGACCGAGTAATTCGACAATCATAACTTGTGGAATGAAAAAATGCAAAACGTTGCATAGCAACTCAAATAACATATCAAACATATAATGTCACACATACATATAATTATACGTATTTAGTAGATTTGTGGTGGTTAGCGCGTATCCACCACAACTCTACTAAATACGTATTTTAACTTGACACTCGCTCCAGTGACAGACTGCAAAAAACGGAAAAATACATTGCCCGCAAGCGAAGTATTAAAAGCAGAAAATAAAATGCAGTTTTTCCTTTGAATAAAAATGTAAATTAAAATTGTTATCGAAGGATAATTGCTCTATATTTTCCAAAAAGGAAAGTAGAATTTATTTGAGTACTTCCGTATCTTAAAGTATTTTATTTGAGGTACTATGACAACGGATTAAACATTAAACAGAATTTTCCTTTATCATTCGAATTAAGGATTTTCTGGAATAATTGCATATTTACAATGAGGGGAAATTTTAAATTTTGTGTTACGACACGTCATAAATTCTGTATTTTAATAGTGTTTTTATAGAAAGATTTATAGAACATTGATTTCAATATTTTATTTAGTGTCTAGAACATCGTAATTGTTCATCACGAGATTATATACTAAGGCTGGACAACATCTGAAATTTAATATCGCGATATATCCACAAACTGATATTGGTATGATTGATATACCACGATAATAATTTAAAGTAGAAGGCTACATTACTATTTTTGATATTACTATTTCTGAATAGTTTTAGTTTTCTTTCATTCTAAATCCTTTTCTTTAATATGCCAAACAAATTAAATAAACTTTAATGACTTAAAATAAACTTAAAAAATTACTGCATTCTCAGTATTCAGCATTATACTACACTGGTGTGCGAAACTTCAGTAATAGATAGGTTTTTTGCCATAACACCACGAGAAATCATCTGAGAGACATGAAATTCAGAAATGAGGGAGAGAATTATGTATGTAAAATATGATGAAAGAATCAACTCTTAAAAAGAATACAATGCATACAGTATGCAATCAAACAAAAACAAGCTTTATGGAAAGCATAGTATCGTGACTTCTGATTGTCTGTCCTAGAGGAAGAACAAAAAGTACATGTTCCTTAACCCTCCGAGTGGAACACACCGAGGAAAAAAAGTCTCTAAAAATACGTTTCATTGTGTCAGTGACCAAAGTGTTCTATGATTTTTTACTTCACCCTTTGTCGACTAGATTGGAATACGGGAAACCCACCCTCGTTATTGTCCCTTTACTTCCGGTTATAGATATATAAATAGACATTATAGATTGTTAATTTTAAATACACATAAAGCTCTTAAAAGTTTCGAAGATCATCCAATAAGAAATAATGAATTCTAAAAGTACGAATTAAAATATTTTTTAAGAGAATTATTTATATTTTTTTACGATAAGATATTTAAGTGGTGCAATTAGAGATACATCTGTTACCGCAAACGAAATTCTTCGAAATGGAGATTTACAAAGCCATGAGAAGATATCAGCGTATTTGTGCCTCAGGGAGTAGGAGCGCATCCCTCAATAAATTTCAGTCAAAGAGGGGTGCAGTTCCTAAACAATCGACCTGGCCCTCCTACCTCAAAAATCCATGGGGGAAATCACTGGCAGAAATGTACAATGCATCCATTTTAGGAACGTTTTTGGACGTCGAAAATTGTACGTCACAACCGGCGGAATTGTACGTGCTAACCGCTTAGAGGGTTAATATAGAATATGCATTCCCCTAACTACAATGGTTGTTTCGCATCGTCTCCACATACTCAGAACCAGCTGGTTCAAATTTTGATGAACATTCCTCCAAAAACTGAGTGCCCATTCCGCAACCAGCATGTGTTTGAGTTGTTGTGTGTTCTCCGGAGGATGTAAGCGTGCTGCAACGCGTCTCTCCAAAGCATTCCGCACATGTTCGATGCGATTTAAATCAAGGAAGTAAGCTAGCCAATCCATTCAAGTGATATCTTCACTTTCCAGTAGTTCTAAGTTTTGCACACCAGTGTAAGATTTAATAAACCTGTCTAAGAAAAGGAAAGTTTCAAGTAATTTATTACAAGAAATAAATATTTTTTTATTTAGTTTTCCTTCACGCTTTCTCAAAACCATACCCCATCAAAATTTAATATTACGACTTTTCGTTTACTACTCATTGTTAACACTAACGTACATCATTTGTAACGCCCGTTCACATAAATAAAGTCAAGAAAGAAAAAAAATCTTTTTCTAAAATATCAGCACTATGTAGGAAATTGTTCTAGTCAAATTGAGTTTAATTTGGGAGAGTTTTATGCAGCACAAAATTATACCAGAACTAAACGGACAAATAGAATCTACTTATTAAAGTCAATTAAAACAAAATATGAATTTACTTTTTTTAAACCAAATTACATTTCGTTATTAAAAACAGACAAGTGTCTAATTTCTCAATTTCATTTCAATATAAAAGATTGTATTTTAATTTGCATACTTATATAAATTTGCCCCTGACCCGGGACTGGTTAAAACGTTTGGTTTTGTGCAGCCCCCCACTCAACACTTTCTAGTCCCAAACAGTGACGGCCACAAACGGTATGCAAGGTAAGAGAATGTCTGTAGCAGTAGAAATTAACACATTGTATACGTGATACAGACTAGTACGTTTTCTGACAATTGATACTTGAGCTCGGGTCACGTACTAGTAAGGGTTAGTGTAACAAAGTGGTTTGTTTGTGGGTACAAAAATAAAGGTATATACAGGGAAACGAAGCCGAATGTTCTGTCTACTACATAGATTCTGGAAAAAATTAGACATCTCATAGAATTCCACAAAGATGAAAAAATTAAATATAAAAAATATTAAATATATATGATGTCGCATTGGAATGGGTATCTGATTAATTACCTGAAACTAACATTCCAGATCTAGGGTCATCCAAACCTAGTACACAAAGGTCACCTAAATATGACTCTCCTGGAATATTATCCATGGATAAGTGGAAACATATTTTAGAGAAAATTGTCACTACTTGGAAGAAGAAAAAGCAGTAAAGACAATGTCGCGTGTGTGCTGTGAAAAAGTGCGGAGTAAAACATCTGACATTGCAAGTTTTGCCATGTATCTCTTCATAGAGGAAAATGCTTTGAACGTTACAGCACTGTAAAACGTTATTAGTTTTATGATTGCTCTTTTCACGTTTTTATAATGTAAAAATGTTTATACATAACATAATTCGAAAAAATTAAAACTATATACTACTATTTCTATTTGATTTTTCATATTTAATAAACTATGATAAATTTATATGATAAAAAATATATTTTTTGTTTACAAAAATCTTATGGTTGTTATTTATATATTCCTATTTATATATTTCAATATAAAATACGGAAAGTTGGTTAAAAAATTAAATAATTTTCGATTTATTGAGATTTAATTCAATAACTAAATTTCAGCCCAAAACGCCCGCTCCCGGTACAATTCCGCTGCGAAATGTACCCGCACACAATGTATTAACCCTCTAAGCGGTTCGCATGTACAATTCCGCCAAACCGATGATGACTTCAAAACATACAATTTTCGACCTCCAAAAACGCTTCGAAAATGGATGTAATGTACATTTTTGCCAATGCTTTCTCCCATGGAATTTTGTGGTAGGAGGGTCAGGTCTAATGTTTAGGAACTGCACCCCTCTTTCACTGACATTTCATGAGGGATGCAACCCTACCACCTGAGGCACAAAGACGCTGATAGCTTTGCATGGTTTTGTAAATCTCTATTTCGAAGTATTTCGTTTGCGGTAACAGATGTATCTCTCATTGCACCACTTAAAAATATTGGGGCTTTCATAAAAAATTATAAATTAACTTCTCAAAGAATATTTTATTTGTACTTTTAGAATCCATTATTTCTTATGGGATGATCTTCGAGACTCGACGAGCTTTATGTGTATTAAAAATTAACAATGTATAATATCTATTTATATATCTATATATAACCGGAAGTAAAGGGACAATAATGAGAGTGGGTTTTCCATATTCCATTCTAGTCGACAAAGGGTAAAGGTAAAATTCATACAACTCTTTGGCCACTGACATTAGAGTATTTTGGAGAATTTTTTTCTAGATGTGTTCCACTCAGAGGGTTAAGAGTGACAAAACAGCCTGAACTAGAAAGCAAAAGAAACGAAACGTTCACAACCAGAGTGAACATTTTTGCTTTTACATATTGAATATAATAAGGTTGATAACTTCTTATTACATATGTATGCGAATGAACATATGATAGAAAATTTCCTAATGATCAAACATGTTCTAAAAATAATTTTAATTAACATAAACTAATTATACGACAAAAACTTCAGTTCTCAATTTCTCTACATTATTTAAAATGGACTGGGTTCTCTGTGGTTGTGAATCCCTTAAACAAATATACTTAACTCAACATATTTCGAATAATTAAATCTAGAAAATCCTAATAAAGCAATGCTTATTTTTTTTTAAATTCCATAGAGCAGCATATTTTGGATTTCCCTACGGCTAGAATAGATTTGACTTTACCCATCCAGAGATGTTTAGCGTGACTTACGAAAAGTTTTAAGCATTTTATCATAATTCCATAAAAGACATATCATCAGTAAATTACTTTTATAAAAGCAGAAATATCCGTAAAGAGTCTGTTCTCTCAAGCGTTTAGTCAGAGCATAGCGAGGTGGCATATTTCTATGTAAATGCAATTCAAAATCTGTTTCTATAGCAGAAGTTATTGCTTTTGTGGATTGTTAAAAATAACATTTATTATACTAGTATTTATTTACTTGCAAAATGGTACTTACTTAATAAACAAGCATGGTTTTTATAACCTATCTTTACATATAAATGCAATTTCTCTGTCTTTAATACTGAACGTTCTAAATTGATCTTGAAAGTTTAGTAATTTAATAAGTTGTTATTTGTGTGCAATAAAATTACGAAGATTCTTCCAAATGAATTCTCCCCTGTGATGTTGGCTTTGATATATTAAATAATTTGAAGCAAAAGTACGACTGTACTTTGTAGAGTGCGTTTATTCGAAAATGTTTTAAATTTCGCCTATTAAAGAATTTGAAATACTACTTCTCAATTTCGAGGCATAAAGTACATGGAATAAAATATATTTGAGTATTTACCTTACAGTATATTATAACAAGAATAAGTTTTTTTTCTCTCGCAGAGAAATATTTAAATTACTTAATTACATAAACGAAGAGATTTCTGCGAAAAACCGATTAAATGTCTAGACAATCGACTTCCATTCTTTTGAAAATTAGTTGAATTCTGCGGTAATTCACAATATAACTTCTATAATAAGAGAGCTCTAATAATAAGAGATTTTATACATACACAGTGTTGAGACAAATTGAGCATTATATTGAACGTTATTAGAGAATCGCCAGTTTATAGAGAGTTGTTTAACATGTACGCTTGATTTTCTTCTTATTTTTACGTTATATTCATTTTCTGAGGACATCTAGAATTTGGCAAATAGTTTGTAAAAATAAATCTAATATTATAAATATATATACAAATATATACACAGTTTAATATATTTAATATAATAAATATATATATATATACATGTATATATATATATATATATATATATACATATATATATATATATATATATACATATATATATATATATATATATATATATATATATATATATATATATATATATATATACATATATATATATATATATATATATATATATATATATATATATATATATATATATATATATATATATATATATATATATATATATATATATATATATATATATATATATATATATATATATATATATATATATATATATATATATATATATATATATATATATATATATATATATATTTAATATATATATATATATATATATATATATATATATATATATATATATATATATATATATATATATACATATATATATATATATATATATATATATATATATATATATATATATATATATATATATATCAGGCTCCCACTAAAATGACACTAGAGTCTTGAGTACATTTTCATAACTTATTCAAATCTCAGAGCCCACTACTAATCAATCATCTTCAATGGCGTCGCACATTGGCGCCTAACTTTTAACAAAGACAGGCTTAGCTGCCTCGGGTACCCACAGCTCTGTCTGCGGAATGTGCACACTTCTCTCTGCACAGATCACTTCGCGTAAGCCGTATTTATGTGGCTAGCTCCTCACGCCGCGTCACTCTCAGTAAAGAATCCCTAAGCTAGTATCTCTCTCTCTCTCTCTCTCTCTCTATGTACACACACACACACACACACACACACACACACATACATATATATATATATATATATATATATATATATATATATATTTAAATTGTGGGTAAATTTTAAAGGATTTTAAGTAGGGATTCTTTACTGGGAGTGATGCAGCATGATGAGTTAGCCACATAAATACGGCTCACGCGCAGTAATCTAGGCAGAGGGCAATATGTAATTATATATAATAAATATATATATATATATATATACATATATATATGTATATATATATATATATATGTATATATATGTATATATATACATATATATAAAATTAATTACATAATTGCATATTTCCATACATAATTACATATTTACATATTTAAGAATGTTTAAAAATTGTGAGTTTTGAAATTTGAAATATGCTGAATTAGAAAAGATTCAAGATTTTTCGCCGTATTGGATATACTTGAAGAAAATATTTAAGTTTTGTTTTCATTATTTGACATATTATAAAGAAAATCCAACCTATGTTGTTTAATTTACATTGACTTCAAACACTTCTTTTTATTTTCAGTTAACAAATATTAATGCTTTTTACTTACAGAATGTTAAGAACTACAGTATGTGTGAGAACAATGAAAACTTTATAAAGTTCACATTTTATTTTAAATTATCTAGAACTATTTTAAGGCTAACATTCGAAAAGGAAAAACAGAAAAACATTCATAATTATAACTAAAAATATATTTCATATATATTTAAAAAAGGAGTTAATGTGTGTGATAGTTTTATGGTGGTCAGTCGACGGCAATCATTTCGATAACACACACGTAAAGTCCAAAACTTTTTTCCAACTTAGCATAAAATACTAAGACAACTTAAATAAGACATAAATAGATAAAGTCTACAGAGATCTGTTTTGTTTGTTCGAGAGAGCAGTGTATTTAGAATGAAAGAGCACTCAGTGGTTTGTAAGTCTAAACTTAACCTGTTCGGCTGTATGTTTCTAGAAAGCATTCATTGCTCTGCACGGAGAATGCTACTTGGTCAAAGCAACGAAACTGCTGTCTGCATATCTTACTTTTTATTTGTGACTTACTCACGTTGGATTTGAATTTTATGCTATATAAAGTTATTTATGACCATAAACCATGAGTAATATATATGCTCTATGGGCAAATTCTAAGAGAAGAACACTCACGATTTTTAATGAGCAAAAAAGAGAAATTTGAACGCAATAAAAAATTCAAGCTATCAACAAACAAGAAAACATATAGGGCAATTTCAATAAATATTTATTTAAAATAGGCATTTCATAGAAGATTGAAATTTTTTGATACATGCAGTTATTCGATTTAACATTTAGAAATAATGCTATAAACAATGAAAATCTCATGGGCATTCAAAATGTTTTTAGTTTCGAATTACGCAAGGAATATTATTCATGATTTAATACAACTTACATACATGTATCGCTGTATGCAAAGGGTAGAACATTCGTGATTTTTAATACGCAAAAAAGAAAAGTCTACTTGCATTAATTAATCAAGGCTTCAGAAAACAGGAAAATATATAAGGTAATAACAATGAATTTTATGTTTATAGCAGACATTTCAAAGAAGACCTATAGTAATAAACGTTTTCTGTACCTTGTAAAACTGCGTCATGATATTTTTATATATGCAGTTATAAGAATTATTCATTTAAAAATAGCGCAATAAAAATGAAAATCTTATGGTTACTAATAGTGTTTTCAGTTTAGAAATAAAAAAAAATTAATCCTTACAGCCTGAAATAAAGTCATAAATTTTTGAAAACTGTTGTTTAGGGAGATGGAAAATGTTTTTCATCTGTAACAAAATGAGACTTGAAACCTCTTTATGGCTAGAATCGATAAGTCGGATCTTACAAGAATAAGAGTTTAAGTATTTGTTTTATATAAATATTACATTTTTAACATTTATGTGTCACAAAATTTCCCATATAACAAACGCATCAATTTCTTCCTAAAATTTCGCAGTGCACAAAAGTAATAGATTTTAGTAAGACATTTTTTGAAATTTAGATCTATATTTTTTATAAATCATATCTTATACAGAATACATTCCCTCCGACTGTTCTTTGCAAACAAATGAGAAATGTATCATTTTTATGAGCATGCTGTACTATATGTGATGTAATTTTTATATTGGTTTCAGATATTAAATTGATTGAAATTGAGATTTCAATTGCAATTTAGTATCTATTGTCTGTAATAATATTTTTATAATAATGTTACAGTGCTGTAATTTTTTTAAATAAACGTTTTCATATAAGAAAGAGTGAGTGGAGTCTCAGAGTTTTGAAACAAGGTTTCGTAATTTTAATCAATTTGCTTGAAAAATGTCATATGCTTTTAGAAATTACGAATGATCAGAACTCAATGAAAAGAAGAAAGTTTTAAAATGAATAGATAAAAAATAGATTGTTTTCACCCATCAATGAAAGGGAAAGCGAATTTTAAATAAGGAAAGCACAATTTCATCTTGACTAGTTCTATTGACAGTAAAGGTGCTGTATTTATTCATTCATTTAACTTAAACACGATTTACAAATTGAAAGTCGCATACAAGTATTAGTGTTTCTATTTCAGCAGCACGCCTTTAACTTTGGTATGGCAGAACATCTATCCTGGAGGTTTGTTTGCACATGGCATATTCCAATTATGACAATAATTAAGGCTGGTCGTGGAACATGTTTGATTTCAAATCTTCTCCCTGCTCAGCCGCCTCAGAAAAAAGGCTGTTGAGTTATAATTGTTTACTATTCTCATTCCGTAATTATTTTGATATGCTCGCAATAAGCGCTGGCATATCCAGCATTCAGCAGAAACAGATTTTAACAAGGAGGACTGTTTCCAAAAGGGCAGTATTGCATATTTCAACAATGCAGCAGCAGAAAAGCAGCTGATTTGTTGGACTTTGATAAAAGTCATATCGTAATGGCTCGGCGATTAGGAACATCAATATCAAAAATGGTACTTTTATATGCTGTTCAACTACAGTTGTTGTGATGACATATCGAAAGTGGTGTATTTATGATGAAATGAAAAGATGTCGGCCATCTGTGTGTCATTGACCGAGCATTCATTCCAGAGAAGAGTGGAAATTGCTATGCGTTATTGAAGAGCTACAACAGTCGAAATCACCCCCCAACTACAACAGTGGCTAACCAGACAGTGTTCTCTCGATGTTAGTGAAATGCAGAAAATTTGAAAAACAAAGCCGTAAGAAAATTTTCTGTTTTAAAACGTCTCGGTGGCGAGGTGGGTCTGTAACAGACACATTGCCAACTACCTACAAATTATGCATTCAACCAATTATTTGCTATTGTTGCGAGATCCTCACCGTGGATCCAGAGAAGGTAATTAATATCCTTGAGGTTTTCCAGAATCAGGCTTTTCGAACCATTACTGATGATGAGAAAACTACTTCTGTTCTTCCATTGCAACTCTTAACAGAATTAAAAAGTCCAGGATTTTATTAAAAGAAAGGCGAAAATATTATACCAAAAAATTTACATTTACCTGACAACTCTTTCTAGAGGTACTGTAGTAATGAGATCCCTAGAAATCTTAAGACTCAAGTCGGATTCATTCAAACTGCCCAGGGGGAATCCAATGCTTTAAATTTGAGTAGAGACTATTTAATATTGCTTGCCCCCTTTGCCCTTTAGATTATCTGTATTTCATTATTAATCTTGATCTTATACAAAACTTTGTTAAAAACAATATGAGTAATTAAGATATCTCACAATGCAGACTATTGAAATCCTGAAAATGAGAGGTTGCATATTTTCTCTGATGGTTCTTTGTTAAAAATAACACACAATGCTGGAGCAGATGTCCATATGTATTTTTAGTTTTTATTTAACAATCGGTCTTCTTACCACTGTCTTTGATGGGGAAATTAAAGCCATTGCAGTGTCAATTCAACAGCTTTCGGTTCTTAGTCATTCTTTTACGAGAAAAGTCATCTTGTCGGATTCTAAGAACGCTCTTGAAGCTTTTTTGAATGATCAAAATGGTTCTCTAATAATTTTAGAATGTAGGTATTTGCTTAAGACACTACACAGATAAATTCTTTCCAGTGGATTATTGTCCATTTTTGAATTTTGGGCAATGAAAAGGCTGATAAACTGGCTGAAAAGGGAGCGTTGATAGATCAACTCATGAATCGACCTCTTTCATTTTATACAAATAAATTGTTTATTACTCTGACTCTTAAGAAAACTCTTAAACAAGATATGGTTTAAAGTGCGAAGAATAAGAGATGGAGGATTTTAGTGGAATAGAGAGCTCTTCCCAGTTTTCCATGAAAAACTGCAGTGGCCCTTTTTTAGAGATCTGACTGGACATGACTGTTTATTAGGCCATCTCTACAGAGTTGGGATGGTGGATTCACCGGACAGTGTTTTGTGGGACTCTAGTCATCCAATGACCTTTGAACATTTAAATAATTGTGTTGTACTTTCTTATTATGAGAAGATTGTTAAAAAGTATTGGATAGCCTGTGAACTAATGGCTTAGACGCTAATTGTTCAGCATTTGTAAAATGAATATGTAATATCTATATCTATATCTATATCTATCTATCTATCTATATATGTATACATATATACATATATATATTATATATATATATGTACATATATATATATAAGTATATATATATAAGTATATATATATATACATACATATATACATATATATATATATATGTATATATATATATATATATATATATATATATACATGTATATATATATATATATATATATATATATATATACATGTATATATATATATATACATATATATATATGTATATATATATATATATATATATATATATATATATATATATATATATATATATATATATATATATATATATATATATATATATATATATATATATATATATATATATATATATATATATATATATATATATATATACAGCGGGGGGAAATTTTAAAAAAATATAATGACTTCCGAGATCTATGATATTTTGTTTTTGATATTAGATAAAAAAAATCTTCTTTATCTACAGTAAAAATTTCCCAGTTGAGTTATAAGGATTCAACTTTATAATATTTACTTGTTTTTGTAATATGAATCAATAGATTTTTACAAAACTCTAAAATATATACAAGAAGAGAAAAATACAAAACTATGTAACTGGAAAATAACTTTCGAAGTTTTTAAATTTGAAACGAATTTTTAATTTCATAATAACTAATTATTAGTTTTACTGAACGAATTTTAATTTCCTTAAATTGCGCAGTGTATTTTATTTTATAGCATGTTGAAGAATAGTTTTTGCAAAATTTCAATTACTTATATCCTAAGATTTTAATAATTTTTAGACAATAAGGTACCGGATAACACTAAATTTTTGGTTTATGGAATATACGAGTTATAATACTTCAGTTTTTTCTAAAATATTTACTTTCAAATATAAATATTTAAAATTTATTTTTTGGGTGGATTTATTTTATTTTTTCATTTTGTGTACATTTTTATATTGTTAAAATATTTTTTGAAATGACAATGCTAATTATATTTTTAGGTTAAAACATTATTAAACAACTTACATAATTCTGAATGGAGCATGACAAGTTATGAATAGAAAAACGGCTTTTATAAGGAAGATTTTAAGTCACCAATTGTACAATATCTATATCTGTATTTTTAAAATTGTCAGTATCAGGCCTCTTTATGGTAAAGTTTACAATTTGTTAGTTAAAAAAGTACAAGAAGAAAAATAGGTTGATTATGGCACTGCTTTAAGTGACCTTTGTGTGATTTTAGTCAAATTTTATTATTTTTACCCTTGTTTCATTGAATGTTAAGATGGTGAAATGTAAAGAAATTTTTTTTATTAAATATAAAGAAATTACATTCAAATATCTTTATTGTTATAAATTTGCAATTGGAAGTTTAATAAATTCATTTATTTAGATAATGAAAACTTTCATTTGGTAATCATTCAAAAATATTTATATAGATGTATTTATCAGCAAATTCTCTCACCTAAAATGCAGTCATATTAAATATTTAGTTTTAGTGATTGAATAAATATAGTACATTATTTGTATTATTAGCTTTTCTAGTAATCTGTTTCAATAAGTTTTAATATCTAAAACATAATATCACAATTTTGAGTCGTATTAAATTATTTCAAATGGCAAATATTTACCTAAAGAATATTTTGATTAAACACATTCTATACTGACATGTAGTAAGAAGGTATTATATTTCTAATTTTTAATTAGATTCCATTAGTTTTTTAATTAAATTAATAACTTGTTATTTTCTAATTCTATACCTTTTATTTTTTAAGTATGCTACATATTTTTAATCACTGGTATAGATTTTTCAATAGAATGTCAGTAATTCTTGCAATAGTTACTAAAACGAAAGAAAATTTTTCTTATCATAATAGATATTTGATATATGAATAAAAAGATATATTCATTGGGTTAATATTTAAATATATGTATAAATATATTATATGTATGTATAAATATACATAAGTATGTTCATATGTATAAATATTTTATGTGTATATATACATGTATAAATATATATGTATTTATATATGTATAAATATTTTATGTGTATGTATATATCTATAAATATAATATATGTATGTATATATGTATAAATATATTATATGTATGTATGTATATATATAAATGTATTATAGTATGTGTGTATAAATACACTATGTATAAATATACATATTTCAGTATATATGTATAATTTCTTATATACATAAATCTCTCTATACTTGGACGATTTAGGCTTTCAGCCCTCAACGTAAAGATAACGTTGGTCATTCTCTACCAATTTGTAAAGAATTCCTAATTTCGAACAATGCATAGAAGATTACTTCTTTGTTTACCTGACTGCCCCATGTAATTGATCAGGGCTGTAAGAAATAAAAATAAAATGACTAGCAGGAAAAATTAACAAAATACAGATATAAGCTGAAATCAATTTGCTTTATTATTAATCATTTCATCAATAACATCGGATAATTCAATCTTTTTATATAATTTGCACTTAATTACCTCAATCATAACACCACTTAAAATCATAAAAAGTCAGTACAATTTAGCTCCAAAATTATACATCATAGCATGACATTAAATTTTATCAGTAATTACAAATGTATTTGTTAGTTATCTTTTTTGAATTCTAAAGAACAAATTACTTTAAAACTGTTTTAATGTATCGCAAATGAATTATTTTAAAAACCGAAGAATATGAAGAAATATTCCAGAAGATCTAATCCGGTTTTTGACCCTTTAATAGCAGTTATTCCGCAAAACGAAAAGATAGAGAAAAAGCGAAACAATTTTTCTCACTAAATATTTTTAGTAAAATCTTCTTTTTATGCAAAAAGGTTCAGTTTGTATATATTAACACCATTTATTCAATCAGGGGCTCAAGAAGTTTGGCCCTTCATGCAAGCAGGCTCTGCTCACCTATTAAACCTGGCCTGGTCTCTACATATATTTGCATACATACTCACATGTATATACCTATATTTCTCTCTCTCTCTCAATATTTATATACATATATTTCTATATTTCAGATAAACACAGATATGTATATATATATATATATAAATATCTATCTATATGTATACATATATATATATGCCTACATATATATATATATATATATATATATATATATATATATATATATATATATATATATATATATATATATATTTATACAGTTGAATAATATTTTATCTTATTATACATTATTTTGATATACATTATTTTTTAAAGAAATAATTAACATAATTAAGAAATAATTAAGAATAATTATATTCGTTAATGTTTTCTACAAAGAATACGCAGCTATGTTTTATTTTTATTCGTTACGAAATGTATGCAACTAGTTAAGAAGACTAAATATAATGAGGACTGTACACTTTTTATAAAAGAAATTTTATACACGACAAAAATATTATATTATTTACAGAAAAAGTGATAAAAAGTAGTTCAATGTGTCACACCCGTTTCTATGGAACGGTCGATTACCATTTTATGATATTAAAAAATTCCAGACGTTGTGTGAAAATTAAAAATCATTATCACTGACCATGGTGTGATAACTTGTGTATCATTGGTATAAAAATGTTAACTATTCAAACATTTTGTTTTAAATTTGAATAAAAATGTTCATTATACTACAACTTACTATTCTCGAGAAAATGCCTCCAGTAGAAAAACTTAAATACATTTTGCATTTTTAAGTTTTGTAGATAATATTTAAAAACTAATTTCATTAAATTACAAAGAATTCCCTAAGGTGACCTTTTAAAGGGTTCAAAATTATAAATATGCTGTTACGGGTGTAACTGTTATAACTGTCACTCCCGTAACAGCATATTTATATTTTTTTAAACCTGTAAAGAAATAGAAATTCTTTATTTTCTCAAAAACCTTTCCTTAGGTATTATTATTGTTTCACAAAAAATACATATTTGAAATATAATATTTTTATAGAAAAAGTGATAAAAAGTAGCTCAATGTGTCACACCCGTTTCTATGGAATGTCCGATCACTGTTTTATGATATTACAAATTTCTAGATGGTATGTGAAAATTGAAAACATACTAAAAGACGTTACTAAAGTTTCGCAACGTTTGCTAAAACTACTAAAAGACGTTTCGCGCCTTCTTTAGATATTAATCCAAAAATTCTATGAAAAAAAATTTTATAACTTATGACATAACATCCTCAATATTTCCGTCTCATATGTGTCTTAAAATAAAAATATTTGATTATGTATTAAAATTTGATACCAAATCTAATAAGACCTAAATCATTCTCAAGGTTTAATCTTTATTATTTTAATAGTACTTTTAAGCATAGTTACTTAATAAACGATTGGATTATAGGATGCAATAAAAGAATAATAATTTCATAATTTTTTGTATCCGTAAAATTCTTTTTTATACTACTAAAATTTTAATAGCTTTTTCTAAACGTTACTAAAATTTCGTAACGTTTACTAAAACTACTAAAAGACGTTTCGCGTCTTATTTATATATTAATCCAAGAATTGTATGAAAAAAGAAAATTTATATAACTTATGACATAACATCATCAATTTTTCTTTCATATATGTATCTTAAAAATAAAATATTTGATTATGTACTGTCTCTAAAATTTGATACTAAATGCATTAAAACCTAAATAATCCTCGAAGATTAATCTTTATTGATTTTAATAGCACTTTTAAGTATAATTACTTAAACAATGATTAAATTACGGGATGTAATAAAAAATGATAATTTTTCCTATCAGTAAAATTATTTTTTATAATACTAAAATTTTAGTAGCGTTTCATTATTTCGTAACCGCATCAAATTGTACCAATCATTGAAATTGCAGATAATTTTGAATTTATTTTTAACACTGTATATAATGTAACTTAAGTTTCGATTTGTGTAATTAGTTTTGAGGAATTATTTGGATACCATCTAAAAAAAGTGTATGTTTTCTATAATTGCCAATATTTTACAGAACACTATGCGTTATTAAATACATTTATTGAATATAATTATGTAGAGTACAGTCATTAATTTAAAGAAATGGAGAAATTTTGCTATATTGAATTTGTTTAAAAATAATTTTCCTCAAATTACTACCCTATTATAAAGATGATCCCCTTATATTATCATAAAAAACTGTTTTTTGTTTAATAAGCAGAGAGAATATGTATTAATATGATACACATTCAATAAGGTAATAATTTATCGGTTTCAAGAAAATACACAAATTTCCGCTGTTGATAAAAAATACTGAAATTGGATAACAACGCATTTTAACAATTTGTTTGTAAAATCGATTCTTGAAATTCAGATCATTAAAGAAAACTGTAATAATTATTTGATAATTTTAGTTTAAAAAGTTCAGCATAAAATATTTTTATTTTCTGAAATTGCTATAGTAATGTAATTTCCCAAGATAACTGTAATTGGAACTGAAAATGAGTTTTGGATTTTATAGAATATTTATATCATTCATATTTCAAAATTCTCTAAATTTAGTAATCAAGTTTCAAATATAATATACATCCATATTTTCTTTCTCTATTGGTTTTATTTTTTATCACATATCTCTATAACAGATAAATAATTTAAATACAGATAAGTATCTAGTTTTTTTTAGATAAAAGCGTACTAAGTATTCCTGTATTATAAATAGTTTGAACAATAAGATATGGTTTTAAAGGAAATATTTGATTGTTTTATTAAGTTATGTAGTTTGAAAAATACTTTAATCCATGCAGTTGAAAATAATTTTATTTCAAATCATATATAAGAAATTCCACCCTATTTTTTAAGGAAAAAACACTTTATCTTATTAAATATTTTTATACATTTCACCTTTTTGTTGTTAAACTGGATTTTCCTACATTATAAATCACGACACTTGCATGAATGTAACAATTTTTTTTATTGTAGGAAAACCATTTATTGGCTTAAACTCTTTGAAAGATTAAGCCTTACAGCTGCTAGAATGTTTTTTATTTGGAAAATACTTAGTTTTCAAATTTTCTTGTCATTTTTAAAGTTTGAATAATTTTTTTAAACTTTTATAAGTATTTCTAACATTTTTTCAAACAATTTCACTTATTTACTTTTAGTTTCTACAACTACATAGTGAATATATAGCATGTATACTAATTTAAAATACTTAACCTTGTTTCACCTTCTTGTGAAACAAGATTAGTAGACATAAAAGTTAGTAGATTATTTTATACCTTCCTCTAAAACAAAACTAGTGTTGTGTAGTGATTTTCCGAACACCTCATTTGCACAACATAAGGCAGTTATTGCTTGTTTCACAAGTTCTAGTATTTGTCAATTTGTGCATTACTTGCTTTGAGTTTGCCTGATCATCATTAAGGTTGTAGGCTTTTGATCACTTGGATGGTTCTGGTCAAACTGTTCAGGGGTTGAAGTGCGTGATTATCATGATGGGTGGGCAACTTTGAGAGGTTTTGCGCATATTGTATCAATTGACTGGTTATTTGTGCCTTGTTGCCAAAGGAGTGATTACAGCTGCTCTCTTTGTCCCCGGGGGATAACTTTGACCAATGAGGTGTTGCGTGTTGGCGAGTTGCATACTATTTGCTTGGCGTGCTCTTGCATTGCATGTTGCGGTGAGGTTAGAAGTTCTGCCCATTCCTTTTTTTATTATTTGAAAAAGGGGGCATTTTTGGTTGAAGCCATTTTTTTTAGGATTCGTTTTCTTTTTGAGTACATCATTAAAAAGATGGGTGTGTTCCCAATATATTGTAATTCATTTGTTGTGCTTGTTAATATGAAATAAATGTGTCAAAATGTAATTTTATTGTCAGTATTAATTATTGAAAGTGCTTTCTCTTTTTATGGACTTAGTGTTCCTTGAGAGTAATCGAAAACCCCATTTTGATTTGGAACTTGAGTGAAACCACTATACGAAAGTACTGTCGGTTATCACACTTGGCACACTTTGCATGATCTTTACTTAACAACTAGTAGCAGAGATCTTTGTACGAGGTTTGCCTTTTAAGTTTTTACAAAAATTTGGACAAAAATAATTTTTTGGGTTTTTTTACTGTTTTATTGCTTTTCAAAATATTCGCCTTTAAAATTTATATACTTTTCCATGTGTTCAAGCCAATTTTTGAAATTATTTCCGCTCTGAAGTTGATATATCAGAAACATGGTTTTGGAAGTCATCAACATCGCTTTGAGGTGATGAAAATCGCTGCCCACGCATTTTTGTTTGACATAAGAGAACAAGAAAAAGTCGTTAGGTGACAAATCAGGAGAATATATGCAATGGGACATTAATTACACATTTTTTCATTAAATAATAATTTTACGGGTTCTTTGAGAGTTGTCGTTGTCGTGCTGAAGAATGATGCGTTGATTTTTGTTTTTCCTGATTTTGTGGACTTTTGGCAAACAAATTTCTGTTTACGTTTTGAAACACATTTCTGGGGATTAGACTTAACAGTTTCTCAATCCTATAAAGAAATGGTTTATATATGTTGTATAAGGTTGAAGAAACAAGCAATCATTATCTAGAAAGTGTTTCGTGAACGAACAACTTTCGTGGGATTAAGATCATTGTAAAACACCCAAACAGTATGTTATTTAGTTTCCGGTTCATACGAAGATATCCAAGTTTCCTTGCTTGTAACTATGTTGTATACAGATTTACACCAATTTGCAAGAGCTTCTTTTTGAGCTTTTGTCAAATTGTGTGGACTCCATCCGAAACAAATCCTTTAGCACTCTCTTATTTCGTTCAAAATTGAATGCATTGCAGTCTGTGATATGCCAAAGAATGTTTCTATCTCACGATATGTGACATGCTGATCTTCTTCCATCATCTTGCGTATAACATAGGTATTCTTTGGAATTACTACCAGTTTGGTTACCCTTCACGAGATTCATCATTGACTGAAGCACGACCAGAACATAATTCTGTAAACCAATAATATACTGTCTTTTTTAACACTTTGACTGCCAAGCCAAAATTGCAAATGTTCAAAACGGGGCCAAACTTTTTTTTTGTGTAATTTGTATTTTTTCAACATAAAACTATATATAAAAACAATATTTCAAAACAAACAATATTTTAAAACAAACTCTCTCTATTTATATATATTCCCTTTTTTGTTGCATTATCCAAATATTTAATTTTTCATAAAACTTAGCTCATAAAATCGTCACATATACCAATTTGCGCAAACCACGTATACCTAACACATCGTAGGGAGCCCAACAATCAAACTCCAATACGATTTTCACGTAACTGATAACATCTTTGATAGCCATGGCCTGAAGTGTTAAAACACCATGGCTATCATATCGGATAGCCAGTGTCTCAACGGAAATATCACTGGATATCACATATGATAGCCATGGCAGTCAAAGTGTTAATGGTGCTTCACTACCATAAGTTTTACAAAGCTATTCTATGCTTTCTTGTCAAGTTAGTCCTTTTTTAAAATCATAAAAATATCCTCCAACCGAAACCTACACTAGTTATCTCCATTCTTCACTCACTTGCCTCTTTTAAACATTCACTATAAACAAAAAAAGCAGACGATTTCTAAGATGCCACTGATTTCAAGATAAAAAAGTGTGAATTTTACAAATATCTTTAAGATAAATTTCATTACCGTCATCTATTGGCCGTTTGTAAAAACTTGGCGATACTTACGAATAGCTTATCATGGCGACCTTCGTAAGTGATATTCCAAACCTCAAAGTATCAACAACAGTAAATTTTTATTATAAAACTAGAATTTTTAATCCTATGCTTCTTTGAATATACTACATTGGTTTCCTTTTGATATAGTTCATGTATAAGCACCTCATATACTAATCCTCTTAAATATTTAATATATAAAACCTATCGTCTCTATAAATCTTTTATTTGATCTTTTATGAGACACGAAACTGAATGCATTATCTATTTTAATGCGCATACACGTATAACTTTAATGATATAGTTGTTTTCAACTACACGCAATCAATATCAAGTAGTAGCTTTCGTCCTAATGAGCCCTACTTTAAATACAGCATTGTCTGTAGAATTTCCAATTAAGTGTCAAGCTAATTAAGTGTTAAGGTATATTGCTAAATTCCCAAGCGTATTCATGTTTGATTTCACTTTTGAAAACAGCATAAGATTTAATTTTTGGATTTACTAAAGTAGCACGCTTCTTTATAAATGCGTAATGAATATAAAGAAGGAATTCTATTATTATTTAACAGAATTGTTTATTTTATTGTTAAAGTGAACGAATAAAATGTAATTAGGTATCTAGCATTCCTAATATTATGAAACTAAGAAAGTAAAAAGAAATTAGATCAGGTTGTTTTAATGTTTTATTTTAATTCACTTCGCTGAAATTTTAAAATTTACATTTCTTTGGCCGTTTTGTTTGATCTTTTAGTATATTTGGTACAACCATCAATGAATGCGAGTGAAAACACAAAAACATAATTAATTAGTTAGTTATTCTTTATTATTTATCAGAGTTGTATTCATTTCTTTATTCATGGCATTTTATCATTGATAAAGATAAAAAAAAAGAAATTCAAAATATGTCATACAGAATAATAATTTCACTTTTGTGTAAGGATTATTTTATGTGAAAAAGAAAACATATTTTACTGAAGAAAAAGAAACACAGTAAATTTTTAGAAGAAGGTTATAAATATTTATATTACTTTTAAAAACATGTGGTAAGGAATACTGTAACATGCTACAACAAAATGTCTAGACCGAACTGCATTGTAGAGGTAATTACTTCTTAGAAGCAAAACATCGCTCTTAAATAGAGTTATATTTTCTTGGAATTTCTAAAGTTAAATTTCGGTTTCTATTTCGCACTTGTGAAACGTCCGAATCATTCATTAAAATTGATTATAGTTGTATGTGTGTAAAAGAATAAACATTGTGAATGCAATACACATTTTAATATACCCACACTCGAAACTTTTTCTTGAAGCTGTACTCTACAACGTAAATTTTCAGCAATCTATTTCAGGAAACTTTATTATCATTTTCTGCGTAGTAAAATCTTTCAGTTACTCTTTTCTCAAAAAATATTTCTCGTTCTGTTAACACAACTGATTAATTCATGAGTTCCATTTTTTTGCTCTTGTCACCGTAAAACCTTATAAAACTCAGTGGATAGTAATCATTTTACGAATCCCATACTAAATTAATGTTCTCACAAACTATATTCCTTTTTCCCTCTTTTCCTCTGACGTTCTATCGTAAGTTATTAATATTTAAGCACATAGGCCATATATTTAACTCACTTCCTTTAATTAGTTTAAACTTATTTTTCTGGATCCAATTATAACCATAAAAAAGTTAAGTGTACACACTCTACAGATTGAAAAATTTAATACGATATGGGTATTAGATAATCTGGTAAAGTAGCATTTGACTGAAAATATAGTAAAATTTATGCCAGATGAAAAATATTTGTAGAAACGTATGTCAGATTTTTGTAGCTTTGTAGCCATTTATAAAAAATTAAAAATAAATGGCGAATGAAAGGTGTGTGCAGTAAATACTTTTTCTAATGTAATTCCAATATCCACACTGCTTACAAGTGAAATAAAGGTAAGTTTAAAGGAGAAATGTAAGTTTTTCCATATCTATATTTTTAAGTTATTTATTATTCATTAACACCATGAAAAAAATCCCAAAATAGGAAAATGAAAAGTTGAAGTTCAAATAATTGTAACATTTTGCCAAATTGAAGAATAAAGAACATTATATTGCAGATAATGATTGACTTTCAGAAATTTAGTTTAGTTTATTACATTAAAAAATATGTCAAGTCAAAGCAATAACTTTATCAAATTTTAATCTGAATAATATACTTAAAAAACATAGCAATAGAAAAAACAATGTTTATATATATATATATATATATATATATATATATATATATATATATATATATAATATCTTAAACAATTACACATTTGATTTCATATATAAAAACTTCTTTATTGTAATCCTGCTGTCCATGGCGATGCCATTTAGATATCCTTTGTTCTCATAATTTTTCACGAAAAACATGGAGGATGTTATTTTTAAGAATTTCTTTTGCTTTTAACGTTGTTTTAACTATTTTTAATCATAACTCGCTTAATTCTTAACCCCCATTTTTAAACTAGACACACACACACATATATATATATATAATATATATATATAGGGTGTCCCAGCAAGATACGGTAAACTCTGCACAGACAGATTCGTTGTTCGGAATACATAAAAATAAAGCCCAAAGAACTGTACCTCATCGATTTGTAGTTTTCATAAAAAATACTAGAGAAAATTCAGGACGTCATGTCCGGTTTACATAAAAAACCTTTATTCTAAATATGAACATCAGTACTCGCATAATTTTAAATAGACAGATGTTCGAAATATCCCCCTCGAAAATGGAGGTAAGCATGCGTGAGTCGTGGAATGTTTGATTTTCAATCGTTCTAGCATCGTAGTGTTCAAGAAAGTAAACGCACTGTGAAGAAGATAACCTAAATCCATTTCTGAAGTAACTGGGTCTGAAACCAATTCCTTTAGATGGCTCTATAGGGAGAAATCTAAAGAGGTCCGAACTGGAGATCGTGGTTGGCATGTAATGGGACCCCGAAGCCCAATCCAGTGACGTGCCTATTCGATATCAAGCGAATGAAGCACAAGAGATCTGAAGTGTACCTGAGCTCTATCCTGCTAGAGCCACATACCACGTATTGCGGCTAAGGGCATTTCATCTAGGACATCACTTAATACATCCCGAAGAAATATCAAGTACGAATGTCTCGTGATCCGTTTAGGCAGCAGATATGGTCCAATTAATGGTTGACTAGAGGTCATCCCCCACATTTACAGACCAGGTCCTGATGTCTCTGCGTGCGAATTGCATGAGGATTGGAGACGGACTACGAATGACTTTTAGAAATATTGATGACCCCATTACGAGTATATCTTGTCCTTCTACAAGATACTTGCAATTAAAACATCGACTTCATGTTGTTGCAATAACCATTCACAAAAGTCAGTGCGTCGGTGAAAATCACCTGGATAGAGATCTTGAAAGGTTCTGTAAGAATATGGGTACAGCCCCTCTCCAGTAATAGCCCGTACAGAGTATAGTGGTTCATATTGATGTCCATGGCTAGCGAGCATATGCTCAACTCAGGAGATTCTTCTACCCTCCGAAGTATTCCACCTTCCTGTGCTGACGTAAGCGCACTGTGCCTTCTTCACCAACGTCGTGCATATTGCTTGTCGGGTACAAGTTTCAATTATTTCGCAGTCTGTCGTCCAAACTGAGGGTCACATTTACATTGGGAGAACGACGTGATGGTTATCGACGAGAATACTCCCTAACAGTTAGTAACGAATTATGATTACATTCACCGAAGATTAAGTGCATATCGGAAATTTTCGATACATTATCACGTGTAGATTACCAGTTTCTACTACATCCTTTAAATTACAATTCTTACAACTGCTTGAATTCATTTCAAGAGTCTCAATATGCGCCTTGGACATCTTCCTAAGTTAATTTATGCAAATAGTAAAATAAATGTGCACAAGTCTACTAACGTTAGCAAATGGCTAGCAAAAATTAAGTTACTTAATGTCTAATTGCTATTTCCTTTAGAAATGATGATTATCCTTCGTATAAAGGTTTTATTTCGTAAATCGGATATGACATTATTAAAATTTCTCTCGTATTTTTTTCGAAAACTATGGAGCGTATAGTTACAGTTTCTTGGGCATTTTTATGTATTCCAAACAATGAATCTAGCTGGGCAGAGTTTATCCGGTTTTACCCTGTATATATATATATATATATATATATATATATATATATATATCAATTGTAATAATACATTTTTTTGGTTTCTATTATAAATATATATATATAACTTATATATATATATATATATATATATATATATATATATATATATATATATATATATAAGTAATAATATCAATATCTAAGCCCTAATATCTATCCAAAATTATCCCTTTTCCCCATTCATTATTCTAGATCTTAATTTCTTCTCTTTATTAACCATATTTCCCAGCCAATTTTAACGAGGATGTTTTCATTCCTTCAACCAAACCTGAAATTTTTTCTATGATTTCCAAAAGAGAAAATGATATATAGCTTGCATTTTTAATTAGAAAGTTATAACTCTCCCAGGAAAAATCTATAATGATCAGCAATAATGCTCCTCTGAAACGCCACACTTTAGCAGATGGCTCTAATCAAAGGTTACTTTCTATAAGCAAATAACACTTGCCTCAGCATTTTCCCACACACGGGTTTTGGTCGTCTCTCGCAGAAGGTTGGCATTAGAGAGAGAGCGTTCTGACACCGTCCGGTTCAGACGTCTCTGGATTCTGTGCTATTTTGATCGGATGAAATAAAGATTACGTTCGGCCACGACGAATTATGTGTTTATTTCGAACAGACGATTAGCGGGACACTTGGCAGCCCAGCATGCCCGGGCTGAGGAAAATAATAGGGGCAATTTCAAAAGAAGTCTTCAAGTGTAAAATTTGGTGTGTTAGTCCCCTATTATATTGTTATATATATATATATATATATTATATAATAAATATATATATATATATATATATATATATATATATATATATATATATAAATATATAAATATATATATATATATATATATAAAATAAATTTATATATATATAATATATATATAATATATATATATATATATATATATATATTATATATATATATATATATATATATATCTATATATAAATATATGAGAACACCATGTTATATATTTGACGATAAATGCGCGTCTGATTTGTTTTTTATATGTGTACAATATATATCTATCCATAATGGTTTATTTGGTTGGTTTGGAGTGCTAAGTCTGCTTTTTTACTACATAACTATCTACATGTAAAAAATATTGTTAGTAACCTTTCTTTTAGCCTTGAATTAGTGAAATTTATCGCAAAAGATTTTTATATATAATAGCCTTAGATGTTTGTCTGTCCTGAATTAATATCCATATTGGATTCTTGATGAGTTAGTACAAATCGAAATCCTTGCCTAACCCATTTTTCTAGAATTTAATGCCATTATTTCAAGACCTATTTATGTTAAAATCATTGATTAAAATTCTTAATTTGCAGAAAAAAAAAAATAAATATAAATAAAATTTTTTTTAGCATAGGAGTATTTTTATCCTTTAATATTCAAATAATTTCTTATTTTAAATTACTTAAATATGTCTGCATTATTTTCATATTTTTTATCACTGAAATTTAGATTATATAAATAATTCTCTTTTTATATGGTAAATTTTCAGATTATACATATGTGATAACTTTAAATTAATCTGTTGAAGCAATGAAAATTTTATCTGTATTAACAATAAATTCTATTCTAGGGTACAGTAGAAATAAGTTTTATTCCTTTACTTATTAATTATGTAAAAAATAAGACTTAAAATAATTTCGACGTAGCTAAGACAACTTTGGATTATTCTAAAATTAAAATTTTTAACGTGATTTCTGCATTAACAGACGGGATATTAAAGAAGTATAAGATAACAAATTTTAATCGTTTAAGATAATTCTCATCGAAAAAAGAAACCATTTTTTTTTACCTACCTCATAGAGTACTTTCTGGAAAATGAAAAATTTTACTTATCATGTCATATGACTGGCTATATGCTAGTCAGAGTACGAAACAAGGCCTGGCAATTAAAAATATGGGTATTTCTTCCTTGAAATTGGTAGAAATATTTTTATTGGTTACACAGTTATATACATACACAAATTATAATGTCATAGATATTGTTTTAGATATTATTAAGAAATAAAGTATATAACTGGAAAACACTGATTACTCTTTCATACTCATAGTAAAATACAGCTATGATTGATAATTTGTCTTCTGTCAGAATGCAATAGATGTAAGTAATTCTCAGTACGGATAATATAGGAGCTCCCATGAGAATTATACATCTAAAAGTAAAGTAAGCTTGAAAGATATAACCATATGGTCAATGTTGTAAAATGCAACTATCAATGGTTATTTGTTTTGTATCAGGATGCAATAGATGGAAGTAACTTACAGTACGGAGAATATAGGAGCTCTCAGGAGGATTACTCATCGATAAGTGAAGGATAGCTTGGAAAAAATATAACCAAATGGTTAATGCTGTAAAATGCCGTTATTAATGATACTTTATTTATTATCAGAATGTTACAGATTGGAGCAACTCTCAGCATACAGAATATAGGAGTTCTCATGGGGATTATACATCGAAAAGTGAAGTAAGCTTGAAAGATATAACCAAATGGTTAATGTTGTAAAATGCGGCTATCAATGATTATTTGTTTTGTATCAGAATGCAATAGATGGAAGTAACTTTTAGTGTGGATAATATAGGAGCTATCAGGGGATTACTCATCGATAAGTGAAGGATAGTGTGAAAAGAATATAATCAGATGATTAAGGCTGTAAAATCCAGTTATTAATGATACCTTATTTGGTATCAGGATGCTACAGATTGGAGTAACTCTGAGTACGGAGAATATAAGAGCTCTCATGGGGATTATACATCGAAAAGTGAAGTAAACTTGTAAGATATAACTAAATGGTTAATATTGTAAAATGTAGCTATCAGTGGTTATTTATTTTGTATCAGGATGCAATAGATGGAAGTAACTTTTAGTACAGAGAATGTTGGGACTCTCAGAAGCATTACACCCCCGAAAACTGAAAAATGTTTGAAAGATATAAACAAATGGTTAGACTATGTTTAATACTCTGAAGAATAGGAAATGAAAATAAAGTAATTATGTTGTTTTTAGGAATAATTAAATTTTTAACATATCTCCTGTTTATAAATGTATATACATACACAATAAATTTTATAAATCTCTTTCTTGTAGCAAATAAATACGCATTTTCGTCTATTATTGTTACATAGTAATATAAAACCGGTAGTCGTAAAACTTGTTTACATAACTTGTTACATAAAGACATAGGCAAATGAATGACAGTGCAATTTCTCTAATCATAAATCGATAAGATTCTAATGAAAACAAATTTTTGGAACTGTCTCCGAACATTTCTAGGAATTTTTTGTTTTGTTTCTGTATCAAAATGAGTAGTTTCTGGAATTTCTCGAAATTCCTTGATTCTTTAAACAATATATCTTTTCACAGAATCTCTTTATTTGTTACTATTTTAAGTATTGTCATTATTCTCAGTAAAAACAAAAGATAGTAAACCACAATGTAATTGTACATTTTGCTGAGTGTCAATTTAAGAACTGTCGTTCTGTTAACGACTGAGGCATGAGAGATATGTTACAGAGTTAAAACTGGGAATAACACAGACCAATAAAAATAAATGAATCTCACTAGTTTTAAATAATCTAAACTTTAAATTACTATTAAAAGCTAAATTGTTTGGTTTTTGTTTTGGAGAAGTCAAATTTTTTGAAGTAAGGTAGAATAAATGTTTAAGTACATTAAAAGAATCTAATGTTATATATTACCTTGTACGCAAATTAAATTAAAATCACGATTTTATTTTGATAGTGTGTTTGTTTGATTAGCCTGAAGCTCTAAAGTCTACTTTTAGCTTACGAGGGTTAATGAGACCATTAGATTTTTTGATAGAGTGATGCGACTTCAGAAACATAGTTTGCAATTTCTCTTCAATTAGTTTTCTTTCTGAATGTAACACTGTTGACTGAGTAGAGCTTAAATGTAACTGACTACTTTAAAATACAATGAAATTTCTCATTACATGGATATTAACACTAAAATCCTGATTAGTTTCACATTCGAGTATAACCGGTACACAGTTAAAAGAATGGTTTCTTACTTCTTGATTGATGTAGTCAGAAAATGACGGTTTTAATATCGTGGCATCAATATCACATTGTTATACAAAAGCTTAATGCACAATTGGATGTTACATAATAAACTAACCCTTGGTTTTGACTCCTGAAAACCTTGGACTTGGAAGCAAATATGGGTAATTTCAGTTTTACATTATAAATAATCTCTAGATTTATATTTTAGGATTAACTCACACAAGATAAAGTATAGATATAGTTATAACTTATCTGAATAATAGAAGAGCTAACAATTATTATATTCTTCTAAACATATTTAAATAAATCTTACGATAATAAAAAGTGTAATCTGGTAAAATATGCAGTTAAAAAGTGAAGAAAGTTATACAGAGCTATTTACCAATACATATGTTCATACCAGTTATAATTTGTCTAATAAAAGCTTTTGTGTTAAAGTAGCATAACGCTAGGATAACCCTACTTTAACAAATCCTACTTTATGCCAGGTAAATAGTGATCCAGGTTTTTGCCTTGAACCCTATTTTGGCTATTGATTGTCGAATAAAATCATTTTGGTTGTTGATTTGCTGACTAACCCTAATTTAACAAATCGTACTTTACCCTCTTACCTAAGTAAGTAGGGGTTCAGGCTTCTGCCTTGGACTCCTATATTGGCCATTGATAAGCTAATCAAACTATTTTGATTACTGTTTAGCTGTCTAAATCTACTTTACCCAAGGCAAATAGGGGTCCAGGCTTTCGCCTTAGACTACTATTTTAGCTATTGGTTGGCTGATTAAATGTTAAAAGAATTTAATGGTAGTGAATGAGGATGATATATAGTTCCTTTTGCGGAAGGCTATACTAAATTAAAATATTTGGAATCGAGACGTTTGCAAAAGAACAAAATAAATAAGAATCTAAATATCTCGGTAACCTGTGAAATAAATTTAAAATTAAGAGAAAAACTTTTGCACTTCAAACTGGAAGGAATATTTCTGGTAGGAATTCGATTCTAAAAAAAATGTGACAATTAAAATATTAAAATTTTTATGTAATTTAGGTCTGAATATATATAATCAAGCCTGTCCATGAGTTTTATACCCCACTTAGAAAAAAAAAATGAAGATATCTCATTGTTTGTCCCTCTCTTCTATGCGTGGAAGTACTTAGTGGGGATGGAGAGCCTAAACATAAAAAATTTGATATAGAAAACTTTTATTTTAGTTATAGAATCAGATAGTAAGTTAGTAAATGGAATTTGATTTTGCTTTTAAAATGCTTAATGCAGCAAAAGTTTGGTATCACTTCCTAGAAAATTTATGATAATAATATGACAACCAAAATATTAAAATCTTTATGTGATTTGAGTCTGAATATGTATAATCAAGCCTGTCCATGAGTTTTATACCCTACTTAGAAAAAAATAAATGAAGATATCTCATTGTTAGTCCCTCTCTTCTAATCGTGGAAGTACTTAGTGGGGATGGAGAGCCAAACCTTAAAAAATTTGATATAAAAAACTTTTATTTCAGTTATAGAATCAGATAGTAAGTTAGTAACTGGAATTTGATTTTGATTTTAAAATGCTTAATGCAGCAAAAGTTTGGGTTCACTTGATAGAAAATTTATGCAGCATGTTATCAATAGTTATAAATCATTTTCATACGAGGAACTTTGCAATTTAATATAGATTCTGCTTATTGTTATTTATGCTTTAGTTAGAAATAAATTATATGAATTTAAATCAATGATTATATTGGTAGGTACTATCAAAGTGAAAATAAATCTAAAAAAACACCCAACTGGTGAAATTTCATATTAACATGGTTTATGGAGATGACAAGTTAGTTGAAACTATAACAACAGATACTAAACTGAAAGTACATGGAGATCGTAAGAGAGAAATAAAGAGGGTAGAGTGTTATTCTAATAAAAATAGTGATAAAATTTACAACACCAGTAATAAACTTACACAAAAAAATTCAGTTTACCAGTTGCTGGCAGTGTTAACAGCTATTATGTTGGTAATTACTTAGACTAAGTGTATAAAGCTATGCATATTTTGAAGGGCAGTTACTCAGCAATAAATAGCCTGCAAAAAATAACATTAAGGTCGAAAATAATAATGACTAGTATAAAAAAAAGTTGTTTTATGAATTTATGAATAATGTTATAACCGAGAATAAAAATGAATATCCTCTCACTAGTCATTACTTTGTACAAAAAATGTTATCTGGTAATAAAAATTCAAGAAGGTACATAAAAAACATGTGGTAGAATAACAATTAACGGTTCGTGATATTTCTCATTCTTTATCATTTAAATTCCTAAGCATGATAAATAAGAAAAAGAAAAAAATGTCAAAAAGAACAACTTCTCTTTTCTAAAAAAAATAAGAAGGGAAAAATAAAACTTCTTTCTTATCACAAAATATAATGAAGAAGGATAAAGAAACGAATACACTTTAAGCAATACGGATTTACTGCTCGTGGGATTTAAAGTTTTTATAACGTTTAAAGCAGAATGTCAGAAATGAAATGTTTTCAGGATATATACTCCCACAAAAAACACTTAAAATGTTCCAAAATTGCATCTGTAGCCTTTTTTTCTTAGCTATGACTTAAACAATGACATTGAAAGATTTCAAAGTAAGACGGTTAGAATCACAACTATTGCAACACAGTAGCTTAAGTGTGAATCTCTGGAATGTTTAAAAAAGATTTTGAACAGCACCTATAAATCTCTAAATCGTTTGAAAGTGTCTATAAAAATGTGTTTCTCTTTTTGTAATTTATCAAAACATTTAGCTATTTTGTAGGATTATTTCAGTTTGACAAAAAATGTTCTGTCTGGATTAGTTGAAAATTTTAAAAATTCCAAATATTTATTAGGAAACAGATTTGTGAATGAAGAACAATATTGTGTTGATAAGATAATTTTATTTACTAAAGAAGATTTTTAAGGTTTTAAAAAAAATTTTTAAACAAGGAATTAAGGAATGTTTTTCAAATGGACAATAGACATTCTAATTCACAGAATTCTCTAAGATTCACGAAAGGATTTTTGTCCTAAAAAAGCAAACTATGCAAGTTAATTACAACGAAGCTAAATTTTTAAAATGAAATGAATGTGTCACTTGATTAAAGTCTCTTTTAGATTAAATATAGTTTTAAAACTCAGTATTTTTTAATTTTTGACATTTTTTTCTAACTAGGGATTGTTGCATTTTCCTTCTTCTTTCTTAAAGTATTAGGTACTGTCTGTAGATGTGTTTGTTATAAAACTGAATACGCTTTTGTTTAATGTTCAGTATTTCCCCTTCCAATACTCCCAGCTTCTTAATTGACACGACAGTTTATATTGGGCCAAGATCTTCTGCTGGAGATTTATCATGATAATATACTGGGTGATCTAAAAGAAACTTCCCCTATATGTGAATCCATAGGCGTCGAACTGTTTAACCAATCGGTATGAAAATTTAGATATAGTTATTTGAATATATGAGGTCCAGATTGTGATCATTTAAAACAATAAACTTCTCATAGTTACGGTTACAGTGACAAAATTTCGACATTTTCGAATGGCAACTCCCAACTTTTTCGTATGCATATTGATCAGAGCATAGTAAAATCATAAATGGCGTTGGAATGAGCCACGTAAGGCATAAATGGGCGGCGTAAAACATTTGCAAATAATAGCATCTTAAAGAACCAATCACATTAAAAGGGAAGGTGTATTGATGCGCGAAAGGACACGGATTAGCACAAACATGAAGAAACAATCTTCCTACATTGTTTATATCGCAAGCAGCACTTTGCAAGAGTATTTTGTGACTGGTGCTTCTATTGCCTATCCCAGTGAATTATGAAAAGTTCGTCAATACATCTTCCCTTTTATTGTGATTGGTCTTTTACGATGCTCTTCTTTGCAAATATTTTACTAAACCAATTTACGGCATCCATGTCTTGTTCTAACGCCATTTAAGGTTTTTCCATGCTCTGATCAATTTAAACACGAAAAAAAGTAGGTGTTGCTATTCGAGCATTTCGAAATTTTTCACAGTAACAGTAACTGGGAGAGATTTATTGTTTTAAATCATCACAATCTCGACCCCATGCATTCAAATAACTATATTTTAACTTTCATTTCGATGGGTTGAACAGTTCGACCCCTAGGGACTCATTTATAGGGGAAGTTTCTTTTAGACCACCCTGTAATATTCGCACTTGTCTGCCATTTCGTTACACCTATTGCTTTAAAATTTTATTCAACTGACAGCATCCGACAAAGTTTAGACCTTCTTCTGTTACAGGACGTAAAATTGGCGATGAAAATGGATTTATCTCGTCCATCCTTTTGATAGGAGCAGCCTAGTCTATTATTCACATATTCTTTTATTCTATCGGATTCTATAAAGTTTCTATAAACTTCTACGTTCAAAAGTCGTAACCAAATACCATTTTTTTTAGCACCACGAAGAATGCTTCTCAGAACCTTTCTTTCGAAAGCTGCAATTTTGTATTTCCAATATATATTTATTACATATTTATTTATAATCTTCATTTGTATTCTCCATTATGGTTAAAGTTACCAACCGTAGATTAGGATTGGCCTAAAGATAATTTTAGAGACAATGAGTATCTTATGAGTTTCTATATGCTCCATTATATAGTTATTACATATTTATTTATAATCTTCATTTGTATTCTCCATTATGGTTAAAGTTACCAACCGTAGATTATGATTGGCCTAAAGATAATTTTAGAGACAATGAGTATCTTATGAGTTTCTATATGCTCCATTATATAGTTATTACATATTTATTTATTATCCTCACTTGTATTCTCCATTATGGTTAAAGTTACCAACCACGGATTAGGATTGGCCTAAAGATAATTTTAGAGACAATGAGTATCTTATGAGTTTCTATATGCTCCATTATATAGTTATTACATATTTATTTATTATCTTTACTTGTATTCTCCATTATGGTTAAAGTTACCAACCACGGATTAGGATTGGCCTAAAGATAATTTTAGAGACAATGAGTATCTTATGAGTTTCTATATGCTCCATTATATAGTTATTACATATTTATTTATTATCTTCATTTGTATTCTCCATTATGGTTAAAGTTACCAACCACGGATTAGGATTGGCCTAAAGATAATTTTAGAGACAATGAGTATCTTATGAGTTTCTATATGCTCCATTATATAGTTATTACATATTTATTTATTATCTTCACTTGTATTCTCCATTATGGTTAAAGTTACCAACCACGGATTAGGATTGGCCTAAAGATAATTTTAGAGACAATGAATATCTTATGAGTTTCTATATGTTCATAATATAGTTATTACATATTTATTTATTATCTTCATTTACCTTTTCCATTATGGTTAAAGTTACCAACCACAGATTAGGATTGCCCTAAAGATAATTTTAGAGACAATGAGTATTTGATGAGTTTCTATATGATCCATTATATAGTTATTAAATATTTATTTATTATCTTCACTTGTATTCTCCATTATGGTTAAAGTTACCAATCACGGATTAGGATTGGCCTAAAGAGAATTTTAGAGACAATGAGTATCTTATGAGTTTTTATATGCTCCATTATATATTTATTACATATGTATTTATGATCTTCATATGTACTCTTCATTATGGTTAAAGTTACCAACCATAGATTATTATTGGCCTAAAGATAATTTTAGAGACAATGAGTGTATTATGAGCTTTTCTCTGAGAAAAACAAAATTTTAAAAAGGAACGAAATCAAAATATTTCTTGGTTAGGTAATATAATGTCATTTTGGATTTCAGAAATAATGTCATAATTTGATAAGATCCAAGGTAAACATGTTCCAGTTTCAAATGCATAAGGGTCAATTTATGGATGATTGAAGCCATAGACAATAAAATTAAACAAAATATAAAACTAACTAAGTAATTCCTTAAGAATAAATAACTATTTTATACTAGCATATAGCATGTCATATCACGGAATCTGTTTTCCAGAATTGTAATGTACTCTATGATGCAGATAAAAAAAGGGCTTGTTATTTTGGTTGAGAATTATCTGGTAAACACTCAATACTTTGTTCATCTCCATACTCTTCTAAGGTTTCCTGATACTGTGAATGCAGTTTAGAATCACGTTGAATTCATTTAGAAAGATAATTCAAAGTTTTCTTAGCTATAACAAAATATTGTTAAGTTATTCCCGATTTTTCTTGTCACAGTAATTAATGGAAGTAAAGGAATGACACTATCATTTCCAATAAAGCCTGTAGGTAAACATAATTTGTTGCGAATACCGGTGATAAAATTTTTATTGCAACAAAAAATAATCTATGATTAAATTTAAAATTTTTACGTACGTACTAAATCTATTATATAACCCAAATATAAAAGGAAATTATTTGCTTCATATGAAAGTTCAGTGAAAAAAAATATGAAAATAATTCAGACGATATTTAAATAATTAAAAATAAAAAATGATTAAATGAGATGGTTAAAGGAATGACGTCATAATGCTAGAAAAAATGCTATTTCTATCTATTTATTGTGTGATAAATTGATAAATTTAATCACCTTCTATTAACCGGGGAAAATAGGGATAGAAATAATGACATTAAATGCTGGAAAGAAGGGGGAAGAGGTGGATTTTGAATGTTGCTAACCCTAACTCATCAAGAAATCAATATGGATGGCTCTGTCCATTCCAGGTCCAACAGCTTTATAAATTCGAGGACAGACGGACAGATAACTTAGGCTATTATTGTATAGGGGATAGGTCTTATTCAACATAAATGTAATACGATACCTAAATTTGTTTCTTTGTAATTTGTGAATATACAGTAAAAAGTAATTCGCTATTATGTAGTGAATGAGAAACATGTTTAATTAGTTTTCTTAGACTATTTACTTTGTATAAATATTTTCTTATTTGAATGAAAAATTCTTTCCTTGTAGATTTCAATGTCTTGTATATTTAACAAAATTCATTATTGATTCTTTGACAAATAATTTTATTAAAATGTTTAATGTTTTTAAAAAAGAAATTTGAGATCGCTTAAGGGAAACTCATCTTTAAGGAGTCTTAAGACTGTTAAATCGACAAAAAATTAGATTTTTCAGAAAAAAATATATCGATAATGGAATTCAGATCTAAACATTTTAAAACAACCCGAGTAAAAAATTTCCAATATTGAGGAATTATGCATAAAAATGTCTCAGCTGTCTCCTATAAATAAATTAAACTTAGAAAACTTCAATTTGTTTTTTCTCAAATTGTGATCTTTTTCATGTAACGCGCATGTTATCTTAAGAAGGTTTTAATATTTTTCCATGAAATATTTACAGATTGCATACAATTTAATTTTCATCCGATTCGATTGAATTTCAATTTTCTTGTGTATTTCCCAAAATATTTTTTCTGCAATGATAAAATATTAATTTTCCAGATATTTTTTTTAAAATACATATATGTAACTTAAAGATATACAAATTTGGTTCAAAGATAATTTGAGATGTTGTAGTATGTTTCAAAACAATAAGATTGTCTTTAACTTAATTATATTTTTGGTAATCTTGCGCG
The DNA here is from genome assembly GCA_032207245.1 of Pardosa pseudoannulata. NCBI lineage: Eukaryota > Metazoa > Arthropoda > Arachnida > Araneae > Lycosidae > Pardosa > Pardosa pseudoannulata. The sequence continues at coordinate 53,673,546 of CM063504.1, read as the reverse complement.
CTAGCCTTGATATCATTTTTGTTAAAGACAAAGTTTTTCTTTTTTAAAACTTTCTAACAAAAATATTTTGTTATGTTTCAGAAATGAATAAGATATGTGTTTATAGATAATAATTATTTCTGACTGTTAAAAAATTATGTTTGTAAAATTGGTAGTTTACAAGTAATGAGAAGTTGAAAATGATAATTATTTCAAAACAATTAGTGTAAAAAATTTTCTAATAATGAAAGGAGTTATGCATAAAAATGTCTGAGCTGTTTACTATAAACAAATTAAACTTACAAAACTTGAATTTGATTTTTCTCAAATTATTATTTTTTTCATGTAACGCTCATGTTATCTCAAAAAGTTTTTAATATTTTTTCATGAAATTTTTACAGATTATATACAATTTAATTTTCATCCGATTAAACTTAAAGTTTCTTGTATATTTCCAAAAATATTTTTTTGCAATGATGATATTTTAATTTTTCAGAAAATATTTTTAGAATTTTTTTAAATATATATATGTAACTTATTAAATACATATATGTAACAATTTGAATTTTCCAGAATTTATGTTTTCAAATTTGTTTTAAAAATACATATATGTAACTTAAAGTTATACAAATTTTAATTCAAAGATCTATTGAGATGTTGTAGTATGTTTTAAAACAGTAACATTGTATTGAACTTAATTATATTTTTAGTAATCATGAGCTATAACCTTGATATCAATTTTGTTAACAACAAAGTTTTTCTTTTTTAAAAGTTTCTAACAAAAATATGTTGTTATGTTTCAAAAATGCATAAAATATATGTGTATAGATAATAATTATTTCTGACTATGTTAAAAAATTATGTCTGTAAAATTGGTAGTTTACAAGTAATGAGAAGATGAAAATGATAATTATTTCAAAAAATTCAGTGTAAAAAATTTTCTAATATTAAAAGGAGTTATGCATAAAAATGTCTGAGCTGTTTACTATAAACAAATTAAACTTACAAAACTTGAATTTGATTTTTCTCAAATTATGATTTTTTTCATGTAAAGATCGTGTTACCTCAAAAAGTTTTTAATATTTATTCATGAAATTCTTACAGATTGTATACAATTTAATTTTCATCTGAATGAAATTCAATTTTCTTGTACATTTCCCAAATTACTTTTTACAATAATAATATTTTAATTTTGCAGAAATTGTTTCTCAATTTTAAAGAAAATACAAATAAGTAACTTATTAAATACATATATGTAACAATTTTAATTTTCCAGAATTTTTTTTCAAATTTGTTTTAAAAATACAAATATGTAACTTAAATATATACAAATTTTGGTTCAAAGATGTATTGAGATATTTTAGTATGTTTCAAAACAATAAGAATGTCTTTAACTTAATTATATTTTTAATAATCATGCGCGTTATCCTTGATATCAAACACAATAAAATTTTTCTTTTTTAAAACTTTCTAACAAAATTATTTTTTTTATGTTTCAGAAATGAATAAGATATGTGTGTATAGATAATAATTTTTCTAACTATATTAAAAAATTACGTCTTTAAAATTTATAGTTCACAAGTAATGAGAATATGAAAATAATAATTATTTTAAAACAATCAGGGCGAAAAAAAATTTTCAATATTGAGAGGAGTTAAGCATAAAAATATCTCAGCTGTTTACTATAAATAATTTAAACTTACAAAACTTGAATTAAATTTTTCCCAATCTCTAACAAAAATATTTTTTTATGTTTTTTTTTTTTTAAATTTTCCCCAATCTTTCTAACAAAAATATTTTTTTTTTATGTTTCAGGATTGAATAAGATATGTGTATAGATAATATTTTTTCTAACTATGTTAAAAATATGTCTGTAAAATTGATAGTTTAAAAGTAATGAGAAGTAGAAAATGATAATTATTTTACATTTTTTTGACTTTTAAAACGATCCTTAAACAAGTTTAAATGTGAGATTTTTCTTTTTCCACATTATCATACTTTTTTAATTATTCTGATAAATACGTGGAATTTTCAGAATTTATTCTCTTTTTAATTAGTTCCTTCTGCTGAATTTAACTTGTTTCTAAAGAATAAGAACTCTTTATATAAAATGGAATGTAAGAACTTATTTTTAAAAATATAAAAGTTTTCCCAGAATTACAATATCACAAAGTGAGAATAATTAATAATTTTTGCCTTTATCTAAACAGAAATAATTAAGTAAAAAATCTCCATCAATTTTAATTTTTAATTCATATTAGAAATACACTAGTTGCTTAAATTTTCGAAAAAGCTAAAATATTGTTTAAAAATCTTAAAGTCTATGAACACTAAATGAAATAAACAAGAATGTAAAATTAGGTACAGTTTCTTCGTAGAAAAATCACAATTTTTAGTTAATTACATTTAAAGTTTTTACAGTTTCATTAAAAGCTGTGATATTAAATGAAAAGAATTTCTAATTTCACAAGTTCTAATTTAAATTTTTCAATTGGGTTTCTTTTAAACCATTCAGAAGTGTATTCAAAATAGAAATTAATAATGTAATTAGTAATTTTACTGTTATATACTACAGGCTAAAAGATTTCTTTTATAAAATCATTAACAATGGAAAAGGCTTACAATAATATGCCTTTTTAAAAGATGTGTGTTTTGTTAGTGTCTTAGACACATCGACAGATTTGGTCTTACAATAATTATATTTTGTTCAGACATTTTTTAATATCACAAATGGTCACTATCAAAATTCGAATATCTTCATTTCTAATATTTGTTACACTATCATGTAATATGATAGTACAACGAATATTAAATTGCCTTTGTTAGGCGATTTAGATCATTCTAAATAATATAATTAATATAAATAAAACCGGAAGTGAAATGCTTGGGATCTAAATCTGACCTCATCACATCTTTTACAAAGGAGAGAGTACCTATAAAAATTATTTGAATGGTTTCGTCCTGTTCGAGATTCTCGGGTGGGATACTGATCCCAGTCCCAGATTCGAATCATGCCTCTGTTCAGAACACTAAATAAGAATGTACATGTAATGAAGATTTTTCATGTCCCTTCATTACATATTTCCCTTGTGGGATATATATATATATATATATATATATATATATATATATATATATATATATATATATATATATTATATATATATATATATATATATATATATATATATATATATATATATATATATATATATATATATATATATATATATATATATATATATATATATATATATATATATATATATATATATATATATTAACCTACATTTAGCGCCTTTTGTTCGCATATTGCCGCTTGCAGGTGCAGCTTTTGCTGTCTTCTCATGGGTGCAATCTGTCTTTTAAACCAGAGCCGCCCCCTATTTGTGATTAAGTTTCGGACCGAGCATCCAATTCTGGCTCCTTGCGTCCGCAGTCCTTAAGCCTTTCGACCATAATTTGGGCCCATCGGCTCATATTCCGTCAGTTCTGTAGCCATCACTTTTGGTTTGGGATAAACAGCCGCTCCTTTGAAAGGTGCCACGTTGTGGTGTGTTGCCAAGTTCCGCTCCGCATCGTTTTGGGAAAATGTTCACCACCGGAGTTGCGCCTCACTTCGACTTTTTTTTTTTATTCGACGCTCGCCTTGTCTTGACATTTCATTGGTCAGAGCCGCAAGAACCCGTCTCTCTCCCTGAGAGCGCGGTGATTTCTTGACGCCTGGCTACCCTCTTGCTGGCTGTGTTTCGGCGCTTTTGGCTTGAGCACAGCCTAGAAGTTTTTGATAATTGGGCTGGTCAGAGAGAGTTTTTTTAGACCTTTTCGGACGGTTTTTAGTCCGGTCACCTTTTTCGTTGGAGCCTACCTTTTGGTCCCCGGCGACCCCCGTTATTTTTTTTTTTAATTTTTTTTACTATAAATGTACCAATTTTGCCCTGAGAAGTAGTTTTTAAAAACCAGACATAGAATAATAAGAATATGTATGAAATAACATATAAAAGTAAGAAATATTTTTAATGGATAAATAAAAAATAAATCGGAGAACCAAAGTCAGAGTTGGGTCTCACAGAGATTAACATTTTACAGCCTACATTCACGACTGTCTATCTAGCCTCCAATTAGAAAGACCTTTGTGGATAATGAGTCCCTAAGGATAAAAAGTTAAAAAGAGTCAGTGCCCAATTTGAATAAGCATAGTTTGCAGATTTAAACGTGAGAAATGACAGCCAGAATATGTACATCTCTGATTGAAAGATTTAAAGAGAAAGGACAGAGAGATCTTAAAAAGTAAGAAAAGATAGTTGGAGAACAGAGTTCGGGATTTGGAGAGCGAAGTTGGAGAGCAGAGTTCGGAGACCAAAGGAAGAGTTGGGTCTAAAAGAGATTGAGAGAAATTAACAAGGAGAGCATCTAGCAGCAACCAAAAGTGTTCTATTTGCCGTAGCCTCACAGAACCTCCCAATTATTTAGAAGGCCCCAGACCAGTGGTGGGACTGGCATTGTCATCTCACTAATCGAGTGTAAACGCAAAGAGGTCTACATCCTTCCACCAACTCCAAGTCTGAAGAGCTCCCGACCACTGTACCACCCTGACCCAGCCCTGCAGATGCATATTCCTTTGCAGATCCACAAAGGTACTTGTTAGAAAAATTGGAATTTAGAATTATGTCCTTTCTCTTTTTTTTACTTAAATGTTTCGTATCTGATTAACTTTAAATTTTGGATAAGGTGCCACATAATACACTGGTGTGCAAAACTAAATCAACAAGTGGTTTTTGCCATATTTTACGAGAAATCATCTGAGAGACATGAAATTCTGAAAAGAGGGAGAGTATTGTGTACGTAAAGGATGACCAAAGTATCGGTGCTTTGGTCATACTTTAAAAAAAGCAGCATGCAATGAATACGGTATGGGATCAAACAAAAACAAGCTTTAATGAATGCATAGTATCGTGACTCATGATTGTCTATTCATAAGGAAGAACAACAAGAAGATTTTTCATAATATGGGATATGTCCTCCCCTAACAGCAATGGTTGCTTCGCAACTTCTCCGCATACTCAGAGCAGGTGGTACAACATTTCTTACGGTAGGAGTGTCCATTCTGCAATCAGCATCTTTTTGGGTTGTAGGATTGAGTTGTTGGTGCCCGGAGGATTTAAGAGTGCTGCAAGGCATCTCCCCTAAGCATTCCACACATGTTCGACAGGATTTAAATCAGGGGAGCAGGGGAGCTGATCCATTCGAGTGATATCTTCACTTTCCAGTAGCTGCTCACGACAATCATGAGTTAAATTTGAATCAACTTTCTTTACATAGACATACAAATAGTATAACAATAAATTTTCTTATTTTTATTTAAGCCTATCAATCTTCTTATGTGTTTATTTAAGTGTGTAATATTTATTTTAGCTACTTTTAATTAGCTCATTAGTTTTTAAAAATACTCTGTAGTCTCTCAGAACCTGTGTTTGAATTTAAAACTTAAATAATCTACACAACGCAATACAAATAAATTTAGTTTTTGACTAACTAAATAATAACCATTAAAAATTGATCACAGGTAAAATACCTAAATTTAACAAAAGTTACAGGACATGCATAAATGTAATGTTATATTTTAACCTGGGAAAATATAGATTAGAAAATAAGGTTGCTTAGAACTTGTTTAAGAAGGTTTTCGCATTAATATAAAAGAAAAGTATCCTATTTAATAGCATAGTGTAAATTCAATTGTTTAAATAGAAGATTATTTGGCATGTTAAGTATTTAGGTTTTATTTGGTTTGGAGGCTAACGAGATCGCAACGTACTGCTTAAAGCCGATTCCGAATGTCTTAGAACATCCTTGACACCACCGAGATTTGAACTCGTGAATTCTAGTACCGAAGAACAGCTCTATTATACTATTTGGACATAGTTCGGCTGTTAAGTATGTAATAAGACTCTCCAGATATTGGAGCCGTTATTCTGGAAATGATGTTGCCTCTACTTACAGCTTAACACAGGGTTGTAATTTTAGTTTTCCTTTATGAAAACCATCCTATGAATTGAATGGGTTTATAATCTATAAAAACAGGTACTTTTCTGCTATCCAAGTACTAGGAAGAAAAACAAAATATTTCCAAATATAGTCCTATTATATGTCCAAATGTATTGGCAATTAAAAGAACTCGCAGAAGGATTTTCAAAATACCATGTGGCATCACTGTTTATTGTAGGCTAGGAATGAAGCGGAATCCCTTAGAACGAAAGTCGAAATGAAATAGGTAGAGTATTGCATTAGTAAACAAAATTTAAAGGATCTTAGTTTAACAGGGCTCTAGAAATTTATAGCTATTTAGAAATGAAATCAGTAAGTCTTATCCAGTCAGCCCTTGATTTGTTATACGTTGGCTACATAGTACTTATCTAATAGTATTGCCGTTTCGAATACAATAAATGATTTCATAATCATAGGAAGTGTTTTATTTAAGGCAACTGACTACGTTTTTATCCACTTTTTTTTTAAGTAAAGACACTTTTTAAAATTACTTGTACAATTTTTTGGTAAACAGTAAAAAATAATAAGAAAATACATAATATATTATCTGCATTATTTATACTCTTTTAATAATTATTCAGTTTTGAGTAATGTTTTATGCACTTTGGACCAAAAGCCTAGCTTTATGTTAAAAATTCTAGCTTGCTTTGCCGTTTGGGGACTTGCGTTAGTAAAAGTTCTAGGCAACATGTTAAGGGAAAAACATATATAGATAAATTTCCCTTTATACTACCTGGAAAATACTCTCTATAATTCAAAATAAGATACATAAATAAAAACAGAAAACTCGAATGCTATCATTCAGATTTAGTTGTACATGAGGTTGTAGCTCCTTTATACTCTCTTACTCTTCGTTTTCTCTGTATCTCTTTCATTCATTCTTTACGGTGCCTTCACCGTAACTCATACTTCTTTTCAAGATTTTTAAAAGTTATCAAAAAGATCTTACTTATTTCCCCTAAACATTGTTAGTAAGCGTAAGAGAGTTGCAACCCAAATAAACTCTGAAAAACTTTTGATCAAAGATCAGTTGAGTAATACTTCTCCATGAAAGAATAGAATGTTAATAGACAAAAATCGTTTTAATTATGAAGAAAAAGGGGAATATTTGGCTGTATGTTATGTATACAATTACTGGGCACTGGGATTTAATAATTATTTCTGAAACAATGAATTTTTTCCCACCCTACAACCAAAAATATTCCTAATATAAAGGGATACATTTCGGTATATTTTTATAATATTCGGTCCAAATGCCTAGCACTCTGTAAAAAGTACTTATCAGCTGGCTAAATTTCCTTTACATAGAAGGTTAATATAATATTGTTACGAATTTCGCAAGTTGGCATGTATTTTTGCCGTATACTGTGTATTATAATGGGTAAATCATGTATTTGGCGAGATATTGGCTCGTAGGCGATGTTTTTGGCGACTAAATTTTGGCGCCATGTTTGGCAATTTATTGCCAAATTTGGCGACTTGGTGACTTTCTTGGCGACCGTTTGTACCTAGTACTTTCTAGAATATTCCAGTTTCTCCCGAGGATATAAATACCAGGGGCCGATCCTGATCGAGGTTCCAATGACATCCCTGTGCATCCGACCGAACTTGCAATTTATGCAGATGACACTGCTATTTTTTCGTCAAATAAAAATATTAGGTTTGCTGTGCATGCCATTAATAAGTACTTAGTCAAAATTATTGAGTGGCTCGACAGGTGGAAAATTAGGATTAATACATCTAAATGCGAAGCCGCAATGTTTACAGCCAAACAGAGAACGTCTTACGTTAACCACAACATATACATCAATAACACTCGTATTCCCTGGTCGGATTTGGCGCAGTTTGTCCCTAGAGGAATTAGCGCCATTAAGCTTCAACCAACCAACCAACCCTGGTCGGATACTGTTAATTACTTAGGTGTCACTTTAGATAAAAATTTAACTGGAAACAACATTTTCTTTCGGTCAAAACTAAATATCGGAACGCTAAGCGAGCTCTTTACCCACTAATTTCTCGCCATAGCAAAATGAATACTAAAATAAAGCTGCTCGTTTACACTTCCTTTTTGCGTCCCATTATTACCTATGCAGCACCAGTGTGGTCCTATGCAGCAGATTCTAACATTAAAATTCTTACTGTTCTTCAAAATTTAATTCTCAGAGAAATCGCTAATGCTCCCCGGTACTTTCATTTCCGACCCCTTTTAAACTTCATTCCAGGGGTTGTCTAGGAAACACCCACTCAAAGGGAATTCGCCAATCCTGGCCCAAAAAAGATGTAACTGACCAAAAATGCCTCTCAATTATTGGCTTAGAAAAAGAGACAGTATGTCCAAACTCCCATGGGTCCAATACACTCCTTTTCAGACATTTCTGATTGCTTTGCTGGGAGTAATTACCAAAAAATTCCGTAGTGAATCCGTAATTCTTAAAGAACTTCGCCATTGACGTAAGATTTGTTTCATCGCATCGAAGACTTTAAGAACCGCTGCCTTAAAGAAGTCTGTGCCTATTTCGAATCTTACTTAATTATATTGTTTATAATCAATTAAAAAAAAGTTGAATAAACGTTCCTGTACCAGTTAAAGTTACAGTAGAAAGTTTGAATTTGTACCTCTTCACTTTTTATGTATTACATAATTGCCGTAAATAAAAAATGACATGTTAATAAAAGAGGCATATTTTTAAATATGTGCTGTTTTGACATAAAACAACAAAAAAGGTAATTTTGCAAACAATTTTATATTTTCATGAAAGCCTGATCGCATAATCTACTTTAATACCGAATTTTCATATGTGTTAAGGATTTATCACATCGTGGTACATATGTGTTAAGGCTTTATCAGAGCTTCTGATTTCCATTCTTATACATATTAGCAATGGAGACTCGCTACGGTTATGCAATGTAAAAGGCTACAGTTAACACGATTCAAAATGGTATTGAACACACGTTTTCTACTTTTAGGCTTTTTATGTTATTTGTTAACTCTGTGAAGTAGTCAAAATTAAAATTTAAAAATCTTTTGTATTAATTGCGTTACGTACAAAAATATCTTTAACTATTTTTATAAGATACACAAATTTGTTAAAATTTTATAGTTATTATTCTAACAAGCTTTATTTAATCTTTTATTCATATTACATTTGGGTAAAGGAATGTTATTTAAAGCCTCTATTAATGTTTAGAACTATAACTAGTGACCTGAAGCTTTAAATGTGCATTGAATTGTAAATTCATAGAAAAATATTTTATTCTGTGAAAGTTATTTTAATGTTATTGAAGTTTTGAGTAGTGCAATAAAAATGTAAGCAGTAAAAGCATAAGCCTTATAACATAACCTGTACACTTAAAAAAAACAACGATTTAGTTTATAGTTCTTTTTGGCTACAAAATTTCGTGCATAACTTGTATCTTAGCGAAAAATTAACAACAGATTAACAAAGTTAACTTGAACAACAATAAAAAATTTTAGAATATTAGAAATCTTTACATTCTTCATTGAATTAAGGAATTGTGAAATGAATCCGTTGCTTTTTCAATGAATACACGTTGAAGTATAATAAGGCCAGAATTCTGATGCCCCGTAGTTTTTTATAAAAGATAATTCTCAATATAACTTAAGAGCAAGTGAATATAAATCAGTTTCATATTCACTCTCTTCATCGAAATAAGGCATCGGAAACTGAATATGTTGCTTTTTCAACGCTTACATTTTAACTTGTATTAAGGCCATAATTGATGCTCCTAAGTTTTTTACAAAAGACAATTTCCAACATAATTTAAAAGAAATTGAATATAAATCAGTTTTATAATACTCTCTATATTTTTACGACATAGAAAGCTCATTTATTATATTTACTTTTAAATTTCTTGAAAACCTAAGCAGTATATAGGAGATAATTTATTATATAATCAAAAGACTGAGTATTTCAAAAGAGGAATATAATGAGGAATAAAAAAATCGCTCTGAAGGAAAATTTATGCTTAAATGAAGAATAAAATACGCCGTGCAGAGAACATTCAGATACAGTGCTAAACTTTTGGCTAAAAATAAAATTCTAATTTACTAAATGAAATATTTGGTTAGTAGTTTTTTTAATATTTTACGCTGATTTGATTTTGTTTCCAAAACAAATCTTTCGTAAGTAAAATATTTTGTAAATACCTGATTGAAGGTAGAAGCTAATTAAATGAATTGAATTACAAAATAACATTACTAGTTCTAACTTATTTCTGATTTTAATGGGAAAAGAGACTACATTGTACCATGGAAGTATAAAAAGAAACTGAACTGAAAGCGAGCCTGAATTTTTCCCTGTTTACATTCAATGATATAGGGATAAATGTCAATGATTTTGAACAAATCTAGGTTTTGTTAAATCCAGATGTAATTTCAGGAGTAGCAGAAATAATTAAACGTCTGTTTCTATTCTCAGGCGTAATGTAAATTCGCTTAAATTTCTATTTTCTTTTGAGATGTTTCGAACAACGTAGGCTGAAATTTAGGTAAATATTAAATTTATATTATTGAATGTACGTTTCAGCACAAAACTACCATTTACAATGTGTGATAAAAAAAATTTATTACACCTATGTGTTACTCAAGCAAGTGTTTAACACCAACACCCTTAAAAATGAGTGAATTGTAGATAAAATAATTGAGAATGAAAGATGGTGTAACAGTGAGTTACATTCGGTTCAGCTTTTTTTACCTCTTCCCACGAGTCATCGTCAAAGACATACCAGAACAGGACCGGTTTGAACTAGAAACTTCGGATTTCTCCCAACCAATAGAAGGGCCCGTTGGTTTGGGAAATATCTGACATTCCACCGTTTTGGAATGGACCCTTGTTTTTTTTCTCCGCGGGGCAATCAGATTTTTTTAGAGGACAAAGTTGTGACCAGAGAAGTGTAAAAGGTGAACGCTGCTGTCATCCGCTTCTTACCAGTTAAATCATCGCCATATTGTTTTTTAGGGCCGGCACCGATTCGAGAGCATCGTCTTCGATATCTACAAATGATAAGTTGATTCCAGTTGAATTCCATAGGCATTTATTTGATTGTATGAATTCATTTAATCAAGACTTATTTGTCCATGTGTTTATTAATGAGTAAATTTCTTCTTTCTCAAACACTAGCCCAACGTATCATCATTTTTACAGATGGCAAAATGGAAATGGCCAATACTGTTGCTGATGCTAAACACAATATGTTTCTATAATGTATCTTTTCCAAATGAATATTCTATGGATATAAAAAAGAGTGTCCGTTTGTGTTTTATACAAATCCACTCTTTTATAAAGGCACCAAATTTAGGCATTCTTTGACACTACCAGACGTTATTACGGCGTTGAAGTTTTTTACTCCCATCGTTTCATGTGATATGACAATATAATAGATTAAAGTTGCCGTTGTATTACAGATGATAGTGCATGAATGTTTTGGTTTTTGATTTTGGAGCATTACGGTCTACTTTCTGCAACACGAGGGTTACTGAGACTGGGACCTACTGTTTAAAGCCGATTCCGAAAGGCTACACACATCCATGCTAGAGTGGGATTCGAACCCACGAACTCTGGTTCCGAAGGACAACACCCTAACCATTTGGCCATCATTCGGCCCATGAACATTTTGTGTGGAAACTTGCCAATATAAAAAAGGTTTGGTGATTTGATTCTTACCATATACTTATCTGGGTGTTAAAAAGTATTTTTTTATATTTTATGCATTAAGATATAAATAAATTGAAGGAAAAAATACTTAAAAACGTAATATAATGAAAATTGTACCACACATATTACTTAAATGGAAATTTAATCCGCACAGGATTTCTTTTTAAGTCTTAACAAATTTTAGCTCTTTTCTTCTGCTAACTCTTACTTTCAATTTTTATTACGGCTTAATACTGACATAAACTGCACTTTCAGTTTTGCTTTATTGAAAACCAGATACAAGTTGAATGTGGTTAGACATATAGAAACGGAAAGTTTACCGTTTGCTGAGTTGAAGGATAAATTGGCAAATATTACCAATTACATTTCATGTATATATACAAAACATATACGCAGATGCGGGCTTATTTCAAAAGAAAAAAGTTTAGACGATGTCCCTTCGTTGGAATACGTAGGTTCAAACGGTATACATGTTGCTGTTGGGCTTTAATGAATCGGTCCTGACGTTCAGAACCTAGGAAAGTATTTTTCAGAAATGTTTGAAAATTTAGGCTTAAAGCATTTTAACCCAACTGTTGTTTCTCTTCACATATAAGAAGAAAAAAAAACATGGTATATTATTAAATAGCGATTACATGTATTCAGTAATTTCACAAATAACATAAAATGTTTGAAGCATTTACTTTTAAGAGAAAATACATTTTATAAACTTTTTTTAACAACTATTTAACACAGCATAAAGATCATGTGCAAAAAAAAAGAATCAAATAAGTTCAGTACATAATCTATGTTAACTTACAAAGAAGACCTAAACCAATCCTCTTCAGTTGATATTAATAAAACAATCACAGGGGGCTATTTTTATTGGTAGGAATTTATTCCTAAAAGTTTCTATGAAGGATTATCTGATTCCCAAAAGAGTTTGCAGCTGCATTACATGTGTGAATGTATGAATGTATAAGTGCATGTTTGTCAATTGATACATATGTATATACTATAACTTCAAAACAGTAATAATTATAAGAAAAATATAATTATAATATAATTAATAATATGGTAATAATAAATGTAATTATAATTATAAATATAAACTTTGACAAATAAAAAGAAATATTGTATATATAATTATAATTATGAACTCTTTTAAATTTACATATACATATATATCAGTTGACATGATTTTCCTTTTAATTATTATTGTTCAACGAAAATGAAAATAAATTATACCTATACATAAATACATATAACAAGAATTACTAATAAAAAAATCAAATAAATTTATATCTGCTAAATTCAGTATAAAATGCCTTTCAATTATCAATTTGGTTAAACCAATCATGGGTCGCGGTTTCACTATACCTCTTTTACATGAAATTGCTTTGATTATGATTAAATGTAAACCAATATTTTAAATATGCTTTAAGTTTCATTAAAAATTCTTCCATAAAAAAACTACCAAAATAAATAAGAATATATTAATAACAATTTGATATTTAAAAAGCAGTAAATGCCAAAAAGAGTTCTCTAAGAAATTGAAAAAACTCCAATCAAACGTATGATTAAACAGTAAGATGCCAGGAGAAAATAAATTGAAATTAAAATGAAAGTTCATTAGAAAATATTTCAAACTTTCTTCAACCTTTAAGAAGGGAAGTAATACGATTAATTCAAACAACTCTGCTCTTAAAAAGGTTATATTTATGGAAATTGTATTTTTTAATAATAAATTAATTCTTAAACTTTTCTCTACCCTTCAACGTTTGTAAGGAAGGAAATATTTTGGAAAGTTTAAATTTGAGCAAAATAATGTACAAAAGTTTTATACAAAATAAAATTGCATTCGTTAAATGTATTTAAGATATTTATACCAGACAAGTTATTAATCAAACGTTTTCAATAGTTTTTGGTTGTGAGTCTTGGGGAAATTTGTACTGAATTACATTATTCTAATATAAAATTTTTACTGAATTACATTATTCTAATATATAGCAAAACAGCATGAATCCTATGAAAGTAAATTTAATCTAACTTCTAAAGACACATACTATAAACTCTGATTACCTATTTTTATTGATCAAATTAACACTCGCTAGGCTTGCAAACCTGTATATTAATTCATTAAAGAGATTATTAAGTTGTTGTTGTCTTATGCCACTTGATCAAACCCAGCACGATATGAACCGGAGGCTACACGACTTAAGGCGAAGGGGGACGCCTTTCGTTTCAACGAGCAACACAAGGGTGAAAGAGCCGAACGATGGCCGATTGGTTAGGGTGATGAACTTCTGTTCTGGAGTCGTGGGTTCGAATCCCGCTACGACATGGATGGTCTTAGCAGTTCGGAATAGGCTTTAAGCAGTAGGTCCCGATCTTATTAGCCCTCGTGTTGCAAAAAGTAGACCGTAGCACTCCAAACCAAAAAACCAAGGGAAAAAGTACGACTTATGTTCAAGTGGGTCCTCGTAATTTTGAAGCAGGAACCCAGCAGAAGACCCATAGACCACCCCAGAGGTATTCATTGAGAAAATGGAATACATTGTGACCACGAACACATTTTACGTGCCCCAGTTTAACAAACAAGGCGGATCTTAGGCCGTCTCAGGTTCCGATCCCTCAACCTCTCAATTACGAGATCGTTGCCTTTGACGACTAACCTACCACGGATCGAATATTAAGTGATGATTTATACTGGTAGCGTGAACTTATTTAAGGTTAAAGTCAGTATATATGGTGGAAAATGGAGAGACAATCAGGTAGGAATTATGGCATGCTTGTAAAACAGTATAGAACATAGTAATGCAATTTTCTTCATATATTTATGTCTTAATGTCTGCACAGTGTTTTTTTAACCAGGGTTAGCAAGAAATAAGTTCCCTACTTCTGAAGACTCTAAAATACGTTCTATTGGTTCAAATGAGACACAGTTGGAATTACAGATAATTGAAATGGTGAGCTAGACATTAATTACGAAAAAAAATTAAGTATAAAAATATACCTATAGGTGGTGTTGTAACACATATGGTATTTAATTAGTTTCATTAAGTTAAGTCGAACATTAGTTTTGCTGTCTCTATATCATGTCTCCCTCGTAAGAAAAACAGCTACTGGTAAAACTGTTTTGTCACAACAACCACAACTCCATTGCAGCTCTAAAATAATTCTGTCGTATGAAGGGGTTACAAAGAGTTCCAATGTCTACATGTGCCCTACACAAGATGATCGTTTTCCAGATATAACCCTTTGCGACTTTTGGTTGTGGGGTTTTCGGAAGGACAACATCTACCATCATATGCCACCATCTGCTAAATCCGTAGGTTAGCATTCGGTGCCATGTTCTTGATATGCCTGGAAATTTCTTTCGGTCAGCTATGGAAAATACAGATCTGTGATTACAGCTTAATTTTGAACATGAAGGGGTACAAATTGAGAATTTTTATGCTGCTTTTAAAAATTATTTATCATTTATAAAATGTATTAACCCTTTAGTGGGCCATTTATTTCTCACTCCACGTTTCCAAACTTTCAAAACAGAAATTCTAACTCTATTCAGTCGATCGAACAATTGATGACAGCGCAAAACCAAAGCGAGAACCAGTTTTCCCGTCGTTTCAATAACAATACTAATAGATTATAATGGGTTTTGCTCTTCCCACAGGTATATTTTGTAAGATCATGAAGGAAGTAATCTTCTCATGGTCCACGAAAGGGTTAAATATGTTTATATGTATCATAGAGCCACCTATAGGTGGAATGTTTTATGTAATAAATAGTTAAATGCATCATTTGAATTATCTGTAGTTCTAACTGTATCTTATTTGGATAAATAGAATGTATTATAGAGTCCTTAGAAGTGGGTAAATTATTTCTTGTTAACACTAGATATAGGATATTCTCTATCTTGGTTTGCCTTTTATTACTTATGTATCTAAAAATATAAAATGTACATGTGATTAATAGTTGAGTATAAGAAATTATATGGCAATATTTTATCCTTCTGAGTGTCGAGGACTAAAACAGAAATAATGTAAGAGTTGCCCTTTTAATCCCACTTGCGAAAAATTGAGCATGGTTTGAGGTCCTTATATGTCATTGTTTATTCCACACGTTTTATTTGCTATCCTCATATTTGACTGTGAGAGAATTGCCAGTAATTAAGACGTAGGTGTAAAGTTGTGTGTCAGATGTGTCTATACATAAAAGCCATCTTAATGTATTATGTTATTTAACAATGCTAAATGAGAGACGTTTTGTTATCTGGATCATAGTGATTTATTTGTTTGGACTAGAAAGCTGTTTTATTAAAGATGGCCAAATGCTGGCTCGTCTATATATGACTCAGGATCAAATTCTCTAAATGTTCTATAAATCGGTAAAATTGATTATTTTCGATTATTTAAAATACAAAATTTTAAAAATGCAGCATGTCATTTACTATCCATTATTCCATTTACATATGATTTTGAAGGATTGCACTCTCCAATGAAAATTATTAAAATCAAGATACATTCAATGTTAACCAAACAGAATCTTAAAGAATGTATAAGAATGAATTCAATTTCTAATGAATATCATATCTTGATCACAAAAATGTTGTTTCTAAATAACAAATTCATTTACCTTCTAATATCGAAGAGAAAATAAGCATTTTTGGTTCTGCTATTGCGTTTTCCTGTGGAAGGGGGGTTTCTATTGGGAACTAGGAGTCGAGCAAAATATAAAAAGGTTTGTACCTGAAAAAGAAACCCATAGAAAAGACAATAAAAAAATATTATTTGAGTGGGTGATGCATAGTAGTAATACGCGTTATGGCCTTAACCCGATATTTAATATATAAATTGAATTTGGCTTTTCGCCAACTTAAGTTTAAATCTTAAAGTAAAAAAAAAAACGCAATAGGCATTAAAAATAAAGGAGAGGATAAGTTACTGAATTAATGAATTTTATTAATATTAATATAAAATTAAAAAAAAATTAATAGAATCCAATTGATTGAGTTTTTTTTTCAAAGATAAAAATTATTAAAAAAAAAGGAGAAAACGAAAATGGACTAAAAAACAATTATGGAGGACGGAACTAAAAGCTCCTCTTCTCGTTTCGGGATCCAGATCACCCTCTCTCTCTCTCTCTCTCCTCCATCCTGTCTGTTTGGATGAGAACCTCCAGTCTGGAAAGCTCATCAAAATTCCTTTTGCCTAGTGACACGGTGGAAAATCGCCAAGCTCAGGACTAAAACATGCCAATGTATGGAGTGGGGATATGTCATATCATGAATAGGGCGAATTTATAAAACTATTACAATGCAGCGCTCGCCAAGGAGAACGCCAAGTGACGCTCCTAGTATGTGTGATGTCATCTGATTGAAGATCCAGAGCAGCTTAGGCGATATAAAATAGGTTTTTCGACTCACCAACGTGATAATTGGGAGATTGGCAGGAAAATTACAAACAGGGAATTTTTAAGGGACGCTTATAGAATTAAACTAAACTAAATGGAAGAGAATTAAAATTAAGGAAATGGAACGTTATGATATTGGTAAATATATAAAAGCTATCAAATAATACATCATGATTCTAAATTTATTTTCTATGAAGAACAACTTTAAGTACGTCTCCGGAGATTTTCCGGTAGACCACTTTGGCTTTTTCTGAAAAAATTCTCGCCACATTCAATACATATAGATTCTATAAAGTAGAGATTCGCATCCATTATATACTTTAGAGCACATTCTAGTAAACCAATGAACAGGCAAGTACATTAATGTTTTCAAAGTAAATTAATTGGCTAGGCATTTGTTAGTATGAAATAATGTTCATGATGTATAAAGTAGAGAATCTGATAAACATCTAAATAATTTCTTTCAGACAAACAAGTGTATGTTTCTACATATAAAGCTTACATTATTGTAAAGATACATATTTTTTATCGCTATTCGTATGGCAGCAGGCACATGTAAATCAGTTAGCTGTTGCCATGGTGCCCATGGACATAGATTTAAGAAATAATACTATAGAGTATTCTATTATTGAATGCCCAACAGAATGTATAATATTTAGGACGAGAATACCTTACAGAACAGTGTAGACGGACCGCACTATCACTACAAGAAAAATTTACTTCTGCAGCAATTCAGAAGTACAATTTAAAAGCCATACACTTACAACGGAAGCAGCATTCAGCAAGTGCGTAAAAGAAATATTTACATTATATTATTTCCACTAAATAGAATAAAAATGGAATAAGAGTACTTATATCTATGACAAAAAATTACAAAAAAGAGACTATAAAGTAAAATTTAGGTTAATATGTATATCGTATATGTATAAAAACCTTTACAGTAAATACCCTAAAGTATTTCCGCTTCATTTCCTCGACTGTAGCAATTTCGTTCAAGATCGCAACCGTGATAATGAAGTTACTTAAACAGCTGTTAAAAATTATAATCCATGTAAGTATCTCTTTGCATTAGTAATGCTCTATTGAACAATTAAATTTTTTTGAAGAAGTTACTTAATTATATGCAAAGAAATAAAAACATTTTATAACTTCCATGTTCCACAACAGTTTTATAAACTATACACAAAAAATAAGAATAGAATTATTATTTGGCTCCCATATTTTACAAATAATCCCATCACTAGCAAAGCTCTTAGTATTACATATGCCAATATGTAATTCACAATTTAAGTTACTTATTATTATTAGTATTTTGTTGAGTAGTATGTTTCTTTAAGTACTAGAATATATAACTTCATAATAATCAAATTAATCTTCACAAGACATAAATTAAGTATTGTAAATTGAAAATAAAATGCTAATTTTTACAAATCATGTGTCTTTGAAATTATTGTCTCTTTATGAAAATATTTACTAATCGTTTAAAGACTGTTGCATGCATTAATATGTAATGTGAGATCTCATTAGAAAGAAACCTGCTGCAATTTCCAATTTGAACTTTGATAAGTGCAGTAGGTTTCTCTGTTCTCCATGTGTATTAGATACGATTAGATGTCTATCGACAACTGCAGATTGCAAAAAATCAGTGTTTATGGCCTCGTAGACCACTTTCGTCTTCAGCAACCTTAACTATTATGTATCTAACATTATTTAAAAGATTTTGTCTGTTTTTTTTTTGCTTGCTGAATGGCTGAATGGAAGAAGGCTGTTCTTTAGTACTGGAGTTTGCTGGCTGGAATGCTGCTACTTCTATGGATGTGTGTAGCCGTTCAAAGTCTCTTTAAGCAATAGGTCCCGGTTTCATTAGCCTTCGTGTAGCAAAGCCGTAGACCGTAGGGATCCAAACCAAACCAAACCAAATCTCTAATTATTTATTAACAGCTATTCTTTGTTTAAAAATAGTCTTGTTTAGATTTAGATGTTTGATAAAAAAAACTACAATTATTCGACTTTTCCACATTTTCTAAAAGGCGATAGTTCGAGTATTGGTAAAAAATTTGATTTGACTAAATATTTGTTCTCTTAAAATAGACATAATCAGAGGGGGAGATGGTATGATTTTTATGTATTAAACTATACATTTTTTTTAAATTTTAATTCTATCATACATCAGTAGCAATACAATTCGCACATTACATTTTTCGTTGAAATTCACTTTCGATTCTATAGGTAATGATGTTACATAAATAAAGTTATTAATCCATCTGGCATTTAAGATTATAGTGAATTTTTAATAGGAAAATATGCTATAAAACAAAATTTTTTAAAATACTACCAATTACAGTGTACAAGGAAGATGCAAACATTGTTTCATATTAAATAAATTTGATATAATGATTATTATGAATAAATTCTACTCATACGTTTTGTAGTCCGTGATATGCGGTATTAGAATTAGTGATAAAAAGTTTCGCAGATTAAGTGCGAATTAATAAAAATGGAGGTACACAACTAATGTTATAATTAAACACAAAATAATGCCCAGCTTTTTTTGTTTCGAGTTATGTAGATATACAATAGTATGATTTCAATTAAACTAGCAAAAAGCTTTCAAGAATAAAAAATTAATATTTAGATTTAAAGTGTCTTTGTATTAGACGAAACAGTTATTTGCCTTCATTAAGGAATGGTCAGAATAGATATCTCAGTGAAAAACGGAACTTTGAGCTAGTTCACGATTACAGTACAGGGTGTTTCATATTGAATGGGACAAAAAGAAAACATGATTGTGAACGTTGTAATTAACATATTAAAAAATTCAAATTTACCTTAAAACTACGTTTATTCAAGTTTCTACAGGTGTTCAATATGTGCTCCTCCGGTAACACAACAAATGTCTACACGGTAATAAAGCTCCTGCCACACCCGTGATAGCATATCCCCTGTGATGGAGTTCAATACTGCAGTTATCCGCTGAAGTTCTGAGGAAGTGGGCACACAAAGACGTTGTCTTTAAGGTGGGGCTCCAGGGAAGAAGATACCCTGACTTATGCTAATCCAGCCTTTGATGAAGCTGCGACGCCTATGGTAATTACATTCTGACATTAGCGGCGGCGCTTGCGCCTATGATGCCGGCCGTCCTATTTATGCTCACCGTAGCTGTGATAGAGCAAGAAACTCCTGCTCTAGCCACGGCCTTGTTTTGCTTCCCGGCAGCGTCCTCACTGTGCTTCCTTCATAACCCAGCTGAATTCAATTTACCTTTGTTCAGCCAGCTTGCTGATTGTTTTCCATTAAGATTTTTTCTGGTGACTATCTCCCTTTATTTCTAAAATCTTAATAAATGCCTTTTAATTTTTTCTGGTAGCCATTTCTTTTTACGCTAGTCACATATTCGAAGACACTTTAAGTGTTCCCTTCAAACGAAACCCCAGAGAAAAAAATCAAGAAAATTTCTTTTCTTCCTGGGCTTTTGTTCTTGCATAAGTAGCCGGTATTCTGGAACTGCTTCACCCACATGCTTATGTTATCCCGATGCGGTGGTTCTTTACGAAATGTCGTGCGAAAATGTGTTTGCACAACAGTTACCTAGGAGGATTTGGCATATTCGAAAACTCAGTACGCTTTCTCCTGCATGGACGACATTTTGTTTAACAGCGCCTCTAGCGGCGAGTTCATCATTCAATAATTTTCCCCTGTTACCGAATAAAACGTGTATAATTGTAGTTGCAGAATAAATAAATTACGGCTGTCACACTTTGCTATTCTTTTAGTCCCATTCAATATGAAACACCCTGTATTTACTTTACTTCTTACAAGGTAGTGAAACTGAGCAATTCCTTTCATAATAAGGAATAATCAAATAACAAACCAATTGTTTTACTTAACAAGAAACCTTACCGTAGAAGAACAGGAGAACAAAAAAGCTTTTTACTAACAATTAGGACTAAAAATAGTGAAATGAGAAAATAATATGAAAAAATTTTACCATTCATATATTCCCGTTTGCAGTTTCACCTTAATTTAGACTTATTAATTAATTAATTTAATTACATAGTCTTCTTGCATTTTATTTTGTTTGCTAAAAATGGAATAATTTATACCATAATTCTGTTTTGTTAATTTTATCTTAGATTTAATTTCATATTTCTGTTATTTATTAAATCTCAAATTAAATCTATAAATAGGAACAATATCAAATTTTATTTTGTATAATTTTTCATTGTTTTGGAAATTGATAACAAAATGGAGAAAATTACTTACATAAACGCAAACTTTTTTATTTGTTTTATCCACACACGCGAGAAATATATGTTTATTAAATCTTAAGCTTGAGATTTTTTAATTCAGTTTTCAATCAGAATATTTTTTTTCTTGCTATCTTGATGTGTTACGGATGACTAAGTCTGTTTTTATTCTGTTTTCCCCAGAGACCGTTCGAAAATAATTCCTTTTTTTTCCCTCTGTTGAATTGTCAAAGTGATAAATTTTTGCCGGAGGACGGGATTTAGAGCATGATGGAGTATATAATTATCTTTGTTATCATTTCTGAAGGAAATTAAAAATAGAAAAAGAAAATTGTTTGTCCTATGGCTTGTTTTGCATTTGTATGAAAAAAAATAATGTTATCTAAACTGACCACGTTTAACCCTAAAACCTTTAACATCACCTTTAAACCTTTAAAAATTTTTATTTTTTACATTTTAGAAATCTCTGATTATTTGTAAAACGTTTAAAACAAATTAGATTAAAATGTGTGAATTAGAACCTGCAAAAATATGCAATCTTTGCATTTAATATAATAGATTTAAAAAGAATTAAAAAATTTTTAATTTCATTTTGCAGAAAATAGTGTTTTTTCAACTTTCACTCACTGTAAGTTAAAAACTGTTGCACATATTGATTCATGTTTTAGTACGTTCATTACAAAATCTACTTTTATTTTGTATTGTTTATATCATTTTCTATTTATAGTTGTGATGAAATTTAACTTCTGATTTAAATCAGATTTAAAAAAATTATAAAATTTTAAATTTCATTTGCAGAAAATAGTGTTTTTTTCAATTACTCACTGTAAATAATCATGTTTTAACGGACGTCATTATAAAATCTTTTTTTCTGTATTGTTTATATCATTTGTATTTATAGTTGTTGAAACGGAATCATATTTTTGCTTTATATTCATAGATTTAAAAAATATAAAAATTTTATTCCTTTTCAGAAAATAGTGTTTTTTCAATTTCGAGAAATTAAAAACTGTTGCTATGATTTCATTTTTAACTTTACGTTCATTATAAATCTATTTTTTCTGTATTGTTTATATCATTTTGTATTTATAGTTGTTGAAAATCATCTTTGCATTTAATATCGATTTAAAAAATTAAAATTTTTAATTTCATTTTGCAGAAAATAGTGTTTTTTCAACTTTTACTCACTGTAAATTAAAAACTGTTGCACATATTGATTTCATGTTTTAATGGTACGTTTATTATAAAATCTACTTTTTTCTGCATTGTTTATATCATTTTGTATTTATAGTTGTTGAAACGGAATCATCTTTTAATTTAATATATATTTAAAAAAAATATAAAATTTTTAATTTCATTTTACAGAAAATAGTGTTTTTTCAACTTTCCCTCACTGTAAATTAAAAACTGTTGCACATATTGATTTCATATTTTAACGGTACGTTCATTATAAAATCTACTTTTTTTCTGTATTGTTTATATAATTTTCTATTTATAGTTGTTGTAACGGAATCATCTTTGCATAATATCATAGATTAAAAAAAAATTATTAAATTTTTAATTTCATTTTTGCAGAAAATAGTGTTTTTCTTTCACTCAGAAAATTAATAACTCTTGCACATATTGATTCTATGTTTTAACGGCATTCAATATAAACATGTATTTTGTTTATACTTTTGATTTTTATGACGAATCTTTTGCATTTTTTTTTGTAAAAAAAAAAATTATAAAATCTTTAATTTCATTGTACAGAAAATTGTGTTTTTTCAAGTTTTACTCACTGTAAATTAAAAACTGTTGCACATATTGATTTCATGTTTTAATGGAAGACGTTTATTATAGAATCTACTTTTCGCATTGTTATCATTTTGTATTTATAGTTGTTAAACGGAATACTTTTAATTTAATATCATTATTTAAAAAAAATATAATATTTTTTAATTCATTTTACAGATAGTGTTTTTCTTTATATGTAAATTAAAAAAACTGTTTGACATATTGATTTCATATTTTAACGGTTTCATTAAAATTTTTTTTTCTGATTGTTTAATAATTTTCTAATTTATAGTTGTTGAAACGGAATCATCTTTGCATTTATTATCATAAATTTAAAAAAAAATTATAAAATTTTTAATTTCATTTTGCAGAAAATATTTTTTCAACTTTCACTCACTGTAAATTAATAACTTTGCACATATTTTTATTTTTTATTCATTATAAAATCTACTTTTTTCTGTATTGTTTATATAATTTTCTATTTATAGTTGTTGAAACGGAATCATCTTTGCATTTATTATCATAGATTTAAAAAAAAATTATAAAATTTTTAATTTCATTTTGCAGAAAATAGTGTTTTTTCAACTTTCACTCACTGTAAATTAAAAACTGTTGCACATATTGATTTCGTATTTTAACGGTACATTCATTATAAAATCTACTTTTTTCTGTATTGTTTATATCATTTTCTATGTATAGTTGTTGAAACGGAATCACCTTTGAATTTAATATCATAGATTAGAAAAAAGTTATAAAATTTTAAATTTCCTTTTGCAGAAAATAGTGTTTTTTCAACTTTTACTCACTGTAAATTAAAAACTGTTGCACATATTGATTTCATATTTTAACGGTACGTTCATTATAAAATCTACTTTTTTCTGCATTGTTTATATCATTTTGTATTTATAGTTGTTGAAACGGAATCATCTTTTAATTTAATATCATATATTTAAAAAAAAAATATAAAATTTCTAATTTCATTTTGCAGAAAATAGTGTTTTTTCAACTTTCACTCACTGTAAATTAAAAACTGTTGCACATATTGATTTCATGTTTTAATGGTACGTTCATTATAAAATCTACTTTTTTCTGTATTGTTTATATCATTTTGTATTTATAGTTGTTGAAACGGAATCATCTTTGCATTTAATATCATAGATTTAAAAAAACTTATAAAATTTTTAATTTCATTTTACAGAAAATTGTGTTTTTTCAAGTTTTACTCACTGTAAATTAAAAACTGTTGCACATATTGATTTTATGTTTTAACGGTACGTTCATTATAAAATCTACTTTTTTCTGTATTTTTTATATTATTTTGTGTTTTTAGTATTTGAAACGGAATTTTTAAATATTATTTTAGATGTTTGAAAATTCAACCCCTTGGTGTAATATTCCTGATATTCTTTTAAAATTTAAGTAGGTGGTAAATTATAATTAATAACATTTTTTTACAAAAAAAACCCAGAAATATCTATTGAAGCTACCCTTGTGTGTTCTAAGTCTTAGAGGTCTTCTCACAGTGTGTCAGAAAAATTTTAAATTTTTGAAACAACTCTTTCTTTTTTCTTTTTATTAAAAAATTTATTTTTTAGACACAACTTAAATTTAGCCAGATTTTTTAAATAAAGGTTTTGACAAATGCTAAAATTACCATGTACTTACGACAATAATTAAAATAATATTACAAGGAGAAAAATATAAAAACAAATTTTATTTAAATATCATGAGTACCCTTAAGATAAAGACATCGTTATAAATAATAATCATGGTGAAAAACATAGGCAGGAACAGATAGGCGCTGTACTCTAAATGTTGACACATGTGGTGTTACGCAGCATGAAACTGGAAATATAACAGCTGATCTCTCCTTTCAGATTTTTTAGAGAAAAATGCAAGAGAAAATAAATATGTACACTGTTTTACAATATTTACATAAAATAAGATATAAAATGGAATACTAAGTTGACTTGCATTTTAAGCAGAGTTTTTTGCTTCTTTTTTTAAAAAAAATTAACTGATATAAACTGATATTTATTTGTTTAGCAATATATTCACGGGAGAATGATATCAACCTAAATTTTACTTTTCTTTCTTCTTCTCTGGCAAGAGAAATCCAATTTCATTTCAGATTCAAGCTATAATGTCTTCTGCATGCGGTATTTCTCTACACGCTGTGATTACCCTTTTCTAACAAATGTAATTCTTCAGCAGACTAATTTATTAAAACTGATGAATAAATTTCATATTTAAATTTTTTTTACATTGTATTTGAATTTTATTTTAAGCTGTTTTATATTTAAATATAGAAACCACCTACGTAAGAAAGCACATAACTTTCCTAAAGGTAAAATAATCTACATTTTATTTCTTTAAATAGAATTGCATTGAAACTTCTTTGCCTAGAGGCCACGCAAATAGACTTAGAAAAATTAATCAAAATGCATGCATATTTTAGTGAACCAGAATTTTATTCTTGATAAAGTTCAAACAGCAAAATCTTGAGTGAAATAGGAATTTCCTCTATGCTTACACAGAAATTTGTATTTTGTCTTTAAGTTTTGAAAAATTTATAGATTGTAAATTACGTAACAATCCATTAAATACAACCATTTGAAAAATTAAGTTTTAAATTTGAATGACATTATAGTATAAATAATTATATACTTTAAATTGAATTATTTATTTTATATTACTAAATTTTGCATTTATATTTATGTAATTATGATTAATTTCATTATGCAAAACATATCATCCACGTCAACAGAACGCTTTAGGGAAGATTTTATGAGCATGTATTTATTTTAAAAATACAGATATAAAGAAGATATTTATGTTATAGTAAGAAACATATTTTTTAGTTTAAAGGAATATGAAAATTAAGTCAGCATTCATATTCTAGTAGAAATATAATCTTTTTTTTAATTAAAGCTTTATGATATTTTAATTCTGTATAGTATTTAGGTACAATTTTTTATATGTATGGCATTTAAAATTAAATTTGGAAGGGTACTAGAAAGTGCGTCGTTCGACAACAAAATGCACTTTGTTTCTTGATTGAAAAAAATTAAACATTTTTTTAACATATACTTTAAAATTAAAATAATTTGAGAAATATTTATTTTGCTATTTTCAAATAATCAGTATTACTTTCAAGGTCACTAAAAGCATTTTTTTTTAAAATTTTCAGCAAAATTAAGTAATTTGTTTTTCATATTTTTTAAGAAATTTCAGCAAAATTAAGTAACTTGTTTTTCATATTTTTTGAACGTGTAAAATTAAGAAACTCATATGTTTATTAAATGAACTGAAGATATGTGCTATACTACTATCTCTTAACTTCTTACATTTTTAAAACTTATATGAAATACATTTCATTTCCAGAATTACCAGTATTCTTATAATACTTTGATTCTTTGATTGTTTATGATACTTAAAACTTGGCGAGTAAAATTAAGTTATTTGTCTTTCATATTTTTTGAACGTGTAAAATCAATAAACACATATGTTTATTAAATGAACTAAAGGGATATGTTATATTACTATTTCTTAGCTGTTTGTGTTTTTAAAATTTATATGACATACATTTAATTTAAAAAATTGCCAGTATTCCTTTAAAAATTTGATTGACTTTGATACTTACTTGGTGAGCAAAATTAAGTTATTTCTCTTTCATATATTTTAAATGTGTAAAATCAATAAACACATATGTTTATTAAATAAAATAAAATTATATTAAATATTACTATTTATTAGCTGCTTATGTTTTTTAAATTTATATGAAATACATTTCATTTCCAAAATTACCAGTATTCCTTTAATAATTTGATTGACTTTGATACTTGATACTTGGTGAGCAAAATTAAGTTATTTCT
The DNA here is from genome assembly GCA_032207245.1 of Pardosa pseudoannulata. Lineage (NCBI taxonomy): Eukaryota > Metazoa > Arthropoda > Arachnida > Araneae > Lycosidae > Pardosa > Pardosa pseudoannulata. Next base: position 53,646,555 of record CM063504.1, on the reverse strand, counting down.
CTTTGATATTTTTTAAAAGTGTAAAATCAGTAAACACATTTTTGTATTAAATGAAATAAAATTATATTAAATATTACTATTTATTAGCTGCTTATGTTTTTAAAATTTATATGAAATACAGTATTTATATTAAAACTTTATATTAATACAATATTTATATTATTACTTTGGTTGACTTTGATACTTGATACTTGTTAAGCAAAATTAAGTTATTTCTCTTTCATATTTTTTAAACTAGTAAAATCAATAAACACATATGTTTATTAAATGAAATAAAATTATATTAAATATTACTATTTCTTAGTTCCTTATGTTTTTAAAGTTTATATGAAATACATTTCATTTCTAAAATTGCTAGCATTCCTTTAATATTTTGATTGACTTTGATTCTTGATATTTGGTGAGCAAAATTAAGTTATTTCTCTTTCATATTTTTTGAACCTGCAAAATCGATAAACTGATATGTTTATTAAATGAGTTAAAAAAATATGTTATAGTACTATCTCTTAGCTGCTAATGTTTTTAAAATTTATAAGAAATACATTTCATTTTTAAAATTGCCAGTATTCCTTTAATACTTTGATTTTGATACTTCGTCAGCAAAATGAAGTCATTTCTGTTTTATATTTTGTGAACGTGTAAAATCAACAAACACATTTGTCTATTAAAAGAACTAATAAAATGTGATAGATTACTATATCTTAGCAGCTTGTCCCAATTTTATCTCTTTGCCTTTTTATAAAAAAATAATTCGTAGTAAGTATTAAGATGAGGCCAACTAAGCATCTAGGCCAGCCGCATGTATAAGTGGAGTACACGTGAGAAAATACAAAACTGAAAAAAAAATTAATCTTGCTGAATTTTGTTTATTTTGAATATAAATAAAGATGTAAATAGGAAATAAAAATGCTATTTAGGCCATTATAACAAATTTACCACACACGGTTGAAGATATGCCAAACATGGCGTCTTGGTGAAATAAAAAGGAATGGTGTAAGAACTAGTACAGAAGAAATTAAGCTCCACACTCCTTCCTTGCTCTCTATCTGTGGGGGTCAGCAGCTCTCCCGAAAAAGTTTATTGGACAGCGTTGCCTTGTCCGAAGATAGCTGCTCCTCTTAGCAACGCCTCTTGACCAATGGGGTCGAAGAAGGGGTCACTCACTTTGCTTTCGCCTCTAGGTCAGCTTTGCTCTGGTGTTGTTGAATTGTAACTCTTTGTTACAGTAAGTAAATATTGAAAAAGTTTATATAAGGAAAAGGAACTTGGGGATTTGGGATAATCATCGAGATTTTTTACATATTTTTAATGATACATGCATTAAACTAAGAAATACATGCAAAACTATGAAAATCTTTGAACTCATTAAAATTAATGTGGTTGCAATTTAAGTTGGAGGTACAAATAACAACTTGAGTAAAGTAGCTATAAAGGGTTATTTGTAATTACAAAAAATAAAATAAAATAAAATAAAATAAACACCCTCTTATTTTGATTACAGTCAAATGTCTTATTTTATTCCTTGTCTTTGTGTATAGCTAATGATTTTGAATAATCTTATCAATACTACATACGTAGCTATAAAGGGTCATTGTAATTACAAAAAATAAATAAAATAATAAACACCCTCTTATTTTGATTACAGTCAAATGTTATTTATTCCTTGTCTTTGTGTATAGGACAAATGATTTTGAATAATCTTATCAATAGTCTACAAAGAGTAAAGTAACTATAAAGGGACATTTGTAATTACAAAAAATAAAATAAAATAAAATAAAATAAACACCCTCTTATTTTGATTACAGCCAAATGTCTTATTTTATTCCTTGTCTTTGTGTATAGGACAAATGATTTTGAATAATCTTATCAATAGTCTACAAAGAGTAACGTAGCTATAAAGGGTCAATTGTAATTACAGAAAATAAAATAAAATAAAATAAACACCCTCTTATTTTGATTACAGCCAAATGTCTTATTTTATTCCTTGTCTTTGTGTATAGGACAAATGATTTTGAATAATCTTATCAATAGTCTACAAAGAGTAACGTAGCTATAAAGGGTCAATTGTAATTACAAAAAATAAAATAAAATAAAATAAAATAAACACCCTCTTATTTTGATTACAGCCAAATGTCTTATTTTATTCCTTGTCTTTGTGTATAGGACAAATGATTTTGAATAATCTATCAATAGTCTAGGAAGAGTAACGTAGCTATAAAGGGTCAATTGTAATTACAAAAAATAAAATAAAATAAAATAAACACCCTCTTATTTTGATTACAGTCAAATGTCTTATGTTATTCCTTGTCTTTGTGTATAGGACAAATGATTTTGAATAATCTTATCAATAGTCTACAAAGAGTGACGTAGCTATAAAGGGTCAATTGTAATTACTAAAAACAAAATAAAATAAAATAAACACCCTCTTATTTTGATTACAGCCAAATGTCTTATTTTATTCCTTGTCTTTGTGTATAGGACAAATGATTTTGAATAATCTTATCAATAGTCTAGGAAGAGTAACGTAGCTATAAAGGGTCAATTGTAATTACAAAAAATAAAATAAAATAAAATAAACACCCTCTTATTTTGATTACAGTCAAATGTCTTATGTTATTCCTTGTCTTTGTGTATAGGACAAATGATTTTGAATAATCTTATCAATAGTCTACAAAGAGTGACGTAGCTATAAAGGGTCAATTGTAATTACAAAAAATAAAATAAAATAAAATAAAATAAACACCCTCTTATTTTGATTACAGCCAAATGTCTTATTTTATTCCTTGTCTTTGTGTATAGGACAAATGATTTTGAATAATCTTATCAATAGTCTAGGAAGAGTAACGTAGCTATAAAGGGTCAATTGTAATTACAAAAAATAAAATAAAATAAAATAAACACCCTCTTATTTTGATTACAGCCAAATGTCTTATTTTATTCCTTGTCTTTGTGTATAGGACAAATGATTTTGAATAATCTTATCAATAGTCTATGAAGAGTAACGTAGCTATAAAGGGTCAATTGTAATTACAAAAAATAAAATAAAATAAAATAAACACCCTCTTATTTTGATTACAGTCAAATGTCTTATTTTATTCCTTGTCTTTGTGTATAGGACAAATGATTTTGAATAATTTTATCAATAGTCAACAAAGAAAAGTTTCGAAATTTTGTCTAAACGAATAGTAGTTGGGAGATTAACTACATACAATTCGTTCAACAAAATGACATATCATGATATTTATTTCCCATTCTGTGTCACTCCAATAACATTTTGTAGAAGTGACTTTAATCTATCTTAATCTTGAAATTTCTTGTATTATACCTTTTTGAGATGACACTTTGCAATTTTATTCTAGAAAGTAAAATTGGAAGGAAAATAAAATAAAAAACTCCTTTAGCGGACAAAAATGTAATTTTAATTTATTTAAAATTCAAGCAGGCTGAAAGAAAAGATAAATATCCCTGTTCACTTTGTGGGTTTAAAGCGACATTTAATTAATCACACTGAACCTTATTTATTACTCAATGTTTCAAGGTTCTAAAAGAAATTTGTGTTTTGTTCCTTTTTTATTTCTGTGCCATTTTATAAAAAGAATTCTTGATGAATACACAGTGCTTACATTTTGATTATTTCTTTTAGTTTTGCTTTTTTCCTTTAAGGCTGAGTAAACTTAATACAGTTCTTTGAGAAAGAATAAAGTTTAGATCTTGGCTTTTTTTAACTTTTAAGAATGTTGTGTCTAATTTTTTCTAGATAGCTTTTACTATTAGGCCTAATCACCTGGATAATATAGTTTATTATTACCTAATGAAATTCATATTGCCATTCGTTTGTACTGAAGACTACTGAATTTTTTTAATTTCCAGTTTTAAGTTTTGCCAATTCACCAGAATTTTATATTTAGGAAGTAACTGAAAAGATTTTTGTAAGTATAGCGTTATGTATATGAAAGCACATACACACAATACCCCCACCTAATATATAAATATATAAATATGTAATTGTATGTTACGGGTTTTGAAAACCACGACGTGAAAAGTATTATTCTTTGTTTAAAAAATACTGCACAGTAATTTACAACACATGTATGTTTAGAGGTTCCGAAAAAAGTTGAAATACCCTGATTCCAAGCTACAAAATAATCTTCAAAAGTATTCGTCTTATAATCTCATAAATATAACCTTTCAGGTAACTCTAAATAGTGGATTACTTCAAAGTTATAAATAAAATTAGATTTTCTCTATATAGTTGTTCATAATTTACTGCTTATAGCTGAAATTGAAATCTATTTTATATTTCTAGAGTAAAGTGTATCACACTCTAAAACACTAGTTCAACAATCTCTTTGAATTACCTTTAGTATATAAGGGTTTTATTGCCAAATTCAATTTTGAATGAAGGGAAAAGAACATAGCTTAAAGATCTGCTTTTATAATGGCCAAAAAATATCCGATATTTCTGTGATATATTTGTATGATGGTTTCCCTTCCCAAACAAGTGCATTTTTCTGCCATTACTAATAAAAGTATAATAATTCAGACAGTTGCCTTTAAAGATACAGTGATGTTTAGAATTGAAATAGTGTTTAGATTAAGTCAATTATCTTCTGAAGAAGTGGACAAATTTTGATCAAAATTGGTTTGATTATAAGTTGAAATAAATTAAAAGAAATATTTATTTAATTGTTATAATGTATGCGTATGTAATTTCGTTATACTCAACGGAGTTAAAATATATGAAACTGTTGTTAAATAAAACAAAAAATGAATTAATAGAGGATATGATAACCTCTTACTATATAGGTCTCATACGGTGATAACATGCTGGAAATAAGGTAGTTTATAGAATGCTGTGGGAAATGGTCACACACATTCAACAACGGTGTTCGCAGGGTCTTGAGAGTTCTTGGAATTTTGTTTGGAGTTCCTTCCTTAGACATCTCCAAACATGATCCAGCATAATAATCTTCAATTATGGAGATATTGTTGGGCAATCCGTTCACAAAATATATTTGTCTTCCAGAAATTGAAGACTATATGAGCACGATATTCTACAAATTGTCGTACATTAAAATGAAATCATGTGAAACTGTATACCTGTAAAGGGAAACTTGTGTTTCGAGATATCAACTTATTAAGGTATACCATACACCAGTCACAGTGGTTCTTTTAAAAAAGAGGAGGAATGTATAGTTATGATGCCTGTACAGACCATCCATTGTCAGACTAAAATCTTGTACAGACATATTAAAGTATGATACTCAACGAAAGTAACATGTGTTGCATTTTTTAAAATACAGTTGAACAAAAGTACTTTTTTAGTACTAAAGATATTTTTAATTTTTTTTAACACTTTTGCTGTATCTATAGTGGGAAATGGTCAAGCATATTCAATAATGCTGTTCTCAGGGTTTTGATAGTTCTTGAAATTTTGTTTGGAGTTCCTTCCTTAGACATTTCCAAACATGATCCAGCTTTATAATTTTAAAGTATGGAGATTTTGTTGAGCAATCCATTCGCAAAATATATTCATCTTCCAGAAATTGAAGACTATATGAGCACGATGTTTTCCAAATTGTCGTCCATTAAAATGAAATCATGTGCCTTTATACCTGAAAAGTGAAACTCGTGTTTCATGATATCACCTTATCTAGGTATACCATACACTAGTCACAATGTTTCTTTTTAAAAAAAAGGAGAAATGTGTAGTTATTATGCTAGTACAGACCATCCATTGCCAGACCAAATGCCTGTACAGACATTTTCAAGTATAATACTCAACGAACGTAAAACTACAGATATTTTTAATTTTTTGAGAATTTTTGCTGTATCTACTGTGGGAAATGGTCAGACACATTCAACAACGCTGCTCTCAGGGTCTTGATAGTTCTTGGAATTGTGATTGGAATTCCTTTCTTAGACATTTCCAAACATGATCCAGCTTTATAGTCTTGAAGTATGGAGATTTTGTTGAGCAATCCATTAGCAAAATATCTTCATCTTCCAGAAATTGAATACTATATGAGTACCATGTTTTACAAAATGTCATCCATTAAAATAAAATCATGTGCAAATTTATACCTGAAAAGTAGAAACTTGTGTTTCAAGATATCACCTAATCAAGGTATACCATACACCAGTCACAATGTTTCTTTTAAAAGACGAGTGTGATAGATAGTGAATGTGTAGTTATGATGCCTGTACAGACCATCCATTACCAGGCAAAATGCCTGTACATACATTTTAAAGTATAATACTCATCAAACGTAACATGTGTTGCATTTTTTGAGATACAGTTGAACAAAAGTACTTTTTTAATACTAAAGATATTTCTAACTTTTTGAGTACTTTTGTGGTATCTATTGGAAAGCCATGACCCTTAAAATGTACAAAAATTGATAGTTCTTGGAATTTAGTTTGGAGTTCCTTCCTAAGACATTTCCAAACATGATCCAGCTTTGTAATCTTTAATTATGGAGATTTTGTTGAGCAATCCATTAGCAAAATATCTTCATCTTCCAGAAATTGAAGACTATATGAGCACGATGTTTTACAAATTAATTTCATCCATTAAAATGAAATCATGTAAAACTTTATACATGAAAAGAGAAACTTGTGTTTCAAGATATCATCTTATCAAGATATACCGTACACCAGTCACAGAGTTTCTTTTAAAAAAGAGGAGGAATGTGTAGTGATGATGCCTGTACCAGCTATCCTTTGTCAGACCAAATGCCTGCACAAACATTTAAAAGTATGATACTCAACAAAAGTAAAATATGTTCTATTTTTTGAAGTACAGTTGAACGAAAATACTTATTTAATACTAAAGATATTTTTAACATTTTGAGTACCTTTGTGGTATCTATTGAAAGGCATGACCCTTAAAATGTAAAAAAATATTAGCAATAAAAGAAATATTTTAATGAAAAATACAAGGAGTAGTTTTTCAGTAGTTCAGGAGAAGTGCAGTACGTAATAATAAGCGCAATATAGTTAGTTTATATACGCCTTGCAAAGTCATGCTTCTAAATTATTTGAGTATAATTAAAATCGTATAAAATGTTTTAGAAATAAATTTACAACTCTTCATCTTTTTTTAGCAGTAGAATGGCGTTTAATGTGTTTATATTGTAGTTAAACTATGATTAAATTAGGTTAAATATTATATATAAAATGTATTTTGTCCAGTCTCAACATTAATATAAAGGGTCAAAAACATGGTATTTAATAGGTTGTTATCAGCAATCAATTACCTTATGAGCATAACAAATATATATCTTTCAAAAATTATTTATTATGCAATCGAATTTGCTGTATTTTTCAGGTACCATATTTACATACATGTATAAATATTGACACTCGATTTTCAATTCGTAAGTTAAATATCATCTGGAAGATATTGCTGCCAACAAATTTTCCAGTATATAAATACTTACATAAGTATATAAATTTCAAAGTTTCTATTTCTATGAGAGAGTCTATTTACATATAGATTCATTGTACAATATATATATATATATATATATATATATATATATATATATATAATTAAACTAAGTTATGTGTGTCTTTTGTATGGTATTTTAAATTAGAACATAATTAGAGAAAAAAAATGCTTTGTTATAAAAAAGAATTTTATTTGCTAGTGAGTGTGGTTTTAATGGTGTAAATTGGAATCCTCTTGAAATAAAGAACCAAATAGCACTGAGAATATTTTTTGTATTGTAATATTTTGCTACTCAAGGGCTAATGAGACCCGTACCTACTGCTGAAAGCCTTTTCCGAACGGCTACGAACATCCATGCCATCATCGGGATTAGACCCACGAAATCCGGTATTGAAGAGCAGCGCTATATCATTCAGCCATCTTTCGGCGAAATGGCACTAAATTGGAGAGGATAGAAAGTGGAGCAATATTGTATTGCTTTTGTGCAAATGAAGTGTTTAGGTCAGATAAAGTAAAGAGATAATTTTCAGGTGATTGAAGTTAATTTTACAAGAAATGTATTTGCTTAAAAAAGGCAACATAGAAAAATATTAGCCTACACATATCAAGGAATTTAGAATTTAATGGCCGTATAAATCAGCTTTTACAAAATTTAATAGAAAGATCAAATAATTTCTTTTCATTTTTAAATTCATCCTACAACTCAGATATTCTGTTTATTTTCTAGATCTACTAATATCTCTTTATAGGACTATGAGTTTCGAATTCTATCAGGAAACTCAAATATCTATACATCTTCCTATAGTACACCCTAAACTGCTTCATTATGAAAATATCCGTTATTTCAGACACTAATTTATAGCTACAAAATCACCCATTATTTATTTGGTTACCGTAGGACACTCAGATTGTATTGAAACTACAAAAGCTCAAAATAGAAATAATGTTTCTTAGAGAATTTACGTTTTTATAGTCGACGGCAAGAAAGAGCTGATTTCTCAAAAAAAATTAAAGTGTATCACAAAACTAATAAGAATATTATTTGTGTTAATTTCTGGTAAATCACCAAGGAAACAGGTGATTCTAGACATGTTTATTGGAATGTTAGTGACGTGTTCGAACAGTTCGGAAGATGCACAGAATTCAAAAGATGATTCGTTGTGAGCGTAGCTTGCAACTCTTTCTAGCAACAATCTGCTAATTTACGCTATGTACGATTTTTTTTTTTGTGTTGAACTTGGTAAAAGTATGAAAACTTGCAAGCGTCAAAGGAGGTTTTCAAGGATGAAGTTTTGCCACAATCGCAAGTCTTCAAGAGACGCATTGAGTTTACGAACAGCCAGAAGAGCAGTGAAGATGATCTGTGCTTAAGACGACTATAATCTGACGAAAAAGAATGAACACAGTAAATGAATGTGGAATGTTTTGAACATCGACCACTGATTAAGTTTCAGAATTGCTTAAAAGTTCTCAATTATTTAAAGAAAAGGGTAAACACCATCCATCCATAGATCGATGACAGCAGAATTGGCCACTATGACAACGCTCGGACCCATACGGTATTGGTTGGGACTGAATAAGTAACCCAATAATACATACCTCTTCTCCAACAACACAGTATCGACTTGACCTCTTGTGAATTTTTTAAAGGCTGAGAAAGAAATAAAAAAATACCATTTTGATACACTTTAAGATTTCCAAAGAGCGGCAGCTACAAGGCTTCGAGTCATCTTACAAAATGAGATAGAACAATGCTACAACTACTGGCAGCAACGCTGGATTCGTTGTAGTGCTGACCGAGAAGCACAACAACTTTCTTTGAAGCCCAATTACTTAATTTATCTAATTTTTTCTCATTACTTTTAACATGATTATCGTATTAAAATATCATATATCCATTGAAGATTATAATTGTAGGGGAAATATATAAGAATCATGAATATATTATTGGTGTTTGTATAACAAAGCTTCAAAGATTAGGAATTATGCAGAAAGAACAGCAGTTTAAAATTAGAGAGAATGAATGAGTAAATGAAATTCTATTATCAGTTGTGTGACTATACGTTGAATGGAGTATGCTCCTTTAACGCTTTTTATTGCTTGTACTGCGGAACCACGAATTGATCTTAAATCCTGTCAGTGGACCCAAATTGATGTTTGTCAATTATTCCTAAACCTGAAGCAATTTCAGGAAAAAATAAATTTTATTTCAAAGCATTCCCACAGATTTTCTCTTTTTCAAGAGATTTGTTTCTTAATTTAGGATATATTTTCATCCTCACAGTGAAAATAAAATGGATCAAGACAAAAAAACTGACCATTCTAAATATGTATGGACCTACTTATTTAACCTGAAACTGTTAATAAGCTGATAGGTGTATGTACTTGTGAAACTAGCCTCCTGAGTTTTAGAAAGGTAACGTTTACTTACCGAAATCTTAAAATGGTAAACATTTTACTTTCTAGATGTCCTAGATGTTTCCTTCTTGTTGAAAAAAGTAGACCGTAAAGCTTCAAACCAAACTGAACCCAGATTTCTCTTCTAATAAATGAATTATTCAGATCTTAACTGTGCCGTAAACGATAGAACACGTAAAGTAAATAATTAAACATAGCTGTACAATAGAAAATTTCCTTCCTTCACTTTACATACTCTTCAAAATGTTAGTGTACAATTTATTTAAACAATGAGGGTATTTTTAAATGAACAATAGAGCAGGAAATATGCTTTGTTTACAAAGATGTCTTTATTTGTAAGTTGAAAATGGCTTTGTCTCAAGATTTAGGAAGTTTTTGTGTTTTAATGAAATTTCTTTACAGTTTTTACACAGAAAGGGAATTTGTCTCTGTAAGATTTTATACCTTTTCAAGATAAAGTAGCTTATAAATAAGGCCAAATTATACTGAAAACTGTACGTAATAACATTAGGAAAGTTTTATTGTTTTATCAAACTTTTCAACTTTTACTATATGATACCAACCTCTTATTGAACTGAATTTTCAGATTTTGTGTTATGGAATCAGTTATTATAAGATATATCTTACTGTTAATCCATTTTATTCTTAATTTTATACAATTATTTGGGTGAACAAAAAGTTTGCCAAATTGCCTCATTAAGCCAATATTTTGAGAAATGGAGTTTACAAGATTAAACAGAAGCACACACAAACATAAACAGAGTTTAAAAAATGATTTTATGGTCTACAGTATAAAACATCCATAATAACTCATATGGAGCTAAATATTTTTGAGATTATAAAAATGTATCTAGGTATAATTTCAACGGTACAAAATACGTTAAATCTTTAAAGTGGCTTAATTTTAACTTAAATAATTATTTGAATTAGGATTTTTGATCTACATTCTTTACACGATCATAAACAATGCTAATAGTATATGATACATTAAAATTTATAAGATAGTTTTTATCACAATTTGATTTCTTTCTATGTAAACCTACTTAGCTGTCCTAAAATATCTGTAAAATTGTTCTACCATAGCATTGTATATTAATTAACAGCTTGAAATCTTTTTCTCAGCAAAAGTCCCTATGTAATTATTTTTACAATTATAATACGTGTAATATACCCATGTTCATCTCTTAAGAGGACAAGATACCTTAAATATCTTTTAAAATGTGTCCCCTTGATTTTTAGTCTTAATGTGATCAAAAACGATACTAATAAGTTCATGTCTAAATATTCATCAGAAGGTTTGTTTTTGAATTTGTTTTATTTATGAATTTCATATTGGAAAAATAAATGTTACACATATATGTAGAACTGTACCTTGACTTCCTTTATAAACCAGTTTGGACAAAGATTTGTAAAAATACGAAGTCAGTTTTTCTTCACAGGTAAGAGGGTTATTTTAAAGATAAATCATTTCAACTAACAATCAGTTGGAACTTCACTGAAGTATAATAGCAGCTCAAGGTTAACCAAATATAAGAATGATAATGCTATCTACCTAAACTTTTGTATATGGAGCATTTATGCCAATATATAAATTTAAAAGCAAAGATAATGTAGAAAGGCATAAATATTACCAGAATGTACATAGACAGAAATTTCCCAGCTTCGAGATCTTGGCTGTGCTTTGCTTATTTTCTTCACTGCATGGCTATATAAATCGTTCATTTTCTGTCTCCGTGCTTAATCTAGTTTTACAAGCTAGTGATATAACTTTCTCATTAAGAATGCTGTTTAAGAGAGGTTACGAAAGGATATTCGCACACATGTGTTGTTACATTTCTGCCTTACTAAAGTCAACTTTGCATTTAAAGGTGTATGGATGTTTTATTTAAAAACAGATTATTTAATAATGATTTTAATATTACTTAGTTCTCTAAAAAATATAACTTTTATTTTTTTTTAATTTGCTAAAATCTATTTTTTGAACAGTTATAAACAAAATATTTGTTATTAACATTTTGCTTTTTTCATCTAAAATTACATAAAAGCTGTGTTTTTCAATTTATTAGCATTACACTCTTGCCTTTTCTCTAAAGGTAAACAGTCTAATTTATACAATTTAAGTTTTTTCTAGCAAAAATATTAAATATAATTATAAAATTAAAGTTGAAAATATATGCACTGTTAAAATATTTCGACTACTAAAGCTGTAATAACTTCCTAATATCTTTCGAAAAAAATATAGTCGTAGTAGGATAACTTCTGCAAGATAATATTTATATATCACTGATGTGAAAGTAATATATTAAAATATACACAAGACACAAAAATGTTTGAAGTAAAATAAGCTTTTAGTACAAAAAAGCTTTATCGAATTAAGTTAAAAACTTAATTGAATTCCTTTTAGCATAATTAGAAAATTCACCTATTAAGCATTTTTTGAGCTGTGTCTTCTAAGAAATATATTTTTGAGATAGATAGAGATAATATATATATATTATATATATATAATTATATGTATATATATATATATATATATATATATATATATATATATATATATATATATATATATATATATATATATATATATATATATATATATATATATATATATATATATATGTATATATATATATATATATATATATATATATATATATATATATATATATATATATATATATATATATATATATATATATATATATATATATATATATATATATATATATATATATATATTATATATATATATATATATATATA